>CM019177.2:69749545-70349545 GCA_009739505.2 Apolygus lucorum
CTAAAAGTACTAATGTTCCTAATGACCCCAATGGTGAGTATTTTTGGGATTTTTTCATTGAATAATCAAAAACCATAACCATTACGCATGTGGAATTCAATCATTTATTCCCCAATTCCCGAAACGACCTTTGTTTTGATCCATTTAACAGGATTTTTACTGGTATTCGTCACATCGACGAATGAGTTGCAATACGCACAAAAAATGGGGTTGCATTCTAGGGTTAAATAATATTTTATCATTATTACATAACAATTTTATTATTACATTATAATTTTATTATTATTATGAGAATTTATATAACAACAATGAGGAATTTCACGAATTCTTTTTGCATTTTTCCTGAATAGTTAATGGTGGGGGTAGCTGAAATCGGGGTGATAGTTACCTTTTCAAGTTCATTGTGTGATGGCCATGGTTAAAAACAAGCCAGTGTTTTGAGTATTACTTTCAATAATGAACCTTTGGAATTAAAACTAGGCATAAACTAAATCTGAACACATTTGAGCCGAAAAGGTTTGCTAGTTAGATTATTATCAACCCACAACTTTATCTCAACCCTAATATTTCTGGATAATCATGATATTAACTAACAGGAAAACATTTATATTTAAAAGAAATGTATTACAAAAATATTTATTGATATATACTTACATGCAGTTGGGAACTTCCGGTCATTGATAACAAATTACCTTGTTCTCAACTGAGAATCATGAATTAATAAACACTTGATACATTACAACACAATTAAATTACTTGACAATCACAATTGGGGTGCAGTAACAAAAAATCAATAAATGACTACGCCAAGCAGGCATCATTTCTACAGAGCTTACCAATTTGGATTTGATGACATGAAGTAAGTTCAGAGTAGCCACACAACTTGGAAAAGTCAGGAGATTTCTTCTGATAAAGGCAGTTTTTTTTTTTCATTAGATAAAGACATCACTGAGATAATAATAAAATAATAAATAATATATTTGATTTAGTGCTTGTTTTATTATTTTATATTTATTTATTATAGAATAATAAATAAATCATATAAATAAATATATTTATATAAATATATCTATCAATTTTCACCAAAAATATAAAATCTACAATTTACCTATTCCTTAGCCCAGAATCAGGTAGCCCCCCTCCGGGGGATAATATAGTATTACACATATTGTACTTTTATATTTTACTAGCTGAAAAGCCTACTAAAAGTAGGCAAACGCTTCTTCCGACTCTCCCCGCATCCCACTCCCTCCGGCTCCTCCCGCCACCGATTCCCCCCCCCCCTCCCGCCCCTCCGACTCGTCCCACCTCCCAAGACCCCTCCGTGCATACGTAGTACGTACGTACGGTTGGCGTTTTATATAATTAGATTTAATATTAACCATAGTCTTAGATTAATCATGACGGATTATATTGACTTTTATAAGAAATTAAATAAAATTTTATAATATATTTGAATTAAGTATATCCATTAAAGGCGTACAAAATGAATTTTATTCATTGTGGACTCGTTATGACTTTCAGTATGAATTTTAAGCCAACCTGAGACTCTACAAAATCCATCTTGCACCACACAGTCCCAAATAGAACGGACCAAATAGATTTTGGCAATGTTTTGAGTACTAATTGAACTGGTCGTTGAAGAAGCCAAACAAACCTGAACATCCTAACGAATTATTTCTCCTGGTACAAAAATCTGTTCAGGAGATATTAGAATACGGTTTTCTTCATTGCAGTCATCTCCAGCAGTCACAATCTCGTCCGCAGGTACCATCACGGACCAAGAAAAAATTGAATAAAAACAAATAAGGAAAAAAAGTACCCTACTCAAAACATCCAAATTTGTTAGTTACAAATTACTAACTGAGTAATTAAATCAATTATAACGTATTCAATTATGTCACTATGATAGTTTATGCATAAACTGTTTTCTAAATTACTCGTACCTAAGCTTTAATGTATACTTACCACTTGGTAGATTGCTAGAGATAGAGTCCAGTAAGTCCCAAGTGTGTCGTCAGTATGAAATCCCTTCTAACATGGAATGGAGCCTGCAAAGAGAAAAGAAAGAGTACCTATTCATTTAGTTTTTGGTACCAGACAAGCATTTAGGTAAAGATTTGCAAAGTCCTATGCTGATGTATCACCAGAACATTATTTATTATTTGAGATAAAATTAAATAGGTAAACATAGACGGGTAAATACATTTACTTACGTTTGCCGGTATGACAATGGGGAAATTCCTTTTATAGTCAAGCTTTTCTGGGGTTTCATCCAAGTGCTCGGAGCAGACGGTGGTATCTTTGTTTATGCATCTAGGTATATTCCGTGCCTTCTGTAATCTACCATTAGCTCCTCTGAGTATCGCCAATATTACGAATATTCTACAGAGAGTGCATCTTGCAAGATTTCTGAGTGCTTCTCGCAAGGTTTTATGTGAATCTCCTCATCATTACATCGCTTCAGTATAACACAATTTCCCCTGGGTAACAGCAAACAGGGCTAAGGAAATCGATAGGATTTGGTGGGCGGATTATATCCTGGTCGTCCAACTTTGCACGGTCGCTATTGCACTCAATGTATGCACAGTTATGGCATTGTGGAAGTGGAACTGTTCTAGTTATCGGGGGAATAGCACTAGGTACTATTAACTATTTTGCTGTACGACTCTGTTGAGGGCAAGCACTTCGTCACAGCGAGGTAATATACGGAGAACTCTTCGTCCAGATTCTCGCACTGGGAGATTCGCAAAATCAGGCAAAACAAAACACACGCGGAAAATCAGCAAGGCGAAACTACGGTAAAATGTGTCAACGATGTACCGAGCTGTCATCACATCGGCCAATACGTGTGATAAGTGTGATAACGTAGGTTTTGAGTTCCGGAAGGTTCATCTAATCGTCGCCAGGCAGCGCTGATGCCGTTTTATCACCCTCACATCCTAGATGCTCCTGTCAGCTGGGCCCGATTTTGAGATTTGTTTATTTCCTTATCAGCTACCATGGTAACCTAGACTATCGGACGGGAACGATATCCCCTCAGAGAAGACATTGTTACGAACACATAACACGACCTAACTTTCCAATTTAGGACTGTGTGGAGTTCTGCAATCCCATGCATATGAAAAAAGGCGTGTTGATCAGTATCACCCCAGCATATCAGTATCACCCCAGTTCACGGTACTTATTATACCACATGTGTTGAAAACCTGCTCAAATGTTAATATTTTGAAGATATGACAATTTACCATGTTTTTGGAGGGCCTAAAGTACACTTTATGGGGGAAAATTGTAAGAATCGCCGTGGAGTACTTTTGCCAGGTGCAGGGTTAAAACGCCCTAGCTGAAAAACTTTCGAAATTAAGGTATTGTGTTTTCATCTATTTGAAATAGAATTGAATTTGTTGAATCGAATGAGACCACCCGGAGCTCTGTAGGACCAACGGTTCGCTCCCAATGAGAACTCAGAAAACAAGTTTGAATCGCAAAAGAGGCCTAAACTCTTTTCAAAATTTCGCTGACCAATATGCGATGTTTCTTCGATTTCTACTCAAGTTTGCGTCCTTAGCATTAGCAACGAGTAATCAAATTTCCTAAACAAGGCACCTACAACCCCCTATTTTTTCGAATTTAGTGTGGACGTTTATTTCTTCAAAATAAACTTGATTGTGAAGCGAAAATAAGGCAGGTAAATAGTGACAATGGCAAATCTGTCTTTTTTAAAGGTGAGTGATCTATAAAGAAAAAATGAACCTTTGTGTAATAATTTGCAGCGTTTTTTCCTCCAATACAAGTCTTCCTCAAGATAGTCCCTGTCTTGGATATTGAAAGAGGATCCTCCTTCGAAAGTCTCGAAAGTGTAGCTTCAACGGGTGCGTCATTATCACCACGAATTGTATTTTGATTCTATTTGAGTGATTGATTGCAAAATATTTACGAACTCTGAGGTGGGGTTGCCGGCGGAATCCTCTTTTAATATAAAGGGGCCTCAAAAGAGGGAGAGTAACCTATAAGCCATTGAGCCTAAAACTCTTTTCCCGGTGGCAACCCCGAGCAGTGAGTGAGTGAGTTGACTGATTCATGCAGTTTAAATTTTGCAGAAGGAGAGTTCAGTTTAAGAAATGGGTTCGTTTGAAAGCTTTTGAAGTTTTGCTTCTACCACTGTATCGTCACGATGAATAGCGTAAGATTTGATCAACTTGTCCAAATTCAGGATAAAATCTTCTTGTCTAGATCTCAAGGTTTTACTGAATTTGACTGTCTTGTGAATGCGTTTGTTGAATTTGGCTCTTTCTTTAAAAAAAATTGACTCTAATTTCAATAATTTATCATGAAGACGACTTACATTTTAAATGAATGATGCAAGTCTTTCGAGAGATTCTGATCCCACTTCCAGAACCAGGCGAAGGAAGTTGCCCAAAGATGGCAGATACCCGACATTTTATACCACTTTCCCGCGGACGATTTTGACCAGTTCCCCCTCGACCAGTTCAACTCCCACCTCCGTAACCAAGGTATTTAGCACCTTCTATTTCACACCTGAGGTTTACTAATCGTAGTCATCTCAACATGACAGTTTTCTGGTTCTCCACCTTCCACAAGGCTTGAAATATAGACGAAGGTCCGCATAACACTGGGAGGATCGTGCTCCCGCATTGTTTCCATCTCTATTACGATAATTTTTAAGCTAAACACGAGCTAATATGAAGCGGATGTGAGCTGATCTGTTCCTTAGTTGATGTCGGCCAGGTTACTAAAAATCAGCGATTTCCTCGGTTGAAGTGTCCGTTTCAACCTTTGTGATCAAAATTCTAAATTCTTCCGACCTGGTCATGGTTAACATCCCGCCGCTGAACCCTTGGAGAGGTCGACGACCCTCGATAAGAGTGCAGTTATTGGACGACGGGCGAATAATTCAGGTATTTGTTCTTGTGAATCGACTATCAAATTGACAGAATGGCAGATTCAAATGTATTTTATGAGAGTTTTTATAAGAAAAAGCATTTTCGCGAAAAAATACCAAACCACTAGTCTGGAATCGATGGGTGCGGTTCGCGAGTTTAAGGAAAAACTTTTTTTGTAGGTTTTTTTAAACTACACCTTATACGAGGTTCTGCAGCCGTTCGTTCACGAGTAGCCCTATAACTTTCGATTTCTTATATCAGATGGTTTCGTTGTCTCCAATCTGTTCTCTTATTTCCTGCAGGGCAGGACATGTGTCTAAATGCTGGGACGTCATATCTTCGGTATGGCAAAGTGCACAGGTTTGACTGTCACAGACACCGATTCTGTTGAGATTCTTGGCCAGGAAGTCATGCCTGGTCTGAATCCTGAAACATTGCAGGAAAAAACATTGGGCAGTGTTTGGATCAGGGAACACTCAATAGGGTGGCCCATTGCTTTCCAGCTGCTGGTCCGTTGGATCTATACTGCGGTGGTAGTGAGACCCATCTTAGTGTACAGCTGTGTGGTGTGGCGGCCAAAAGTTTGCCAGGTAGGAGCTCCTCCACTCTAACCAACATTCAACGGCTGGCCTGCCTCACCATAACAGGAGCAATGCACAGCACACCAACTGCCGCTATGACGATTCCCCTGAGGCTTCCTCCTTGATATCTGGGGCGGCAAATCTCTCAATGCTGTCCCAACGACCTATTCTGGTATACAGATGGATCCAAAATGGGGAATGGTAGAGGGATTGGAATTTACGGGGCTAATCCCAAATGGAGCCACTCAGCACCTCTGGGAGAGTATGCCTCAGTATTTCAGGCTGAAGTACTTGCAATTAGGGTCTGCGCTGGGGAAAGTCTACAGAGGGAACACCATGGTGTACACGTCCGCATTTTCTCGGACAGCCAGGCTGCGATCAAGGCTAGCCGCTTCTTCCATTAACTCAAAGTTAGTGTGGGACTGCTTCCAAACTCTCTGCTTCCTATCGCAACACAACCAGGGGTTCTCTGAAGTGGGTGGCAGGACACAGCGGAGTAATGGGAAATAATAAAGCAGATGCGCTGGCCAGAAGGGGCTCACTTGCCCCGTTCATTGGTCCAGAGCCAGCCATTGGCATTCCCAAATCTTCCTTTTGGGCGACCATTAACCGGTGGGTCACTAATGAAACCACTAGTACTCAAACCTTAGAGGGCACGCTCTAAGTAAGCGCATGGTGGCTTAACCTAACCCCAGCGCCGCAGAAGAGCTGCTGCGGCTAAGCCGCAAGGAAGTCAGGTTAGTGGTCGGCCTGGTAACAAGCTTTACTCCACTCCGATTCCATCTCAACCGCATTGGGGTAAATCAAAATACAACCCTCGGCAGGCTGTGTGGAGAGGCCGAAGAAAAAGCCTCCCACATAATATTCGATTGCGAAACGCTATCAAATCGCAGATTTCACCTCCTCGGGTTTTTCAGGTCGCTATGGTTTTTCGCGTTTTTCTCACGTTTGACCAATTTGGAATTACTTAGTAACTACCTTTTGGAATCAAGCTTATTATAACTATATTTTTATATAAATTTGCTATTGTAAGTTAAGAGGGACTGTCGTTGGGCAGCCACCCTCACACATGTTCCACTGTACTTGAGTACAAATAAAATAATTATCATAGGAACAGCAAAACGATATAGTATGGTAATATACTAAAAGTTCAATAAAAATATATTTTAAAAAAAACTGAATGCATTATCACTAACTGAAAGAAAATGCTTCCTCGTATCCATAACCCGATTATATAGATGATCCGATGCATAGGAGTTAATCTCAAAACCTCAATCTCTGAGTACCATCTACACGTCTACCCACACATTCTCTGAATATTTAGGAAAGACTTTCACATTTGCTCATGCGCAGTGGCCACTGTCAGTTTGGGGGGGGGGGGGGGCACGATTTTCATAGGGGACCATCAACACGCCAATCTGAACTGTCGTGAATAATTTCATCGAATTTGGATAAAAAATGTAGCGATATTGACCGAAAATGCGATTTTTTTCGTTTCTTCGAATAGAATTCCAAATCACTCAGTTGTTCTTCCTTAACAACCAAAAACAAAATTTCGTAATGAAGGCACTCACAACTTGGGGATAACGACGTATTGCTGGTATATAACAACAAATATCACGATTTTTGAAGACCAGGTTTTTGGTTTTCAACAAGATGCAGTTTGAGATGCGATTTTGAACGCAAAATTAACATAATTCTGACGCAATGTAAGAACGGATTGATAAATCTCCATTTTATAGATGTTTCAATACACTTGCCATCACGACAGTGTAATATTTTGTAGGTACTGACAACTACCTGTTGATACCCTCCGCAAAGTGAGGAAGCTAATTGGCGGGCTTCTTTCTCCGTTCGATTCTGAGCCCATTCATAAAAATATCATTCAAACTCCGTGGGTTTCTTTCGGGGACTCCCAACCAAACGTCCTACCATTGTCCTCTTCGATTGTTCTCAGCTGTTATCTCCCTTTTCAACCTGCCGACCACTGGCGACTGAAGCTGTACTTCTGTTCTGGCCCACCTGAAGCGACGTCTCCACTACCTGTCACTTGTTTTCAACCTTCCGATTCCCTAGCATGCGAGTTCTCACTCGTTCTCTTTCATGAATAGCTTTTCAACAGTCATCTAAAGAGCGCTTTAATAATATCAGAGAGATCCAACAAACACAAACGCTGAGGGAGCTCTAAGATTTTGGTATATTATTTTCAATAATGAACCTTTGGAGTCGATCAAGAAAATTTTGTTTATATTCTCCCTCAAAATTTGTTGGTTTACGTTTCAACCTACCTAGAATCCGAAAATCGAACAAAAATTTCTCTTTCCTTAGTTATTAAGGACCGATTTTGATGAAATTAGGTATATGGGCTCCATTTGGGGTCTAGTTGTGCCCCGAAACTTTTGGTTGATGTCAATAGTTCTGAGGGGTGAAAATTAGGGGCTGCAATTTTCAAAACGTCCTAGCTCAAAAACTTTTGATATAAAGGTTTTTTTTCAGCAATTTAAAACAGTATTGAATTTTGCTTCCGAGTCTACCAAGGTAGCAGAAGATTTGTTTTCACTTTTCAAGGATGAAAAAAAAAAGTTCTCCAAAATCAAAATGTTCAAACGCGGATTATAACCGACAATTCTACTTCACGCATCCAAATATATCATAGGTGTACTGACCGAAATTCAGCAAGAAATTAGAGTATTTTTGTACTTGCCGTGTTGACAAAACGCGAAAAAGAGCAGCTAGCGCGAGCACTCGTAGATGCTAACTTTCCACGTCATTTTTTTCAGATCTCCTTCGTGAAATCGTGAAAATTGAACTCCTGTAGTGACGTTAACGTGATGCTTATAGGTTAAGTAGGCAAGGTTACTTTGGCGGATTTTTACTCCTTGTCTACTTCAAATTTTGTTCCCCTTTCAGATAGGATATTATTTTTTTCTTTTTCATGTTCCTAGTATCATGATAAAAGTTATGGAAGAATGGATGGATTCCATGAAGTGAGTCCATCTGGCAGAGTTCCTCCACTGAGAAGGAACTAGAGCAAGTATTCGATGATTATTTAAGGTTTCTGCTAGTGAAAAAGCACCCCATTTCAGAAATTTCCATGGTAGAAGAGGAAGTTATTGTCAAACCCCAGGATATACCAAATCTGACTTGAGGATTCAACATAACCACTTAAACAATCTAGTACTCTCTTACAGACCAAATTTTGCGAAGATTTTATTATTTAATTATTTTTATGGTTTTATTATTTTACTATTATTTATATTTTTCGATTTCTTATAAATATTATAAGAAATCCCTACTACGTTATAGATATTATTTATGTTTTTAAATTTATTACCCAATTATTTTGGGAAGTGGAAGTGGAAAGGTAGTGGTAGGTACAAACAAATAGTCTTTTCTGTTCAACCTTAAACTTGCTGTTTTCTGCCTTGGGTAGTCCATGGAAGAAGAAAAACAACTCCATCGACTCTGAGGTTATCCTCACGTAGCGCACCCTCGCGTAGACAGCGGATTTTTTCAAACGCCAAAAGTTGGCTTTTGGCGTCAGGGAACTTTTCGCGTGTGGGAGTAGATACGTGTGAAACGAAACGGCAAGTACAAAAATACTCTACTGTCTTGAAAATACGCAGCGTGAATAAAGGAAGCATGAACACACAACGGAAAGAAACACGAGAAATGATTGCATTTTTGGAAAAAAAAGATGGGAGAGCTTCAATAGTTGTGAAAACAAGGCATCAGATAATATCATATTATGATCAAATTATATCTAGATTTTATTTAATTTATAATGGATTTTCAGCTCCACTCTCTTGCCTCACTCTGCAATTTTCCTCAAATTCCCAACTTCCGACGCGACAAGTAGGTACCTACGTTATGCAGTCAAGAAATTGAGGTGATTGAGAAATTACTTTGTTGAAATGCTTTGTTACTTGTTGTCGAAACGCCTTACTATTAAAATGGCATTTTTCGAAGCGTCATACGCCCGTCATATCGGAGTAAGATTTCAAGATTTTCCCATCGTTCTGCAATAAAGTTGAACGTCGATTTGATATGAAAATCCTCCATCATTCTGGTTTGATGAAATATTTAGATTTCACAATAATTTTGAAATTTGAAAAATGATCACAGCTTGTTCTAACGATGGATATGCCGAGCTTAAAAATGTGTTAAATCCATAGGTTTTGCTCTTGTCACCTGAATATCGAAAGTAAATCTGCAAAACCTTGCAGTTTGTCCCATTTTCGAATAATTTGCAAAAATGTGAACCCTAGTTACCTGGCAACCTCAACTTCCATTTTCGTTGGATTTCTATTAGGATTTATTGAAGAGAAATCTGCATATCAGGGAGGATCATCGTTGATTTAACTTCCATTGGGGGTTTAACGCAATTTTTGAGTGATTTGGTCATTTTCGACCTACACGGTTTTGCAGATTTACTATCGATATATTGCTAGTCAGTTGAGCTGATAACGGATGAATGAATCCTGAAACCCGTTTCCAACAAACTGAACATTTTTCTAGTAAATGAGTCGTATTTCTTGTTTACCAGGATCTGCACCTATTTCAACACACCATTTCATCATGGTTGGGTGGTAAAGTAGGTATTTCTTAATGAGCAATAAGGCAGTTAGGCTTGCACTTACCACTTATAATGATTAACTGCTGAGAACCGTCGAGTTTATTGATCATCAAAGCTTCAAACACTGTTAACCACCAGCTCCAGTTTAGCGAGCTCCTGAGTCGTAAAACTGGATCGTAAAACAGCTCTTAGTGACATTTTAATACAGCTAGTATTAAACCTAATCAGCCGATGGACAATTTTCGATTCTAACTTTTCGGGTACTAACGATCCAGATTAAGATGGGAAGTTGAAACATGGATTGCCTTCGGTATGAAGGCATCTAGTCATCTAACATGCAGGATGATTATAGAACTTGAAAACAATCCGTTTCCTCCGTGGAGATTGAATTGATAGAAATATCCATAGCATTGCGGGTTGCGGGCATTGTCGGTCTATCACGGAGAAGAGATGCAGAGAGATCACTCTTCTCGCCATCTTTGATAAGTGGATTTGTTTTTGCCCGGGTTTTGAGTAGTCTCGAGCCATCTGCCCACACACTAGTGTACCAAGCAATTAAAAGTGCCTACCTACTTTTGTTTTGTTTTGTCAATTTTGGTTTGTTATTTTCAATAATGATCCTTTGGAATCGAGTAAGGAAAAAAAGTGTAACCTCCCTCAACATCAATTTGATGGTTTACTTATTAGGCATTATTTTGCTTATTGCAAAGTTAAAATCGGACAGAAATTGATGTAGTTACACAGTTTTGAAAAGTTAAAAACGTGGTATAGAGAAGCTCACAAAAATCTTGCAAAATTCAAAATTTTGAATCTTTATTAAAAATAATTTTTAATAAAGATTCAAAATTTTGAATTTTGCAAGATTTTTGTGAGTTTCTCTATACCACGTTTTTAACTTTTCAAAACTGTGTAACTACATCAATTTCTGTCCGATTTTAACTTTGCAATAAGCAAAATAATGCCTAATAAGTAAACCATCAAATTGATGTTGAGGGAGGTTACACTTTTTTTCCTTACTCGATTCCAAAGGATCATTATTGAAAATAACAAACCAAAATTGACAAAACAAAACAAAAGTAGGTAGGCACTTTTAATTGCTTGGTACGCTAGTGTGTGGGCAGAAAACAATTATTGTTTAATCACTATAAGTCAACAGTCTTATGAATAAGAACGTTTTTTAACTGTCTTCTACTACAAATTGTTATCTTAACATTGCAAAAGTTTGCATAAAACTTCGAAATGAAAAAACATATTGTTTAGTAATGCATGCATTCCAGGGGACGTCCCATTGGATAAGCATTAGATCAGTTTAACCAGTTGGTAAGTGATAAAACTGTTTCACTCGATGTAATTTGGTTTATTACTTTAGGCAAGAAATATTGATCCCCCCCACCATTATCCACCTTAACATTTCTAGCGGCATGGGAGCCTCGAATCTGAAGAGCATTTTAAAATCCATGATCTACGATACCCAACATGCGAATTCGAGTCAAACAAAAAAAGAAACACGCAAATCGGTTGGAAATTGAGGCCTGGGCAGAGTTTACAAGATTATGCCCAAAAACGCACGTTTTTCGAGCTTTAACCCCCCTTTTCCTCCCCTTAAAAGGCAAAATTCGAAATTCCGGCGACGTAGTGCACAACTAGATAGGTAGTTTTCCGCGACGAACAAAAAAAAGAACCAGGAAAATCGGTTGAGAACTAAGGCCTGTGCAGAGTACACAAGATTTTGTTACACACACACAGACATACACCTATGGTTTTTTTTTCGCGGATTTGGATTCAGAATGGTCTAAAACGGATTACTGTGTGGTTATTATTTTTTTCTGTTGAGTGTTGTCCTCCTTCACCCCAGATCGATCGCATAAGGACGCCCAAGTCTTACTGTGGGACGTCCTAAAAAGTCTACCAAGTGGGTGGCACATAGCTTCCTCGTATCCATAACCCGATTGTATAGATGATCCGATGCATACCTAGTAGCTTATCTCAAAACATCTATCTCTAAGTACCTTGCACTAACCTTTCAATTTGGGGGGGGGGGGTTTGCATGATTTTTGTAGGGGACCACCTCCACCACAACTCGCTTAATTCCTGAACATTTCATCGAAATCAGATGGGAAAGGGAAATGTAGAAGTAATGGCTGTAACAAGGAAACACACATTTGCGTATACGCAGTAGCTTTTATCAGTTGGGGGCAATGATTTTCATAGGGGACCGTCTCAATCTCACCAATGATACTGCAACATTTAAAGTGTATAATTACCTTGTCAGTCATTAGCAACACCCAAGTAAAGGCAGGTTAAAATCGGGTTGAAAAATATAAAATAAAATTCAAAAATCGAACAAAAGTTTTTTGTCCCCGTACTTTGCTCTGTTTTCATGGATCGATTTTGATGAAATTTTATATAACGGCTCCTTTGGGGTCCAGTTGTCCCACGAAGTTTTTGGTTATTGTCGGTCACTTCTAAGGGGTAAAAAGTAGGGGAAAATATTTTCAAAACGTATTAGCTTGAAAACTTTCGAAATACAAGTATTTTTTTCCACTAATTTAAAACTTCCTGAATTTAAAGCATTTTTTGATATCACTCAGAGCTCTGTGGGAACAACCGTTCGCTTAATTTGGATAATTAGTTACCTATGAATGTTCCATAACTTTCTTAATAAATCAAGATAGTGTTAGATTTTAAGAAACGAACAATACCTCATGGACAATTAAAAATAATAAAAAAAGTCCATTCATACAGCATGAATTAATGAGCGAATTTTCAAAGAAATCATTCAGTTGAAGGTGTGGTTAAGAAAAGGAACCATGGTGTTGCAATTTCTTTTTTAGGAATTTTTTTTTGACACGATTCTCTTTTTTTTGCAAAAAAACTTCATTGTTTGGATCGTCATTTAGATCGTTTCAGAATGTTCCAAAACGGATTTCAGTGTAAAATTTTTTCGAAAAAGTCGATTCTAAAAATTTTGAGGCCATTGCAATAGCAATGGTCCTTAGAAGGTAATTAAAGGGTGAACAGAGATTAATAAACCGTTGATAATACTTTCCAGCGTTTAACGCTCCCAATAGCAGACAAGGGTCCTGGAACAGACAGTCACAAGTTTGGACTGAAATAATAAGGTTTTGGGCACATAAAATTGATGTTGCTGTGGTCCATGGGAACGGTTAGAAGTTATTCTAAAGCTTGTAGGTAATTTGTTCTAGTGAAATTTAAGTGCCAGTTTGTTTATTGCAAGGGGATAGTGGAAGATGGAGGGCAGCTATCTCGGCGGTGTTCGGTAATTATTGCTCCTAGCTGAAAGGGTGTTTTCAAGCATCATTTTCCATTGAACATTTAAAAAAAAATAGGGTATTTTTCAAATGTTCGAACCTTTCTCTCTTTTATTTTTATTATGAATAGAGAAGTTCTAAAAAGTTGTATTAAATTTGATTGTTTTATTCGATCAAGATGTATCACCAAAGCTGTACATTTTGGTAGGTACCTATTATAATTTTTCATAAAAAGAAACGAGAGGCTCTAAAGTTGAAGCAACCGAAGTACAATGTTTTTGCTCTCTATGCCTCACGTTTCCTAGAAATCCGAAGATGTCCGGTAGGGATTAGGATTTTTTCACGGGAAAGACCCCCCATCACCCTCCAACATGAGCAAACTGATGTGCGTACTTTAGTACCTGCAGGTGCGTTCCTTGGCCTATTTTTCCGGGAAAAGTAAAACCGGATGGTGATTATCCAGCCCTTGGTTGCCCAAAGTACAAGAAGCAACGTTTTTGAAATGCTCAGCCTTTGTTGATACCTTAGAATTCTGGGTAGGTAACCCAAATGAGATTCAAACAATTCACTTTCACTAATAGTCCAGTCAAATTAGCAGTTAGGGTTTGCATTAATTCTCGACAAAGCAAAACTTTTATGGGTGACTTGTGGGTGCCTATGGAACATGTTTTTAGTATATTCTACTAGATTCTCCTTGTGCTAACTTTTTGGTGCCCGAAAAACCGCGATTTTTCGGCACTTGTTTCAGTTTTTTGCCTATAACTCGTACACGATGCATCCTACGGAAAATTTTACTCTTTCCTTTATTAAACAGGATGAATTTCTGCGTCGAATGACCACCTGAAACGTTAAGATCGGTTCAGCCGTTTGGCCGAAATCGATCGTTGAAGTTTGGCGATTTTTCCCAAATTGGTTGAAAAATGGGTTACGCTCAAGTTTCAAGGCCTGTACATCAAAAACGGCGTATCCAACCAAAAAATGTCACATAATCAAAGTTGTAGAGAATCAAATTTTGTGTAAGAAAAGCATCCCCTCTTCCTCCCCCCCCTCCCACCCGCCCCTACCAAATGATAGAATAACGAAACAACTTCTGAGTAAACGAAATTATGAGTATTGAAAACGGTGTTGCAATCAAAAAATGTCATATAATCAAAGTGAAACGTCTGTTGTTCGACCTAAGGCACTGAAGTACTTATAATAATAGAAAAGGCAAAAGAAAAAACATCTCCTAGATTCTCCTTTTGCTCACTTTTTGGTGCCCGAAAAACCACGATCTTTCGGCACTTGTTCCAGTTTTTCGCCTATAACTCGTACACGATGCATCCTACGGAAAATTTTACTCAATCCTTTAAACAGGATGAATTTCTGCGTCGACTGACCACCTTCATTTTTTAGATCGATTCAGCCGTTTGGCCGAAATCGATCGTTGAAGTTTTGGCGATCAACCAATTTGGGAAACATCGCCAAACTTCAACGATCGATTTCGGCCAAACGGCTGAACCGATCTAAAAAATGAAGGTGGTCAGTCGACGCAGAAATTCATCCTGTTTAATAAAGGATTGAGTAAAATTTTCCGTAGGATGCATCGTGTACGAGTTATAGGCGAAAAACTGTAACAAGTGCCGAAAGATCGTGGTTTTTCGGGCACCAAAAAGTGAGCAAAAGGAGAATCTAGGAGATGTTTTTTCTTTTGCCTTTTCTATTATTATAAGTACTTCAGTGCCTTAGGTCGAACAACAGACGTTTCACTTTGATTATATGACATTTTTTGATTGCAACACCGTTTTCAATACTCATAATTTCGTTTACTCAGAAGTTGTTTCGTTATTCTATCATTTGGTAGGGGCGGGTGGGAGGGGGGGGGAGGAAGAGGGGATGCTTTTCTTACACAAAATTTGATTCTCTACAACTTTGATTATGTGACATTTTTTGGTTGGATACGCCGTTTTTGATGTACAGGCCTTGAAACTTGAGCGTAACCCATTTTTCAACCAATTTGGGAAAAAGCGGCAAAATTCAACGATCGATTTCGGCCAAACGGCTGAACCGATCTTAACGTTTCAGGTGGTCATTCGACGCAGAAATTCATCCTGTTTAATAAAGGATTGAGTAACATTTTCCGTAGGATGCATCGTGTACGAGTTATAGGCGAAAAACTGAATCAAGTGCCGAAAAATCGCGGTTTTTCGGGCACCAAAAAGTTAGGACCAGGAGAATGTTTTTTCTTTCGCCTTTTCTAGTATTACAAGTACTTCAGTGCCTTAGTAAGTTGAACAACAGACGTTTCACTTTGATTATATGACATTTTTTGATTGCAACACCGTTTTCAATACTCATAATTTCGTTTACTCAGAAGTTGTTTCGTTATTCTATCATTTGGTAGGGGCGGGTGGGAGGGGGGAGGAAGGGGGGATGCTTTTCTTACACAAAATTTGATTCTCTACAACTTTGATTATGTGACATTTTTTGGTTGGATACGCCGTTTTTGATGTACAGGCCTTGAAACTTGAGCGTAACCCATTTTTCAACCAATTTGGGAAAAATCGCCAAACTTCAACGATCGATTTCGGCCAAACGGCTGAACCGATCTTAACGTTTCAGGTGGTCATTCGACGCAGAAATTCATCCTGTTTAATAAAGGAAAGAGTAAAATTTTCCGTAGGATGCATCGTGTACGAGTTATAGGCAAAAAACTGAAACAAGTGCCGAAAAATCGCGGTTTTTCGGGCACCAAAAAGTTAGCACAAGGAGAATCTAGTAGAATATACTAAAAACATGTTCCATAGGCACCCACAAGTCACCCATAAAAGTTTCGCTTTGTCCGGAATTAATGCAAACCCCCCCCCTTTTTTTGGCTAATTTGACTGGACTATAAACAATTCATAATTTGTTGTAAAACACTGGAAGCTAAAAAAAAGTCATAGTTGACCATCTGTAAAATGTGAAAGTTATGGCTGTTGAACAAGGTGTAAGCCTAACTGGTCTACCATACTGCACAAGTCAATTCTACAACTAATTAACAAAACGCTGCAAATCATTGCTCAAAGGTTTATTATTTTCTGTATAGATCACCCTTCTGTATAGATCACTGGTTCTCCATCAATAGCACCTACCACCATGTATTCTCCCTTGACCTTCCCTCTCAAATTTCAGTTCCTGCGTTCAATAGGATTGAAAATGGCTTCGGAGCTCACTCAGCTGATCAGTGCTCTGAAGAGTGAAGAAGATCTCCTCGAATGCTGGAGACGCCTGGAAGAGCACTTCCATTCAATAGAATTGAAAATGGCTTTGGAGCTCACTCAGCTGATCAGTGATGTGAGGAGTGAAGAAGATCTCCTCGAATGCTGGAGACGCCTGGAAGAGCACTTCCATTCAATAGAATTGAAAATGGCTTTGGGGCACTCTTGAAAATGTCAACCCTTAATTTTCACCCCTTAGAAGTGACCTACATCAACCAAAAGCTTCGCGGCACAACTAGACCCCAAATGGTACCCATATACCAAATTTGAACCAAATCGGTCCAGTGTTGCTAAGAAAAGTGCCGCGTACGGCGTACGGCGGACGGACGGAAATTTTTTTATTCGATTTTCGGATTCTACGTACCGTGAAACGTAAAACATCAAATTTTGAGGGGGGGTTAAAAAATTTTTTTTCTTGCTCGATTCCAAAGGCTTATTATTGAAAATAATAAACCAAAAAAAAAAAAAAAAAACGGAAAAGCTTTTTTGAAAAATTTTTTAAATGTAATTTGGGATGCCTCGAATTTGTTGGTTTATTATTTTCAATAATGAACCTTTGGAATCGACCAAGAAAAACCATTTTAACCCCCCCCCCCCTCCTCAAAATTTGTTGGTTTACGTTTCAAGGTACGTAGAATCCCAAAATTGAACTTGATTTTCGGGTTCTACGTCCTCATCTTAAAACGTAAACCATCAAAATTTGTTAACTTCGCTTCTTACTTGACTCCAAAAATTATTTGAGGAGAGCTTTGTTTACAGAATTTTGCGTAGAATCCAAATCTGCAGTAAAAACAGGTGTTCCCATGCGCAAGAATGTTGTTGCGCACGTTTGAGCAATGCAAAATTTTCTTCATTTCTGAAATCTAAGAAAAAATTATGAAGAATGGCTTTGAAACAGACTAGGAAAACTAACTCGGACTGCCGTGTATTTTATCGACAGAATCCTATGAATGTATCGTTTGTAACTACTTAAATACCCAACAATGCAGGCAGCTTTAAGGTTGGTTTTAGGTGACTTTTCCAACACTTACAAATAGGTAAAGTTATTGAAAAACCTCGACTTTTATTTAGGGGGGGCCTTGAATTGGTTTTGGAAAACATCGAACTTGAATCGGAAATGCTACCTGCAGATCAAAATATTATAAGGTAGTTTGTATTCTTGAGGTAGAAGAATCTTCTCATGTTGGGCTCAAATTGGCACTCGTCTATCTCTAAACAGCCTTGAACACCGGATTTTAAATATCGAGTTACCTCATATCAAATTCATGCGCTTTGTTAGGGTAATTATGACCATTATAAGGAAACCCAACACGCGACACACGATATGTCCTGCCCTGTTGACTACCTACCTGTTGTGATCTTCTCGTTTTTGACGCATCAATCTTGTTCTAGCTTTAATTTCTTAATGGAAAGAATAAGTTGCCTTTGCGATGCCTGAAGGCTACAATAATGAGGTAGTGGAGTTCTAAACGATAACATCTTTCGTAATTTTAACAATGTTTAATTTACATATTGGAAAACTTATAATGAATTAGAAAAGACAAATTTGGGTGGATATATGTTGCAAAGAGTGCGCCAGAACGTCATGGACCTCATATCTTGAGCAAGATGGTCGGCTTATGAATGATGTGATTTTCCCTAATTACGATGGCATAAAACTATCTACTTTTTGCTGTAAATTAAATGCTTGTAACACAAAACTGGAACGAGAACTACTCATTTCAAAACAGTCCTATTCCCGCAGCACACCCAGTATTAGAAACTCGTGTCAAAAGGTTCATTATTGATAATCATAAACCTAATGGACAAATTAAGAGGGAAACAATTTGGTAAGATCCTCAGCCTGAGATAGAAATTGACATCTAAATTTTGGCAGACTCCTAATAATAATTCCGTTTTAACATAGTCATAATCCAACATTTAGGTTGATCCATTAACAATTCGTACGAGATTGCTCTCGTTCGTCTGCTGTAAATCAGACTAAAGGACGATGACTTCATTGAAGGCTCCAGGCGTAAACAAAGGCACCCGCTGACGGCTTAATTTATCACCGATTTTTATCTCGTCCTTGCTCTTCACAGCTCACACGAGGTGTTGTCTTCCTTCTACGAAAACGAACGAGAGGGAAGAAAAGGCAGAAATTAATCATCTCTTGAGTCGCGTCTTTGGAGAAAGAACAGTATTTTGGTTCTTCAGTAGTTCTGTGTGTCCGAAAATCTTTATAACGGGAAAAACTAAACGAAATTACTGTATGATTTTGATGAATTTTTCAGGGGTTCTGAGGGTTAGCGTTTAAGGGGACACGGAACCCACCCCCCTCCCGCCTGTAATAGAGGTGTTTTCTGGTACATTTTTCTCAGTCCCTGTTCAACCGAATCTTCTAATTTTTTTTTGGTTTGTAGGACATATTCTCATCTTGGCCCTGGGCCGGATCCTTTTTAGATTATCTTAATTACTTTTTATTTGAGATTCTGTTTTATAAAATAGAATTATTTTCTACCTTCGTTACTCTTTTTGGAATAGTTGGAATTGGAAAATTGGTTAAAGGATCCAGTACAACCTTCGTTTAGGTGTCTTCTTTCATTAAAAAAAAGAAATAGAGGATAGGATTAGTAGTTCCTGAGAAAAAGGAACATTTATCATGAAAAAGTGAACTATTCAGGAGAGCAATTTGAAGTTGAGCGGGAACAAACGAGGGCGCTTGCAGATGAAACTATCGATTCTCACCTCACGTTTCTCGAATTTTGATTGGTTCCTTGATTTTGAATGAGGAATTTCACCGATTTCTGTTTGCATTTTTTCTGAATAGTTAATGATGTGGGATAGATGAAAATCGGGCTGATTTCGGAAAATAAGTCTCCTGTTATTTTTGGGAAACAATCAAAATTTATGATTTCAAAAAATAACCGGGAAAGCAGACCTCTTCAACGTGAGGCTGGAACGCTCGCTGATTGGCTGCTCGGATCGCCGTCTCCTCCCAGTGTTGCCCATTGGGACGACGAAATCGTGTTTTCTAAGAGAAAAGTTATCAAACAAAAACAGAGGAAACCTAATTTTCCCCATCTCGCTTTTTCTATCTTTTTCTTCAGTTTTTCGATTTCGAACTTTACTGTTCCATGAAATTTTGCATCTGAGGACTATAGATTTCTCGATCTCAGCGCTTCAAGCGGCCATAAATGAACTATTCCAGCATGACGTCATTTTCCCGATTTTTTTAAACATTCGTATTTTCTATACTGTTTTGTTTATTCGTAAATTAGGAAGTACGGGCTGAAAGTTTGCCTTAGGGGGTTTTTAGAGGTGCTGAATCCGATTTTGGGGTCAAAAATAGGAAATTCCGACATGGTGAAATTCCTCATTGTCTTTGCTTATTGGTTGTTCAACCAAAGACAATTCAATATTTGCCTTCCGATTTATAGTATCGATTTTTCAGTATTGCATTGAAATAGTGTAACAGGTTGGTAGGTTAGTTTCGTTAGTTAGTAGGTTAGTTAGTTTCGTAGTAGGTTAGTTAGTAGGTTAGTAGTAGGTAGGTTAGTTTCGTTAGTTTCGGGGCTGCACTTGGTACGCAAAAATTAATTTCCTCGTCATTTGAGACGGAATTTTTCGGTAATTCTTGTTTAAATCAATTCTCAGCATGTTCAAGAATGATTTTCAATTAAAAAAAAAATCTAAATTTCCATAATTTTTTGGGTTCCGTGTCCCCTTAAAGGGTGGCCAAAATTTATAGGACCAGCCATTTATCTTAGTAAATTTCCGAACCTTAAAAAAATTCAAACGGTACCCCCACTATTTTGATTTATTATTTTCAATAATGAACCTTTGGAAACGACCCACAAAAAATTTGTTTACCCCCTTCAAAATTTGTTGGTTTACGTTTCAAGGTTCGTAAAATCCGAAAATCTAATAAAAAAATTTCCGTCCGTCCGCCATACGCGGCACTTTCGGCATTGACCGATTTTGATGAAATTTGGTATGTAGGCTCCGTTTGGGGTCTAGTTGTGCCCCGAAGCTTTTGGTTGATATAAGTAACTTCTAAGGGTTGAAATTTTGAAAACGACGTAATTAAAAAAATGTGTATAAAGGTATTGTTTTTCCGTCAATTAAAGATAGTATAGAATTTCTAGAATTTTTTGAGACCATGCGGAGCCCTGTAGGACAAACCGTTCGTTCCCTACGAGAATTGAATGGTTGGACTTACGATAAATCAAAAACACGAGTGTGAATCGCAAAAGAGGCCTAATCTCCGTTCAAATTTTACCTGACCGAAATACGATCGATGTTTTTCTTCAAGTTGGTTGGTGGTAACAATGGCAAATCCGTGTTCTTTGCAGACGAGGGATCTATATAGAAAAATAATAAACCTTTGTGTGATAATTTGCAGTGTTATTCACGGTGAATTCAAATATCAAATTTACGCGCATCGCGCAGTTATCAAGTTTGTTTTTTCAAACAAACCCCCATTGTACGCAAAATTTAATGAAAATTTGACACCTCAATCGATGTTTTTGACCGCTCGTAACACACTTTACGAGCGCGCAAAAACGCGCAATCCTGAAACTGCGCGAAAATTTGGTATAAATTAAACCCCAAGTGTGGCACATGACATTTCATTGTTTTTCAACGCTGATTCACGTGGTGCTATTCATTTACGTTTTTGAGAAGGGAGTTGTATGAAAAAATACATTTTAATGTAGATTGCATCGCATGCGCGACGCGCGAAAATATGACATTTGAATTCCCCGTGGAAAATTAGTGGGGGTATATTTGCATTTTATTTAAGGTTCTGAAATTACGGAAATAAATAGCTGGTCCTATAAATTTTGGCCACTCTGTATTCACGTAAGTTGGGCATAACTTCGAGGTTCGATTCTACAAGGTATTTCCAACAAAAAATGTCTGCATACGGCGGACGTAAAACGAGAGTGGAAATTTCGATTTTGGAGAACTTTTTTTTTCAACCTTGGAAAATTTTGCTCAATCTCAAACGGTTTGAATGAAATTATAAAATTTATAATCATTTAAATGCTTGCATACGAGTCTGTACACATTGGGACATTTTCATGTGTGTTTTCTTATTACTACACAACAAGGTAGTGAAGTAAGGTAGTTAGTTCATGTACCCAAGCATCAAAATAAGAAAGCAGTTGATTGTTCTCTACGCAACTCAGTGAGTCTATTTTATTTATTGGTCGCGTGAGCAAGTTTTCGTGACGATTTTTCAGTTTATATGCCAAAGCAAAGACATGAAAATGTCAAAAGCTTCCGCCACCTTGGTAGACTCGGAAGCAAAAAACGCTAGAAATTTTGAAAATTTTAATTTAATTTAACATTTTAATTTAATTTAAATTGTCAACAGTTTTCTACGTAGAATACCCGCCTACAAATAATACCTACAGATGTTTTCTCTTGCTCGGTTCCAAGGTTAAACCAGGTTTTTGGTTTCAAATAATAAGCCAAAATTTTACAGCTGCCATCCCAAGACAGCTCAAATGTGTATTTTGAATGAGAATGATCCATGTAAGGTGAGTGTGACACATAGCTTCCTCGCTCAGAATGCCATGATACAAATAGAATTTGTTGGTGTAAAAATGACAGATTCGTTATACAGCGGTGGAAATGACAAATACCCTAATATGAGACGCAATGATGTTAATTTTTCGCTTTTTAGGACGTCCCACAGTAAGACTTGGGCGTCCTTATGCGATCGATCTGGGGTCAAGTTGGACAACACTCAACAGAAAACAAAAATAACCACACAGTAATCCGTTTTAGACCATTCTGAATCCAAATCTGCGGAAAAAACCATAGGTGTATGTCTGTGTGTGTGTGTGTGTGTGTGTATGTGTGTGTGTGTGTGTGTATGTGTATGTGTGTGTGTGTGTAACAAAATCTTGTGTACTCTGCACAGGCCTTAGTTCTCAACCGATTTTCCTGGTTCTTTTTTTGTTCGACGCGGAAAACTATCTAGTTGTGCACTACGTCGCCGGAATTTCGAATTTTGCCTTTTAAGGGGGGGAAAGGTGGGGTTAATGCTCAAAAAACGTGCGTTTTTGGGCATAATCTTGTGTACTCTGCACAGCCCTTAGTTCTCAACCGATTTTTGTGGTTCTTTTTTTTATCGACGCGGAAAACTATCTAGTTGTGCACTACGGCGCCGGAATTTTGAATTTTGCTTTTTAAGGGAGGGAAAGGGGGGGTTAATGCTTAAAAAACGTGCGTTTGCGGGCGTAATCTTGTAAACTCTGCCCTGGCCTCAATTTCCAACCGTTTTGCGTGTTTCTTTTTTTGTTTGACTCAAATAACTTCCGAGTTGTACATAAAATCACCCGAGTACCAAAATTCGCAAGGGCAGGGGGCGAGTGGGTGGGATAATATTCACAAAATATCCGATTTTTCAATATTTCGGTTCCTTTACTGCTTACTAACTGTCCCCAAGCTTTGAAATTAAGGAAAAATTCTCATTATACCTCCGGATTTTCATGAATTATTCTCTGTACGACCATGGAACTAATAGTGGTGCCACCACGGTGCCAGGACACCATTAACCGCATATTTCGTGTTTTTTTTTGTGTGTTTCACCTTGAATACGGATGTGAGCCTCGACGGACCGCCTACTAAAACTAACAGATGAAAGTTCAATGTCACGACGTATTTCCGCTTTGGTGCCAGACTGGCACCATTTTTGGCGTTGGTGGGGGGGGGGGGGGGGTTGAACTCGAATTCGCATGTTGGGTGTCGTAGATCACGGATTTTATAATGCTCTGCAGATTCGAGGCTCCAATGCTGCTAGAAATGTTAAGGTGGATAATGGTTGGGGGGGGGGGGGGTGTCAGTATTTCTTGCCTAAAGTAATAAATAAATTACAGCGAGTGAAACAGTTTTATCACTTAACAACTGGTTAAACTGATCCAATGCTTATCCAATGGGACGTCCCCTGGAATGCATGCATTACTAAACAATATGTTTTAAAAACAAATTAAAGTTGCAACTTGGTACGGCAATACTTACGGAATACGATAGAGAAAATCTTTAAGTTTTTTAATAGAGTGAATTGAAGTAAACAGTTTGATGAGCTTTTGATTGGGCGTGATGTCGTTCCCTGAATCATACCCACTGGGTACCTACGATAATGCGAAGTCCACGACAAAGGGGAATTTCAGTGGGGAAGGTTTCCGTGGGCACAAAGGCCGACAATGACCTTGCGAGCGAGCTCCACGACAAGAGGCGACAAACTAAAAAACAAGATTGTTCGAAAAAAGCCCAATCGACTGGAGATAATTAGCGTAGAAACTAACGAGCAACGTAATTCCTCCAAGTAGTTCGTATGTACCCACCTGTGCACAGGTTCTCCTAAACTCTGTTCTCTGGTCACCCACTTCTGGGTAGTGGTGATGACCTCAAATATAATTTGGTGAATAATAAATATCATTATTAATAATAAAATGGTACTAATAAGGTGAATCATGGAAATAGTCCCACGGATCGAATAAGAAAATTGGGTGTATTCAATGGAGTTTGGCTGTTAGGTATGTCCTTGGGGAGAATTCGTGTGACCGCTAATTACCCAGATATGCATATCAATTAGTTAGGTCTATCTAACTATTTAACTATCTAGTTAGATTCAAGTACCCATAGACTTATGTGAAGTTGAAATATTTAATTTCAAACAGACACGCAATGGGTGCGGCACATAGCTTCCTCGTAGTAAAGCTGGTTGTTAGGCTGTTACGACTGCATACGCGATAGCTTCCATTAATCTATAATTAAATTCATAGGGTACCATCTAGAGCTCAAACCACACAGCAATATTTCTTGAAAATTTAATCGAAATCTGACTCTGGAATGCAAGATCTTCAGACACCAATGGACCTATAGCTAGGTACCAAATAAGTTTTAAAAAACCAAGTGGTTGTGGCACGTAGCTTCCTCGAATCCATAACCAGATTGTCTAGATGATACAATGCATAGTTAGCTAATCTCAAAACATCAATCTCTAGGTGCTTTACATATTATGTAGAAGTTATGGTTGTAATAAGGAGAGGCTACTATCAACCCGAGGGTCATGATTTTCATCGAAATCGGACGATAACTTCGCAAAATTTTGCCCGTTACAAGGATTTCATGACAGAAACACATTCACGAAACCGTAAAATGCGAGTGGAATTTTGATTTTCGAGTACTTTTTTTTCAACCTTGCTGCCTTTTCAGCAATGCTTCCTCTACCTTGGTAGACTCGGACGCAAAATACAACGTGGGTGGAAAACTTTTGATTTTGAAAATTCCCACCCACCCACATTTGGCAAAAAACCTTGTTATTCGTGCTGCAGGTCGAAGAAGTGTTGGTCCTCCAAAATCCAAATGTCCACTCGCGTTTAAAGGCTTTTTGAACAATTTTGTTTCCTTGTTCCGAGCGTACCTACTCTAAATAAATATTTTTAAAAAAAAGTTCTTTATGATAAAGGATTTTGTTGAAATTTTCAGATTGTATTATTGCCGGTTAGACCGTAGGTTTAGGGATGGTGGACACAAACGAAACGCATGATGTGATGAGGACTCAAAAATATGTTCAGTGTCAAGTTTTCCTTGAGTCAAAATGCCTAAATAAAAAATGGGAGGAACTTTGACTGCAGCTCATATCTTCTCGACACTCTTTTTTCCACTGCTGCAAGCGTTACACCGCTATTTTGCTTTGCAAGTTGCCTTTCGAGGTTGACATTTTCACTTTTTCTTCTCGCAGTTTCACTAAAGCTCATGGGGCTGCAGTTAAATTTTAAATTCTGATGAAAAAATTAAGATTTGTACAATTTCCTATCTGTTGATTTTTCAACAATTTCACCTAGAACTCTGTTTACTTCAATTATTGTTACTAAGAATAATGAGGCAGTGGCTCCGAAGTTTTCAAACATTGGTCAAACAAAACCACAGACTCAAAACCTGCAGAATGGTATTTTCATGTTTCAAATCCAAGTTCCTGGTCATAAGAAAACGTGAAATTATAACGTGATCGTTTCTGGACGCTATTTAGTGGTGGGTTTGGGAAACTAAACCCGAGAGACTTGGCATTTTTATCGTTCAAAAATGTCAACATGATTCATCTACAAAAGTTAATCGTTAATTAATGTCCATATAGGTTGGTACTTGCACCAGGTAAAAATGTTCTTTATTACATCTGCGTTGATTACTAAAAAGTTCAGTTAGATCGGAAGCTTTACCAAATCGCAGTCAAACTATGCACTTATCTACTTACGGAAATATGATCGTCAACAAGTAATTCTGATCTTTTGACGTCTTATCAACCGGAGTCGAAAGAACGACATTTTCCATTCGCTGAAATCTCCAAGTTAGTTGGCTTGAGGCAGGCACGAGATGGATTCAAAATGAACTTAATTTATTAATACAATTCAACATTTCAAGACTAAAAATTAGTGTTGTTTTCTGCATGTTGGAGGAAATCGACCTTCCGCAATTCCTTTCGTGTGTGACCCTGAAGTTGATAAGGGAATGCACAGCCGCCTTCTCGTTCATTTGCCAATCGCGTTCATGACCTTGACTGCATGACTTCGATGTTCGATAAGAGATGAGCTTATTGTTCTGTCTTGCGTTGCTTCTTCTCGTCGTGGCAGCCAAATTCACTACAGTCAGATAAGAATCGGACCGGTGTAACTAACTATCTGGTAACTTATTACTTAATTTGTTATCTTCTCATTGACTTTCCTTATCCCATCGTATTCTTGCTCAGAAGCATAGTGGAGAATCAAAACTTCAATCTTGAAGTTACCACTACCCTCCAAATTTGATGATCTGATGACGATGATATTTATAGGGAACCATCCACAGTCCTAACCATACAATCCCTAACAATGGGGTGTGCGAATGGGTCGGAAAAACTATTTATTGTTTTTTTTTTAATCTAAACTAGACATCATTCTGAAAATTTTGACACCGACCGCGACCATCTAGCATGAGAAGACCTTTTTCTACGATTTTTTAAAGTTTCGAATGTTTATGACGTCACAGTGGGCTGGGGGGGTCCAGCCCAGGCGAGAGGGGCGCGTGATGTCATAAACATTCGAAACTGATAAATCATAGAAAAAGATCTATTCATCCAAAAAGAGAACAGCTGGTATCAAAATCTCAGGATGAGATCTACTTTCGATTAAAAATTTAAAAAAAATCAGTCGCACCCCCTATTCTAACTAAATGGGAGTGGAAACTACACGTTTTTCTTATGGATTTCGCGTTGGCGCATGGGCAGTGGATACCAAAGATCCGATCGCGATGAAATTGACAAGGAGATCGCCTAGAGCCCCAAACACACAATCTCTGTAAATTTTATCGAATTCGAATGGAAACGTTAATGTTGTGTGAAGTAGCGCTTGCGCATGCGCAGACGCTGCTGCATCCCGACTCGTATAAATCCGTTACAAGGATTTGCAGATCCACATACATCTTAAACGTAAAACGCGAGTGGAAATTTTGATTCCTGAGGACACGAAAAGTGAAAGCTTTCCGCTTTATTGGAAAACTCGGATGCAAAATGTTTTTGCACTCTCCGCACATCCGCTGCTTGCTGTTGATTACCTACCATTACCTTCAAAGCACACAGGTACACCTTCTAAGTAGTTCTAAGTACCTAAGACATCCTGAACGTTCATTACTACCAATTAACCATAATTGATCAAAAAAAGCCGATCTCGACCCAAATTCTGAGATTGAAGGACACTCCGTGAAATTGGACATTCTGCCACACCTTTGGCAAAACCGCCGTTTCAGTCAAGGACTCGGAAAGCACCAATTATTCTAATAATTAGGCAGGTACCTAAAGGTACCTCTGAAGTAAAATAGGTTTCATCGACCGTGTTTGAATGTTATAATTCGTGTCAGACCGCAATTTGAGCAATAATTACTTCTAGGGTCGGTGCATAATTACATCGTTTAGGTGTGTTTATCGAGTTTTTTGAACGTCAAATACATACTGGATGGAGCTTGACAAGATGAGAACAGCTCATAGCAAGGTTTTCTATAGGTTATGGGTACTGTTAATGTGGTACTAAAATGGTAATATTTATTGCTGTGTAGTAGAGGTTTTGCCAAATTTCTCAATAGACGATCACAGCAGAAATTCAGACGCTTGCTTCTTCGATACATCCACCCAATTCTCCACTATTTTTCACTTTGAATTTTTGTTATTTACGAGAAGATTTTCAGTGTGTCTAAAATGCTATTTCGTATTTCAGGTGAGTTCACTGGTTGGATTCCTGTTGCCGAAAATGATCGATTGTCAAGATACATCTCATGGTTGGTATTAACTCTCCAGTTTTGAATGACCACAACTAAGTTCGTTGTTAGCAAATAGTTGCAGAGTTTTTGATACCACGGTGGACTGTTTGTTCCAACCGAGCAAATATTAAGTAATAGGTATTCTGTGTTCAGTGGTGTTGTCGCTTAAGAAAGACCTTCTACTTATCGACCATTTCCCAACTTTTCAGAAGAAAAAACGTTGTTGTCATTTTTGAGTTTCTTTGACTCCTTCATCTAGAAGGAATAATTTGAAGCCAAAAACGTTATGCAACGGTAGAAGAGAAATAGGAATAACCCAATATCCCATTTTCGTAAAAATGGTCGGGGGTGTTCCCTCTTGAGCGACGATGTATTCCATATTGAATATGGATACGTTTTTATTCAATTTATAGGTTCTACATAACGAGAAACTTGAAACATAGAATTTTAAGGGGGTATCATTATTATTATTATTATTTGGTCGAATCAAAAGATTTATCATTGAAAATACCAAATTGTCAACAATTTTTGTACAATTTATGATATCTGGAATGATACCTCCTACAGAAATTCTTCAATTACTACCCACAAAAACGCTGCAAATTATTACACAATGTTTTATTTTTTTTTTATAGATCACTCGTCTGCAAAGCTACCAACCATCCAACATAAAGAAAAACATCGATCGTATATCGGTCAGCTATAATTTGAACGGAGATTAGGCCTCTTTTGCGATTCACACTCGTGTTTCTGATTTATCGTACGTCCAAACTTTAAATTCTCGTAGTGAGGGAACGGTTTGTCCTACAGAGCTCCGCGTGGTCTCAAAAAATTCTAAAAATTCTATAGAATCTTAAATTGAAGGAAAAACAATACCACTATATCGAAATTTTTTAAGTTAGGGCGTTTTCAAAACTTTTTTTTGAACCCTTAGAAGTGACCTACATCAACCAAAATCTTCGGGGCACAACTAGACCCCAAATGGAGCCTACATACCAAATTTCATCGAAATCGGTCAATGCTAAGTGGCAAAAGTGCCGCGTACGGCGGACGGACGGCCAAATTTTTATTCGATTTTTGGATTCTACGTACCTTGAAACGTAAACCATCAAATTTTGAGGGGGTGTTAAAAAAATTTTTTTTTTGGTCGATTCCAAAGGTTTATCATTGAAAATAATAAACCAAAATCGAAAAAAAACACGTTTTTTAACCCTATTGGTTTTTTAAATTTGAGCCTTTAGTTTTTCAACTTTTTTGGCTAAACATTTCGTATTTTCGTTAGATATTATGAAAGTCGTGGCACGACGAAATTGGAATTTTGGATTTCAGTGAAGAATATTTTCAAAATTTTTCATTCTAAAATTTGTAAGTCGATCGCAATAGCTTCATTTTCTCGAAAACTCACTATTTGGGATGTAATTGAGAGCTGGTCTCAAGATTATTGCCCTTGAATCCCATTGAGATCTCCTCTACGTAGTCAAATAAACTCGAAAATGATTAAAAGACGAAATTACGAAACTACTTGACCAGTTTTGATGAAACTGACGGTTGCCTCTCGTACGGTCTTCTCGATTTGGTTCATTTCATCGACTTTATTGTTAAAATTTCCCTTTGTTTGGATTCGTGTGATATGAAAACTCTTAAAATGAAACCGTTGGAAATGATTGACGTCGGCAATCTAGGATACACTCATGGTTGGCAGCTATCGTTAAAAAAAAATCTTATCTTGCGAAGAAAATAATAATGAAATGAAATTTATCGCAAAGAAATCAGCTGTTTATGAGGTTATCGCTCTTACTGCTCCCATTACCGAGGGCTCGACTACGATAAAGTAAATTATCCTTCGAACGTGACTGTAAAATGGTAGTTTCATACCTACAGGGTGTCTCAAAACCTATCAACAATACTTCAGGAATCGATTCTACAACAGGTTCCATTTCTAGCTCTTATTTTAATTAACTAATTAACTTTTATATAATTAATTAAATTAATTTCTTAAATCAAATGTAACTTTTTTAAAAAATTAAACGGTGACAAAACTAAATTTTTGCTGAAATAACACTTCTTTGCATTCAAATACAATTTCCTCGTGCAAACTTCATACTAAACCTAAATGGTTATCGTAGAAAAGCAGTGAAATGGAACTGGTTTCAAGTTTTCCAGGTTCTCAGAAGAAAGTCGTGTTTTAGCAAGAAAAATGTTGAACAAAAGAAATTTACAAATTTTCAAGTTTGAGATGGAAAGGCCATCCAAGTATACAGCTTTTCTGAACTGGTCAACAGCTATCATGTGGGAAATTTGGCGCTCTTTCCTACGGTGAAATCAGATTTGAATTTGCATGGAAAATGAAGTAGTTATGACCATTACAGTACCGCAAGGTCGAAAACACGAGAAAAATTCGAAGTGAAAAAAGTGACATTTTGAGAGGGGTAAAAAGAACGGCTAACCTTTTCCCTTCTCATCCTCGAAGGCTGACAGTTTTTGACATTTCATGTCTTTGCTATGGCACACAACCAAATTTTCGTTATGTCACGTTACGTTACGTGACGAAATATGCTCAATGATTATTATGATTCGTAGAAGTGAGGTAGGTAGGTACCTATATGATTATAGCTGAAATTTGGCTATATGATTATTATGATTTGGCTGGTAGACTCCTTAGGACGTGAACAATAAGGTGCACAGGGTTTTGATCAGCTGAGTGGTTCCTGAAGCTAACTTCTTTCCTATCAACCCTAGGAAGCTGAAATTTGGCTGGTAGCCTCCAATTGGTGCTAAAAACCGTGAACAATATGGTGCACAGGGTTTTGATCAGCTGAGTGGCTCTTGAAGCTAACTTCTTTCCTATCAACCGTAGGAAACTGAAATTTGGCTGGTAGCCTCCTTAGGACGTGAACAATAAGGTGCAGAGGGTTTTGATCAACTGAGTGGCTCCTGAAGCTAACTTCTTTCCTATCAACTGTGGAAAGCTGAAATTTGGCTGGTAGCCTCCTTAGGACGTGAACAATAAGTTGTACAGGGTCTTGATCAGCTGAGTGGCTACTAAAGCTAACTTCTTTCCTATCAACCGTAGGAAGCTGAAATTTAATTTTTGTTTTCTTTATATTAAAAAAAATGTAATTCACAGAGGAAGACAAGATTGCTAGAAGATGGAAGGGAAGAAGGAGGGAGGGGAAAGACATGAAATGTCCTAATGAGTTGCAGACTTGTATGCAAGCGTTTTTACATAAATTGTCCAGGTTGCATTTATACTTGAGTGACAATTTAAAGTAGATCTTCCGAAGTAGATCTTCATCGAAATATCGATATTTTTGTGCAGTTTCTTGGGGACCATTGGAAGTGATCGAGACGAAATCTGATCAGCAGAGTGATAGAGCTCCTGTTTTGCTCATCATAGAACGTATAGTGGTGAAGAGTCTGTTGAACTCCGACTAGTTCCTATTAGCGAATTTTCATTGAAAATGGGCTATTGCAATGGATTAAAAATGTATAGAATGGACTTTTTCGTGAAAAATTTTCACTGAAATCCGTTTTGGAACATTCTAAAACCATCCCTGAAGGCTATAAAAAGAAGAAAAAAATATGGAATAACTCCTATTCCATTCTCCGGTATTTTCTCTTCTTCAAGATGTTTGTCAGGATCATACATCATTCACCTATTAATAAAGGAACCACTGTATTTTCCATTAACTTGGCTGAAAACGGATTATAAATCGATCACAGCTCTAGATAGTGTAAGGCCGCCTAAACTCCCCTTTTGGTCAGTTCAATGGCTTGCCCACGTCAATAAAACATAAATCAGATCTGAGTAACAGGCTAATTTTTGTGTAATAATGTTGAGTTATTAATAATGATGCAGCTTCAGGCCCCACGAAACCCTCTGTGATACCCCTTTCTGTCCAATCCTACTCAATGACTGGAATTAAAAGTGTCAGAATGTAATCCCAATGGATTATTCTAGGAGTACGTAGTATCTTCATGTGCCTCAATGGAGTGGGTACAAGTGGTACAGGGTCTTAGAGAACCTCTTGACACCCATGAAAAGATAACGTTATTTATCATCGACACGCAAAGACGGTGAATCAAACTAACCAATTCTCCTTCTGTTTTATTTAATTTTCTGCTACCTCAACGTTCCTGTTTGAACTATCTTAAAATAAATAAAGTCAATTACATATATTTTCAAAATGTCTCTGGGTGATTAGGAGCCATATCAATTGGTTTCAGTCTGCCCAAAGAAGTAAATTAAAGTATTACAAAACAACATCGGATCAATATTGCTTGAAATAGCCAAATATGTTTGTATGTGTCACTTCGAACATTAATTGTGTAATTGTTTCACAACAATGTCTAGTGTTTGTCAAAATGTTCAGAATAAAAAACGAAAAGACAAGTTCATTAGCCAGGAATTTTGGACAATCCTAAGGTGTTCAAATGTTTAAAAAATAGTTTTTTTGGGCTATTACCATCATAATCATATTTGAAATCAGCACAAAATATCTAATATAAGTACTATTTTAAAAATTTTTAAATATTACAAATATTCGTTTATATACCAGTAACTACGCTTCCCCCTTATTTTCTCGAATTGTGGACGAAAAAAAATCGGATCAAGCTCTTCGTAACAATTTTTTGCGTAGAATTCAAAAATGACAAAATTGCGTTGCGCACAATCGCGCAACCAAGATCAACTCTGTTTTTCCAAATGGGAAACCGCATTTCTTATTGCAGATTCCGATTCTTCGTCAAATTTTATAAACATTTTACTTCGAAACTTTTTTTTAACACGCGCAAGATCAAAATCGAAGATGCGCAACCCAGAGATTGTGCCAAAATTGAGATGAGGGTAGACCTCAAGTGTGACATATTATTTAGCACAGTTTTTCTACGCTGAATCGCATGGTTATATTCCTTTCTTGTTTGATTAAATTTTTCCGCATGTACAGCCGAAAAAAACACTTTTTGAGGAAGAAATCATCGATTTTCCGTGGAATATTTTCCGAGTTTCGATTCCGACACAATTTTATAATTTTTACAATTCGTATACACTTCATTGAGATCATAAGAAAGTTGTTGAAGAATAGCGTTAGTCCGATTTTTTTCCGTCCTCAATTAGAGAAAATAATGAGGGGGAGGGGGTAGTTACTGAGACACCCTGTATATAATGAAAATTTGCGTATATTCATTGTATATAAATATTGAATAGCTGAGTGGGTACTCTATGAGTTCGGGAAGACGAGTAGAGCATCAATATCGACTCCGAAACAGAACATCAATAACATCGTGATATGCTGAAAATCGAAAAACAACAAATGTGTACGTGTGGGTACTCTCTCTAGAGTTCGAGGTGACTAGAAGAGTATCTTTTGAGGTTTAAAAAACTTAACCAAGAGGTTGATCGTATAATTTTAACGATTCGTGCTATGTGCTACACCTGCAAGGCTGATTACTCGGTTATAAGGCTAATATTTCGATTTTATCAACCATAGCTTTGGGGAACTTTGAAAATCCGCTCAATAGCTCATACTGCACGAATGAAAATTTTTCTCATCATAACAGAAAACAGACGATACAGAATTTTGTTGTGCCGTCACAGTCGCAACTTGCGCAAGTATGTCTTCGCGAGTCGGAAGTAATCTCTCGTTTAAAACCAAAATAAACAACGACCTTAATCCGTAAGCGAGTGATAAATGGGATGATATGAAAATGATGAACTCAAGAGGAAGAAATTTTAATACACACAAATTTACCGACAACGTTTGACCTCGTATTTGATTCCCATAATGAACGATCTGTTTGTTGTAGAACAACCAGAGATACTTATCAGTTACTTGGTAGTTACGAACCGTTAACTGGGTTTTAGTCCTGAAGCCGAGGCTGAAAATCGTTCTCCATTTAGGGATAAGATTTGACGTCAAATGATTAAAATCTTGTCCATTCTGAGAGAGAAAATTCAAGTCTGCCATTCCAAAACGGTTGCTTTCAAATATGGCGGTCATGTGAAATGTTCAAAAATTGCAAAAAATCATATCTCCGTGATGGATGATATGAATGACATTATGTCCAATCATGTATGTTTTCATCTGTCTGCCACTTTTCAACAGCTATTAACCAACGTCAGACTCAATTTAAAAATTCCAATGGTTCATTATTGAAAATAATAAACCAAAAACAATTCACAGTGTTTGGGATGGCCCACATTTTTACTGGTGGATTTTAAATGTCGACTTAAAGGGTTTGAGACTTGTCTGCCAATCCTAAGCAGAAGTAAAGTCCTGTCAGAATTAAATTGAAAAATTGTCAAATTTAGTCAATTATGGGATGATTTACATTTCAACACGTTAAGAATGAGTGGTAGGTAAACAATGGAGCTGGCTGTCTGCCTTGGATAGCCCGCTGTCATCTAGTACAGACTCAAATTCAAAAATGGTCAATTTATTAATCAAAATTTGTTGCTTTTGGAATACTTTAAATTTTGGCTCATTACCGTATTCCTATATTGAAACTCAAGCTGCGCGTTCTGACTTCAGTAACCCATTGCTTATATATAGTCAGAAAAAAAATGAAAAAAATTCAAATTTGAAGGTTAAAATGTATTTATTTTGGGGAGGTAGCAATTTTATCATGTGGTACTAATACGTAAGTAAAAACTTAGTAACACAGTCTGCCATCGGCATTTCGTTGCTTTCTAGCGGCAGACTGAACTGAAACGTGAAAAACAACGTCTGCCAAGTTGGGTGGGCAGTAAAGCTTCCTCACTCATTGTAACATGGACGTATAGAATCAGTTGGCGAAAAAATTATGATTCAAAGAGTTATTGAAAGATGCAAAAGAGACTGTGATGAGGGGTCAATTTGGTTTCAACATTAATTGACCTGCAGACCACAACATTTGATCACACAATAAAAGAAGCAATTTACACGGGAACCTGGAAGTAAGTGTGGGCACGAGTAGTATGATATTTGTATTTTCAACGTAGAATTTTATTTAGCGGTCCACCGTCTAGGACCTAACCCACACAATCCCTGAAAATTTCATCGAAATTGGTTGAATAGTTGCGGAGTTTTGGTTGTAACAATAAATTTAAAGTTCGCGCATGCGCAGCGGCTATTGCTTGACCAATTTGATTGAAACTTATAGGGTGTCTCTTAGAAGTTAGTCCCTAACTAACCTCCAAATCTGAGCAAAATCGGTTCATTAGAAACCGAGAAACCGAGGTTCCAGGAAATTCACGTTTGCGCATGCGCACTCGCTCCTATTGGTCCGAAGGTGCTGAAATTGATAAGGGACCGTCTAGGACCTAACCCGCACAATCCCTGAAAATTTCATCAAAATCGGACCTCAGGTTAGTATAGTTTTGCCCGGGACAAGGATTGACCACAGACAGACCGACAGACACGGAACCAAAATTGTTCGGGAAGCTCTAAAACGCAAAAAGCAAGTGGAAATTTTGATTTTGGAGGACATTTTTTTTTTCACTTCTTTCACGAATACAAAGCTTCCCTACCTTCGGTAGTGAGGAAGCAAAACTGGATTTTACCACTTGAATGTTTTTGTGGTTACGATTCATCTTTTGCTTCCTCACTACCGAAGGTAGGGAAGCTTTGTATTCGTGAAAGAAGTGAAAAAAAAAAATGTCCTCCAAAATCAAAATTTCCACTTGCTTTTTGCGTTTTAGAGCTTCCCGAACAATTTTGGTTCCGTGTCTGTCTGTCTGTCTGTCTGTCGGTCTGTCTGTGGTCAATCCTTGTCCCGGGCAAAACTATACTAACCTGTGGTCCGATTTTGATGAAATTTTCAGGGATTGTGCGGGTTAGGTCCTAGACGGTCCCCTATAAATTTCAGCACCTTCGGATCAGCTGAGTGAGCTCCAAGGCCATTTTCTCTCCTGTTGAACGCAGGAAGCTGAAATTTGAGAGGCAGGGTCAATGGAGAATGCTGAAGGTGCCTGAGTGGTCACTGATCAGCTGAGTGAGCTCCAAGGCCATTTCCTCTCCTGTTGAACGCAGGAACCTGAAATTTGAAAGGGCGGGTCAATGGAGAATGCTGAAGGTGCCTGAGTGGTCACTGATCAGCTGAGTGAGCTTAAAAATTACAGTGGAAGAAAGATAAAGAGGGAGAGGGAGCAAAAACCTTTTCAAGGTATGTCACATTTTAGCCATTAGGCTCTAAGCGGAAATCATCCGGGGGTGCAGGGGCGAAGCCCCCGCCGAGGCGCGCAGCGCCGAGTTTTCGCCAACTGATTCTTTACGTCCATGTTACAATGAGTGAGGAAGCTATACTGCCCACCCAACTTGGCAGACGTTTTTCAAGACTATTCAAATTTCCGGTCGAATACTAACTACCTATGTGCATTGAAACAACTGAAGTAGTTACCTTTAAGATCGCCCTCCAATATTAATTTTTTTGAAGGGTGGTGGGGAGGTAGACTTACAGTTTATAGAGGGTTATTCTTCGATACCACTCATATAAGATTTATTACTGGCTGAAAGAAAACAATCAATTATTATAAACTGACTCAAGAGATTTCGGAAGAGAATGAATCATTTTTATTGTTGGAAAGTCTAAGTGGAAGATGAAGCAGAAGGACTCAGTTTCTCCTTATCAATTCTTTCATTAGGAACGAGAAACTGAGTCCTTCTGTTTCATCTTCCACTTAGACTTTCCAAAATGACTACAGCAGGAATACAGAACAAATTTTAACATGTTTAATGTTTTAGGGTTGGGGGTCATTCTGTGAATTCCGACACGCAAATCTGCAACGCTTTTTTTTCTTAGTTACCACGGACCGATTTCTTAGTTACCACGTTATATCGGCTCCATTTGGGGTCTAGTTGTACCAAGATGGTCACTGATCAGCTGAGTGAGCTCCAAGGCCATTTTCTCTCCTGTTGAACGCAGGAAGCTGAAATTTGAGAAGCAGGGTCAATGGAGAATGCTGAAGGCGCCTGAGTGGTCACTGATCAGCTGAGTGATCGGCAATCTAATTTCTCCCTTGCGAGGGAAAAACATTAAACATGATTTAATTTTTCGGTAGGTCATCGCAAAAACACATTCTGTGTTAAAACATGTAACCGCAGCAAGTCTGGGGCACAAATTGTTTTTGCCCCAGAGTTTCCTTGGCAACATGTTATTTTTCCAGAAATTCGGGAGTGGAAAATCGATTGTTAGATACCTATTTTTTCTACATTTATTGTTTCAACTTCCTCAGTAAATCCTATTGATACATGTTGAAACTAGTTCAAATAATCAAATGAATAAATAAAAAAATGAAAAACAAACGCTGCAAACTATTGCCCAAAGGTTTATTATTTTCTGTATTGATCACCCTTCTGTATAGATCCCTCCCTACCAACCCTACCTGGTACCTACTACCTACTAGGGCATTTTTGAACATTTCAACCCCAACCAAATGGAAATGAAGGGTTGAAATTTTCAAAAATGCCCTAGTAGGTAGGTATTAGTTACCTATGATTGGTAGGGAAGGATCTATACAGAAGGGTGATCTATACAGAAAATAATAAACCTTTGGGCAATAATTTGGAGCGTTTTTTTTACCTACCAACTTTTTGGCTCTTGCAATGACCTTTACCTGCTCAATTTAGTAGCGACTGTCTCGCGACGTCCCCTGTCTAGATGGCGCTATGATAGTTTTAGCAAAATTCCCAATTTGTAAGTTTGATGGTGAAATACACTTACTGGCATCTTCCTTACTCGCATACAACTTGAGAATATAAGAATCAAAATTTCTGTCCAATAGTCCCAAAGGAAGATGAACTCAGTTTTTGTGACTTAAGGAGTTCAGCCAGAGAGTAAGACCAAGTGGAGAGAGGTATTTACTTGTAGTCGTTGAATGGAATGCCAGAATTGGGCCAGTTTTTGGCCTTTTATAACGAGGGCCAGGAGATAAGAGTGGACTAGGTCCCTACTTTGGACTAGGGTTTCCCCTCTATTCCTCTTGGAGCTATGAATTCCAGCCTTTTGTCTGACTCTCTGGGCTTTTTATTCATATAAATACTTAAAAATTACTGACAATGAAGAATTTTTGTAAATGAATAGAATCTCAAACCCCGATTGTTTTAATTTCTCTCCTTCTGTGACAGCTGTATGTTTAAAAATTACAAAAAATCGTCTCCTCGCTGTCGAAATAATTTTTTCCCCGTTCTAATAAAACAACTAGCGTTTTGATGATCAGGAAGGCCGTGGTGTGTTCAATAAACCGAAAACAGTCGAGAGATCGCCTAGTCGATGTTTCGAATTAATTGGAACGAAAATCGCCAGGGATCGGGGAAGTCTCGTCTTGTGGCTGACGTATTCGATGAATGTATTCATGAAGCAATCAGCTGTCACTATTCGCGTCGACCCTTTCGCTAAACACTCGGCCAGCCTTCATTCCACCTCGATCTTCATTTCCTTCACCTCGTCCGCTCAACTTTGCTTGGACTTGAACCACGTTGTTGTTGTTCCTCCTATTGTACCTAGAGCAGAAACAAATTCGTTGGTATCTCGCATTATTGTTGAATCCAAGGGATAAGGTAAAGGCGCTATACAGAAATCGTTTTACTTCCTCTTATCACGATACAAATCTGACAGGGTGATGGTATCCTGAGGAAACTTCTTGCCGACCAATTTGACCAATTTAGTTAATCTAGTAAATTTAGTCGGTCACATTATGAAGTATTGAGATATTAAGTTCAATGTAGTCAGTATTCACGACGTCACAACGATATGATTTCAGAAAACAAATTAATAAATGAATAAATACTTCTTCCTATATCCTATATCATTATTATTTTCAATATAAAAACGAGCAATCTAGGGGATTGACGTTGATTTTGCTTGACAGAAGAGAACAAATATGATACTTCGTTCATAAGTACCTAGGTGTAGAGGGTATACCTCATCAAGTAGGTATAGATGGTAAAACAATGAACCATTTAGTAGTAATAACAATGAGCACTGAATTGACGACTTAGTTGAGACTAAATTGAGGAGACTTAGTACTAGGTGACGATGGTTTATTTCATCAAGTAGGTATAGACGGTAACCACTGTGAAGTAATGTGCATTAATTGACTAGGATGAAGACTTCGTACTAGGTGAATAGATTGAAAAATTATGAACCATTGTGAAGAAATGTGCACCAAATTGACGAGGATGAATACTTCGTACTAGGTGAATGGATGAATGAATAGATACTTATTTATAGATGGTTTATACTTGATCAAGTATGTATGGATATTAAAACAATGAACCATTGTGTAGTAATGTGCACCAAATGTAAGAGGATGAAGACTTCGTACATACCTACCTACTTAGTTATAGATGGTGTATACCTCATCAAGTAGGTATAGATGGTAAAACAATGAACCTTTGTGTAGTAATGTGCACCAAATGGACGAGGATGAAGACTTCGTACATACCTACTTACCTACTTAGTTATAGATGGTGTATACCTCATCAAGTAGGTATAAATTGTAAAACAATGAACCATTGTGCAGTAATGTGCACCAAATGGAAGAGGGTGAAGACTTCCTACGTACCTACTTAGTTATAGATGGTGTATACCTCATCAAGTAGGTATAGATGGTAAAACAATGAACCATTGTGTAGTAATGTGCACCAAACGGACGAGAATGAAGACTTCGTACGTACCTACTTAGTTATAGATGGTTTATGCTTCATCAAGTAGGAATGTATGGTAAAACAATGAACCATTGTGTAGAAATGTGCACCAACACCTGCCTTATCATTCGTAATCACCTACCCATATCAAAAATGCCTTCATGATGCATTCGAATGCTGAATCTACGATTATAAATGTAGTTGGAACAAGATTCTATGGTCGAATGTTGAATCATCCTTTATTAGAAGAGATTTTCGTTGGTAATATTGATGGATGCTTTAAATCTATGATTCGGCAATGCAATTAATAATTCAATCCGTGGTTTAGATTAATTTGGTGAATCAGTGAAACTGGCCCAACAACCTACACGTGTCATTATTACGAACAAGAACGTAAAAAGCCAACCGATTAGTTCGTTAATTAGACAACCTCAAAGGTAGGTACTTTTGTGATTTTTTAGGAGTCACCAACGTTTGGCCTTGAGTAGGAAAATTCATATTATCTGCTACTTTGGCCTCCAATTAATTACAATAACGAAGGGGATCGAAGGTGACGTGCAATTTTAACGAGCTGTATGAGATACCACCTTGTTATACTCGAACCTTTTTTCTTGTGGGTAGTATTATTTGAACGTAATCCTATGTCAAACCGCGGAATAATCCTTTGGCTCTACGGAGGGGCTACGAAAAATCAGATAATAAAAAATCCTACTGAGGACGAAAGGCGCCGGGCCAGTTTGACTTGTTCCGCGAGTGCTATATGTGTGTGTTTTTAGGGATTCTTTAAATTTGAGGATTCTAAACCTGTGGAATTTTTTTCTCGTAATTATCTACTGGTTTGGCTCTACATTTTCATTCATAAATGATACTCAGCGCACGCATGCTCTTTATCTTCGTTCTTCAAAATGAAAACTTCTGATTTCGTATCAAATTTTGATTTCGCTTGAAGTTTCATGAAACAAAACACAACGCTCGCATAAATTGTGTTCCTAGGTATTTTGTTGTAAATATACTACAGCATTCTGCAGCCTGTACTGATTTTGGGTAGTTATTATGGGCTCTCACTGAAAAATGAGGTCACCTAGTATCAATTCACTAAAGTCCTGCATTTCATAGCCCTAAGAATCTCAAATAATCTGTAGGTACCTATAAATCTGGTACCTATAATAGGGTTAATTAGTAAGTTGGGATTGTGACTTAGCAGTATCTTGGTTTCTATTTTTACACCGGAGCTGGGTCATATTCATGTGCTTGTGGGTGATAGTCGTTATTATGTTCCTCAGTTAAGAGGTTTAAACAGAATACCATCCTTGATTGTATCAGGTTAAACAGCAAATAAGTTGTTGGTGAAGCCAGAACTTGTATTTTTGTATGTTTGCTGTTTAACCTTGAGGACATCAGTAACTAAAGAACATCAGGTCAACAATTACCCACATGCACCTGCAGTTCCGGGTACATATTGTAAGAATTGACAAACACTGGATTGAAAACAAAAAAAAAACTGAAAAGATCCCTTTTGGTTTTATTATTTTCAACAATTAACCATTGGAATCGAGCAAGAAGAAAAAGTTTAACCCCGCCCTCAGAATTTGATGGTTTACATTTCAAGGTACTCGTACGTAGAATCCGAAAATTGAATACGAAATTTTCCGTCCGTCCGCCGTACGTGGCAATTTTCTTGGCAACACTGGACCGATTTGGTTCAAATTTGGTATATGGGCTCCATTTGGGGTCTAGTTGTGCCGCAAAGCTTTTGGTTGATGTCAGTCACTTCCAAGGGGTGAAAATTAAGGGTTGAAATTTTCAAGAGTGCCCTAGCTCGAAAACTCTCGAAATAAAGGTATCGTTTTTTCACCAATTTAAGATAGTATTAAATTTTTAGAATTTTTAGAGACCACGCGGAGCTCTGTAGTACAATCCGTTCGTTTCCTACGAGTACTTGAGGGTTTTCCTTCTATAAAACAGAATCACGAGTGTCAATCAGAAAAGAGGCCTAATCTCCGTGTATATAAATTGATTAGGTAACTAATCAATCAGTAGTATCAAAAAATTCTTTAAAAACGTCTTAAATTAACCTCATGGAACATTAATTAAGTAATTAATAAATCAGTGATGTCTAAAAATTCTTTAAATTCGTTAGTATTTTAAATGTATGAAAAAACAATACGTGTAAATTGAAAGTTTTTGAACTAGGGTATTTTTAAACTGCTGTACCTCCCCCCCCCTCCTTCCTGCCTCTTCAGAAAATTACCACATTCTTCAGAGTACAACAAGACCCGATTGGGCCCATATATCAAATTTCATCAAATTTCATCGGTCCATCGGAACTCGGCGAAGTAACAACAACAAAAAAAGATTTTGGAGAACTTTTTTTCAACCTTGAAAAGCGAAAACAAAGCTTCCGCTACTTTGGTAGACTCGGAAGCAATATTCGATTTTTGGATTTTACACACCTTGAAACTGAAATCAGTTTTTTTCTTGTTCGATTCCAAAGGTTCAGTAATGAAAAAAAGAAAAAAAACACAATAAACAGTCGTCTTCTTCATTCAGACCGAACCTAAACATCCAATAGCAGTATTGCTTCATCGAATATCAATTAGCGGTCGATACCCGAAAACACAACTATAAATGTATAGATAGGCAACCAAACTGCTCTAATTTGAATAGATAAGCCTTATTTAATTAAATTAAAGTAATTTTGAGCTCACCAACTTGTGGTTTTTGAAAAGTTCCATAAGAAACTAGAAGAACCTCAGTGGGAAATAGCTTCCTCGTATCCTTTACCCGATAGTGAAGATGATTGTGCATTGTGATAATCTCAAAGCACCTCGAACTACCCTCATAGGGGACCATCTACACCCTAATCTGAAAATCTAATCGAATTCGGATGGAAAATCATTGCTCAAAGGTTTATTATTTTCTGTATAGATCACCCTTCTATATAGATCACTGGTTCTCCATCAATAGCACCTACCGCCATCTGTATTCTCCCTTGACCTTCCCTCTCAAATTTCAGCTTCCTGCGTTCAATAGGATATTGAAAATGGCTTCGGAGCCCACTCAGCTGATCAGTGATCTGAGGAGTGAAGAAGATCTCCTCGAATGCTGGAGACGCCTGGAAGAGCATTTCCATTCAATAGGAGTAAAAATGGCTTTGGAGCTCACTCAGCTGATCAGTGATCTGAGGAGTGAAGAAGATCTCCTCGAATGCTGGAGACCCCTGGGAGAGCAATTCCATTCAATAGGACTGAAAATGGCTTCGGAGCTCACTCAGCTGATCAGTGATCTGAGGAGTGAAGAAGATTTCTTCGAATGCTGGAGACACCTGGAAGAGCACTTCCATTCAATAGGATTGAAAATGGCTTCGGAGCTCACTCAGCTGATCAGTGATCTGAAGAGTGAAGAAGCCTTTGAGCAATGATTTGCAGCGTTTTTTACCCACCAACATTTTTTTTACCTACCAACTTTTTTTAACCTACCAGCTAGGTACTACCTACCACACCATACTGGCTTCACACCTTCACAATCAAGTTTATTAGAAAGAACTAAACGCTTCACACTCGATTGGAAAAATAGAAAGCTTCATATGGAAATTTGATTACTGGTTGCGCAGAAGGCAAAACTGTATACAAATCGAAGCCCGATAAAATTTGAATGGAGATTAGACCTCTTTTGCGATTCACACTCATGATTCTGTTTTATCGAAGGAAAACCTTCAAGTACTCGTAGGGACCGAACGGTTTGTCCTACAGAGCTCCGGGTGGTCTCAAAAATTTTTAAAAATTCAATACTATTTAAAATTGGTGAAAAAACGATACCTTTATTTCGAGAGTTTTCGAGCTAGGGCACTCTTGAAAATTTCAACCCTTAATTTTCACCCCTTAGAAGTGACCTACATCAACCAAAAGCTTCGCGGCACAACTAGACCCCAAATGGAGCCCATATACCAAATTTGAACCAAATCGGTCCAGTGTTGCTAAGAAAAGTGCCGCGTACGGCGGACGGACGGAAATTTTTTTATTCGATTTTCGTATTCTACGTACCTTGAAACGTAAAACATCAAATTTTGAGGGGGGGTTAAAATTTTTTTTTTCTTGCTCGATTCCAAAGGCTTATTATTGAAAATAATAAACCAAAATAGAAGTTGTGGCAGTTACAAGAAGCGCAAAGTTTAATGTCGATCTCGGGATGATGATTTTCATAGAGGACCATCCGCACCTCACAATTTTCTGAAAATTTCGTAGAGTTCGGATAGAAAATGGAGAACTTATGGCTGTTACAAGGGTTATACATTTGCGCAGTCTCCTATCAATTCAGGTTGATCCTTTTCATTGGGGACCATCTACACGCCAACTCGCGCAATCCTTGAAAAATTCATCGAAATCGGACAATAACTTACAGACAGACGGACACGCAACCAAAATTGTTCAGGAACTTGATGAGTGAGTTAATTTTTCATTTTAGAGGACATTTTTCCAACCTTGAATTGTGGAAACAATGGTTCCGCTCCCATGGTTGAATCGGAAGCAGTTCTCACCAAAATCAAGACAAGACTGCTCATTCACACCTGACCTACCAATTTATTCTTTTTTACGTAGGTACACAAATAAAGTGATAATACGTTTATTTAGATTTTTTAATCACTGATTTTTTATGAGAAAAAGAAAGACTCGTTGAGTGAATGAAGTTTATTGTTTGTTGATACTGGTATATCAAACTTCTTCGTTCATAGTTTTTCATTTCACGAGTAGGAACCAGTATTGAATATGTAGGTAGTATATTTTGAATTTGCTATTGTTTCAAGACAATGAATTTCTCTAATCGTAGAATGTGGGATTTACTGTTTCTCACGACCTTCAATGTAGTCGATCGCATCTATAACATTTCATGTAGAGATAGTTCGAATATGTTTGTATTTTTCCTATTGGATTTCAACTTTCCTCAATAAAACATAATTTTGGGGTTGAGACTCTAAATGACCTCAAAATTCTGAAGACTCCTATGAATGACCTAAGAATACTAGTGGTGTAGGTGCACATGGTTAAGTAAGATGATTTTCCGAGATGATCTTTGACGGTAGTAATTTGGCATGGCCTACTACTATTGGCTGGCCTACTTGAGCATGAAAATTAAGATAAAAACGCTGCAAATTGTTACACAAAGAGCCAAGAATACCGATTTGCCTTTGCCACAACCTACCATTCATATTTTCGGTTGACAATCAATACGAAAAAATATGGAGTTATGAGCCTCCAATAGGAAATTTGATTACTGGTTGCTAAGGACGCAAAACTGAGTGCAAGTCGATGAAACGAACTGCGATCGCATTTTGGTCACCCTTTCGCGCACAAAAGTCTGCGCTGGTGATTTAAAAAAAAATTCTATCCCAATGGGTCCCAAGGGACTCTAAGACCGTGTTTCATACATTTTTTTAAATACAATAATCAATTAGTTAGTTCAAAACCAGCTGGTACAGCATATGTACCGAGGTGCACCTGGAACCTGTTGTCGTCGAAAGCGCACCTTGGTACACAAGCTGTACCATGGTGGTATTTAGTTCAGAAATTGAAGAATTTCCAACTTGAACACCTATTTATCCATAATAAACTTAGAACTGCAAGGGGATTTGTAAATCACTAGAAGGAAATCGTTGAACAAACTGTATAATTTCACAAAATAGAGGTAGGAATTTTCGGCCATTTCATCCGGAATATCCAGGAGCCGATGCAATTCGGCCACGTCATCAGCATTTTCGAAGTCAAAATAGTCCATATCTGTAAGAATAATATTGTAATGAGCTCATAAGAAAGATGTCCAGGTAACTGACTGCAAGGGAGTTGGTAGGACGAATAGAAACCAATGTGTTCTTCTTACTGCAGACTTGTCCAAATCGCTTAGGGAGAAAGAAACCGACACTGAACACCGACCGAACTGGCTGGCATCTAGACTGAAAAAGAATCAAAGTAAATGTCGTGAAACAGAAAAGTAAACAAAGATATTCAAAACTAGGCTAAGTTGGTGAAAAATGACGTTGCCGCCGGTGAAACAGCGGAGTAAACAAAGGTAGGCACCTATCGGAACTAGGCAAAGTTGGCTAAAAACGACGATTCCGCCGGTCCCAAACCCCAATAACATCGTTGCGAGTAACTTTTACTATTATTGATCTTTTGAAATCAACTCAGGAATAATGATTTTTATTAAATTTTTACTTACCAAGATGAGGTGGGCTGCTCCTTCTATTTTCTCGGAATAAACGAAGAATGAAGATGAGCAGGAAGTCAGCACCTGAATTTTTATTGTGATGGCGCACATAAGTACAGCAGATGTACCACTAAACACCCTCTTCCATGTTTTCTCGCATTCTGGGCAGAGCTAATAGATGCAAACATTTTTTCGACAGCTCTTCTTTAGAAATGTTTTTTCGACAGCTCTTCTTTAGAAAAATGTTTGCATGTGAACATTTAGAACTGTTAGGATAAAATGGAACTAAAACCCCGCCATATTTCAAAGTGCTTCCAGTTTGGTACAACAGTTGTACAGAGGTGCGCGAAAGGGTTAAATTTGATCGGAGATTAGGCCTCTTTTGCGATTAACACTCGTGTTTCTGATTTATCGTACGTCCAACCCCTGTCCTCATAGGGAGCGAACAGTTGTTCCTACAAAGCTCTGGGTGGTATCATTCGATTCTAAAAATTCAACACTATTTTAAATTGACAAAAAAACAATGCCTTTAAGTATATCAAAATTTTTTGAGCTGAGGCGTCTGGGAAATTTCAGCCTTTATTTTTCAACCCTTAGAAGTGACTGACATCAACCAAAACCTTACGATAAATCAGAAACACGAGTGTTAACCGCATTAGAAGTCTAATCTCCGTTAAAATTTAAGCTGACCAAAATGCGATCGCTGTTCGTTTCTTCGAGTTGTACTCAGGTTTGCATCCTTAGCAACCATTTTTAAAAAATTGAGTGTGAAGCGTTTATTTCATTAAATTAAATTTGAATGTGAAACGAATTTGGGTTGGTTGGTAGTGACAAAGGCAAAGTTGTGTTCTTTGCAGGCGGGTGATCTATCAGAAAAATAATAAAACTTTGCATAATAATTTGCAGCGTTTTATTCGATTTTCGGGTTCTACGTACCTACCTCCAAACGTTAATCAACAAATTTTGAGGAGGAGTTAAACAATTTTGACTTCAATATATCTTTTGGCTAGAGGTTTTTCCTTTGTCGATTTTAAAGGTTCGTTATTGAAAATAATAAACCAAAAAATGCTACGCAACAACAATTGTTATTATTAATAACAATTATCTCATTTAGATGTACGAGTCTACTTACCGACAATACTTTCGGTTAGCATACCATAATTTATACATCTTGGAGATTAATAATTACAAGTAAATAAATGAAATTCGCAAAAACGGCAGGTTATTCATAGGAGAATATGTATTGAAATTCCAATAGACATATCCATTCTATGATTTTTTTGCATGTAAGCGGTAAAAATTTTCACGTCACTCCTTTCTGCGTATACATTTTTAAGAAAGTAGATAAATAAATGAATAAATAAATTGTATGCGTGAACTGCTGTCAAATTATCACATAATTGGGTTTCCGTTTTCGGGTCGACTTTAATTGGCCGTTTTAGTATGGAAGAACTCTTCAAACCACACAAAGATGTCGTGTATCATCTTCAAGCCACTCAGGTAAATTATCTCGCCATGCTTATATAAAAATATCAATAATGCTATTACACTGCTTACTTTTTTTAAAAATTGACCCAAAAGTTGTCGTTTCTTTTCTCATTTCTTTCATGGGTTTTCTCCGAGAATGCTTAATTCAAATACGTTATTCGCCAACTAATCCGTTTTTTCACTTTTTTATGGTAGAATTTTACGGCTTATACACAAGCCGTAAAATGGAAAATTCAAAATAGTTAAATTTTATAGGCAATTTTACGCCAAATACAAAAATGTAGAGTGAAATCCCAAATCTTTGTTCAAAATATAGACCCAAAAAACCGAACTGTTTGCCCGTTTTCCTCTTGCATTTTCGTTTATATTGATTCCTACGATGCCTGAAAAAATATCGAGGCAACCATTCGGTAGATTAGACTTTTCCGCGTCGAATGCGACCATCCAGAACTCTCAAGACTATTTGCAGCTACACAATTTAAACCTTTTACAAATTGAGTCGATTTATTGAGAGTTATGGAGGGAAGGGGGATGTAAAATCTTGACCCCCCAAACACATTTCTCCTATTTTCCCCATCTAGCCATCTAGTCTATGGGTTGATTTTCAGCAAAAACTGTGCCTGTGATCTGTGAAGGTGAATTTCATGGAGTCTGTCCATCTTCCTGTGTCTTTGGAAAATAAATTTAATATAATTATGGGTAACACAATCTAGAACGTCTGCCAAGTGGGTGTGGCACATAGCTTCCTCTTATCCACAACCCGATTGTATAGATGATCCGATACATAGTTATGGCTGTGGCAAGGATTTCATGACCGACAGACACGTAACACATACACGTCACCAAAATTGTTCAGAAAGGTCTGAAACTTGGAACGCGAGTAGAAATCATGATTTTGTCTAGTGGGTGGTCGAAACGACTCCGGGTCCTCTTTGTGAATAAAAAGGGGGAAACGTTGATTTTCTGTTGTTTAATTCTCTTTCTAGCTACAGTTTCGCCGGGGCAACTTGCCAGCATCTTCAGGCTTATCAGTCTTATGTAGAATATACTTCTAGTCCTTTATTCATTCCAATGTTTCTTAGTTCTTTCAACTTCTACAGATTTTATACATCCAGACTTATCAGTCTTATGTGGAGTATGAACTTGTAGTCCTTAACCCTTTCCAATCTTTCTTAGATTTTTCGAAAACAACTGATATAATAGTTCCAAACTTATCAGTCTCATGTAGAATATACTCTAGTCCGCTTTTTCAGCTTTCCAAATTTCTCAACAATTTCAGACGGATCCAAACTTATCAGTTTTATGTATAATGTACACTTCTTGCTTTTTCCTCTATCCAATCTTTCTAAATTCATTCAAAATCGATCGTTTCAATAGATCCAAACTTGTTTGATGGTAAAATTGTTTGGTAATACGTCCTTTAAAATTGACTAAGAAAGAGTTTAGAACTAGCATTACTTTAACATAACATAAGACTGATAAGTCTGGATCTATAAAATCTGTAGAAATTGAAAGAACTAAGAAACATTGGAATGAATAAAGTACTAGAAGTATATTCTACATGAGACTGATGAGTTTGGAACTATTAAATCAGTTGTTTTCGAAAGATCTAAGAAAGATTGGAAAGGGTTAAGGACTACAAGTTCATACTCCACATAAGACTGATAAGTCTGGATCTATAAAATCTGTAGAAATTGAAAGAACTAAGAAACATTGGAATGAATGAAGGACTAGTAGTATATTCTACATGAGACTGATGAGTTTGGAACTATTAAATCAGTTGTTTTCGAAAGATCTAAGAAAGATTGGAAAGGGTTAAGGACTACAAGTTCATACTCCACATAAGACTGATAAGTCTGGATCTATAAAATCTGTAGAAATTGAAAGAACTAAGAAACATTGGAATGAATGAAGGACTAGTAGTATATTCTACATGAGACTGATGAGTTTGGAACTATTAAATCAGTTGTTTTCGAAAGATCTAAGAAAGATTGGAAAGGGTTAAGGACTACAAGTTCATACTCCACATAAGACTGATAAGTCTGGATCTATAAAATCTGTAGAAATTGAAAGAACTAAGAAACATTGGAATGAATAAAGGACTAGAAGTATATTCTACATGAGACTGATGAGTTTGGAACTATTAAATCAGTTGTTTTCGAAAGATCTAAGAAAGATTGGAAAGGGTTAAGGACTACAAGTTCATACTCCACATAAGACTGATAAGTCTGGATCTATAAAATCTGTAGAAATTGAAAGAACTAAGAAACATTGGAATGAATGAAGGACTAGTAGTATATTCTACATGAGACTGATGAGTTTGGAACTATTAAATCAGTTGTTTTCGAAAGATCTAAGAAAGATTGGAAAGGGTTAAGGACTACAAGTTCATACTCCACATAAGACTGATAAGTCTGGATCTATAAAATCTGTAGAAGTTGAAAGAACTAAGAAACATTGGAATGAATGAAGGACTAGTAGTATATTCTACATGAGACTGATGAGTTTGGAACTATTAAATCAGTTGTTTTCGAAAGATCTAAGAAAGATTGGAAAGGGTTAAGGACTACAAGTTCATACTCCACATAAGACTGATAAGTCTGGATCTATAAAATCTGTAGAAGTTGAAAGAACTAAGAAACATTGGAATGCATGAAGGACTAGTAGTATATTCTACATGAGACTGATGAGTTTGGAACTATTAAATCAGTTGTTTTCGAAAGATCTAAGAAAGATTGGAAAGGGTTAAGGACTACAAGTTCATACTCCACATAAGACTGATAAGTCTGGATCTATAAAATCTGTAGAAGTTGAAAGAACTAAGAAACATTGGAATGAATGAAGGACTAGTAGTATATTCTACATGAGACTGATGAGTTTGGAACTATTAAATCAGTTGTTTTCGAAAGATCTAAGAAAGATTGGAAAGGGTTAAGGACTACAAGTTCATACTCCACATAAGACTGATAAGTCTGGATCTATAAAATCTGTAGAAATTGAAAGAACTAAGAAACATTGGAATGAATGAAGGACTAGTAGTATATTCTACATGAGACTGATGAGTTTGGAACTATTAAATCAGTTGTTTTCGAAAGATCTAAGAAAGATTGGAAAGGGTTAAGGACTACAAGTTCATACTCCACATAAGACTGATAAGTCTGGATCTATAAAATCTGTAGAAATTGAAAGAACTAAGAAACATTGGAATGAATGAAGGACTAGTAGTATATTCTACATGAGACTGATGAGTTTGGAACTATTAAATCAGTTGTTTTCGAAAGATCTAAGAAAGATTGGAAAGGGTTAAGGACTACAAGTTCATACTCCACATAAGACTGATAAGTCTGGATCTATAAAATCTGTAGAAATTGAAAGAACTAAGAAACATTGGAATGAATAAAGGACTAGAAGTATATTCTACATGAGACTGATGAGTTTGGAACTATTAAATCAGTTGTTTTCGAAAGATCTAAGAAAGATTGGAAAGGGTTAAGGACTACAAGTTCATACTCCACATAAGACTGATAAGTCTGGATCTATAAAATCTGTAGAAATTGAAAGAACTAAGAAACATTGGAATGAATGAAGGACTAGTAGTATATTCTACATGAGACTGATGAGTTTGGAACTATTAAATCAGTTGTTTTCGAAAGATCTAAGAAAGATTGGAAAGGGTTAAGGACTACAAGTTCATACTCCACATAAGACTGATAAGTCTGGATCTATAAAATCTGTAGAAGTTGAAAGAACTAAGAAACATTGGAATGAATGAAGGACTAGTAGTATATTCTACATGAGACTGATGAGTTTGGAACTATTAAATCAGTTGTTTTCGAAAGATCTAAGAAAGATTGGAAAGGGTTAAGGACTACAAGTTCATACTCCACATAAGACTGATAAGTCTGGATCTATAAAATCTGTAGAAGTTGAAAGAACTAAGAAACATTGGAATGCATGAAGGACTAGTAGTATATTCTACATGAGACTGATGAGTTTGGAACTATTAAATCAGTTGTTTTCGAAAGATCTAAGAAAGATTGGAAAGGGTTAAGGACTACAAGTTCATACTCCACATAAGACTGATAAGTCTGGATCTATAAAATCTGTAGAAGTTGAAAGAACTAAGAAACATTGGAATGAATGAAGGACTAGTAGTATATTCTACATGAGACTGATGAGTTTGGAACTATTAAATCAGTTGTTTTCGAAAGATCTAAGAAAGATTGGAAAGGGTTAAGGACTACAAGTTCATACTCCACATAAGACTGATAAGTCTGGATCTATAAAATCTGTAGAAATTGAAAGAACTAAGAAACATTGGAATGAATGAAGGACTAGTAGTATATTCTACATGAGACTGATGAGTTTGGAACTATTAAATCAGTTGTTTTCGAAAGATCTAAGAAAGATTGGAAAGGGTTAAGGACTACAAGTTCATACTCCACATAAGACTGATAAGTCTGGATCTATAAAATCTGTAGAAATTGAAAGAACTAAGAAACATTGGAATGAATAAAGGACTAGTAGTATATTCTACATGAGACTGATGAGTTTGGAACTATTAAATCAGTTGTTTTCGAAAGATCTAAGAAAGATTGGAAAGGGTTAAGGACTACAAGTTCATACTCCACATAAGACTGATAAGTCTGGATCTATAAAATCTGTAGAAGTTGAAAGAACTAAGAAACATTGGAATGAATAAAGGACTAGTAGTATATTCTACATGAGACTGATGAGTTTGGAATTATTAAATCAGTTGTTTTCGAAAGATCTAAGAAAGATTGGAAAGGGTTAAGGACTACAAGTTCATACTCCACATAAGACTGATAAGTCTGGATCTATAAAATCTGTAGAAATTGAAAGAACTAAGAAACATTGGAATGAATAAAGGACTAGTAGTATATTCTACATGAGACTGATGAGTTTGGAACTATTAAATCAGTTGTTTTCGAAAGATCTAAGAAAGATTGGAAAGGGTTAAGGACTACAAGTTCATACTCCACATAAGACTGATAAGTCTGGATCTATAAAATCTGTAGAAGTTGAAAGAACTAAGAAACATTGGAATGAATAAAGGACTAGAAGTATATTCTACATAAGACTGATAAGCCTGAAGATGCTGGCAAGTTGCCCCGGCGAAACTGTTGCTAGAAAGAGAATTAAACAAGAGAATATCAACGTTTCCCCCTTTTTACTCACAAAGAGGACCCGGAGTCGTTTCGACCACCAACAAGACTACATCATCCGACTCAACACCCTTCAACAATTATGATTTTGGAGAACATTTTTTTTCAACCTTGAAAAATGGAAACACAGCTTCCGCTACCTTGGTAGACTCGGAAGCAAAATGGACTAAAACGCTTAGGAAAAGTCATAACAAGAAGGTACTGGTAGCTTTTGTTTCAACAAACCCTCCTGAGAACCCTCCACCTAATAGTTCGTGGAAGTGAGAAAACGAAATGAAAATAGATGCGAAGAGAAAATTCAGAGAACCAGCAGTAGACATCAAACACTTCCTGTTCAAGGAAGTAAAGGAGAGAACTTCTTGGAAAAAGGGTCATGTGCCTGCCCTCTACCTGAGAGGCCCACATGCCTAGTTTTCAAAAGGTTTTTACAACCTCTCTCCAAATTGGATTGGTTTCCGAGGCACTTTCAGGCTGCCTGGTGTCCCATTTTCCCCGGGACAGTCCAGGATTGGACCGAACGAACTTTACTAGTCGAGACATCTTTTCAATTATGAATGTCACTAGTGTAGACTTGGGTCCAACATGAATTGAACACAATCTTCTTGCGAATTTTGGTAAATCTATTTGTTTTTCACGTTCTATGTCGTAAAAATTAATATAAAATTGCAAAAAAAAGTCATCGTCAAACTCGTAAAATATCAATCACATCAGTATAAAGGGATTGAAACAATGGTTATCAATCAATAATGGGGAAAATTATTGACATGATTGAGGAAGAATTGTTAGTTAATTTTATAATGACCTACCCACTCATCTCAATCACTTGACAGTCACTAAAAGCCTCAAATATATCTAGTAACAAAGTCTCTAACATCCTATCGTCGCTTCGAATATGTCAAATAATTTTGGTTTCTAGCAAACCTTCATTTAGATTGTTCGGAACCAGCTTTGACTCAAAATCACGTTGGAATCCGTTGTGCAGAAAAAATGGTTCTTCCTTATTCTGGCAATCAAGACGGAGATGCTTTTGTGGAAGATAAAAACAGGCAACGATAGCTGTATTGTGGAATTTCGAATTGAAACGGGAATGAATGCTGTCGTTGCGTCCCGTCTGGAGTGCGACGGAGAAAAACTGTTGCGCTATTTATTTTTATCGACTAGCAGGGTTCTCAGACGGCTTCTCGGTAGGTCTATGAACCCGTCTCCTGTCGACTGGACCAGGAAGAACTCCGGAACATCATTGTTACTCGCTGAGATGCAGATAAGCATTTTGTTTGATTATTTTCAATCATGAACCTTTGAGATCAACCAAGAAAATAAATTTCAACCCCGTCTCAAAATTTGTTGATTTACGTTTTAAGGCTCGTTGAATCCAAAAATAGAATAAAAATGTAGCCGTCCGTCCGTCGTACTCGGCACTTTCCTTAGTTACCATGGACCGATTTTGATGAAATTTGGTAAGTATGTAGGCTCCATTTGGGGTCTCGTTCTGCCCCTAAGCTTTAAGTTGACGTCAGCAACTTCTAGGGGTTGAAATTTTGAAAATGCCCTAGCTCAATAAATTTTGCTTTGAAGGTATTGTTTTTTCATCAATTTAAGATAGTATTGATTTTTTAGAATCGAATGAGACCACGCAGAGCTCTTTAGAACAAACCGTTCACTCCCTATGAGAACTTAAGGGCAGGAATTACGATAAATCAAAAACACGCATGTGAATAGCAAAATTATCTTCGTTCAAATTTTAGCTGACCAAAATGCGATCGTTGTTCGTTTCCTCGAGTTGTACCTACTCAGTTGTACTTCACCTAATTGTGAAGCGAAAATATGGTTAGTTGGTAGTGACAATGGCAAAGCCGTGTTCTTTGCAGAGGAATGATCTAAACAGAAAAATAATAAACCTCTGTGTAATAATTTGCAGCGTTTATTTTTTCTATGAAAATGTTGCCAGAATTTCATTTGATTTTTTTTGTGAGTTTAGAAGTATATGTGGGTGCAAACCAATTTGAAATATATAACAAAATTTGTTACAAAACCTACAATTTAATTGTAGGTTTTGTAGGCAGTTTTCGGAGCTTACATAAATATTCACTTCTTTCAAATACATGCCAACATTTCATAAAAAATAATTTAGGTACCTGCAAAGAATCGGGTTGTTGTCTACATGAAGAGTTTTAAGCTCATACTTTCGGTACCCACAAAAATTCGGTTGATTTGAGCCCCGTTGGAGTCTCATAATTTTCCTAAACGTGATAGATTCATCTCAAAAACATTTTACTATTCGCTTTTGCGTCCTTGGCGTCAAAATTTTTTGTTTAGTCACTGAGTATCCTGTCCGTAGTAATCACCGTGGGATGACGAGAAATCACCGATGAAGATTCTTGGCAGAGTGGTCTATAGTTGGTGACAAGTGTAGGCAGGTACCATTATTAGGGACTTGATGAAAATATCAGTTATGCACATTTTTCCTTCAATATCTTTTCCGAGTCCCTCGTTTGGTAAATAATAAGGTATCGGAAGAAGATTTAGGTTAAAGTTAGGAAAACGTATAATAAATTGTACCACGTAGGGCGCATATTTTGTTCGAAACTTCCTCAATTGGATGTTCAAATGAATTATAATTAATGGTTACTACCTACCTATTGGTACCTATTTGTACCTGTTGGTGTTATTAGTACATTTTAACTGGATTTCGTAAATTTTTTCGTAGATTTCTCCTCTCTTTATTTTCTTTTATTTCATTTCGACCGGTAACTTTCCTCCCCCCGCCCCACCGACAAGGTGTTTTTATACACAGCGAAGGTATGCGAGAATATCCAAGGAATCTAAAGAGCGTGGAGACACATACCTACCTCTGCCATGTGATTTTTTTTTAAATCATATTAAAAAATTCGTTTTAGTGCATCGTATATATTTTTTGAAATTGTATCGAGCTGTTGAAAATCATAAAATTGCGACTGAGGACCTTCAGGTTACCTGATTTGAAGGACGAAACCATTATTGGGGATTCGCTCGTTTTATTACTGTGCGAAATCTGGTTGGCAGCCTTGACCTACCTGATCCTCATTTATCAAGCTATTTACTCGGACCTTGAATTTATTCTCGTTTGACCACTTCCTTTCAACTGTCCAGCAGTCGTGATCGTCGGTTCATTAAAAAAATACCATAAAACTCCTCAATGGTGTAACTCGTCGGGTAAGTGATATCAAATTTTTGTTGGTAGGTGTAACGCACTAAATGCAGTGAGAAGGAGGTATTTGGGTAAGGTGGAATTGGACTGGAATGAATATTTGACATTATTGAAGAAGGCAGATCCAAATCTAATAAAATATTGTAAGATGGCTTGAAACCTGAAATATGCAACGATAATTGAATATGGACTTCACAAATAAGATAAAATCTGACCTTGAATCCAGAACCTGATATATATGGTAATAAGTGATCGGTAGTATATAATGTGTGTAATCTGAACTTATATGATATAAATATTCGGTGAACTCATCGGACCACGATTATTTGCATGTCTCCTTGTAATAATATGATTTATAAATTTTTCTGTTCTTAATTGAATAAAGCATGTTTTATCTATCTATCTAAGTGATATCAAATCAAATTTTGGTCTTGGTGTGTTCAGTACCTACCAGTTTGAAGCATCTCAACTTACGAGTACCTACTACTTTTACTTGAGTAGCTAGGTAAGAAGTGTGCTCTCTACACTCAAGTATTTCTTCCGAGTCCTTCCAAGGTAGTGGGAGCATTGTTTTCACTTCTGTATTGAAAGCAACCGCTGGGAGAGCGCAATCACGAATTCTTTTCAACAAGCAAAACTTCTACAGTTTCCATCCGATTTCGACGAAAGGGATTGTTTAGTTGGAATGTTTGATTGTCTCCTGTGAATTACATTGTGAACGGATCATTGGTAGACATGCTCTAACGTGAAACCTATGCAGCAAGTTCTAATTCTATAGTTTCTACCCAATTTGAAGATCACTAGGTGTATTATGGAGGGGGGAGGGACTAGAGGTGCTATGAATAGAGGTGCTGTATGTATGCAGTAGTATGTTTGGATCCTGTGCTGGGATGCTGAATACCTACTTGTTAGGTGTAAAAATAAACATAAAATATAGTTTTATCCAAGTCTTCATCAGTTGTAGTTCTAGAGTTGGATTGGTAAATGTGGCGAGTTTCATTTTCTACTTCTCTTTTGGGGAAGAGAACCTTAGTCTCGGAGGATTAGCCTTGAAACTATTCTTGTCGAGTATGAATTCAGAGATGAAATAATTGATTTTCTTCATGGAATAATTTACATTTTTATAGCTTTTTGTTCTCACTCACCAATAATGGAAATAAGCACTTACGCATCAGTTAGCAATCACTGACATTTGCATACCCGTTATTACCTCCTACATCCATAATAATGGTACAGAGACTGTCAGACTGATGTGGTTTTCAAACGTTTCTGTCACTGTCCACCGTGTAGCGACCTGCGGGACCTGCAAACCTGACCTACCTCCACCAAGAAGTCGGTCAGCTGCTCGTGTCTGAACGGTGGACGGGATGTTTGGCATTCCGAAGGCTCATTAGAGTCGGTCATTGACAGATCCTTCTTGATAGTTAATTATAGGATTTCGCAGTTTCTTTTTCATTGCCCTCTAGAGATGTGCGTACGGTACCTGAACCGGTGTGACCAAAGGTAGATAGGTAGCAATTTCTGCTTTCGTCCTGCGAGAATCTGTTTTCCTTCGAGAGATTTGGGGTTTTCTGAACATAAATTTATTCATAATTATATTTTGTTATGTGTCTAGGAATAGGGTGTGAGTGTTCGGGTCGTTGCCATACTCTACACCAGCGGTTCCCAACTAAATTTTTCCAAGGACCCCTTCATCAATGACGAGGACCCCCACTATCTAAAGTTACCTAAAAAGAACCAAAATATGTGAAAAAATAAATCAAACTAATGCTATAAAACTTAGGATTTATCCGTGAAAATACAGAGATTTTCCAAGGTTCAAGAGAGGCCGACGAGTTGGGTGCAAGAGATACTAGCAAGTTCGGTTCGAGAGTCACTGACTTATTAACTTTAACATCGAAAGCATTTTCTCGTTCTTCGTCTGTATGCTTAGGCCGTTTTAACGATCCAAATTATAACCAACGGTCCATAACGTACGCGTAATTAACTTTCCGTGCAAAACAAAGCTTTTCAATCACTAAAATGTTGCACAAAATCACACATGTAAACAACTCGGTCAGGGACCGCACTAGCACTAGCAAACTCCACTAGCACCAACTTGTCTCCAGTACTCTGTGAGCACTAGCAATAAATAACTAACAATATAGCAATAACTGACATCTCTGAAATACATAAAGCCAAACTAGAGTGTGCTAGCGTTAGTTGTCATATGAAGCCAGACACAGAAGTCAACGTTCAGAAGCTGCAAATATATATTTAATTTGTATATCCTAAGGACCCCTCAGCCATACCTCGCGGACCCCCGGGGGTCCGCGTACCACCAGTTGGGAACCGCTGCTCTACAGAATTGGGTATTGTGTGAATAGGCCCTAACCTACAAGCAGTCCTGCTTTGTTCCAATACAAGAAATTCAACAATACCTATGAAGTTTTCAAAAATAGAAACAATTTGCCTTTCTCGACCACCTCCGCCATATTCATCAAAATTAGACTTTTTGCCACTAAAAAAAAATCTTCTAAAATATGCTTCCACGCTCAACTGTTTTTCTAATGGGTCAGCTTTTGATGTGTGGTATTCAACTCCCTTGACTCATATACGTGTTTCAGTTATATATAGCTTAGTTGATGGTATTTTACCAATCCTGAAGGGTTGAACACACCTGAAGTTATTAGACTCCACTGTAATCTTTCTTGCCCATGTGCTGCCAAATTGACCATCCATTTATCTCATCCATCATCGCGTGAGAAGTTAACCTGAAGGTGAGCGGGATGGTTATCTCTAGTTTATCAGCCTAGGAAATGACGCTCCGCTGTTTATAACCACCTATTTACCAGTGGAGGTATTATCTAATTTCGTGTTACTGTTCTTCAACTGACGATCCGATACGAGGAACCTAAAATTTTTAATAGCACCAGCAATTTCGGCTTTTTGCAGTCCAACTGAAACATTACCGGTTCTCTCAGAAATGTTTCCATTCTGTTCCTCACTACTAGATGTTTCCACGCAATGAGGTACCTGCTCAGGTATACTTGGTTAGGTATTGCTTAGTTTCGGACGGGCTTGTGTTGGTGAGGTTATGGATCCTATAAATAGCAACGTGTAATTATGTATTCCTACTCATGACTAAGGAATAATAAACATCTAATTTCTCCTTTGATGGGAAAAACAATAGATCATGTAAATGTCTAGGTATTATTTTCTCCATTAGGGAGAAATCAGATGAAGGTTAGTACTTGAAATGAACATGGAAGATGTGGGCAGGAAGAGAAAACAACCAAATTGTTTACATAAATAAATTACAAAAATATGTTACCTGGAATCGAACCTGGGTTTTCCAGACTAATGATTCTTGAAGTCTAGTTACCGAATTCGTTTTTCGGTCTCGCGTTACATTTTTTCGGGATAAAAAAAGTTACACATTTTGGTTTATTATTTTCAATAAAACCTTTGGAATCGACCGAGATAAAAATATTTTAACCTCCCCTCAAAATTTGTTGGTTTACGTTTCAAGGTAGGTAGGTACGTAGAATACGAAAATCCGTACGCGGACCGATTTGGATGAAATTTGGTGAATGGGCGCCATTTGGGGTTTAGTTGTACCCCGAAGCTTTTGGTTGATGTAAGTTACCTCTAAGGGTAGAAAAATAAGTGTTGAAATTTTGAAAACGCCCTAGCTCTAAAACTTTCGATATGGAGGTATTTTTTTTCGTCAATTTAAAATAGTATTGAATTGTTAGAATCGAATGAAACCACTCAGAGCTCTGTAGGACCAACCGTTCGTTCCCTACGATAACTTAAGGGTCGGACTTACGATAAATCAGAATAGCGAGTGTGAATCACCAAAGAGGCCAAATCTCTGTTGAAATTTTAGCTGACCAATATGCGATCGCAGTCCGTTTCTTCGAGTTGTATTCAATTTGAGCCTTAGCAACCAGTAATGTAATTTCCTAGTACCTATAGTTGGTACAACAAAAGACAATGGCAAAGCTGTGATTTTGGTTTATTATTTTCAATAAAGAAAAAAAAATTTTCCAAGAAAAAAAAATGTTAACACCCCCTCAAAATTTGATGTTTTACGTTTCAAGGTACGTAGAATACGAAAATCGAATAAAAAAATTTCCGTCCGTCCGCCGTACGCCGTACGCGGCACTTTTGCCACTTAGCATTGACCGATTTTGATGAAATTTGGTATGTAGGCTCCATTTGGGGTCTAGTTGTGCCCCGAAGCTTTTGGTTCATGTAGGTCACTTCTAAGGGTTCCAAAATCAATTTTGAAATTTTGGAAACGCCCTAACTCAAAAAATTTTGATATAAAGGTTTTGTTTTTCCTTCAATTTATGATTCTATAGAATTTTTAGAATTTTTTCAAACCACCCGGAGCTCTGTAGGACAAACCGTTCGCTCACTACGAGAATTTAAAGTTTGGACGTACGATAAATCAGAAACACGAGTGTGAATCGCAAAAGAAGCCTACCTAATCTCCGTTCAAATTAAAGCTGACCGAAATGCGATCGATGTTTTTCTTCATGTTGGATGGTTGGTGACTCTGCAGACGAGTGATCTATATAAAAATAATAAACCGTTGTGTAATAATTTTCAGCGTTTTTTTCAAACGAGTGATGTATACAGAAAATAATAAACCTTTGTGAAATAATTTGCAGCGTTTTAATTTTTTTCCTAAGCTAAAAGACGTGAATATCCACGTCAAAAAGTTAAATTTACAAGAATTATTGATAATAATGTTTTTCAAAATTTAAAACGTCTTCAGGTTTTTAGATATGAATGAGATAAGTGATTGCACCACCTGAAATACCAAATTGAGTATTATTTATTCTTGATCAGCTCAAACGTATTTACCAGACTGTAGTATCTTGAAAAGATAGTGTTAGAATAAAATAAGGAAATATAATGTTAAGTTGCTAATTATTAGCAACTTATTCACTTTTTTATTCAGGAATGAACCAAACGCAAGATACCAATTAAGATAATTCAGATTCTTAATAATTAAGTCTTAATAATTAAGTCTTAATTATTAACGCCGGTGTATTGTGTCAGCTGATGGAGGAGTTGCAGCTGATATTATTGGAGTAGTTCTCTACATCCCTCCAGAACATCATTTATATAATACATAGTCTTTTAGCTTGATAGGTGTCTTTATTTCTCTCCCACTCTTGGTTCTTCTTGGGCTAGGTCTCGTCTGATCTTGGTCAGTTGATTCCTGGCCTGGTCTTTGAGATGATGCCTCAGATGCTGGACTACCAGGGGGTGGTTGAACTGGTGCTTGAGGTAGATGCTTGAAAGACGAAGAGTTTCGTGCTATACTCTTGTCCCCATCACTTGCAGTTATTTGAGTTCCTCTAACATCTGTGATTTCGAGGGGCTTTGGGTCAAAAGGTGGTGAAAACTTATTAATTTTAGTCTGTTTTACCAGCACAGTATCACCTTTTTCCAGGCCATGGTGTGTAGTACCTCTTCTTTCATTTTAGCTTTACTCGTGGTCTCATTTTTTCTCAGTTCGTCATCTATGTCTTCATCTATGTGCTCGTTTACTTGAGGTAGATAGGCTCTAAAATTTTGTCGAAACATCACCTTAGCTGGAGCAAGATGAGTGGAGCAATGAGGGGTTGCCTGATATTGCATGAGGTATTCCGGCAATGCATCTTCCCAATTTCTTGTTTCAATGATTGAAGAACGAATCAGTTTATTGAGATTGGTCATGAAATGTTCTGCTCTTCCATTTGCTTCTGGCCAGTAAGAGTTAATTTTACGATGCCTAATTCCAAGTTTCTCACAAAATTTTGAAAATTCACCACTGTTGAATGGAGGTCTTTCATCTGAACGAATTGATACACCTCATTACAGTCGTGTTCAGTGGAAGCTATGTCACCCTGTAAAATTTCAATGTAAACTTTTTCCTTACTCAAATAAATACTACGCCTGTCTTTGACGTTGATTTGTTTACTGAAAAACCTTCTTCTTGATTCACAAAGATCATACAATAGAAACACGCCGACATTTCCCACAACTTCTTCTTGTATTCTGGTGAGTAACAGGAGACTGATGAACTTCATTCATAGGCACCTTCATCATACCATAATATTATAATCACAGATAGTTTGAACTCATCGCACAGGAACACTGTTTGTGGGAAGTGTAGACCCCAGAATTTATAACTTTGAGCGATTTATTCTTTAAATAAATAAAATAATGAAGAATACTAGAACGCTTCACTAGATGTTTCAGCGTCTTAAGCTGGGGAAAACGGTCGTCTGATTCTATTTGCTTGTAGGAGTTTATAGGTTTGTTCCAAGCAAAAAACGCTGCAAATTATTACACGATGGTTTATTATTTTTCTATATAGATCACTCGTCTGCAAAGCCACCAACCATCCAACATGAAGAAAAACATCGATCGCATTTCGGTCAGCTAAAATTTGAACGGAGATCAGGCCTCTTTTGCAATTCACACTCGTGTTTCTGATTTATCGTACGTCCAACCCTTAAATTCTCGTAGGGAGCGAACGGGTTGTCCTACAGAGCTCCGCGTGGTCTCAAAAAATTCTAAAAATTCTATAGAATCTTAAATCGAAGGAAAAACAATACCTTTATATCGAAATTTTTTGAGTTAGGGCGTTTTCAAAATTTCAAAATTCTTTTTTGAACCCTTAGAAGTGACCTACATCAACCTAAATCTTCGGGGCACAACTAGACCCCAAATGGAGCCTACATACCAAATTTCATCAAAATCGGTCAATGCTGAGTGGCAAAAGTGCCGCGTACGGCGGACGGACGGCCAAATTTTTATTCGATTTTTGGATTCTACGTACCTTGAAACGTAAACCATCAAATTTTGAGGGGGTGTTAAATTTTTTTTTTTCTTGGTCGATTCCAAAGGTTCATTATTGAAAATAATAAACCAAAAATTGACCTGGAATTAGGTATTTTCTTTATTCAAGAATATGCATTACATAATAGATAAGAGTTCTGCAATTCGATATTTCGTAATAGATAAGGAATATTACCAAATACGTTTTTTTTTGCAATAGAATTTCATCTCTTATGTTCGAATAGTTAGACCTTGAACGGTAGGAATATATTTATAATATTCAAGAATACGAAATAATATTCAAAATGTTATGTAATAATTTGGTAGGTATACGCCTTTTTAGGACGTCCCACAGTGAGACTTGGGCGTCCTTATGCGATCGATCTGGGGTAAAGTTGGACAACACTCAACAGAAAAAAAAATAACCACACAGTAATCCGTTTTAGACCATTCTGAATCCAATCCGCGAAAAAAACCATAGGTGTATGTCTGTGTGTGTGTGTGTGTGTGTGTGTGTATGTGTGTGTGTGTGTGTGTGTGTAACAAAATCTTGTGTACTCTGCACAGGCCTTAGTTCTCAACCGATTTTCCTGGTTCTTTTTTTGTTCGTCGCGGAAAACTATCTAGTTGTGCACTACGTCGCCGGAATTTCGAATTTTGCCTTTTAAGGGGAGGAAAGGGGGGGTTAATGCTCGAAAAACGTGCGTTTTTGGGCATAATCTTGTGTACTCTGCCCAGGCCTTAGTTCTCAAACGATTTTCGTGGTTCTTTTTCGTTTGACGCGGAATACTATCTAGTTGTGCACTACGGCGCCGGAATTTCGGATTTTGCTTTTTAAGAGGGGGAAAGGGGGGGTTAATGCTTTAAAAACGTGCGTTTGCGTGCGTAATCTTGTAAACTCTGCCCAGGCCTCAATTTCCAACCGATTTGCGTGTTTCTTTTTTTGTTTGACTCAAATAACTTCCGAGTTGTACATGATTTTACCAGAGTACCAAAATTCCCAAGGGGATGGGTGAGTGGGGGGATAATATTCACAAAATATCCGATTTTTCAATATTTCGGTTCCTTTACTGCTTACTGATTGTACCCAAGCTTTGAAATTGAGGAAAAATTCTCATTATACCTCCGGATTTTCATGAATTATTCTCTGTACCACCATGGAACTAATAGTGGTGCCACCATGGTGCCAGGACATGGTGCCATGATGCCATAAACCGCATATTTCGTGTTTTTTTTTTTGTTTCACCTTGAATACGGATGTGAACTTCGACGGACTGCCTACCAAAACTAACAGATGAAAAGTTCAATGTTACGACGTATTTCCGCTTTGGTGCCAGACTTGGCCGCCACCATTGGTGGCGGTGGTGAGGGGGGGGGGGGTGAACTCGAATTCGCATGTTGGGTATCGTAGATCATGAATTTTAAAATGATCTTCAGATTCGAGGCTCCCTTGCCGCTAGAAATGTTAAGGTGGATAATGGTGGGGGGGGGTTAGTATTTCTTGCCTAAAGTAATAAATAAATTACATCGAGTGAAACAGTTTTATCACTTAACAACTGGTTAAACTGATCTAATGCTTATCCAATGGGACGTCCCCTGGAATGCATGCATTACTAAACAATATGTTTAATGACTTTAAAGATTACTGTACAGAGATGGCTTTTAGTTCATTTCGCTGTTTGTTCAATTTTGGAGAAGTTATGTCTATTTTGTTCTCTCAGAAGGGATTGACAAGTAGTTACTGCTGCTTGTTCTTTTTGGAGTTGTCAATGAGAAGTTATGTCCATTTTCTTCTCCGTGAAGGGATTGACAAGTAGTGACGTTGCGATACCTCTTTTGATACGATACTTGGTATCGATACAGTATCGAATCAAAGTACTGATATTAGTTAAGTATCGAAAGAAAAGTATCGATACCACCTGGTATCGAATCATTTGATACCAACCTACTTTATGTAATTGTTGTTAATTGCTAATTTGTTGCAATTATTCAGAAAAAACTGCTAACATAAAATGCACGAACTTAATAGGTAACCTACCTATATCATATTGAATAGCAAATTTTACCATGATTAGGTACCTACTCAATTCTTACCATCAGTATTGTCCATTGTCCTTGGGCTTGGGCATAGTTGAGTCTCTGGTCCCGAAGACACTGTTTGCACACCACTGTTTTTGAATTTATTTTTTTGAAAAATGCCCACATTGGCGAGCCATGGCGTTTTACCGTCACCCGAACAGGAGCACACTTTTACTCAAATGATTTAAAAATGACGATGAATTTGGTTTTTTTTATGGAGGAAGAAAACGAAACGACAAACGAGGAAACGAGTCACAATCACTATCACAAACTAAATAACAAAAATAAACAACGTCTTCTTCTTCTTCAAAGTTAAATTGTTGTTGTTAATTAATAACAAAAATAACAAAGTCTTCTTCTTCTTCAAAGTTAAATTGTTGTTGTTGTTGTTGAATTGAACTAATTTAGTCCGTGGGGTGTCCCTTGTGGACATGAATGTTTCTTTTATTTGTGCTTTCTTCATTCTTTCTCAGTTTCGTTGGAAGTAAAAGAAAATAATGCCCCAGACAACCTATCTCATCTTTGCGCTTTTGTGGGAGTAGGTAGTAAATATTTGAGTACTGATATTAGTACTTTCCTTTCAATACCTGGAAGTATCGGAAGCCCAGTATCGGTACAAATATCAAAAGGTATCGAAACAAAATACTGATATCAGTAAGTATCGAAAGTATCGCAACGTCACTATTGACAAGTAGTTATTGCTGCCTCGCCGACAAACAGGAAACGTAGTGGAATCCGTCGTGTGGTTCTCAGGATTCGTAGGAATTTTTGGAATTCATTAGGTTATAACTTTAGAGGTTATAACTTCTAGGTATAAATATTTATTTTGTCCAATATAAATATCTATTTTCTAAATAAATATCTATTTTGTCCTCTCTGAAGGGATTGACAAGTTGTTATTGCTGCCTCGCCGACAAACAGGAAACGTAGTGGAATCCGTCGTAGGGTTCTCAGGATTCGTAGGAATTTTTGGAATTCATTAGAATTAGAATTTGAAATAATTATTGCCTTCCTAGTATAGGAGAAGACAGGGGAGTTACGCGTAACAGGTAAACAGATGCGAATGAAATCACTCGCGACGAGATTGAGGAAAACCATTTTAATAAAAACGGAGTTGAGTAGAACGTTGTCTATTTCCACGAAAATAATGAGTTACAAGTTTAATCGATTTCGACGGTTGGTCTATAAGGAATGATACAAGACTCACCGACAAACAGGAAACGCAGTGAAATCCACTCTTATTACCTATGGCCCTGTAAGAAATGTGCCTATAGCCCAAATGGAAATAAACAAGCCTAGGTATGGTCAAAACTAATGGAAATATACTGTGGAGCTTACTCTTGTTACCTATATCCCAAAAGGAAATGAGCAAACCTTTACTTATAGTAATAAAAAGAAAATGTAAAACAAGAACTCTGAAGCTGTTGCATTCAACGAAATCCCTTCGAATAAGAACTCTAGGAACGGCATTCATTCCTCCCTATATTGATATTCATTCCCAAAATATTGACTGAAAGTTGTTATCGCTGCTTGTTCATTTTGAAGTTACCACTGAGAAGTTATATCTATTTTGTTCTCTCAGAATGGATTGACAACCTGTTATTGTTTATAAATCGAGTTATTATCACAGAGAAGGCATATCTATTTGGTTCTCCTAGAAGAGATTGAAAAGTTGTTATTTCTCCTTGTTCATCTTGAAGTTATCACGGAGAAGTTATTAAGTTAAGTAAATAAGTTATTGCATCCTAGAGCTTCATTTGGGAAAACATTATTGTGCCACATAGATAACTTTTCGGTCATATCGCTGCTTGTTCATTTGTGGAGAAGTTATGTCTATTTTGTTTTCCCAGAAGGGTTAGGTACGAGTAGTTATTGATGCTCGTCATTTTTTAATTATCACAGAGAAGTTATAGACCTTGTTAGGGGAAACAAATTATTGTGCTGTATGTGAGTAAACATTTTCAGTATTGAGAGCCACGAGTAGGCCTCAAAGACTAGCCATGTACCACAAAAGAACGACCAATTTCGTTTTTCTTGCATTCGAGAAGAGGAGAAGGTCAGGTGGTTGCAAATATTTGATATGCAAAATAGATCTTTTCTTGACACTGCATCGGTAAGTTTTTGTAACAATTACAAAATATATGGGTTTAATGATCATTGAGTGAGCGTTAGAATTAGATTGAGTTTTTGAGCTTAATTCTAAATAATTCAATTTGTACGGTACCTATATTACATCAAATTTATATAGCTATTGTAACATTATAATAACTCTTTAGAGTTTTTGATGAGCTGAAACATAAAAATTCCTAGCACAATATACTAATAGAGAGTCTATCGCTAAACTGTACAGTGAAATGAAGCAAATTGAGTGTACCGTTTGTAATACAGTAGGTACCGGAACTTTTTGTTTTTAGGCTCCCCCTTACTAGTCCTCAATCCTAGCTACGGTACCGTTTGTCATTACTTAATTCTACATCCATTTTCTCTCTAGAAAATTTAATTTGGTGAAACGTTTCATTATTTTTGCAAAACGTTTAGGGGGAAAAAAATTAATTGGTCAAAAGGTGTAGTACGAGCGGCAAATGCAATTTTATACCTTGACCTTTGACACAAGAAAATATTTCTACCAATGGCCACACTTCGATCTCATTCTTCGGTTACTTTCGTAAGGAAAGTGATGAAGTATACCAAAAACGGTTGTTTCAGTTGAAATATCTATGCGTCCAAGTTAATCAAACCTAGAAATAACTGTGAGCCCACACAATTAAGGTTCATTATTATCGAGAGCTCGATGCTGTTAGCCCTCCAGGTTATCTATTCCCAGAGTCTCTTACCATACGATTTGTCTTAGTTGTCCCGAACGGTCAGATTGCTCATAGGAACAATCTGGAAGGTATAATTTGTTATAATTTCTCTCCAGCAGCCGCCTTGAACTGGATGTGTCTGTTCTCGACAGCTCGTCAAAATGGTTCCAACACGGTTCGGCCACAGTCCGTTGGTCCCGTCGATAGTCCGCCCTTGACGGCGTTTTCTAGGACCCGATAACAGAAAAATCAATATGTCGTAACAGTATTCAAGATGGAATCAGTTTATTGATTTTTGTAAATAGTTTCGTACTGGTATCAAGGTAGAGCGGTATTTTGATGCTGTTGACCTGAGTAGCGTAGGGTTCTCATTGAATTTTTGGAATTCATTAGGATTTGAATTTGAAATAATTATTGTCTTCCTAGTATAGGAGAAGACAGGGGAGTTACGCGTAACAGGTAAACAGATACGAATAAAATCACTCGCGACGAGATTGTGGAAAACCATTTTAATAAAAACGGAGTTGAGTAGAACGTTGTCTATTTCCACGAAAATAATGAGTTACAAGTTGAATCGATTTCGACGGTTAGGTCATCATCAGTAACAAACAATAACTGAAGGTACATCACGTAGAGCATAGCTTATATAGACACAAGTGAAAGGGAGCTTGAATCCTATTGGTTGAGAAAGTGAAAGTCATACCCAATCAGATTGAAGCAGATAAGTGAAAGGAGAATCCTATTGGCTCAGAGAAGTGAAGGGAGGATCATCAACTCAACTCCGTTTTTATTAGGTAAACAGACATGTCTCCTCCAAGATGACATTCCCATTCGCATTTTGCGTTTCATAGCTTTCCGAACAACTTTGGTTCCTTGTCTGTCTATGGTCCCTTGTCCTTGCCGAATCTAGTAGCTCGATTTTTCTCAAATTTTGCAGGTAGTTTAGGCTGGAGACCCAAAAGAATAATAGGTGCCACGGTGCGAAAATTGAAAAATCGTCAACATAATCGCGAACCACTCCTTTCCCACGTTTTGCTACTATTCTACTCAGAGAACCATCAACATTCTTGTGACTACCACCGAGGAACACATCGAGGGCGTCACCCCACATCGTCATTTTGACAACTTTTCAGGAGAGCCAAAAAACCACTTCCCAATGATTTGCTACTTTCAATTTCACGCAATATGACAGTTATATACTATACTGTATATATGTATTATATGTATACTGTATATTATGCAGTATAGTTACTATACTTGTGCTCTCCAGATTCAGATTACCTTTTTCTATGAACGTACGAGAGAATATTAAGAAAAAACCTTTTTTTTTTCTAAAAAACGAGACGTTATGGGGTATTGACCTTCAGAGCTGTGACAATACGGGATGACAATACAATGACAATACACTCAACTGAAATTTTGCAGAATTTAATTTACTGAAATATTTCAGAGTGTCCGTATCTCTAAAACAATACCCCAAAACGTTATAAGCTAGTTGTGTCAATTCCCCACTTTGTCATAGTACTTTATTTTATCAAGAAATCATCGCAAAAGAGAAACTTATCCCCAGTTCATGAAGAAATGCTTGCATACGAGTCTGCAACACATTGGGACATTTTCATGTCAACCACTACACAACAAGGTAGTGAAGTAAGGTTGTTAGTTCATGTACCCAAGCATCAAAATAAGAAAACAGTTGACTGTTCTCTACGCAACACAGTGAGTCTATTTTATTTATTGGTCGCGTGAGCAAGACTTGCTTAGTTTTCGTGACGATTTTTCAGTTTATGTGCCAAAGCAAAGACATGAAAATGTCAAAAGGACCAACTTTAATAACCAAGTTGATTAATGTTAAAACAAACTATCCAAGTTCTCTTGGAATCAAGAATAGAGCAATAAGTCATGCGAAAAATGAAGAAAACTTACCTTAAATATCAGCCGTGTGACGCGGTTATCAATCCTCACGAAAACACCTGACTGAACTGACGTTGTGGGGTATTACTGACGTCTTGACGTGTGGGGTATTCACTTGGGAGCGATTTAAGCGTTACTTACCGATTTTTAATTTAAACTGCTTAGTACGATCTGTCGCCACGGGATAGCCACATCCAATGGTGTCTAACTCATTTTCGCAAAAATTGACGATGTGGGGTGTTGCTCTGACGCCCTCGACATCTTCTTCCGACCCATCTAGGAGCCAAGGTAGACGGGGTTTGATCTTCAGGCCACTTTTTTTTTTAAATTTATTGACAGTGGGTTTTTTAAACCCATATAGCCACATGGTATTTACATTGCTTACATCATACAACTTTAGTACAGTACTTCAAATAAGAAAGAATAAGTAGATTTCTAAAAAATATTTGTAGAATTGTACACTAACACAAATTAATTCGGGCCACTTACTAACACGTAGGTGCTGTATCACAATTGAACGATAGTTGACTGTCTTGGTGGTTTCAGGGAACCCAGCAGCTAGTACTAAAGTGGGTCGGTTGACCCATTTTTTTTGCCCCTAGATCTTGAACACGGTTCAGTCTATTGAAATGAAATTTTTTTCCAGTGGTAGTACATATAGTCGTCTTCACTTTAGTCAGATGGATTTTGAAAATTTCAATTTATAGCTTAGGTATGATTTTTCAAAAAATCCGTTTTTTTATCTGTATTTTTTCAACTTCAAAATTTTTTTTTGAACCTTATAATTGAAATTTTGAGAAACCATCCGACTAAAGTGGAGTTAAATAATAGCAGTTTTGAGAAAAATTAGGGGAACACGATAACTTCAACCATTACAGAGAAACAGGGGCAAGAAGGTCCAAAAACGTGATTTTACAGGAGAGCACTTTTTCTGAAAAATTCGCAAAACGCATCTCAAACAAAGTAAAACGTAACTCCCAATGACAACAATGACTTCAAACATGCAAAAAATGATAGAAAGTGAAGAAGAATAAGAAAGAAGGTTATTTTCAATCAGGTTTGTTATCTTTTTTTGCCGTTTTTGTTAGTTAGTTGGTTTTTTCTCCCAAGTTTCGTGTATTCAACGTATTAAATCCGCGCCGGCTAACACCTACTTTCCCAACTTTGAACTAATTTTTCTACCAGTTCTAATTGTGCAAAATTCAAAAATAATACACCATTTTGTCCGCATTTAAATAAAGAATTTTTTAATGTAAAAAACCGAAAATCGATTTTTTTTCATTTTTTCCCTGCTGGGTTCCCTTCATTCGTTTCTAAATATTGAACACCACCTTGAATTGAAGAAAAAAGCCATCGAAGAAAAGCGGTTATATGTGAAAAGAGAGAGCACCCACCAACTCATACTCTCTATCCGGTTCTGTTTCAGCTTGTACCTACTAGTCAAAAGTTTCAAAATAAATAACATCAGGCTCTCAACAATAACAAAAACAATAGGTTTAAAAATTTTAGGCGTATAAATAAGCAACTGGCAACGATCAAATTTTGGAAACCAAGCCTTGAGCCCTGATGAAAGAAATACAATTTCCGAAAGCTATGCGATAACAGCGTTTTTCTGGATGACCTCAGTCCCGATAATTGACAACTTATTTTTATAGGTTCTTATGAAAAATATCTAATACCTATCGACAATACAAAAAACCTAGGGCCTAAATCACCAAAACTGAAGATGTCCATTTTCGGGGTTCTACGGGCAAGGAAAGTAATGCAAGGCCTCGTACATGATTTTTAATTTCAATTGTCCAACAAACAAAATAAGGCGAACTCGTGGGTGCATATTCTTGGCTATCTAGATTCGAAGGTTGGAGTAATTACCGACGGCAATGAATTGGTTACGAGGAAGAAACAGCTCTATGAAACTAGTCAAGTGGTGAGGAAAACAAGGTGACAGGAGACCCACAGCTGATAATTAGGTGGCAAAACTCGGAGTGATCAGGCGTGACGAAGCGTTGAAACACAATCTCTCAGATAAGCCGTCTATCATCAGCTTCACGAGAGGAACAAAGAACGCCTCTTTCCACGGACGTAACTCGAAAATTTCAAATTTTCAGATTATAGGTACCTTTTATGCTTGTTCAAAACGGACGATAGGCAAAAACGAAGTTTTGAGAAAAACGCAAAAGAAATCACCAGTGCAAAATTTCTAAAATAATGGCTATATACACTAGACTCGTTAATATCCTCAAGTAATTTTCAAGCTATAATCGTCAAGAAGGCCAATAATAGTGTTGATGAATTTGAGTTTTTCTGAAATTAAAAGAAAAAAAAATCTTGAAAATGGATGGACACAGCACTTTTGTGCTTTAAGGTATCGTATGTTATGGATATGTTATGTTATTTGTATCAGGATGGCCGTTAATCGGTTTACGAATACAAAAGTAGTCATTTATCACAATTAACGATTAATAAAGTATTCGTGATTAATGAATTCATCAATCAATGAGCAGCATTTTCACCCTCATTCTCTTCAAAAAATTATTGTTATTAGAGGCTGAGAAGTCGGAAACTTAGCGCTCTTTCCGATTATGTAAGATACTTACTCAGATTTGGTTTTACTCTTCACATTGAGAGATTTATGAACTTTTCGGTGACCAAAGGTCGAAAACACGGAAAAATCTCAACAGTGAAAAAACTGTATAGGATACTTGTTATTGGAAATTAGTTGTAGAACACGTGGTGGAAGTTTATCGCATACAACACAAGACCAATAAATGCAATCACTATTCTTCTTCTAATACGTTGTCTGCCAGTCCTTAAATCTCAAAATTTGCCTCATGACCCAACATTCTTTTGGCTGATATTATTGTTCAGTATTGTTCATTATGGTATTTTGTGTTCAAAACTTCCAAGTTATAGCGATCCTACTGAATGTAAGGGCAATTTTAGCTGAGACACACCGGTCTCAGCAAACTTTCGTTATGATAAAATTATTTGGGGAGAAAGATGCTTAGAACAACTGCTTCAAAAAATCGTATTTTATTTTGTACAGCTGAGTGGAAAAGTTATTTTTCAAGATGAAGAAAAAATGTGACTATCATTACCCACAAAACCAAGTTATTGGAAGAAATACCACTCAGAACTAATTCTTGGATAACATCAAAAACGAGAAGTCAGGAGGGAAAGAATCCCGAAAATCGCCTTGTCACCATGAGAATGCAATTTGTACAACATGCAACTAGAAAATGTGATGCTAGGCTGGGCCAATATATGCCGACACATCATACAGAAGTTGAAAGACATTAGTGAGAAAAAAATCGCCACTTTTGAGACCCACTGTGGGTCTCACTAAGAGTCGTGTTAAAAACCTTTCCTCTGCTCAGAGTGCAACGAGGCGGTGAACGCAGCGAATAACCAGGTAGACGTTCGTTCACCTGAGCAGGAAAGACGCCCACATGTAGAGATAGGGCACGCCACAACATGTTGTGAACAGCTCGTGAAGTAAAGCGAATCCAGTTAGAGGCTGAAGCTGCGTTATGAAGAAGCACACTCGATATCGAATGGAGGGAAATAGAAAAGTGGACAAGATCAGCTTGGAACAAGGAATAAATTTAATAAAAAATTTTATCTGGAGCAAATAACAGGAAGTAAATAGACGGAATATAATAGAAAATCGTAGGGATCAGATAGGGATATGTTATATGATTTATTGCGTCGAAAGACAAGATTAAAGGAATGAAAGTTAAAGGATGCGGGTCAGGGCGAACTATGTACTTAATGAAGGACGAAAGTAAAGGAAAATAAAATAAATAGAATGGCAGAGCTAGGGATGGGTATCGATACTCGATATTTCAAAATATCGATACTTTCGTACCGATACTCGATATTTTAGTATCGATACTGCACTATCCGATATTTTTGGATATCGATACTCTGGATCCGATATTTCTAAATATCGAATATCGATACAGTTCTCGCGGAAAAGTCAACATAAAGGCTAAACATATTGTTTAGTAATGCATGCATTCCAGGGGACGTCCCATTGGATAAGTATTGGATCAGTTTAACCAGTTGTTAAGCGATAAGACTGTTTCTCTCGATGTAATTTATCTATTACTTTAGGGAAGAAATAGTGACACCCCCCCCCCCCCACCACCATTATAAACCATAACACTTCTAGCGGCATGGGAGCCTCGAATCTGAAGAGCATTTTAAAATGCATGATCTACGACACCCAACATGCAAATTCGAGTTCACACACCCCCCCCCCCCCCCCCCCGACACCAACACCAATGGTGCCAGTCTGGCACCAAAGCGGAAATACGTCGTAACATTGAACTTTCATCTATTAGGTTTAGTAGGCAGTCCGTCGAATGTCACATCCGTATTCAAGGTGAAACACCTAAAAACCCAAGAAATATGAGGTTTATGGTGCCCTGGCACCATGGTGGCACCACTATTATTTCCATGGTGGTACAGAAAGTAATTCATGCAAATCCTAAGGTATAATGAAAATTTTTCCTCAATTTCAAAGCTTGGATACAATTAGTAAGCAGTAAAGGAACCGAAATATTGAAAAATTGGATATTTTGTGAATATTATCCCCCACCCATCCCCTCCTCTTACAAATTTTTGTACTCTGGTGAAATCATGTACAACTCGGAAGTTATTTGAGTCAAACAAAAAAAGAAACACACAAATCGGTTGGAAATTGAGGCCTGGGCAGAGTTTATAAGATTATGCCCGCAAACGTACGTTTTTTAAGCATTAACCCCCCCTTCCCCCCTTAAAAGGCGAAATTCAAAATTCCGGCGCCGTAGTGCACAACTAGATAGTTTTCCGCGTCGAACAAAAAAAGAACCAGGAAAATCGGTTGAGAACTAAGGCCTGTGCAGAGTACACAAGATTTTGTTACACACACACACACACACACACACACACACACACACACACACACACACACACACAGACATACACCTATGGTTTTTTTCGCGGATTTGGATTCAGAATGGTCTAAAACGGATTACTGTGTGGTTATTTTTTTTTTTTCTGTTGAGTGTTGTCCTCCTTCACCCCAGATCGATCGCATAAGGACGCCCAACTCTTACTGTGGGACGTCCTAAAAAATGATGAAGGTAGAGAGGCTTTTGGGTCATTACTCTTTGGTTGCACAAATAACGTTAATATCATGGAGAAAAACACTCTGCTTGGACTCTTGATGGTAAAAAATGAATAAAAATTGTTGAAAAAATTATTTTTCTTTAGATTATTGGATAATATTGATAGCTTGTGACACTAAAGTATCGATACTCGATATTTTAAAATATCGATACTCATGCCCAACGATACTTGGGATATCGATACTCGCATACGATACTGTATCGATACAAAATATCGATACTTTTATAACGATATCCATCCCTAGGCAGAGCAGACTATTCAGGGTGTCCATAATTAATAACCCAGATGTGATTACTGAGGGGTTTAATAATAATTATAGCGGATGAACGGGGATTCATAAAAATATAGAAAACGGCCACTTTGGCGAGGTACAGAACTGAACTGATTTTATTCAACTATCATTATCTGATTAACTTGATGGTTGATGGAACATGGAAGTAAGCACATGGAGGAAGCATGGATGTAACACCACACTTCAGGGACTTATTTTACGACTATTTTGCAACAACTTTTGTGCTATAACACTTTTTTCAAAACACCACCCAACCCGACTTTTTCTTCGTGTTTTAAATGTTAACGTAAACATGGTTGTAACATCCTTGGACACGTAAATTCAAATTTGAGGATACTAACTGAAAGAGCATTGAATTTCCTACCTTGTCTTAACGCAATCAAAATTATTCACTTGTGGTGGGTACGCAAAATGCTGCAAATTATTTCACAATGGTTTAATATTTTTCTGTATAGAACATCGTATGCAAAGAACACAGCTTTGCCATTGTCACTACTTATTTTTAGAAACCTATGGAATAAAATATATATACAATAATGACTTGATAATTTCCAATAGGCAAGAAAGTACAACTACATACATTATTATGGAGAACCATATTAATTAAGAAAGTATTATCGAAATAATAAACGCAAGAAAAGCTAGGCGGACCAGGAGAGCTCCCACCAGGACGTCCCCCAAATAAAAGGACGAGTCCTGCCCCGTTGAGGACACTTCTTACTAGCTCCCAAAGTTATCAACTCTTTCTCTTTGTCCGTCTGGTGAGATCCATTTAAACCAAATTCTTTGAGTTCTCATTTTTCTTTTTATCAAATTTTGCCAACTAAACCCTCTCGAAACTGTTCTTTTCTATATTTTCTTAAATCATCAAAGTCCACAGTTCATCAGTGGAAATGACGACGCCCTGAGAGCCGATCTCTGTAGCCGATGGCTACAGCATGAGGCTCCAATGAGTGGACGTGGAGGGGTGAATAGAATTTGCAATGCAGAGCTTCTGCTCTTCATGTTAGAGAAAAAGGCCAGTCATGAGGGGTTGGCACTAATATGCATAACCGGACGGACGGTCTCAGATATAATTCAGTCGCAATATAAAGTCGTATTATAAATACTGCTTTGCAAACCTCATCGCAAATCCCCCATCCATCTCGGCAGCCACGTGCAGGAAACGGAGTAGATACCTACCTACTAAACAGTGGTGCAGAAACTACCTATTCTTTTAGGCTACTAAAGTATTAAATTTAACATGAAGTATGTATACCATGTACGTGTACATCATGATTATGGGTGGAGTCTCTTTATCAACGGTTTATTACCTCAAAGGTACATGTTTCATCTATAGTAATTTACAATATACTAGTTATAAGAACTTCTGTAAGTACAAAAATCTAATGACAAAAAACAAAAAACCGTCTGCCAAGTGGGTGTGGCACATAGCTTCCTCGTATCCATAACCCGATTGTATAGATGATCCGATGCATAGTAGTTAATCTCAAAACATCAAAACAAGTTAATCTGTAACATCCCTGAAAATTTTATTGAAATCGTACGGAAAATGTAGAAGTTATGGCCGTTACAAGGAATTCACGTTTGCGCATGCGCAGTGGCTACTATCAATCCGAAGGTGATGATTTTCATAAGGGACCATCTAAATACTAATCTGTAACATTCCTGAAAATTTCATTGAAATCGGATGGAAAATGTGGAAGTTATGGCCGTTACAAGGAATTCACGTTTGCGCATGCGCAGTGGCTACTATCAATCCGAAGGTGATGATTTTCATAAGGGACCATCTAAATACTAATCTGTAACATTCCTGAAAATTTCATTGAAATCGGATGGAAAATGTGGAAGTTATGGCTGTTACAAGGAATTCACGTTTGCGCATGCGCAGTCGCTTCTATCAGTCCGGGGATGATGATTTTCATAGGGGACCGTCTGCACACCAACCCGCACAATCCCTGAAAATTTCATTGAAATCGGACAATAACTTCGTATAGTTATGCGCGTTACAAGGAATTCATGACAGACAGACAGACAGACCGACAGACACACAGACACTGAACCAAAATTGTTCAGAAAGGTCTAAAACGCAAAACGCGAGTGAAAATTTTGATTTTGGAGTACTTTTTTTTCGTCCTTGAAAAGTGAAAACATAGCTTCCGCTACCTTGGTAGACTCGGAAGCAAAAACTGGAAAACCAAAAAACATTTCTATAAATGTGCTACGATGAAGAGCTTACACCTAAACAAATCTATAATAAGTTCAAAAAAATTGAAAACATGTATAGGTACCTAGTAAAAAGTACCACCAATTCTCAAAAATATGTGAAAGCAGTAAGAAATTACAAACAGAATTAGTACAGCATGAGATCCGTATAAATAATAGTAACATACTCAGAACAATCAAAGAACCAGAAAAATTTTATGAGAGCAGAATAAAGCACCAAATCAATGATACAACAATTAATAAAATAGTAAAGTATATGGAATTATTCTCCAATAGAATCAATAAGGTACCTGCAACGCAAAAAATACACTAATAAAATCACTATAATCAAGAATCAACAATTCAAAAAACTGTCTAACCAAGATAATTATAGTAAACAGAAAAATGAATGGGTCGTGAACCTTACAGGGTCCAATATACCTATTGAAGTGATTGAACTTTACCAATATGGTGAGCAGTTTAACATATTACGTAACATCGATGATAACTTCATTGAAGAAATAATAGTTGATACTGAATATGCACTCCAAGATGATAAACAAAGGCTGATGAAGGCGACGAAGTTTCGCCGAAACATGTACCTTTGAGGTAATAAACCGTTGATAAAGAGACTCCACCCATAATCATCAATATGGTCACTCCATATACCCACCAATGTGTACATCATCGGTTCCACCACACCACACCACTTATCCATCATATTGGCTCGATAGTCCAAAAGCCTCTACTCTATCCAAAAAAATTAAAAAGGATGAAAATTAGGTACATTGGCGCCAAATAGATGGTACCTACAGGGGCGTCTGGTGAGAATATTCGTGAGGCAAACAGCTTGGCCAGTCACAGAGGAATAAACAATAGTGAAAATACTGCAAATTATTACACAAAGGTTTATTATTTTTCTGAAGATAAAGCGTCAGCTTTACCCTCGTCACTACCTACCAATCATGTTTTTTTCTTCAAAATGTTGTTTATTTAGATGAATTACCTAAACCCTTCACACTCCATTTGAAGAAATAAAGAATTCCTTGGTTTAGAAATTTGATTACAGGTTGATTAAGGAAGCAAAACATGTACAACTCAAAGAAATGAACATCGATCGCATTTTGGTCAGCTAAAATTTTTAAGGTGATAAGGCCTCTTTTGCGATTCACACTCGTGTTTCTCATTTATCGTAAGTTCAACCTTCAAGTTCTCATGGAGAGCTAATAGTTTATCCTTTTGGTGGGTTGATTCGATTCTAAAAATTCAATGGTACCTATCTCAAATTGGTGAAAAACAATACCTTCATAACGAGAGTTTTCGAGAGAGGGGCCTTAAGAAGTTACAGCCCTAATGTTTCACCGCTCAGAAGTGACTGACAAAACCTTCGGGGCACAAGTAGACCCCAAATGGAGCTCTTATGCCAAATTTCATCAAAATCGGTCCATGACAATAATTGTCATTATTGTCATAATTGTCCTTAATTATTAAGGAAAGTTCCGCAGACGGACGGATTTTTTTATATTGGATTTTCAAAATATACGTAGTAGCTACAACCTCAAAAGTAAACCATCAACATTATTATGCAATTATTTCCAAGTAGGTGCCTATCAACAAGAAAAACGATTAGGAACAGTGAAATGTACAGTAAAATCGGGAACGGGACACCAGTCAGCGCCAGGCAGCCGCTATTTGCTGTGGCGAAAAAACTAAGTTTTCCTTCCTTGAGATAATGTGGTTGGATGGATATGTTATGTATTGCCATGCATGGGTTAATTAGTATCCATGGCTCATCTTCTCTGCTTTCAAGGTCACGAAACAGTTCTCCGATTGTTTGCAACAGCTGATAGCGTGGTAGTGGGGGTATGGCAATGCTAGACCCCGCGCTGACCCCCCGCCAATCGTCGTCTCTCACTCTAAACAGTCCTGAAAAATTCATTTTTTTGAACTGCTTGCCTTGCATCGCTTTGCCCCGCGCTAGTTCGCTTATCATCTGCAATCATCTACATTACCAACCTCTCCAAGTCTATGGTGTGTTGCGGGCTAGTATCCAAGGCAAAATACGTACTTTCTTATTCCATTCTCCTATTTCTTCTAATTTACTTGGTAATAATAAAAAAGTACCTAAATTATATTAAAATTTTCCAAAATTGGCTATTATATTACTTGCAAAAAATGGAAATATAGGAGAATCTCAACAAAAATTAATTTATTCATTTTGCTTATTTTTAGTAAGGCAAACAGTGTTTGCTATGTTTGCCTGGAGGAGGCGCCACTGGGTACCTACTCATCATGGTGATGTGAATAAATAAATGAATACGATAAGATGACTAATGAATCATTAGGTTGTAATGTGGAAATCAACTGCTACGTTACCACATTTCCATTCTGAAAATACCTTCGTGATGCTGTTGAATCTGTGTTCAAATCTAAAACTTTAGTGATGCCAGTAAGACAGAGTTACATTTTGATTATGAGGGTCGTTTGTTGAAACTGTCCCTTTGTACGTTGCTCCTAATCGTATTGCCTGTCTCCAGAGATTCAACTATAGAAAGAGATGCCAATCTCTGGCAGGAATGGTGGACTTGGGTGACCTATTCTATCCTCGACGGATCATTCAGCTTCCGTGCCCGCTGGGTGCTTTCAGTTGTCGGTATTCCAGTGGGTTCCTTATCAGAACAATGAGCCCTCAGTCCTGTCCTTGCTAATCCCGACTAGCGGTCACGTCCTACAAAGGCAAATTAAAAGATATAGATGTTTCATTGAACAGCACTGTTTTGTTTGGGACAATGATCTGTAACGAAGCGAGTATCTTGCTTTTAATTAAGGTTTTCTTCCTATCAATTTTATACTTACCACCCACTGGAGTCCTGGCTGTGCAGTAGTCACGTTTAGTGAAACTTCATTATTCCCAGGCTGCCTATAATACTTCTACTGGTATTCTTCTTATTGGCTGTAAGCTTCAACGAGCGATACTACTTATTTGAGATCACCAATCGAACTAAATAACTTGAGTTTAAACAAGGAGTAAACACAAAGAACCACATTTATCATGCTTAGCATATTATGAAACGAACTCACTGTTGAAACGAAGGTCTGGAGATGGGGATCGAAAATATGTAGACGAAACAGTGTATTTAAATTTGATATTAGTTTATTCAATGAATATTGAATGACTCGAATTATGATTCTAATTTGATATTAGTTAATTCAATAAGATATTGAATGACTCGATTTATGATTGGAAATGCAAAAGCAAAGAAAGCAGTATGAGGATACGAAACAAGCTAGTCGCAATGAGAGCTGGAATCGGAATGGGACGAGGCCCAGCGTAGGAATGGGTATCGATACTCGGTATTTCAAAATATCGATACTTTAGTACCGATACTCGATATTTTAGTATCGATACTGCACTATCCGATATTTTAGTATCGATACTGCACTATCCGATATTTTTGGATATCGATACTTTGGATCCGATATTTCTAAATATCGAATATCGATACTGTTCTCGCGGAAAATTCAACATAATGGCTAAAAAATGAAGAAGATAGAGAGGCTTTTGGGTCATCACTCTTTGGTTGCACAAATAACGTTTATATCATGGAAAAAATCACTCTGCTTGGACTCTTAATAGTGAAAAAGGAATAAAAGTTGTTGAAAAAATTATTTTTTCTTGAGAAAATTGTATGATATTGATAGTTTGTGACACTAAAGTATCGATACTCGATATTTTAAAATATCGATACTCATGCCCAACGATACTTGGAATATCGATACTTGGATGCGAAAATACATACATATACATAATAAAAAAATAACATACATAAAAAAATACATACAGATACAAAATATCGATACTTTTATAACGATACCCATCCCTAGCCCAGCGAAGCCAAGCGGGAATCAGCTGAAAGCTGATGACCCCGTACAATGTTACCAACTACATGATTCGGCTTAAGCTAATCTGCATTGAAGTTACACAATTTCAAAGCTTATAAGCAAGAAAATGTTATGCGAATGGATACATTAAATTGTAGGAATATTTTCATAATAGAAAATATTCAGAAACGAAATACAATATCCTTTTTAGCTAAATGCAACAATATGCCATGCATGGCAAGTTTGCATAACACATGTGTTATGGATACTCGGTACATGGTTACATGAACCGTATGACGTCACAGGGAAAGAGTCCCTCATTGAAGAACTCTAATTTCCAGCACTTCTATTTAGTAGTGTTTTATAATTATATCCATGTAGTATTTTATTACGTAAATATTGTGTGGTCAGTAATTTATCGAATTTATCTATTTGCCACCTATTTACTAGGGTTAGAAAAATCCTCTAAACTCTCAATAGAAAGTTTTGCTGATGTGTCAAGGGCCGATAGATATAGAGAGAAAAACAATGTCTTCAAAACCATTTCAACGGACGAGCCAGTTTTACAATACGTGAACATTACTAAATACCTACCTAGTAAAAAGTCGCCAGTAATTGGTAGGTACAAGGTGGACAGGAATGATAGAAAAAGCTATCGATTGGTTCTCCGTGGTGTATTTAAGACCGATGATATAAGAAGTGAACATGCCAGCCCATTCAAGCCTGACATTATAGGTAATAAAAAAGACGGTTCTTCTGCTGAATAACATCCAGTAGATACGCCTGCCTGTTCGGAAGGCAGCCGACGTTCTTTAACTAGCAACATAAAGCAAGAAGCACAACCGCGCATTCTTGAGAGGATGGACAAATCCAAATCTGGCGATGACAAGAAATTCGATGAACGGGGAGATCGCAATACCAGGGAAGTAATGGGACATCTTACGATACCTTATCCAATTCGTTTGGTCTGCATTGATGCTACTATACAACAAGGTATCTCTCCATATCCAGCTCTGATCTTGTAGAACCACAAGATATCGACACCTCGGAGCGCTATGGGCAAATCTGCATTTTTTAGGCTGACGGGCCTAACTGAAAAATTAGTTTTATTCTACATAACATTGGATTATTAAAATCCAAAAGTTTTTTGGTCAATGAAGGCTCGTTCGATTTCCTCAGTACCAACTCTGAGGCGTCAGGTGAGAATATTCGCCAGGCAAACAGCTTGGCCAGAGAAATAAACAATGATGAAAAACGCAGCAAATTATTACACAAAGGTTCATTATTTTTCTGAACAGATCACTCGCCAGCAAAGAACAGCTTTGCCGTTGTCACTACCTACCAACCATATTTTCACTTCATAGTTGAGTTTATTTAGATGAAAAGAACGCTTCACACTCCATTCAAAAAATAAATAATTCCTTCATTGAGAAATTTATTACTGGTTGCTAAGGAATTTCTGAATGGTGGGGAGATAATGTGAGTGGATGGATAATATTGCATTTGCATGCGTTGCCATGTGGGGGTTAATTAGTCATCTTCCAAGTTTCTCTGCTTCCAAGGTTACGAAACAGCTCCTCGATAGTTCGCCTTGGCTGATGCTGTGGTGGTGGGGGTATAGCAATCCTAGACCCTCTGCCTACCCACTGATCGTCGTCTATCATCCAAAATAGTCCCACAAAATTCATTTCTCTGAACTGCTTGCCTTGCATCATCGAGCCCTGCGCTAGTTTGCATAATATGCAAATGATATTATCATCTGCAATCGATCGTAGTTTCCGATCGCTACAACTCTCTGATGTGTTGCGGGTATCCAAGGCAAAATACATACTTCCTATTCCAATCTCGTGTTTCAATTAACTTCCTTTCTGATTATGAAATAGTCCCTAAATTTTCCAAAATTTTTCCAAAATCGGCTAATACTTGCAAAACGCTGCAAATCATTGCTCAAAGGTTTATTATTTTCTGTATAGAACACCCTTCTGTATAGATCCCTCCCTACCAACCATAGGTAGGTACCTACTACCTACTAGGGCATTTTTGAAAATTTCAAACTCAACCACCAACCAAATGGAAAAGAAGGGTTTTAGGGGGGTAGTTCTTCAGAAAAATACGATCGTTTTGGAGAAAAAGATAATCTATTCCCTTGAAAAACGAGGGTGAATATTCCGTTTCATTTCAAAAGGAACTATATCCAGCACAATGCCGGACTCTTATCCGTTTTGTTTCAAAAAAGTACTTTATCCACTTCGATTGATTTCAAAAATACTTCATCCACTTCGTTTGACTCCGCAAAGTACTAAACGCCACGTTTTGTTTCAAAAAGTACTATATCCATAAATCTGATATTTCAAATCTAGTTATTATTATTTTAAACTTTGAACTAATTTAGTACCTCCTATTTATGTATTTAACCTGAAGTCGTTGTATCTCTCAAGTAAACCAACAAGTTTCGGTTTTTTCAAGCTTCTATAACGACTTTTTAACCCCCTCAAAATTTGTTGGTTTACGTTTCAAGGTACGTAGAATCCAAAAATCGAATAAAAATTTGGCCGTCCGTCCGCCGGCACTTTCCCCACTCAGCATTGACTGATTTTGATGAAATTTGGTGTGTAGGCTCCATTTGGGGTCTAGTTGTGCCCCGAAGGCACAACTAGAAAAAAACAATGAATGAAAATGGTTGAAAAATAAATTTTGAAATTTTGAAAACGCCCTCACCGTTCGCTCCCTGCGAGAATTTAAGGGTTTTACGTATGATAAATCAGAAACACGAGTGTGAATCGCATAAGAGGCCTAATCTCTGTTCAAATTAAAGCTGACTGAAATGCGTTTTTCTTCATGTTGGATGGTTGGTGGCTTCGTAGACGAATGATCTGTATGAAAAAGTAAACCATTGTGTAATAATTTGCAGAGTTTTTCTTATTGATTTCATCGAACATTTTCGTCTTAATTTCATTTTCAAACTTCCAGCAGCTCCCAAAAAATATTTAAAATATTTAGCTCTGTCCATCAATAAATTTTAAAATTGCAATTTAATTTTGTTTCCTCCGGTGATACTTAAGGACAGCGGTGGAATTCCTAAGATATTTTCGGTGACACTAGTCACACCATGGTCCAATTATGGTTGAAAAACGCTGCAAATCATTGCTCAAAGGTTTATTATTTTATGTATAGATCATCCTTCTGTATAGATCACTGGTTCTCCATCAATAGCACCTACCACCATCTGTATTCTCCCTTGACCTTCCCTCTCAAATTTCAGCTCCTGCGTTCAATAGGATTGAAAATGGCTTCGGAGCTCACTCAGCTGATCAGTGATCAGAAGAGTGAAGAAGATCTCCTCGAATGCTGGAGACGCCTGGAAGAGCACTTCCATTCAATAGCATTGAAAATGGCTTCGGAGCTCACTCAGCTGATCAGTGATGTGAGGAGTGAAGAAGATCTCCTCGAATGCTGGAGACGCCTGGAAGAGCACTTCCATTCAATAGCATTGAAAATGGCTTCGGAGCTCACTCAGCTGATCAGTGATCTGATCAGTGAGCAATGATTTGCAGCGTTTTTTACCTACAAACATTGTTTTACCTACCAATTTTTTTTTACCTACCAACTATTGGTAGGTACTACCTACCACACTATAATGGCTTCACACCTTCACAATCAAGTTTATTAGAAAGAACTAAACGCTTCACACTCGATTCGAAAAATAGAAAGCTTGATATGGAAATTTGATTACTGGTTACGCAGAAGGCAAAACTGAATACAACTCGAAGAAATGAACAGCGATCGCATTTTAGTCAGATAAAATTTGAACGGCGATTAGACCTCTTTCGCGATTCACACTCATGATTCTGTTTTATCGAAGGAAAACCTTCAAATACTCGTAGGGACCGAACGGTTTGTCCTACAGAGCTCCGGGTGGTCTCAAAATTTTTTAAAAATTCTGTACTATTTAAAATTGGTGAAAAAACGATACTTTTATTTCGAGAGTTTTCTAGCTAGGGCACTCTTGAAAATTTCAACCCTTAATTTTCACCCCTTAGAAGTGACCTACAGCAACCAAAAGCTTCGCGGCACAACTAGACCCCAATTGGAGCCCATATACCAAATTTTAACCAAATCGGTCCAGTGTTGCTAAGAAAAGTGCCGCGTACGGCGTACGGCGGACGGCGGACGGCGGACGGCGTACGGCGTACGGCGGACGGCGTACGGCGTACGGCGGACGGACGGAAATATTTTTATTTGATTTTCGGATTCTACGTACCTTGAAACGTAAAACATCAAATTTTGAGGGGGGGTTAAAATTTTTTTTTTTCTTGCTCGATTCCAAAGGCTTATTATTGAAAATAATAAACCAAAAGGAGTTTTGGTCGCCTAATATAATATATTAGGCGACCAATAATATTAATATATTCCAAAAATACGCTTTTGTGTCACTTCAACTGTTCAATCACTGATTCGTCGGCAAAAATCATCATGTTCGTGAATCTTAACAACGCCAGTTTTATACTGAAGTTAGGTATACTCTGTCTGCCACTATACTGGATTATAATATCAGATAAATACGATATAATGAATAAATATTTTCTATTTTTAGATCTTGATCGTTTAGTGAGACGTATAATGTGAGAATGTGTTTGGGTATGCCTTGATGGTACCTGCTGTGTATATTCAAGCAAGCCTAACTGGAACCAGAGCTCCCTTCCACAGCCTTGCTCCTGTTGACCTTTTCATTCCGTCTGAATGTATGGCCTATTCCTACCTGGTTACTTGTTTTCTATAGGTAGACGGTCGTCCTTACGTCCTAGCTGCTGACATTATGCAGATTAGCTATTAGCGGGGATCTCAAGGTTATTGATCCGATCCCAAATGTTTATTCTTCTTCATCTTTTTCACCGCTTGATTTTTAGAAAGGAAAAACGTTCAAATTTACATATTCTTGGTAGGTACTTTGTTAAGTTGTATTGTTCAAATTCGTTGTTTAGTTCATTTCTGAATCCTTGAGGTTTTTTTCCATTTGGATCACCCGCCCGCTTGGGAATATTTTATTGGATCATCACAGAAATATTTTGAACGATCCTTGTGACTATCAGGCTGATATCACTTTGAAATTTGGGTCACGCTTCTGTCCGTGATCGTGGAGCGATATGGGGATGTTTACATTTCCTCAACGCATCCTTGACACCTACAGTCGATCAGGATGAGAACAAGGTCCACAAGCTGAGTTTATTGCAGTTAATAAATGCGAGATATTACTCAACGGTTCGTTATTGTTATACGTAGGAGCGTTGTAACTCGATAACACTTCTCCAGGCCAATGGTGTTGGGTTTAACCCGTACCGCCACAGGTGGGTAAAAGTTACTTAGTAGAGGAAAATCAGTGATGATTGCATCAGTTTGGTGGTTTTAGATAGGGTTGGTTGGGTGTGGTTGGTTTAGGGGCTGGGGACTTATCTACGACCCAGAGAGCACTTGGTGGTAGGCAATTTTTACCCATCTGTGATTCAGTGACAAAAGGTTCTGACTATGGGAATTTTGTCTGAATCATGGAAATTCTGGGAGGATAGCAAAATATTCAGAAAAAACGAAAATAATTGGCCATTGTGTTGTTATTTTTAAATGAAGAAAAACCAGCAACTTGATATTGAAATTTATGTTTATAGCGAGCATTCTCTGAAAATCGGACATTCGGGACAAAGATTACCATAATTAGTCAGAAAGCTCTAAAATCCAAAATGCGAGGAAAAAATTTTGAATTCGGAGTACTTAAATTACGTTCTACTTGGTCTGCGAAAGCTTCCCTATCTTCGATAATGGAGAAGCAAAAACGTCGGCCAAGTTGGTTGGGCATTAGAGTTTTTGCTTCCGAGTCTACCAAGGTAGCGGAAGCTTTGTTTTCACTTTTCAAGGATGAAAAAAAAGTTCTCCAAAATCAAAATTTCCACTCGTGTTTTACGTTTCAGACCTTCCTGAATAATTTTGGTTACGTGTCTGTCTGTGTGTCCGTCTGTCATGAATTCCTTATAACGCGCATAACTATACGAAGTTATTGTCTGATTTCTATGAAATTTTCAGGGATTGTGTGGGTTGGTGTGTAGACGGTCCCCTATGAAAATCATCATCCTCGGACTGATAGTAGCCACTGCGCATGCGCAAACGTGAACTCCTTGTAACAGCCATAACTTCTACATTTTCCATCCGATTTCGATGACATTTTTAGGGATTACGCGGATTAGGTTGTAGATGGTCCCCAATGAAAATCAAGGCCTTAAAATTTACAGAAGCTTCTGCGCATGCGCAAACGTAAAATCCTTGTAACAGCCATATCATTTACATTTTTCATTAGAATTTGATGAAATTTCCTAGGATTGTCCAGATTAGCGTGTAGATGGTCCCCTATGAGGGTAGTGAAAGGTACTTAGAGATTGGTGTTTTGAAATTAACTACTATGCATCGGATCATCTATATAATCGGGTTAGGGATACGAGGGAGCTATGTGCCACACCCACTTGGCAGAGGTTTTAAATATGAAATATTAAAATAATACGGTAAAATTGGTTGACGTATATGTGCGTATTATTGAGGTATTTCTGATGAAATCCTCAATAGGAAATATGATTTTCTCGATCATGTTGCTAGATTCCAGTGTCGACTACTCGATTGTAAAGTTGTTCGTGATTCTTTGGATGATTTTTCTCTACTTCACAAGTACCGTGGCTCCTACTAATCGGGTATTGAAATCACTATACACATTTTTTTGGAGTTTCGGTCTTTTTTCTATAGAATTGATTTTGTGAGTCCGATTTCTTATTACTTTCGTTTTTTCAACCCTAATCTACATCACAGAGTACAGACTACGCGGACGGGGCGTTTTTAATTCCACTCAGTAGGAATGCTCTTGATGTATGTGATAACAAAGTTGCTTAGAAAATCATTACGACCTATCGTACGTACATTCGCATCATCGTTTCATCGTACGTACCTAAATGAACTTATACGGTGGATTTCATTCCGTGGTGTATTCAATTCAACGACCTACTACGAATGGTTCTGGTTGGTATCAACTACTCGTGTCATCATGGTGCACAAGTATTGATCTGTGTAGAATCAACAATACCACGATAGTATCGCTTTGATCTTCCATATCGCTAATCTACTCATTCCATTGCAAATCGCCCGGTCAAGGATTGCCATCGCTTCACGCACACAATTCGCATACGGAATATAACTTGACTTACTTCGAGTCATTGAAAGCTTCAACTAATTAGCCAAGAAGCATCGCAACTGGCAGCCGCTCGGAATGAAGTATTATTTCAAGACCAGAATAAATTATTTGAAATTATTGTTATTCATAGGGTTCGTCATAAGACACTTTTCGCGCTGAATCTCAAGCAGACGATCCTAATGGCAGCGGCCTTCGATACATCTCTTGCTTTGAAGCGGGAAAATGCCGAAACAATGACCGACCGAAGTTACCTACGAGCGACACAATGGATGAGGGATTGCCAAACTACGTGAATCGTTTGAGTGTAATATGCTCAGTTGCTTAGTAATGCCAAGAATGTTTGCCACTTTTCTCATCGTATTGTCTTCAGCGATGGGAAATTGGGGCAAACGCGATTTGTGTTCAAGATAGAAGAATCTGCGGAGTGAGGGCTTCCGATCTATTTGCACACTTGTCCAAACAGTATCAATCTAGTTTCTTCATATTTACAATCCAAATTGTACCGATTTATTACATCATCACCGAAGTAGCAGCAGGCTCCTGTTGTAGTTGCATCTAACTGTTGGTTCGCCTGGTGAAAGATTGATGTTTTTTGAATATGTTCTATGGACTATGTGATTATGTTCCCATTTAAACAATCGTGTTATGGATACGAGGCTAAGTGCCCCGCCCGTTTGGGTGACTTTCTTCTCGCTCAATCAAAGGTTCGTTATTAAAAATAATAAACCAAAAAAATTAAAATAATAAACCTAATAAACCAAAATATTCATCCATTTATGCCCATTATTTTAAAGAAATAGTGAAGTTTCTGTGCTGCTGAGGTAAAAATCTTGTACCCCTGAGTGTTGAGGTGAAAGTTTTTTAGCTTCACGTTTCTCATTTTACAGCTTTATTTGTAACTTATCTTCCACAGTCACATGTTGAATCACCGACTTGTTTTGAAAAATCGTTCAATTACCATATCAGTTGATGAATTTTCGTTCGTTAAAGGATGAATTAAAAGTTTGAAATGTGTCAACAAGAGCTGATCCGTAAGCTGTAGAGCGTGGTGACGTGAAAGTCTCACGTCATTTATTGTTGGATTGATTAATAGTATTTCATATGATTGATTTATATCAGTCCTATTTAACCTATAATAGCCCATGACATGAAATAATGGGGTGTACACATGGGTCGGAAAAACTGTTTATTGTTATTTTAATCTAAACTAGACCTCAGTCTGAGAATTTTGACACCAACCGCGACCTTCTAGCCTGAGAAAACCTTTTTCTATGATTTTTCAAAGTTTCGAATGTTTATGACGTCACAGTGGGCTGGGGGGTCCCGCCCAGGCGAGAGAGGTGCGTGACGTCATAAACATTCAAAACTTTGAAAAATCATTGAAAAAAATCTACTCATGCTAGAAGGTCGCGGTTGGTGTCAAAATTCTCAGGATGGAGTCTACTTTTGATTGAAAATTAAACAAAAAAAAAACAGGCCATTCGAAATGTTCCTATTTTGGTTTATTATTTTCAATAATGAACCTTTGGAATCGACCAAGAAAAAAAAATTTTTAACACCCCCTCAAAATTTGATGGTTTACGTTTCAAGGTACGTAGAATCCAAAAATCGAATAAAAATTTGGCCGTCCGTCCGCCGTCCGCCGTACGCCGTCCGCCGTCCTCCGTACGCGGCACTTTTGCCACTTAGCATTTACCGATTTTGATGAAATTTGGTATGTAGGCTCCATTTGGGGTCTAGTTGTGCCCCGAAGGTTTTGGTTGATGTAGGTCACTTCTAAGGGTTCCAAAATCAATTTTGAAATTTTGAAAACGCCCTAACTCAAAAAATTTTGATATAAAGGTATTGTTTTTCCTTCAATTTAAGATTCTATAGAATTTTTAGAATTTTTTGAGACCACGCGGAGTTCTGTAGGACAAACCGTTCGCTCCCTACGAAAATTTAAGGGTTTATATTGAAATATATATATATATAAATAAATCAAAACACGAGTGTGAATCGCAAAAGAGGCTTAATCTCCGTTCAAATTAGAGCTTACCAAAATGCGATCAATAGTTGGTGATTTTGATTTTTTGATTTTTTTTTTCTTTTTTCTTCATATTGGATGGTTGGTGATTTTGTAGACGAGTGATCTATATAGAAAAATAATAAACCATTGTGTAGTAATTTGCAGCGTTTTTTGATTTCTCATTAGAAACAGCTCTTGCTACATGAAAATGAAAAAAATAATAATTATTATTATTTGCCCATGTGTCAAAATATTAAAATTTTGTCGCTCCTGTGCAACCGGGAAGTAGGTAACTTTTGTTGCTCGCTGCAACATTGGGCTATGATAGTCTAAAATGGTTTGCAATACTCGGAATGGTATTTATTCAATCACAAATCATCATTTGCAGGCGTCTTCACCAACTATCAGTAGGTAGGTTGTTATTAAATTAAAACAAACTCATTCCCCTTTAGACCATGGAACTTGAAAAGGTAACTCTACTCAGTTAGACAACTACATAGGTCATTTATCGATACCTTAAAGCACAAAGGTGCTATGTCCAAAAACGGAGTATTTAGAAAAACGCAAAAGAAATTATCACCAGTGCGCAATTCCTAAAATAATGGCTTGTTGCACTAAACTCTTTAATTTCCTCAATAAATTTTCAAGCTATTATCGTAAAGAAAACACAATAATAGTTTTGTTGAATTCGAGTTTTTCTGAAATTAAAAAAAAAATAAAAAATGTGGAAGATGGATGGACATAGCTTCTTTGTGCTTTAAGGTATCGTTATTATGATCAATCTTTGGTTCATTACAATATTTTATCACATCGCAGTCAAATATCAAGTATCTGGTTTCCAAACCTTTCACATACATATAAGTAGTTCTTATGATTGAACCTCTAGAAAGAGCTTTTTGGAACTGTTTCAACATTATACTTAGCTTACGATAACAAACCTAATCATTTTAAAGATTTGCGTCACAGATGATGCAAATATTGAAAGGGAATCCTTGCGAAAACATAAAGAAACGATAAAATTTAGATAAGGGATCTTTTCCAACCAATAGAACTTGGATGTAATAATCAAAGAATAATGAACTAAACCCACTGGTTCAATATTCTGAGAACAATGAACCAAATAGTCCGAATCTGAATTAGAATTTCCCAAATATGGCAATTAGAACTAAGACCCCTCCCCTCTTCGGCAAGTATTTCAGCCAAACCCGAAGTGCAAAATGTAATATCCCCTCCTGAAAATGTTCAAGTAATATTGAAAGATGGAAAACAAAAAAAAATTGAACAGTGTAAATAATTCAAAGGTCTCAATCACGCCCACATTTGTAAATATAAACATTTAATTATTATTGGTTCCCTCATGAAAACTTCTAAAACAATTTTTTCTAGTGGCTGTACAGCACAATCGGACTCTCCACTTCTTCATTTTGGTTACTCTTGTCGTCATCGTGTAACTGAAGAGACATCACCATTTCTGATCTTGATGTGAACAAAAGTTTCTGTAAGAATAGAAAAATATTAATTTATCTATCTGGTAGGTAACTACTTCTGTTCAAATCTGTGTACTACATAATCCCCAATATTGCGAAATTATCCATCTTACAGGATTTTTGCTCTACTGTGCCAAAATCAACTCACCTTATCAGTGCAACCATGTACTGACTGCCCACTGTTGGCCGGGAGCAACAATCTACCAGCGCTGACTGTCCAAAGTTGCATGGGAGCATCCAACCTATTTTGACTTCTAGCAAAGTTGAAAATGTAGAAAACTTGCCAGAATTAGATGCTACGTGATCTTTACAACTATCCCAACGACAAATGATTAAATTCATCAAGAAAAGATTTATTAAAATTGGTAAAATACGGTGGTAAACTTACCTTCGCGAGTCACAGTTCAGACCGATATCACGGAATCGTAGATAAAACCCTCTTTATCAGCGAACATAATGCTACCAACATAACAAAAAAAAAAACGTCTGCCAAGTGGGTGTGGCACATAGCTTCCTCGTATCCATAACCCGATTGTATAGATGATCCGATGCATAGTAGTTAATCTCAAAACATCAAAACAACATCCCTGAAAATTTCATTGAAATCGGATGGAAAATGTAGAAGTTATGGCCGTTACAAGGAATTCACGTTTGCGCATGCGCAGTGGCTACTATCAGTCCGAAGGTGGTGATTTTCATAGGGGACCATCTACAACCTAATCCACATAATCCCTGAAAATTTCATTGAAATTGGATGGAAAATGTAGAAATGTTGGCCGTTACAAGGAAATTCACGTTTGCGCATGCGCAATGGCTACTATGAGTCCGAAGGTGGTGATCTTCTTCGGGGACCATCTACAACCTAATCCACATAATCCCTGAGAATTTCATCGAAACCGGGTAGAAAAAGTGGAAGTTATGGCCGTTACAAGGAAATTCACGTTTGCGCATGCGCAGCGACTACTATCAGTTTGGGGATAATGATTTTCATAGGGGACCGTCTACACACCAACCCGCACAATCCCTGAAAATTTCATTGAAATCGGATGGAAAAAGTGGAAGTTATGGCCGTTACAAGGAAATTCACGTTTGCGCATGCGCAGTGGCTATTATCAGTCCGAAGGTGATGATTTTCATAGGAAATCGTACACACACCAACCCACACAATCCCTGAAAATTTCATTGAAATCGGATGGAAAATGTAGAAGTTAAGGCCGCTACAAGGAATTCACGTTTGCGCATGCGCAGCGGCTACTATCAGTCCGGGGATGATGATTTTCATAGGGGACCGTCTACACACCAACCCGCATAATTTCTGAAAATTTCATTGAAATCGGATGGAAAATGTAGAAGTTATGGCCGCTACAAGGAATTCACGTTTGCGCATGCGCAGTCGCTTCTATCAGTCCGGGGATGATGATTTTCATAGGGGACCGTCTACACACCAACCCGCACAATCCCTGAAAATTTCATTGAAATCGGACAATAACTTCGTATAGTTATGCGCGTTACAAGGAATTCATGACAGACACACAGACAGACAGACAGACAGACAGACAGACACACAGACACACAGACACTGAACCAAAATTGTTCAGAAAGGTCTAAAACGCAAAACGCGAGTAAAAATTTTGATTTTGGAGAACTTTTTTTTTCGACCTTGAAAAGTGAAAACAAAGCTTCCGCTACCTTAGTAGACTCGGAAGCAATACACGAGCTCTCGAAGGTTGTCTAATGAAAATGAAACCTTTATCAGCCGGAAATAATAGTCGGTCTTTATAAAAAAAACGCTGCAAATTATTACACAATGGTTTATCATTTTTCTATATAGATCACTCGTCTACAAAATCACCAACCATCCAATATGAAAGAAAAAAAAAAAGAAAAAAATCAAAAAAAAAATAAAAAAAAATAATCAAAATCACCAACTATCGATTACATTTCGATCAGCTCTAATTTGAACGGAGATTAGGCCTCTTTTGCGATTCACACTCGTGTTTTGATTTATATATATATATTTCAAAATGAACACTTAAATTTTCGTAGGAAGCGAACGGTTTGTCCTACAGAGCTCCGCGTGGTCTCAAAAAATTCTAAAAATTCTATAGAATCTTAAATTGAAGGATAAACAATACCTTTATATCGAAATTTTTTGATTTACGGCGTTTTCAAAATTTCAAAATTGATTTTGGAACCCTTAGAAGTGACCTACCTCAACCAAAAGCTTCGGGGCACAACTAGACCCAAATGGAGCCTACATACCAAATTTCATCAAAATCGGTCAATGCTAAGTGGCAAAAGTGCCGCGGACGGCGTACGGCGGACGGACGGCCAAATTTTTATTCGATTTTTGGATTCTACGTACCTTGAAACGTAAACCATCAAATTTTGAGGGGGTGTTAAAATTTTTTTTTTCTTGGTCGATTCCAAAGGTTCATTATTGAAAATAATAAACCAAAATCGCGGAAGTTCACGTTGCACGGGTGCAACATTGGGTTATTCAGGGTTAAAAAGAAATTTATTACTTCTTTCTGAGTATGAGCAATCAATTCATTAGGTATACAATTCATCCACAGCAGTACTATTCATTCACGACCATTACAAAATTGATGGGACGGTAAGGAACATCCATATGTTGAAACTGCGGTGGGTGGCCAGTGGCCACTGATACAGTCTTTTATCCTAGATTAAACTAACCTTCTTGATGTGAAAATCATTCTCCTTCAGCCTTGACAGATTTAAATAAGGGGGTGCTGCAACCCTACCAAGAAACCAAGCGACAATAATTGTCCAATTATTGCACTTGATCTTATACCATCCAAATTTTCCATAGAAATGAATTGTTATTCAAGAGAAGAATAAATCATTTCTACGAACGTATGCCAAAGATCATGAAAGATGAAATCTCGTGACTCGCCGTCAGAGGTTTGAAAATAAATTTTTCCTTGTTTCAGGTGAGTTCAGCGCTTGTCGACTTGGGTACTGAAATATTGAGACCTGCTGGATGTTCGTACTTGCAACTTTCGATGGAGTGCCTACTCAGTCCGCCTCATCCCCCCTGAACATGGACCACGTACTCTGGTGGGTACTGGATTGATATTGATGACATACTCTTGAAAAAACATCAGACTTCACCTCACAACCACTCCTGGTTACCACACTCGATACTAGCGATCAAACGTCTTTATAAAAATGATAGATACACACCAACTTACCTAACGGTCGAAGGAAAATTCATATCAAAACCTCGTAATTAGGGAAATGTAACTCAGTCAGTATCCACCACTTGGAAAGCTCTCGATTTATGCCGAAATTTATGCTGACTACTCGCCCGTAAAAACGAAGGAACCATTTCAAATATTTCTTGCAATGCTCGCAAAGCTATGAACCCCATTTTTGACGTTTCCAAGGGGAATTGTATGCAGGTGTTTACTAGGTAAAAGCCATAAATGTGGGAAAACATAATTTCATGCTTCTTGATGAATGACCGCCAAATTTGGGATACCCAAATGATGTTTCCCTCCTTCACTGATCCTTTTTTGTTCAAACCACCAGAAATGAAATGCAAAAAAGCGCGTTGAATACTATAAGAATGGCTCAAATGATTTCGGGGACATTGTGGGAAACCAAAAATCACTATCCCAATTAAAAAAAACGCTGCAAATTATTACACAATGGTTTATTATTGCTTCCTCACTACCGAAGGTAGGGAAGCTTTGTATTCGTGAAAGAAGTGAAAAAAAAAAAAATGTCCTCCAAAATCAAAATTTCCACTTGCTTTTTGCGTTTTAGAGCTTCCCGAACAATTTTGGTTCCGTGTCTGTCTGTCTGTCTGTCTGTCTGTCGGTCTGTCTGTCTGTCTGTGGTCAATCCTTGTCCCGGGCAAAACTATACTAACCTGTGGTTCGATTTTGATGAAATTTTCAGGGATTGTGCGGGTTAGGTCCTAGACGGTCCCCTATAAATTTCAGCACCTTCGGACCAATAGGAGCGAGTGCGCATGCGCAAACGTGAATTTCCTGGAACCTCGGTTTCTCGGTTTCTAATGAACCGATTTTGCTCAAATTTGGAGGTTAGTTAGGGACTAACTTCTAAGAGACACCCTATAAGTTTCAATCAGATTGGTCAAGCAATAGCCGCTGCGCATGCGCGAACTTTAAATTTATTGTTACAACCAAAACTCCGCAACTATTCAACCAATTTCGATGAAATTTTCAGGGATTGTGTGGGTTAGGTCCTAGACGGTGGACCGCTAATATTTTGGTATTCAATAACTCTTTGAATCATAATTTTTTCGCCAACTGATTCTATACGTCCATGTTACAATGAGTGAGGAAGCTATACTGCCCACCCAACTTGGCAGACGTTTTTTTCTATATAGATCACTCGTCTACAAAATCACCAACCATCCAATATGAAAAAAAAAATCAAAAAAAAATTAAAAAAAAATTGAAATCACCAACCATCGATCGCATTTTGGTCAGCTCTAATTTGAACGGAGATTAGGCCTCTTTTGCGATTCACACTCGTGTTTTGATTTATATATATGTATATTTCAATATAAACCCTTAAATTTTCGTAGGGAGCGAACGGTTTGTCCTACAGACCTCCGCGTGGTCTCAAAAAATTCCAAAAATTCTATAGAATCTTAAATTGAAGATAAAACAATACCTTCGTATCAAAATTTTTTGAGTTAGGGCGTTTTCAAAATTTCAAAATTGATTTTGGAACCCTTAGGAGTGACCTACATCAACCAAAAGCTTCGGGGCACAACTAGACCCCAAATGGAGCCTACATACCAAATTTCATCAAAATCGGTCAATGCTAAGTGGCCAAAGTGCCGCGTACGGCGGACGGACGGCCAAATTTTTATTCGATTTTTGGATTCTACGTACCTTGAAACGTAAACCATCAAATTTTGAGGGGGTGTTAAAATTTTTTTTTCTTGGTCGATTCCAAAGGTTCATTATTGAAATAATAAACCAACAGCATAATATCGCACAATTCTTGGATCCCACTATCAGTGAACGAAAATAACATCCATCTAACAGCATGGAATTAATCTAATATACTCAAGCTGTCAATAAATGCAATACTAACCTGAAATTATCAGGAACTGATAAGAATATCGCTGACTGGTTGGTTCGTTGTGTGGTTACGTGTTGAAACCGAACTGTTGTGGGAACCAAATTTCCCGTACCTATTTATTCCCTATTGCATTTTATGTAGAATAAAGGCTCCTTTACAAGGTACCTAGTTCTTTTCGTTCAGAATATTTTTCAAAATTGTGACTCCGAGAACAAATTTTTGAAGAAATTGTCCTGGTACCAACTAATTCAAATGTTGTGGAATCTGTTTGAGGAATAATATATAATATATCGATACCTTAAAGCACAAAGCCGCTATGTCCAAAAACGGAGTTTTGAGAAAAACGCAAAAGAAGTTTTCACCAGTGCACAATTCCTAAAATAATCGCTTATTCCACTAAAGTCATTAATTTCTTATAAGCTATACTCTTCAAGAAGATCTTCCAAAAATAGTTTTATTGAATTTGAGATTTTCTGAAATAAAAAAAATAAAAAATGTGGGAGATGGATGGACATAGCTCTTTTGGCCAAGTAAGATTTGGGACATGGATCCTCTAGCCAAGTTCGATTGTGGATATGACCCCTTTGGGTAAGAGATTTCATCACGCTCTCGATAATAATTTGGCTTCACCACCGGTTTTTTGGTGACAGACTGGCACCAGAGGGTGGTGACGCCAGGCGGTTTCGTGTGTTGGTAGGTGTAGTTGATCATGAATTCTGGAAAATTATTCATGCATAATACATGGATTACTAAATCAATAATTATATTTTTCAACTCTTTTATTCTCCTAGAAATCACAAATATCATCACAAATCACAAATTACCTATATCAATTAGGAGCACAAAAATTGAAGGAACTTCTGGTTTCAAAGGATCACCAAAATCGTCTTCTTCAACTACCTATCTGATCTTAAGTTGCCTATTGTTTAAGAAAATATCACGGAAATTCAACGTACCAAAAAAAGCTATTTAAAAATGAACTATCATCAAATTTTGGATTATTATTAGTATTAACCAATACTAATAATAACCTACTTGCAATAAAATCTGTGTCCTGTTTGGTTGCGAAGAATGCAATTGTGCAAAGAATGCACAACTGAGTGCTACACAAAACTCATTTCAATGAAACGATCAGTTCTCGCATTTAATAAGCTGAAATCTAAACGAAAATTAGGCATATTTCCTATAATGAACAATCTTTTGGGATTCAGTTTTGGTTTTCTGATTTATTTCAATCCCAACCCTTGATTTCTTAAAGGGAGAGAACGGTGTTTTTTCTCTGAATAACAGTATCCACCTTCCATATACCTAGTGCTCAGGAGAGCTATGTCCGGACAAAGCTCGAGTGCCCACAACACGATTGAATTTTATGGCTATCTTGTTGGGACGTGGAACCATTGTGCATTCCTCTTCTGGACAAAGCACATAATGGCATTAACGATTTTTCGAGAGAGGACATAGAACCCTGTCAATTTTTCCGTTTTTAAGCAATTTTCAAAGTTGTTAGAGCTAAAATCATGTATCCTTATGAAAGAGTATGGTCCTATGATGTGACTGACCCATTTATCTGAAAAGTCACATTTTTGGACATATCGCCTTTGTGCTTTAAGGTATCGATATAGGCATTATATCAGGAGGGGTTTGTTGACCAAACTATACTTGTTGGTTGGAAGAAGTGTTTTTTTTTTTACATTTCATGTCTTTACTTGGGCACATGAACGAAAAAAGCGTTAAGTTTGGTTTTCTGATGATTTCCGCTTACAACCTAGTCGTTGCTAGAGTCCCACAAAATTCGTTGACCATTCGTTGGAAAGCTCTCGATTCATCACGCATTTCTTTCGTACTAGTTCTTGGTATTTATTTCGTCATTATATATTTATTAATGTTTATATATTTATGGATGTAGTAAACTTAAATGAATGTAGTTTAGTTGTCACTTGGAAACGAAAGACTTAAAATGTCCCAATGTGTTGCAGACTCAAGCGGTTATCTCCAAAATCGAGGTTTTTTTTAATTCGAGTTTCGGATTCTACGTACCTTGAAACGAGAAATTTCTTTTTTAAAAGATAATTTTTGTAACCCCTCTCAAAATTTGTTGGTTTTCGTTTCAAGGTACGTAGAATTCAAAAATCAAATAAAAATTTGGCCGTCCGTCCGCCGTACGCGGCACTTTCCTCACTTAGCATTGACCGATTTTGATGAAATTTGGTACGTGGGCTCCGTTTTGGGGTCTCGTTGTGCCCCGAAGCTTTTGGTTGATGTAGGCACTTCTAAGGGGAGAAATTTTGAAAACGCCCTAACTCGAAAAAGTTAGATAGGTACAAAGTTATTGTTTTTCCATCAATTTAAGATAGTATTCAATTTTTAGAATTTTTATAAACCATGCGGAGCCCTGTAGGACAAACCGTTCTCTCCCTTCTCGAACTTAAGGGTTGGACTTGGGATAAATCAGAAACACGAGTGTGAATCGCAAAAGAGGCCCTAATCTCCGATCAAATTTTAACTGACCGAAATGCGATCGATGTTTTTCTTCAAATTGGCTGGTGGTAACAATGGCAAAGCCGTGTTCTTTGCAGACGAGTGATCTATATAGAAAAATGATAAACCTTTGTGTAATAATTTGCAGCGTTTTTTTTCAAATTCTTGGGATTATTTCGTATTTTCATATCTCTAACTCTAAAATAGCCCCTCCTAAATCATTCTGTGAAATTACATTTGTAATGAATTGTTGAATACTCTGCTTCAATAAAGGAATCTAAATAGAAAACACTAGTTACTCTCCTTTGCCTCTTGTCAGTAACAACCAACGATTGATCCGCTATTCCCACATCTGGAACTTGCTCCTGACCTCGCCTCGTCTCTTTATCTCGTCTAGTTCATCTGAATCCGTCACATCTTTCTTCGTTCAGTGACAACCCGTCAATTATTCTAGATCTGTAGTTCAGCTGTCTACATTAAAGCGAATTTACGATTGTGAAGGTAGCAGATGGAATATTGAGAGTTTAGCCTATCGGATTCTTTAAGATTATTGGAATGTGTTAATAATTTTGTCTCAAATTAGTCTGTTTTCGGTTAAGAATCGCATTCACGAAACGCTGGTGTTTTTTCACTCACGTAGGCATACTCTATACATATATACACCAAATGTGGGCTCGAAAAACTCAATTTTCAAAAGTTTTAATAAAAACGCTGCAAATTATCAAACAATGGTTTATTATTTTTCTGTCATTCGACGAAATAAGGAGTTGTAGGTGCCTTCATCAGGAAATTTGAATACTGGTTGCTAAGGACGCAAACTAAGTACAATTCAGCTTACATTTTGGTCAGCTAAAATTTGAACGGAGATTTGGCCTCTTTTGCGATTCACTCTCGTGTTTCTGATTTATCATAAGTCCAACCCTTAAGTTCTTATGGGGAGGTAAAGGTTGGACCTACAGAGCTCCGGGTGGTCTCATTCGATTCTAAAAATTCAATACTGTTCTGAATTGAAGAAAAAATAACATCTTTTATTCAAAGTTTTTTAGCTAGGACGTTTTGAAAAGTGCCAATAGTAATAGCCCTTATTTGATTAGAACGTTGTCTATTTCCACGAAAATAATGAGTTACAAGTTAAATCAATTTCGACGGTTAGGTTATCATCAGTAACAAACAATAACTCGACTCTTATCCGGGACCAAGCCATAGCCGCAATAAATGGCCCAGATTGGACATCATTGGTCCAATGTTGTAGCTCAGCATGGTGCTATAGGGCAGAGTTGGTGAGCCAATTTAATTGGTAGTGTACCTGCTACTCTCCTGCCTCGTCTGTAACTCCTCTCGTAACTCGTCTGAGTGACGCAATGCTTGGATCTTCTTGTGATGTCCGCAAAATATGCGCAGGATTAGAGGAATCTCGCTCATTTCTCTGTTAATTTTTCTGATTTTTCAAGCGCTATTGGCTCTGTAATTGTTGTGCTGCGTACTTCCCAGCAGATGGTTCAATACCAAGCTGGTAAATTGTTTATTTGAATGAAATTATCTGTTAATTTGTTCAACTGATCAATCAATAAACGTATTTCTTCTTCTTCTTCTTTCTTTCTTCTAATAGCCCTTATTTTTCACCCCTTAGGAGTGACTGACATCAACCAAAAGCTTCGGGCCACAACTAGACCCCAAATGGAGCCCATATACCAAATTTCATGAACAAATATGAAGGCACCCACAACTCTTCATGTCTACAAACTGAGTGTGAAGCGTTTGTTTCTTCCAAATAAACTTGGTCGAGAATTAGGTAGGTCCCAAACCCGTGTTCTTTGCAGACGAGTGATCTATGTAGACAAATAATGAACCTTTGTGTAATAATTTGTAGCGTTTTCTCATGAGATTTGGAAAAAGTTTTTTTGGTTAGACCAACATCTAGTGAGACCACGTGAATTAATGTGAAATAAAATATTTTCTGGGGCATTTATTTTTGAAAATTACGATAATAGTTCATTCAGAATTCAGTTCTATTCTCTTGCAATATAAGTTTGTGTGCAATTTTTTTTTTAAACAAGCAGTGTGTGGAAATTAATGATTAATTTGGATTTTTACCACCGAAAAATGGAGCCTAGGAAGGTTAAACGGTGATGGCAATAAAACAGTATCGGAGCACCGTTGCACATAAAATCTCACTCTAAATCATGATAGATTAAAATTTCATCGTAAAATTAAACGGACACGCATCTGTTGAAGCACTGGGCGATAAAGCACCCTTCCATTGAGTAATGGATCGTAAATCACGTTCGTTATGCTCAAGTTACCAATAACATTTCTGTAACACCAAACGTAACTAATTGGATTCGACTATTCTAACCCTAATTGGACCACGGTATCACTAGTGTCACCGAAAACATCTCAGGAACTCCACAAGTGTCCCAAAGACTGCAATTTCAAATGTGATGGACAGCTGAATTTTTCGTATGCTATTGGAAGACTCAAAATAAATAGAGTTATGACAAAAATTTCAAAAGAAATCGATGAAAAATACTCAACATCTTTGTCATAACATCATTTTTTGACTGCTAATAATGGATGTACAAAAAATGGATAAAAAATTCAGCCCTAACCCTTCATTTTTAAATTGCAATTTAGATCTAGTTAATCTGGTGACACCTAGGGACAGCTGTGGAATTTCTAAGATGTTTCGGTAACACTAGTGACACTATGGTTTACTGTGTACCTTAGCTGACTACTCCAGCGAATGCTTCAAGCGTAAACTAGGAATTCTGTGGTAATTTTTTGAGCTTTTGTTGTCTGAAAATTCAAGTTGTCGGGGATCAACACAGTCCCTACAAAAGAAGCGCTAGGTATGAAACCCGCAACATTTGGAGGCTGTGCGGCTCTAGTATTCAGTGACTGCATTCTCTTCTCTCCGGAGATGAGAAGACTATTCCTGAAGAGAACACAGTCTGGTGGTGTCATACAAACAATTAATGGGTAAAAATTGATTCTGACATCGGCATCCTTCAACCCTCTTTAACCCAAGCAAGCACATTTTCACGTATCCCCTTAATTTTCATGTTTTTCTTGTTTTTTATGTCTTCCGAGTAGGAATGTTTCCTACTGAAAATGGTTTTTAAAAAATTCCTCGGTTCATTATTGACATTAATAATTGGTGTCTTTACTTTGGCATAAACGATAAAACGTCACGAAAAAGCGTCACGAAATTGGTCTGAAAATTGTGTTTCGAAAATTTTTTAATGATTTTCCCTTACAACCAAGTCATTGCTAGGGAACTTTGTCTTCGTCATTCGTGTTCGTAGAAAATCTTTCACTATTCCTTGGAAAGCCCTAAATGTATGTATAAATGATTTGCTGCCAAAACCTCTGTAATTATGGGAGAAACTGAGATATACCCGTGAGAACTGTAAACATCAGCATCGCGTAGGTAGCGAAGGTAGATATAAAATGTCCCATTATAGCAGACTCGTATGCAAGCATTTTCAGATAAACTTTCCTTAAATTTGATTTTGTAATTCTTGTGTAATGGAAGATTCATTGTGCCTTTCCCACGATGTATCTTGAGATATACTTTGGGCAAGCAATCTCCTCGACCACTAAGGGTAGAAAGTCACCAGAGGTATAATAATACCAGAGGTATAATACCTGTATACAAATAATAATTATTTGTATACAAACACTTTCTTGATCAGCAGTCAGTTTTTCATCAAATCTGAGGTTCCCAGTGAACTTTTTAAACATTTCCAGTAATTTTAAAATATTCAGTTTGAAAAACTTCTTCTCCACCGGTGCCCACAAAAGGAGATTTTAGTACGAGTAAAGAAGAACTCATTGTCATGGAAATATGCAATTCAAAAATAACAAATTAATCTTTGATGTCCATACTTATTTATTTGTTACATTTTACTGAGTTGAAGGATTTGATGAAGCCGATATAGAAGTAGATGATAAGATTGATTGATCTTCTGCACCGAATTCTACCCGCTTAGTATCCTTGAGGGAGGCTGCAGCCTCATTGCGTCTATTGATGTTATGGTGTTCCTTGAACAGGTCTGTGATTAAATTATCCGTGTTTTGAGTCGAAGGAACGATCAACATTTTGGTGGAGTAGACAGTTTGGAAGTCCCAGGATGGGTGGTCTGGCAACATGATCAGTTTCATTCCTTTTGGGAGGTATGCGGGGCCGAAATAGACCGTGCCCGACATGGAGTCCTTGCATACTCCTTCGATGAGGATTATATCCGCTACATCGTCTGTTATGTTAAGGCATTTGATCTGCTGCAGCGAAGGAACCCAACCACTCTCGAGATGGGCCATTAGTTTCTCTTTTGGCCAGTCGGAAAATGGAGCTTTCGAATGAGTCAGAACCACTCCTAGACGAACTCCAATACACTTCCAGATGGAGTTTTGTATCTCCATAGCGTCATCAGATTCGTGGATGATCGTCTTAAGTACGGTCCAAGGTATGAAGTACAGCTGAACGGACGTTTCACAGATCACACTCATGTCGTAGCGTCGCCCGGACACCGCGCCAATTTCACCAATAACATTGCCTGCCACCACGTAGCTGTCCTGTGCCTGGTCGAACCTGATTATATCGAAGAAGTCGTAGTTCGGGAGAACACCAAACTTTGAATTGAGCTGCACAGTGATGGGCGTTGGATTGTAATATGCCTTCACCAGCCCTGACACTAGTACGTAGAGACCGACCGGGTCATCACCCACACTGATGATCCTGTCATTGTAGTCGTAACTAGTCAACTTCGCGCTATTCATTAGAAGTTCTGAGTGGATTTCATCTTGGTTTAACCACGTTATATCTTTCAAGACGCTCTGCGCCATTGATGGGTCCACCATTGGTAGCTCTCTCAAGTCGTTCTTCACCTTTTCCAGCGATTGATTCATAGCTTTACTTTCATTCAAATCCAATATGCCATCTTCTTTCAAGTCATTCATGCAATCAGCGACAGAATTGATAACAAATCGTATGGCATGTCGAGTTTTCACCGTAATTGCAATGGACGGATGCTCTTTTTGTATTAGTCCCAAGTCTTTCGCCACTTTCCTTCTTTCCGTCTCTATCTCTGCTTTTATGGCATCGTATACAGTCTCATAAATTGCTACATGACTCAGAAACTTCATCACTCTCTCCAGTGACACCAAATAACCTTTGCCGACTTCGTAATTTCTCATGAGTTCCTCTTCAACTTGTTTCTCTACCATACCCAGACACCGAGGGAGCCAACCCACAACAAAAACATATACTCTGACGATCCTGACCAGCAGCAAGCATTTCATCCATAGAACGATGTCTTCCACCAACAGGACACTTATAAATACTCCATAACTCGTTGCAGTGGTGAAATACATAATCAATTCTGCGGTTCTTACGAGGTTAGTTCCCATCTCAACCTTATTCAAATGACTGGAAAAGTATTGGATCATTCCAAGCCCCGTTAATTGTATAACGAACTCCAGAGCAAAAATGAGGAAGAAAATTACATCAAACATTTGGACGACACGACCGTATTCGAGATCTTGGTCGGAAAAATCATCTGTTCCTGCTTCATCCTGCTCGACCAAGAGCCACACCATAATTAACCGTGCGATCAGTCCTGTGTCTGTCAGAGCTAAAAACGCCAGAATTATGTTGAAACCTCGTGAAGTAGTTAAACGGTAAGCCAGCACTCTGAATAGGTTTTCTGGTACATATACGTATGTCCTGCTGGTGACTGCAGTCAAGTAAGTGAACACTTTTCTGAAAAACCTAGTGGTTTTGGATTCCTGTGTTCGAATGTTGAGCGGTGTCGAATCAATCACAGGGGTACCGGAACTCGCCGCAGAGTCAATGACGGAAAAGAGTGTGCGGTAACTATGTCGGCTGATGGTACCATTTTCATATTGCTGACCAAACGACACTAATTGGATTTTTAATACTCTTTGCTTAGCCTCCACAATCATGTCTTCTATTTCACCTTTAGTTGGAGGTGCCACAACTTCGATCCCACAGCTGGAGCAAATTATGGTTCTTAGTCGAAAATCTCCTTTGTCTTCAGAATATCCTGTCTCCATCAGTTTTCTCCTGTATGGGTGCGGAAGTCTTGTCAAATTTTCAACTATCGCCCAGTTAGCATCGGCTATTACCAGATCCATTTTCTGCGAGAATATTGCTTTGTCCCTGCAGGTGTTGATTTGACCAACGGCCACATTCATGTTGACTATGGTGGCCCTTTTGTATTCAAACATCCCCAAAATATTGAGCATTGATTTAAACAACATGGAGTTGAAGAACACAGAGAGAGCTACGATACCGATGATATAGGTGATGTTCTGATATCCATGTAGTTCATCGTATGACATGTACTTCATGGCCAATAAAACGCACACGAAACCGTGATAAGGCGCAATTCCCATGATGACGACCCGTTTCCAGTACAGGTCGTTTTGCTCTGCAACACATACTCGAGACAGCACGATTATGATCACCCTAATAGCTAATATCATGCAGTAGATTAAAACAATCATGCCGTAATGTAACAATCCGATTACTCCTGGACGCTTCAGGCCTAGAATCATTCCAGCCAAAATTCCTGTTACTGTTTCAGCCATAAATATGTACCATTCCCACATTTCCCCGTGGAATTCTTCGGCGTCTTTACTCATTTTTACTTTGTTTGAATTGAGAGAGACTCCGTAGATACCGATTGCAAGGCCTGGGCTGGTCCCTAAGATCGTGCTGAGGAGTTGAACCATGTAGATTGACGACAGAATGATGATAGCTTGTGCAGTGATGTCATTGTAAGCAAAACTGAATGGGATTCGTATTATCAAACCAAATATAGCACCTATGATTAGCCCCAGAGATTTGTACATGATGGCTGCTATATAACGAATCATGCGGAAATGTGGCCAGGATTGGAGAAGCTGCCATTTGAAAACCATTTCCGTCAAAACGTATGCCAGCCAGGTTGAGCAGAGCTGTTCGAACTTCAACATCATTTGCGTGTCTCGGATGTGCCCTTGAACTCCATCGAGCTCCAGGACAGCGGATGCTGCCCATTTAGGGGTCAAAATCAGCATTATGAGGAAGGAGGTAGTGAAATCTATGTTGGCACAGAAGTGTAAAAATGGCCAAGATGCGAATGCCGATATGGAGGCCACCAGTATGCTGAAAGCGAGCATTGATGTTATGGTGACTCCGGCATTGACTGACAGTTCGGAAAAATCTGTTCCCATCGAAGAATAGAAGAGAAAAAGTGGGCTGCATAGTTCAACAGCAATCCTGGAAGTGATATCATACGCCTCATCGTACATAGATGATTTCTGATCGTAGTGCTGGATTATGAGTGCAGCCAAGTACGAGATCAGGAGTATCAAGAAAAAGTACACAGTTCTGGTATTTTTGGTCAACAGTCTCAGCCAAACAACACTACTCATGAGAACTGTAGCTCCCACGCACGACATCAGTGTCGGGTCTCTGAGTAAATTAAAAAATTGTTCAGATAAACCACTTGTCATGAATTCATAATCAAAGGACGTCATGTTCTCTGGCGTGTCTTGTATTCAGTATCTATTGCACACTTTAAAAATAAGATGGCACAAAAACTTATCCAACAACAAAAGTGTAGAAATAGAATAATCGACCGAATGCTTGTTGATAATGATACTGATAAACACAACTGGGTTCTAATTTATTTGTAGTGTCTGCATCACTGCAACAACACTGCGTGGCACGTCGCTATTTTCGTTCATCAGACACAGGTACATCCATAAACTCCCTCAGGTCAGTGTGATAGTAGATTGTTTACCCATTTTAGGCGGAAACTCAAATTTTGAAATTCACAATATTTATTCAAATTTGATCCTAAATACATGAAAAAAATTATGCAATATTTTTATGTATGACGGGGTGGGTATGAAAGGGTGTGACAATGTTACGCCAGCCAAAATGCTTGATAAAACGATGCAAATTATTACACAATGGTTTATTATTTTTCTATATTGATCCCTCGTCTGCCAAGACACCAACCATCCAACATGAAGGAAAACATCGATCGCATTTCGGTCAGCTAAAATTTGAACGGAGATTAGGCCTCTTTTGCGATTCACACTCGTGTTTCTGATCTTTCGTACGTCCAACACTTAAATTCTCGTAGGGAGCGAACGGTTTGTCCTACAGAGCTCCGCGTGGTCTCAAAAAATTCTAAAAGTTATATAGAATCTTAAATTGAAGGAAAAACAATACCTTTATATCACATTTTTTTGAGTTAGGGCGTTTTCAAAATTTCAAAATTCATTTTTGAACCCTTAGACCTACATTAACCAAAATCTTCGGGGCACAACTAGACCCCAAATGGAGCCTACATACCAAATTTCATCAAAATCGGTCAATGCGAAGTGGCAAAAGTGCCGCGTACGGCGGACGGACGGCCAAATTTTCATTCGATTTTTGGATTCTACGTACCTTGAAAAGTAAACCATCAAATTTTGAGGGGGTGTTAAAAATTTTTATTTCTTGGTCGATTCCAAAGGTTCATTATTGAAAATAATGAACCAAAATCAGTTTGTTTTGAAAACTGCTATTTTATTGAAACTCGATGAATTTCTTTTCGGGTATTGAGTAGTAAATATTCACATAGTCAGAAAGAACAAGGAACAACATATTATTGTACTGATACCTACTTTTATTATTATGCATTGAAAAATTCCGTAGATATCTAATCATTTTTAGAACTTATAATGACAAGAAGTAAGTTGACAAGACAGGATGATTGCATAACTGACTGGAACAAACTGAATGAAGACGGTCAAAAATGAACAATATAAATAATCGTGATCTAGATTTTTTTATAGGAAAACCCAGGGATGTGACGGGCCACGAATTTTTCACAAGTTCCTTGTATGTCGTGGCGTAATATGTGGCGATTTCTAGAATGAAATCCAGGATTCAATTTCACAACCTTCGAAACACGGTTGAACTGTTCGAACTTTTTATTCGAAGAAGTGGATCTTACAATCGTAGATGAGTCAAACAGCTATCTCTCCCAAAACAATTTCGCTCACCAAGTGTACGGATTTATTGTAATTTTGTTCATCTCAAGATGTATCAACGCTTCCAGGGCAATCGGATGAGTAAGTGGTGGAAGTGAACTCTGAATCTACCATCATTTTCACGAGCCTCAAGTTCACCTATTTCCCATAATATCCTTTTCCTCTGTCCGACGAATGTTTCAAGCTCAGCAACCTGGGAGATATTAGTTCTATAATATAGAACTAATTGACCATATAATGGGTCAATTTTGGCTCATTCATCTTCCTCAAGCCCAACTTGTGGATCATAAACACTCAGAACGTCTAAGGCTTCGGATTTGGTCAAGTTTCCGATGAGATGATCGTTACCGTAGACTGGGGTGATAGTGATCAATTTCTACAGTTTTTCCTTGAAAACTAACAGTGTAATAATTCAAAAAATCTGAAAAAAAAAGTTTATATTCTCCCACATCTTACGAACAGTATCCTATATCAAACTTTGAAATTTTGTTGAATTAAGCTCATTTAAAAAAATAATTAAATTGATCAGTATCACCCCCCACATAGGGGGTGATAGTGATCACTAATTTAAAATCGAACTTAAACATATTAAAAACAATTTAAAATCGAACTTAAACATATTAAAAACAATTAAAAATCGAACTTAAACAATTAAAAATTGTTTTTTAGTACCCTGAGGTAAAAAAAAATCCTCTAACAACTAATTTCAGAACAATTTTTATTGAAAAACTAATGAAAATCAACTCTTAACTTATAAAAATCAGAATAATGCCAAAATTCAAGACTCGTAATATCCTCTTCAGTATTTATTATTATAATGAGACCATTCGTGGCACATGTTTGGTAACTGACAAGAAACAACATTTTTTAAAGCACTTGTTGCCAAAAATAATGATGGACCAATCACTTTTTGATAGTTTTGGGGCATTTCGGCCGTGATCACTATCACCCCCTGGAAATGAGTTGTTTTTGTTTTTAACAGATAACCAACTGTAGTAACACGGAAAAAAAAACTAATTGCAGATATTTCATGTTTACCTCTAGTAGAAACAAAATCTTTTCGCTAGAACTTCACCACAAAACACCTGACACCGGCACAACAGAAGTTACAATCACAATGTGAGCTGGGCCCGATTTTGAGATTTGTTTATTTCCTTATCAGCTACCATGGTAACCTAGACTATCGGGCGGGAACGATATCCCCCCAGAGAAAACATTGCTATTTATATATATATATATTTCAATATAAACCCTTAAATTTTCGTAGGGAGCGAACGGTTTGTCCTACAGAGCTCCGCGTGGTCTTAAAAAATTCTAAAAATTCTATAGAATCTTAAATTGAAGGAAAAACAATACCTTTATATCGAAATTTTTTGAGTTAGGGCGTTTTCAAAATTTCAAAATTGATTTTGGAACCCTTAGAAGTGACCTACATCAACCAAAATCTTCGGGGCACAACTAGACCCCAAATTGGAGCCTACATACCAAATTTCATCAAAATCGGTCAATGCTAGGTGGCAAAAGTGCCGCGTACGGCGGACGGCGGACGGACGGCCAAATTTTTATTCGATTTTTGGATTCTACGTACCTTGAAAAATAAACCATCAAATTTTGAGGGGGTGTTAAAATTTTTTTTTTCTTGGTCGATGCCAAAGGTTCATTATTGAAAATAATAAACCAAAAGGCTTGTTGATCAGTATTATCCCAGCATATCAGTATCACTCCAGTCCACGGTATCACTTAAATATCAATATACCAGTATTTGACAGCGCATTAGGCTGGCATGACATTAATGTCACACACAAATTCTGGAGCTTGTTGAAGAGGGGGAAAACAGTAATACGATAGGAAAACCCCATACGACCACGTGGGGATCTTGAGAACATTATATAAAACGATCAGCAGAAAATCATATGGTTACGATAGCGAAATGGGACTTAGTAAGTCGAAGAGCTCATATTTTTGATGATTCACACAGTGCGTCAGTTTTCTAATAGTCTGGAGATCCGATAGGAAGGAGGAACGCGGTTAAACTGGCACAAACGTTGAGGAAAATACCTCCAGAAAGGAAATTCATGTTCGAACATTAGTCTGATGTCAAAGAAAGACTCACAGAAAGCGACATGTCCGAGTATGCAGCTGTGACATATATGTTACGCCTGACCAAAATGGGTTAATGTGCGAACAAAAAAGTGTTTTCAGTTTTTTACAAGATCGACTTAAGATTGAAATCCGATTTTTGATTACATATCGTCTATTGGTTATGTTTTTTATCTGTTGTTTGAGAATTTCCTACATCGTACTGATTGAGTAGGTATGGATGGTAGAATAATGAAAAATTGTGTTTTTAAAATAATATTTATATTAAAATAATAATTTTTGGATCTTTTTTGATTTTTTATAATAAATTGAAAATTGAAACGTTAAGAATTGATAATATTATATATTTTTTCCATCCCTAGAGTGAGGACTTCCTATTTCTCATCTAGTAGGTATAGATGATAGAATCATGAACCATTGTGTAGTAATGTGTACATCAGTAACTGTGTTTTCATCCATAATTACATTTCCATACCGAAAATACCTTCATGATGCTGTTGGATCTTCAATAAAGAATAGTTGTGAAACGTAAAAACGGAAAAATGTTTCTTTTTTAATCAAACCAATGTTTTATGAAATCGAAGCAGTAACTAATTGTTAATTTTATTGGCCAGCCCGTTTCATTTATCGAAGATTCAAATGGAGGGTTTGGTAGAACAACGATTCCTTAGGAAGAACAAATTGATTAGGATAGTTTGGAGAAAGATAAAATTTACCATACAGTTGGTGGGTACCAACTTGTTCCTACTTTTAAAATAGGTTGGATTTAATGGTTAAGTAAATGGTTTCTACGCATACAATCTATTTTGATGTGATAGAAGTGCCCATGTGATACAAATCCAGGTAGGTTCCATCTTTAATTTTGTTTTGAATCCCTTCATTTTGGTAATTAAGGAACTTCAATATTCTAAAAACGATTCATCCTTCAAAACATCGTTCGACGTCCTTCCTTGACCTGAGCTTATCAATTCACATTTTTATCGTCCCTAACCTTGTTGTCATCCGTCTGTTTACGGTCCCAATCTTCTGATTGCAGCTCCGTTCGTGGACGGGTCTCACAACCACTTTGATTATGCTCATTTTCATTGCCTAATCCATTTCTATTATTGTCCGGTTAGATTCCTTAATGAAATTATCAAGGTGCAATTAGTGTGGCAGAGCATTGTGTTGGCCCAACATATTATTAATACCCGTCTTGTGCAAGTTTGAATGGAAGTGGCCGACGATGTTCCCCTGCCGAATGAAATCGACGATCTCCTCGTTGCGATTGTCAACAAAATGTTATTTGTGAGTCTAATAATCACATAACCAAAATCTACCATATTGCAGAATGACCTGAGTAGTAAGTAATGCATGACCAATTGAATATAAGAAGGTGTAGCTATTGACACAACTACCATTCAAAAGTACTCACGTTTCTGTACAAGTATGAATCCGTCTCTTATAGGTCCTTATTCACTTGATTTACTTATAGGTGTTTATTCTCAATTTTACACAGTCTCTCGAGGTTCTTTATTCACGACCACACAAGATGTTAGCTCTCCGGAAAAGTATGCGTATGGATTTGGTTTTTTTAGAGTTGCTATGCTTGGTAATTTTTCATACTTTTTCGATCTCTGACAACAGTTTTGACGTTGAATTAACCAGAAAACGTGAAAATGCTAGATGTGTGTAACACTACATCAAAAAGCACTAGAACTTTTATAGGAGCACCTAATGAAGAATTTCTATTTAAAAAAAAAAGTGGGTCTCTTAGGAAAACTTTCAAGTATTTCTACGAGGCAAAATACGGCTTGGTGTCCTTCATCTCGAAGAACGCACAATGTCGACCATTCAACATGATTTTATGTAAAGGTAGTCTGGAGAAATGCTCTGAGTCGAGGAAACGAACCATGTCGGTGTCCCTCTAATTGGAAATTAATCAAATGAGCACTCAAATCTTAATACTTAATCAAATTGGGGTTGTTTTGTTGGTTTCATAATATGAAAGGTCATGTGTACGATATTCAGCGTACATATTATGTACGCTGAATATCGTACACATGACCTATACTGCCCAAGTTCCAGCAATCTGGAAACTTTCAGGGTTTTCTGAGGGAAGTCAAGTTGTATTATTTTTGAATAATAATCCAGATGAAGGGTGGTTCAATGATCCAACGATGAGTCCAGTATTCTCAAGCATCACTCAATGAATCTATAATATTAACTACGTACGTAATAACTGAGTGGCTAACTGATCTAGATAGAGATAGGTTCTACAAGGGCCGCCTGTTACGTCATGTCTGAGCAACAATTGAGCAGTTTTTGGTTTTTAGGACGTCCCACAGTAAAGGCCATATCACACGAGCGATTTTTTGGCTTTTTTCCGCTGGAAAATCGCTGGAACGTGAAGAGGAAGTTAGAATAAGTTAGGCGAAGTTGAAGAAGAATAACCGCAGAAAACTGCGAATAGAGCGCATTCTGGCGGCCAGCGATTTTCACTCTAACGTGACTACAAGTTTTAGATCAGGTTATAGTAGTGTGGAATTTTGAAGCAACGTTTTAGCGTCGCTCCCACTCCCAGAAAAAGTAATCACTTTACTTGTCTCCGTGGCGTCACTACGATCTCGTTTTCTTCAGTTTTTGTGCTCCTGTCGTATTATTCTTTAAAATGGACCCTATTTCCTTGATCAGTAGTGGTGAGTACCTACCAACTACAATATCTTAACTTAAGTATATAAATTATGTACCACTGTCCAGTATTTTGTCTGTCAAACATGCAAGTATTTGTACAGAAAGAATTACTGAAATCTGATGGTTCATTGTTGAAAATCGTCATTGTACAAATGAACGAAGAACTGATTAATTTTTCTCTCGGAAAACTGCAGAAAACTGAACAGACGTCGACTAGTAGTTCAAGGAATGCTACAACCACAAATTACTTATCGATGGAGAACCTTCAAATGGTTTCCTTCCAGCTGTTTTTCCCGCACAAAATGGCGGACTAGAAAAATTGGAACGCGTTCTAAATATTCCAAAGCTAGAAAAATCGCTCCACCAGGGTGCAGGCTGTGCTATGGGGGGGGTGGGGAAGTGGAATTAAAAACCCGCTGCATGGATACTTGAAACACTGTACTTCTTCCCTTGCATGGATACTTGAATCACTGTACTTCTTCCTCTTCACGTTCCAGCGATTTTTCTGCGGAAAAAAGCTGAAAAATCGCTCGTGTGATATGGCCTTAAGACTTGGGCTTCCTTATGCGATTAATCTGGGGTGAAGGAGGACAACACTCAACTCAGAGAAAAAATAACCTCTTACAAATCCGTTTCAAACTATTCTGAATCCAAATCCGCGAAAAAAACCTATAGGTATTATACGTATACGTATAATACGTGTGAGTGTGTATGTATATAATTATAGGGAGGTGGAGTAAATGACCAAGCTAGTCTTCAGTAGTTTTTCTTTATTGCCACGACGTTTCTGTCCTGGATCAGGACACTAATCATGTGTAGAATCTACAAAAAATGTGATAGTTGAACATGAGTTGGTGTCTACATAATTACTAGCTACATACATGATACTATCTTGATGGTAATGTTGAAATATAATTACTTACAGTGAGTCTTTTTAGTGTAGAGTTCAGGTGGCATGTTCAACTATCACATTTTTTGTAGATTCTACACATGATTGGGGTCCTGATCCAGGACAGAAACGTCGTGGCAATAAAGAAAAACTACTGAAGACTAGCTTGGCCATTTACTCCACCTCCATTGAATCCAATAAATGTAAATTTTACATTGAACTAGTCAAAAACCTGCCAAAATTATATAATTATATGTGTACGTGGGTGACAAAATCCTGTGTACTCTGCCCAATCGATTAGTTTCCAACCGATTTGCTTGGTAATTAAGGCTTACTAATTATACCCAAGCTTTGAAATTCAGGGAACATGATCAATTTACCTCTGGATTTTATTGAACTGTTCTATTTGCCACCGTGGTCCACATCAGTGAGCCAGGACACTTGATACCAAGTATTGCGTGGGTTTTTGGGTGCTTCACCTAAATACAGTTGTGATCTTCTGCCGGCAACTGAGCAAAACCAACAATGTTATACCACCTATCACCGTTGTGGTGTCAGCCTCGAATCACAAGGGAGGGGGGGGGGGGGGTGGACTCGAAAAAGGCACGTCAGTAGACGTGTCATGGTGGCTAAGAGTTGAGTAATTAAGGGTTCGATTTCAAATTTCAAAATATCCAGTTTTGGGTTCTCAATGCTAAAAATGAAATTTAGCTAAATGACTGACTAAATGACATTGAATGAGAGTGTTTTGCAAAGTAGAAAGTAAATGAAAAAGTACGTTTTATCGCTTACTGGTTGAAATTGATCCGTATACAATGGGATTTTCCTGGAATGCTTGCATCACTAAATGTTTATGCACACTGTAGTATTTATTTTGGAATTGTTCATACCTACATGGAAAATGTATGAAGTTGTAAAGACTATACAACTTTTTTTTCTACAAAGCTTTCGGTTGATGTCAGTCACTTCTAAGGGTTGAAAAATAAGGGATAAATTTCTCAAAACGCCCTCGCTCAAACATTTTTGAAAAAGCACAAACACACAACAAAAACAACAACAAACACACAAACAACAACAAACAAACAAAACACACAAACAACAACAACAAACACAAACAAACATTTTTTTCAAAGTATTGTTTTTTCATCAATTTAAAAAGTATTGAATTTTTAGAATTGATTGAGACCATCCAGAGCTTTGTAGGACCAACCGTTCGCTCCCACACTTAAGGATTGGACTTGGCAGCCCGTCCGCCGTACGCGGCACTTTCCTTAGATACCAAAGACCAATTTTGATTAAATTTGGTAAATGAGCTTCATTTGGGGTCTAGTTGTGCCCCGAAGCTCTTGGTTGATATCTGCCACTTCCAAGGGTTGAAAAATAAGGATTGATATTTTGAAAACGGCCTAGCTTTTGAATTTGATGTAAGTATTTAAAGGTATTGTTTTTCCATAAATTTAAAATGGTATCGAATTTTTAGAATCGAATGAGACCACACAGAGAGCTCTGTAGGACCAACCGTTCGGTCACTATGAGAACTAAAGTGTTGGACATACGATAAAACAGAAACACGAGTGTGAATCGCAAAAGAGGCCTAATCTCTGTTCAAATTTTAGTTGACCAAAATCCGATCGACGTTCGTTATTTTGAGTTGTACTCAGTTTTCAGCTGATGTTTCTCTTACCTGTTGAACTGGTCGTATTGATAACGTTTTCTCTGGTTTTTTGCTCGTTCTGAAAGAGGATACATTCCAGGAATGTAGGTAGAAAAATGGTCTGCTTCCCTGTTGGGTCCCATTTCAATAGCACCCGTTGAATCCGTGGTGTTTACCGTGCCCGAATCTGCTGACCCCACGCAAGTTCCCCACCTCAGACTGTCTTCATTATCCACTTGACCCGCCCGGCTCGCATTAAGAAGCCTCAAGAAGAGGAAGCGCTCAGTTGAGGGACAGAGCTCCTTTGCTAATATCTATTCCTCTGCAGATAATCATAACTTTTAACGGTGTCCGTCTCCACTACTGGGCGGTACGTAGGAGTTCGGCTGGTTTTTTGGGGCTCGGCGTTGTCCAGCAGTCGTCAGAATGAGTTGGGAAGATTCGGAATGGGAGGATTTCGATCGTATGCTGGTGGAGTACAGGCAGCGGAAGGCCGAAGCAGAGGCTGGAGCCTTCTACCCCTGTCCCCCCGACCCCTTCGGATATGTACAAACTGCTGTGAGTAATCTGTTGGCGTAGCATACTACCTACTCTCTGGTTACCCTGATATACCTAAAACATAAGACACATCTACCTTCAACTATGAGTAGCAGAAAGACCCTCTGCATCCCTCATATTCCCCTCGTGAATTCCCGAAAACATGAAAATTTGTTTTCGCTTCCGAAGAACATTTTGCAGATTTCGACAGACTCCATTGTTCGATTGAAATTCCAAGTCTCAGAATTTTCAGAAAAATAGTTGTTCCCACGTGAAAAAAAAAACCTAGTGCATGTCAAAAGTATAAATTTTTCCATCGTTTATTGTGATTTTGAAAACTTATCTCTTGAAAGGGTAATATAGATATTTAGGGGAACACACTACATAAATGGAAGATCAATAAAATCATTCAAAATTGGAATTCAGAATAGGTAGCTTCACGCGTTAATTAAGATAATATCGACAAGGTGCAGAAGGGAAGATTAAACTTCTTCTTTCTCCTTACAAAAATTGAAGGAAATTGAACAAACAAGTACCTAGTTGGGTAATTTCCGTTTTTTGGATTATAATTTTGTTACATATTCTTCTTGGCTTGGAGAGATGGAAGATCCACAATGCATATCATATCTGAAAATACAGTTCTTCTTTTCGGACTAACGTAAGCACGATTCCAATGAATCATTCCTTTACCAAATCGTCGGTCGATAAAAACATCTTTCCATAAAACGATGACGTTAACCATTGTTCAAAGATCAGAAGTAGATTCTCCAGCATCATGTGGAAACTGATTACCACTGATAACGAAGTTATTATTATTAATTTTTTTAGGTTTATAAGAGAAAAACGGTAGGAGTCCTTGGTAGACTCGGAAGCAACATTTATTGAACTATTTAGGAGTAAAAAAGTTAGGCAAGGACTCCAGTAGTTGTCGAAACGGAAGGGATTTGCCAAAATTATTGATGTGACATTACTATGCAGAGGTTTTTTTATGTTATAATTTATACCTGCTCGATGAGGACCTATCATGTCCTTATTCTCGTCAATCTTATCTTATTCCAACATCAAACAAACTGGAAAATGGTACTCATTTTGGTTGTGAAGGAAAAGTTCTTTTGGCTAGTGGATATTGGCTATAATAGTAGTATAATTTATATACCGACTAGTATAATATACTATATTATATACAAATGTACTATTTACTATATTATAGTAAATAGTACATTTGTATATAATAACTATAATTTTACATTGTGAAAACTAAGGAGGGGGCTCCATGTTGACTGATTAAAGTGGTAATAATGAAGGTTTATTTTTTGTTGAAATCATGGTTGGTTGTATAATTGATTCATCAATGAATGATTGCATGTTATTTCACTACGTGTACCTTCCTAAATTGGAAATGAATAGCCGCTATGTACAGTCTCATTCATAACTCTTCTTAATAGTACGAGTGTAGTCCGGCGAATGTGGAAGCTTGAGGTCTTCGAGGACAGGAAATGACGAAATAATACGCTGTAATGGCCTAGGGTGAGCGCTAGCTCCGCGTCTCGCGACCATGCAGACTGGCTAATCTTTATTCTCATATGAGGGAAAGGAGTAATTTGCAATCATTCAACTAGTGTAGCGGCCAACTGGACGTTTACGGGGGATTCATTTGAAATACCGCAACTTTCGGTTTACAATTTTCAATAATGAACCTTTAGAATCGGGAAGAAAAAAAGTAGACCCCTCAAAATTTGACGGTTTACGTTCCAAGGTACGTAGAATCAAAACGCTGCAAACAATTACACAACGGTTTATTTTTCTATATAGATTACTGGCCAGCTAAGAACACGATTTTTCCAGTATTAGTGTCTACCATATTATTAAGCAAGGTTCACGGTCAAATTTGTTTTGACAGAAAATACCTTAAAGCAAAACATCGTTTTACGAAAGTTATAAGTGCCCTCATATTCATAATGAAAATTTTTGGTTTGAGGTTACTGTTTGTGGAAGCGAAATTGAGTGATATGAAACTTTAAGCGAAAGAGAAGAATGGTTGGCTGAATTTTAAATGGATATTTGACCTACTTCCGTCAGTGAACACACTCACTTCTGATTTATCGTTTGTCCCAACTTTAAGACCTCATTGGGATTGAACGGCTGGTCCCACGGAGCTCTGGGTGGTCTCATTCGATTCTATTTTAAATTGATGAAAAAGCAGTACTTCAATGGTTTTTGAGGTAAAGCGTTTTGAAATTTTCAACCCCTACTTTTCACTCCTGAGAGGAGATTGAAAATAATGAAAACCTTCGTGGCACCCAAAATGGAGCCGATATAATAAATTTTCTATTTAAGGCAGATGTGTAGCTACCGGGCTTCTGGACCACACGTGGAACTTCGTAAGCTGATTCTACGAAATTTCAACATTCAGCCAAAGAAGCTATCAGCCATTTACGAATACAACTAGGAATCTCTCGATTCAGAGAGAAAGATCGGAATAGAATACGTTTGAAAAAATCTAGCCAAAGCTATCAAGTCGAGTCGCTATCATAATATGAATATTATTATATTATGCACGTTGATAAAACTAGCGTTCTCTACAGATTCGGTAGATTAAAGTTGGAGCAAAATCCGATTTTCCATTTTGTAAATCACCTACAACAGTCCCATCAAGCCCGCAACATACGTGATGAAATTACACATTTCCGTCCTGAAAACCTGGAGATCTGAACGAAGTCTGTGAAAATATTGGTGTTAGGAAAAACTTGAGAATGTTAATGAAAATGGAAAGTCTTCTGGAGCCTTGGACGAAAAGGCCGAGTTAGTGGGTTTTGGTTACAATAGCTCTACAAATATAATGACAGTTTGGTTGACTACAAATACGATGCAAATTACTACGCAACGGTTTATCATTTTTCTTGAGAGTTCACCCTTTGAAGGACCAGGTGTAGGTGCTCGGGGAGGGTTTTGCGCCCTTAGGGTTATATTTCAACAAACGTGCATTGAACAATAATTGTTGATTGTCTGGGTGGTATCATTAATTTATTAATATTTAACACTATCTTAAATTGATGAAAAAATTCCTTCATTAATTATTAGGTAATTTAGTATTCTCGTTTCGCGAACGGTTGTCCTTCGGAGCTCTAATTGGATAAATTATCAAAAAGCCTGAATTTTGAAATTTGTTGTGCTAGGACTTTTTAAAAATCGTACTGCCCAAAGAAACTGGGCAAAATACGTGGTTCGGTGGATGGACAGAAATTATTCATTAAATTTTTGGATCCTACGTACCATGAATTTTTGAAAATTTGTATTAGATTTTTGGATTCTACATACAATGAATTCTTTAATTTGAACCATCAAATTTTGAGGGGGGTTGCAATTTTTTGTAGATAGATTCCAAGGTTTATTATAGAAAATAATAAACCGAAATTGCTACTTTGCCAACAAACTTAGGATTTTCCCCGGATAATTCTAGGTACCTACGTTTCTTATGTACTTTCTTAATTTCCCACAACATATTCAATTAGCCCTTAAAAATAACCCAATATGGGAGTGAGTTAATATCTCAAAGTTCAAACATATGTAAGTGTTCTTACCTAACACCGTTTTTAATAGATTTACACAAGTAATTTTTTTATATTTAAAATAGATTTTTAAAATTAATTTAAGGTGTCAATTAATTTTAATATCTTGCTACCAACCTACTACACAGTTTTTATTGAACATAAAACAAAAACTTGCTCAATTACGGTAATTTTCAAACTTTCCTCTCGTATTTTGCTTCAAGGGGCAAAAGTGTGTAGTTTAGTGTCTATCTTCTTCAAGGTCGACGAGTTCTTGTCTCCGGGAAATCCACTCAAATCATGGTCCGAATTTGTTGAAATTTGTTCGGAAATGCCGGGGAATCTTGGACACCAGATGTATCTTACAACACGTAATGCTTGAAATAACCACAAAACAATGATGATATTGTCACTTGGATCATGAATTATGGTGAGCATCGACTGAGATGTGCAGTGTTCCAAGGCGATATCAGTTGTGCACTGTAGTCGTCACAAAAACGATTTTTGAGCTTGCAGTGGCCAATTTTAGAACTACCGAGATAACAGATCAATAGAGTGGGAAATTCGAATTCCAACAGTACGAGTATATTGTAGAACACTAGCAAAATACGAAATTTGGATTTGGAACCAAGCATCATTTATACAGCTGAGTGTTTCACGGTCCTCCAAGCGCTCATATACTCGAACCTTGGCAACGACGAGCATCCGAAAATCCTCTTCATAACCGACTCGAGAAGCATCACATCCAAGTTTGCATGCCTCAAACTTTCGTCTCACCTCATTCTGACAGAAGCCAAAATAGCCAAGGAGATTGAAATAGCAAGAGGAAGAGGAAAGTCAGTGTCCTTCTGTTGGATAAGAAGCAAAACGTGCTGCCATCCTCCCTGAACCGAATGCTTCCCATACCTACCCACCTACGGATCTTAAACAGATTTCCAATATGAAAGTCCTCCATAGGGTATGGAGGTCACGGATGAGAGCTATTGATCCATGCCAGTAATGAACCAACCCACTAATGAATATTACTCAATGCCACGGAGGAGGCAGCCAAGACAACAGGCAAGCAATGATCAAGGTCTTACAGGGTAACCTACACAGAGGTACAACAGCACAAAACCTGCTGCAACAACTCGTACGGGAGAGAAATATTAACATTGCGATCATTAGTGAGCAGCATCATAATCAAATAAATCTGAAATGGTACACGGACAACACGGGAACAGCAGCAATATGGTCAGTGTCAGATGGACATGTTGAGGACCATGGAAGTGGAGTGGGGTATGTTTGGCTAAAGAGAGGGGGAGTCACATACTTCAGCTGCTACTTCACACCGAATGAACCCATTCAGCACTTTCAAAGGAAGCTGGGTGAACTGGAGGATGCTGTCCAGAATACTACAGATGACACAATTGTTGCAGGAGATTTCAATGCTAGAGCCCTTGAATGGGGCATGCCTGACCCTGATTGGAGGGGGCGGCTCATTCTAGAGATGGCAGCGAGGAAAGGATTGGTGATCCTAAATGAAGGCGATACACCTACCTTCCGCCGACCAGGACAACGAGGTACCATACCAGACATATCCCTAGCTACAGAAACTGCTGCCAGAAAGGTCCGTAATTGGAAGGTTATGCACGAGTTCACAGATAGCGATCACCAGTACATAACTTTCGACCATCCAGAACTGATGAAGTGCCCCAGGACTCAGCCTGAAGTAATGTGTTAAACAGTTCCAGGCTGAGCATCCAACGTGGGAGAAAAGGAGGTGTTTTTTTAGTGGGTTTGAATCCCACATAACCTTGAAGTCGCGGATCCTTCAAGGTATCTTACGAGATCCAACTCCACCTGTGGATCTTAAAGATTTTCTCACCTGCCTGCCGGGAAAAAAAATATGAAAGTCCCGAGGGAATGGAGAGAAAAGCATCTAGCCCACACAGCTAGCACCAGTACAAGGAGCTTTTCCCCTTACCATCGAAGACCCCATGGTTCAATTCAACCGCAGGAACGAGATCTAGGGCCTTCTACAAAACGATTTGTAGATTACGTATAGGTCACTGCAACACCAACGCATACCTTCACAAGATCAACGTGGCTCATTCTCCTTTATGCCGCAACTGCTCATCGCATGAGGAAACACCCGAGCACACGATATTAGAATGTTCCTCTCACCAAACCGCACGAGACACGTTCCTGACAGCTCTGCATCAGAAAACAACAAGCCCGTTTAATCTGGACACCATCCTAGGAGTAACATTGACATTTATGTTTTATTATTTGATTTTATGACGAAGGCGAATATTTCTAAGCTTTTAAACTAAGCATTTTTTTACTATTGACACAACCATTTATCAAGGCTATTTAAATCAATTTCGATGCCAATAAAAAAATGGATTGTTCCAGTATTACGACGATGAGTATTAACTGCTAATTAAGCAGTATTAACTGCTTGGATGAGTGTTCTTATTTGATAACTCTCTTGGAACCTTCGTTTGTAACCTTGGTTTTTCTGAATCATTGAATAAGGTCAATTGATTAAACGCAATTTAATCAACTCAAAATGGAATATTAAACATTAGTTTACGAATTAAGTTCAGTGCTCTTTCAGGTTGATCGCTCGGTACCATGTGACCTGCACCAAGCACCAAGAGTTCCGTGAAGTTCCCCACTGATTTAGAATATCCTGCTAAATCGCCTCCAACGAACCATTTCTTTCGTTTGGCAGTCGAATACTCTGAGGATCCGCTCCATTGAAGGTTCTCAATGAAGTTGACTGTTAGAGGGTAGGCAACTGCTATGTCGAGCTGTCCGTTGTAGAGTAGAATTCGATAGTGCTCCAGAAGGATTTGGAACCATGGTTTGACGGACTTCATCTCATCAAGCATCAGATGTGTTTGTACAGCATCTTCGTCGTTGAATGGCAGGCCACCAACGTGGATTCTTTTCCTGACATGTGCCTGGGACAAGAACTTTCTGAGAGTTTCATCTCTGATGTGGCTGTTCCCTTGCAACAAGTAGTCGTACACATTCACATGTCCGGCCTCTTTTATTAACAATCTGAATAGTTCACCAAACATGGTGGTCGCCTGTAGGTACTGCTCAGAGTGTATGGCTTTCTCTATGTTTGCCTCCAGTTCCAAGAAGTGCTGGAGACCCTTTTCATCAATCAAACCAAGTTGCACTAAGTAGTTCCCGTATTTCATCATATGTACTGGATCAATTAAGCCATTACCAATCGCTATTCCTTTTAGTTTTATCTTCAAAGTAGCTGTTGGGTTTTTGCTGTGAATGGTGTACCCCAAAGCTGGAATGTATTTTCCAGCATAAGACTCGCCAGTTATGAAAAAATCGTGTGACTGCAGTTCAGGAAAAAGCTGAAAGAACTGAATGAGAGCAGCATATAAATCTCTACCTACGGCTTCTTGGTCTGTAACGTAACCAGCATCGTTTCTTGTGAAACTGAATCCAGTGCCAACTGGGTTGTCGATGTAGATCATGTGGATGTCTTTGGTCCAAGAGTAGTTTCTGCTGCTTACAGTTGAGTCGGTGTTGATGGACAGCGGTCCCGTCTCGAAGAACAAACCACTTAAAGATGACTCACCTGGGCCACCTTGCAGCCACAGAGCGACAGGAGCTGATTGTGCACACTGTTCAGCTGGGAAGTACCAAAAGAACATGTTGCTCTGATAGTTTTTGTTGACTGTCAAATAACCTGAATAGCTCTCGATGTTGTACAGTAATGGAGGGACTTTTGCTGCTTGTCTCCCTTCATCTATTCGGCCGGCTTCTACGTAGGGCGTGAGAAACAACGGGTTGCTTGTGTTTCCGTAGGCACAACAATATGTCATTTTCGAACCCCCGCTCATCCACTGACACTTCGCTGTTACCAGTAAGAACATCATCATGAAAACATGAACACAGATCCTCATCGTTGCTCAACATACAGACGAGTTGTACGAGGTAGAGTCTGAACCGAACTCCCGAGAAAGATTCGCAACTAACTATATGGGACTAACCGAACGACAGGCGGAACCAAACTTGTAATCTCTCATTGAGCAATATTATCAGGGAGAAACTGTGATCCCTCTGTTCCATAATTTAATTTTTTGTACGTCAATCTATTCGTTATCAGTACCCTTTTTTGTGCTTCTGGTTTAGTTATCATCAACTAACATTCATTTTATTGGTCTGGTGCGGATGAAATCAGTGGGAGAATTTCTTGGAGATGTATCCAGAGTTCTCACTCAGACAATAATTGTTAGTATTCTGTTATATATCCGAGTAAAATTTGGCCCTTACAAAGTATGTACTTGAAAATTGTGGTTATATGAATAGAAATTATGATGTGGTTATATGAAGTTATGGTACGATTCAAATTTATGGTCTGTGATGGAATTTCCAGGTTGAATCTTGGTTTGCTCCGAGATGGTCCCTACATGAATTTTATCGCCATCAGACTAACAGCAGCGTGTGCGCAGTCACACGTGATTTTCCTGAAACACCGATTCCTCCTTTGTTCCGGTTTTGCTGCGTTGCTGATGATTGATCCACGAAAATCGCGTACGATTCCGATCGCGTTGATGTCTCACTTAAGGCTAAAGGGGATGACAAGTGTGCGAGAGAGACAGCTATATCGGGAAAAGAGAGAGACAGGAGCTTAATCATTTTCCCAAAAGTTCTCAGCTATCAGTGGACCGATTTTCATTCTGTAAACTTATTTGGTTTCCTTTCGTCGTATTCTAAGTTTCTGCCATGTCAAATTTCCCATAAAATCTATATTTTTTGAAGAAACACCATAATTAATCTTTTGGTGATTCACTCATTGACCAAATATGCGGGCATTAGAATAAATTTTCCCAAAACCGAGATACCAGGCATATTCTAGCAGATGTCCTCAACATATGGAATCCATCAGAAATCAAAAATATTGAGAATTAGCGACCGAAAGAGAAAACGAAAATCAAAAGGGGTGAACTTCAGTCAGGCAACCCCCCTTGCCACTCAGAAGACAACAAACCCGCCCGTCAGCTCATCCGCCACCCGCCCCACACAGTTCCCGTACTCAGAAGTTTTATAAAACGCTTGCCAGGTGGGTGTGGCACATAGCTTCCTCGTATCCACAACTCGAAAGTATTGATACTCTTATAATTGGGAAATCATCAAAAACCCGATTTTGAGAATATCATCCCTATTATTCACTAATTAATAATAAAATCGTATGCCAAGTAGGTGTGGCACATAGCTTTCTCGTATCCACAACTCGAAAGTATTGGTACTCTTATAATTGAGAAATCATCAAAAAACCCGATTTTGAGAATATCACCCCTATTATTCACTGATTAATAATAAAATCGTATGCCAAGTAGGTGTGGCACATAGCTTCCTCGTATCCACAACTCGAAAGTATTGATACTCTTATAATTGAGAAATCATCAAAAACCCGATTTTGAGAATATCACCCCTATTATTCACTAATTAATAATAAAATCGTATGCCAAGTAGGTGTGGCACATAGCTTCCTAGTACCCATAACCCAATTGTATAGATGATCCGATGCATAGTTGTTGATCTCAAAAAATCAATCTCTTAGTACCTTCCACTACCCTCATAGGGGACCATCTACTCGCCAATCCCCATAATCCCTGAAAATTTCATCAAAATCGGATGAGAAATGTAGAAGTTACGGCTATGGCAAGGATTTCATGAGAGACAGACACATGACCAAAATTGTTCAGGAAGGTCGTATCTAAAACGTGGACGCGAGTGGAAATTTTGATTTTGTAGAACTTTTTTTGTTCAATCTTGAAAAGTAAAAGTAATGCTTCCGCTACCTTGACAGACTCGGAAGCAAAATGTTTGCATGAGGTTGTGCCACATACTATCTTCGTACCTAAAATACGACAGCATAGAGATAATCCTACATGCTCAGTAGGTAATAGAAACTTCAATTTCCAACTATCTGTCACAACCCTCCAAACTTGAGGTCAGACGATGATGACATTCATAGGGAACCATCCTAAGTCCCAACCACACACAACTCAGAAAAAAGTACTTTCGCGCATAACATTTGCGCGCAATTGACACTAACTTCATTTTTTTTAAAACGAAACCCCCCTTTTGGTTTATAATTTTCAATAATGAACCTTTGACCGAGAAAAAACAAATTTTAACACCACCTCAAAATTTGATGGTTTACGTTTCAAGGTACGTAGAATCCAAAAATCGAATAAAAATTTGGCCGTCCGTCCGCCGTACGCGGCACTTTTGCCACTTAGCATTGACCGATTTTGATGAAATTTGGTATGTAGGCTCCATTTGGGGTCTAGTTGTGCCCCGAAGATTTTGGTTGATGTAGGTCACTTGCAAGGGTTCCAAAATCAATTTTGAAATTTTGAAAACGCCCTAACTCAAAACATTTTGTTATAAAGGTACCTAGTTTTTCCTTCAATTTAAGATTCTATAGAATTTTTAGATACCATCCGGAGCTCTGTAGGACAAACCGTTCGCTCACTACGAGAATTTAAAGTTTGGACGTACGATAAATCAGAAACACGAGTGTGAATCGCAGAAGAGGCCTAATCTCCGTTCAAATGTTAGCTGACCGAATTGCGATCGATGTTTTTCTTCATGTTGGATGGTTGGTGGCTTTGCAGACGAGTGATCTATATAGAAAAATAAAACATAGACCATTGTGTAATAATTTGCAGCGTTTTTATTAAAGATTTGGATTCTACGTCAAATTTCTTGAAAAGTTCATACCCGAACCGATTTTTTTATAGCGCGCAACCTGGCTTTTTGAACGCTCCCAGTTTCGCAACTCCACAATTACACAAAAATTAGGTTTTGAAGAACCAAAAGAAAATTAGTTGTAGAATCTATTCCTGAAGTTATTCACCCATATAATACCCATACAGTTACACCCTGTATAAACTTCCCAGCTATGCGAAAATCCACTCGTTTAGCTCGCACAATTATTTAGGTACCTACTCAGAATTTTCATATTTATATTATTTAAATGAAACATTCATTCTTCTGTGCAACGTTAGAAAAATGAATAGATATATACAAAGGTATTAAAAAATATCAAGTATGAACATATTAAAAAAAGAAACGTTGATTATTAAATAATCATATAACTATAAATTTTATAGTCTTTTTATTCAATATTATTATTTAAAAAAGTTCTTTTAATTATGATTGAATAACATGAATATCCCACTTGAGTAACTATGTAATGAAAATTTATTTATCAATCAATTCATTTTCATAGTATATGATGAATATCACTCAATAAAATTGCTTATTCAGTATAACTTGGTAGGTAGATGTGGAAGTGAAATCGCAAGCAATGTTACTGATCTATTCCGTGGGGGTCAAGGAGGGTCGGATTGAAGGGGAGGGTAACAAGGGTCGCTAGGCAACACACCTCATACTCCATTTGCTAGCAACCAATGAGCGTGCGATATTTTTCATTTACTCTTTCCATCTCCAATTGTCCAAGAATCGGATTTCTAACCAATCATTCATCAATTATCAATGACAATGAATATGCAAGCTATCTCATTTTTTACTCAACACCTTTAATAGCCCGAATTCTGTGATTTCATGATTAAAATAATTATAGTATGGTAAAAACTCAATGGTGGAAACCGAGATCTACTTATTCTGGATACATTCCCGTATTATAATTGGAAAAAATCTTTCGTGGAGGATGAAAAACTTTGGGAAAACTTTTGAGTGCGACGCTAGCGCCATCTCCTAAAAGAGAATCAAACTAGAGGGCTGTCCCCTTTAGCCTTAACAGAAGCATCTTCCATATATATACGTTATAGCTTATACGTTATAGCTTCATCTTGTAAAGCGAGTGGATCAAGGTCCGTTGAGGGTATTTTACATTTCGCCGCTAGCCTTTGATGTGTAATTTTGACTAATGGTCAGATGACAGCCGTGAAAAGGTGCTGAATCATGACAATACACAAAGAACCAGAAGAAACACATTACACGACGTCTCCCGCCGAAACTTCAGGCAAATTCTACAAGTTGGGAAACTGAACTATTTTGAATTACTTCCCTCCCCCTGCCTTTATCATCCTGTCATCAGTCTGTATCAGCCTGTCATTATCAGCTTCTATTGAATGAAGATCTGTGATATCTGTCGGTCTTGTAAGACGTGGAGAGGTTATTCGCTCAAGTCCCAAGTTTACTTAAGAATGGAACCGAACTCAGCTCAGATTGTACTTAAAAATGCATGTGTCATCTCAGTTATTGAGAATAATGAAGAAATAATTATTATTTAGGACCAATAACTTGAAAAAATTACCTCTCTTTCTCCTCCTTTCGCTATTTTTGCATTCAACTGTTTATCGTGTTTGTCTCGGCCAATCGTCAGACGATTTCGGTGCGGTTTGTGGCATTCTTTTTATTTTCATTCACATTCCTAATATAAAATTAAAATGAAAATTGAGAAACAAGAATTTCACCGCCGACCGCGTCATACTCCGTTGAAAATTGGCTGAGAACAACAACTGGCCTGTAACTACGGTGCCCCGTTGAGTTTGTATCGCCCCCTCGAGTATCTTTCTTAAGCATCGCTTTCGTGAGGTGAGAAAAAAATGTCCTTCAAAAGAGGGATTTTCCTAAAATAGTTAGGTTACCATTCAGTCAGTCAATTTGCGACTCCTTGTCATGTGTTTTTTTCGGGAGTGGGAGCTTTAATCAATTAGATTAATAATGATAATCTTCATTAGGGGTCTAGATGTTCTCAGAAACTGTGAATTACTTCATTATAAGAAACGATTTACCTAATAATTAACCAAAGTGTAATCATTTAAAGCTTCCTACTTCAGCCGGACTTCTTGGCTCAACATTTTCAAGGAAATATGATTAAAACATCAACATTTAGACTGTTCTGAAATTTCCTTTTGTTTCATTATTTTCAATAATGAACCTTTGGAATCGACCAAGAAAAAATAGTTCGAAGGAGAACGATCATAATTTAAAAAAGGAAAACGAAAGAAAACTATAATAATAATATTCGAACAAACATCTTTTAAAAAAACCACTACAACTCAGTTCAGAACAATTTTTATTGAAAATGAACCTTTGGAATCGACCAAGAAAAATTTTTCTTTCGATATTCTACCGATATCGATAACAAACGATGCAAAACAGTGACATCAATATTTTTCTTTCGATATTCTATTGACATCGATAACAAACGATGCAAAAACAGTGATATCAATCTTTTTCTTTCGATATTTTACCAATATCACTGGTATTTATGAAAAAAAACGCTTGCATACGAGTCTGCAACGCATTGGGACATTTTCATGTCTTTACCTTTTGCTTTTTACCTCACTGTAGGATTTTATAACCCACCCTCCGTTGTTGTCAGAATGTGAAACGAATCATTAACGTAATAACATAGATATATTATGTTACAAATTGACACAATTATTAATATTAAGAGGTAGGTGCCTAATTTCAATAAAATAGACGATTCCGGATTAATTATCTTCTACACTCACGATCATTAGTTTGTAAACAAAATATGAGAACAGTTATGCCCATAGCTCCGCTATTCGTATAGTCAATGTGTTATGGAGAACATGAAAATGTTCGTTAAATCGAGAGCTTTCCAACGAGTGGTGAACGATTTTTGTGGGTTAAAAAGTGTAGAAAAGGAACAAACCTAACAACGAGGTCGTTGTAAGCGGAAATCATTATAAAGGCACTGTAACACAATTTCGTTACGCAATTTCGTGACAGTTTTTTGTGCTATGTGCCAGGGCAAAGACATGAAAATGTCAAATAGTTAATCCCTTCTCAAAATTTGTTGGTTTACGTTTGGAAGTAGGTGTGTAGAATCCAAAAATCGAATAAAAATTGTGCCGTCCGTCCGTCTTATGCGGCACGTTCCGCGGCAAGTTCCCATGGACCGATTTTGGTGAAATTTGGTATATAGCCCATGTACCATAATATGGTACATATATGGTATATTATAAATATATATGGTATATTATACATAATATGGTATATTATACCATAAATAGAGCCCCTATTTGGGGTCTAGTTGTGCCCCGAAGCTTTTGGTTGATATCTGTCACTTCGAAGGGTTGAAAAATAAGGATTGAAATTTTGGAAACGCCCTAGCTTTTTTATTTGACATAAAGGTATTGTTTTTTCATCAATTTAAAATGGTATCGAATGAGACCACACAGAGGTCTGTAGGACCAACCATTCGGTCCCTATGAGAACTTAAGGGTTGGATTTATGATAAATCAGAAACACGAGTGTGAATCGCAAAAGAGGTCTAATCTCCGTTCAAATTTTAGCTGACCAAAATGCGATCGTTGTTCGTTTCTTCGAGTTGTCCTCAGATTTGCGTCCTTAGCAGTCAGTAATCAAATGTCATGTATTCCTTCGAACTGAGTGTGAAGGTTTTCCAAGATTTTTCCCAAATAAACTTGATTGTGAAGATTATATTTATGTAGTAGGTAGGTAGTGGCAATGGCAAAGCCATGCTCTTTTTGCAGACATGTGATCTATATAGAAAAAATAATTAAACTTTGTGTGATGATTTGCAGCATTTTTTCTTCTGCTGAACTTACTCTACCTTAAGGCGTTAGGGATTAATAAAATGAGGTACTAACTCCAGTTTCTATAACGAACGAACTCTTTAATTGAGTTTGCTTGATGCGTACTTCCAAAACCAGGAACCGAGTGAGGCCGATGAGCAGATGGTCATTGTTGACTTGCATTCTAGAGACACGATATCAATGTCTTGTTCGCCCACCACGGATCTCCTTCCTCACCAATTAAACTCTGGGTAAACCCCCAACACGATTCGCGTTCTTGTCCGACTCGTAAAGCCCAATTCGCCAAATATACATTTCCAATTGTCGCAAACGTCTAATTGAGACGAACAGCCGAGCTCATTCAGTTGTCTTGACTTTGCCGGGGTGGAGACATCTCCGATCTCCCAGTGGTCTGAACAGTCCGGGAATCGTTGATTCATCTTGTTATCCATCCGCTGATTTGATCTTGATCGTTACTTTTCCTACCGTTCGAGAATCGGTTCCAGAATGGTTCTCCACCGTAAAATAATTGATATTCGCCACAGTAAATTCGTCAGGTCTGTGGTTAATTTCGTGTTGGACGTGACTCGGATTTCCGTGATTATATTTCTGTTCACGAAGGGACTGAATTCAGCAAGATGGCTTCAACCTTTCATGACCAACATCTTATTTTTGGTAATTTCCAAAATGTTACTTAATAGATACTACAAAATTAATATGTGTACTTATGTTATATAATAGATATACTTAATAGCCTTCAGATAAATCGATCGCGGATGTTTTCAGCACTTCCGTGTCGAATTTGGTATCTTACCAACCAAATTCTATTACGAGTATTTACTGTTTTCTCAAACAGATTCAGTCCTTTCCCTACCAAATTAATTTTGTTCCCGTACAATTAGCGAATTTTTGGAAAGGACAAGTCGTTGCAATGGGTAAAATTGGGTATGAAGTTTATCCTCCATTTTGTTTAGTTTGTAGATTTATTTAATATGGATATCACGTTGAAATTTATATCACTATCGATCTTCACGACAGGTGAAAGGTTTTTGCACTGGCTAACAAGTTAATACAAAAGAATTTGATGGCGATGAAATTATGGGGCGAGGGATTACTGGGGATGAACTCTCGCAAATGATAGAAAGAGAGACAGTTATCAAACTAATTATCGCTTCACCAAAACGAGAAAAATATGTTATTCCAACGATAATAAATTGGTTAACATCAAGAATTTTTTTCCCCCTTTTTTCCTGAATTCCTTCAACATAGGCTTCTGCTCATGATCACGAAAACTTGGTTCAATGAAATGCGTTAGTAAGGAGATACATGATCGTGTGTAAAATCATAGTAGTGCGGGAATTAGGTGATGAGTGAGGGAATTAGTTAACATGTACTCGGAAAACGCCATTACTTCTTCAAACCAAGGAATAATAATTAGGTACTGGTAAAATTAAGTACATCTCTGATAATAACTAAATAATAAGTTCAGATTATGGCATGCGAATTATTCCCTCACATTCTTCCTAATTCCCTCACTACAGACGAAGTGAAGGAATTGGGTTTTGGAGGATTTTCAGAGATGTACCCCTCTACATGTCTTGTAAAGATAAAACGCTGCAAATTATTACACAAAGGTTTATTATTTTTCTATATAGATCACTCGTCTGCAAACAGCTCGGCTTTGCCATTATCACCACCTAACTACCTACCACGTACCTACAGCGGTTGCATTTTGGTCAGATTATATTTAAATGGAGATTAAGCCTCTTTTGGGGTTCACAATCGTGTTTCTGAACTATTGCAAGTCCAACCCTTAAGTTCTTGTATGGGGCGGACGGTTGGTCTTACAGAACTCCGCGTGGTCTCTAAAAATGCTAAAAATTCAATACTATTTTAAATTGATGAAAAAACAATACCTTTCTATCAAAATTTTTTGAGCTAGGGCGTTTTCAAATTTTCAACCCTTATTTTCTAACACTTAGAAGAGACCGACATCAAACAAAAGCTAAGGGGCACAACTAGACCCCAATTAGAGCCAGCATACCAAATTTCATCAAAATCGGTCCATGGCTGTTAAGAAAAGTGCCGCGTACACCCAAATTTTTATTCGATTTTTGGATTCTACGTACCTTGAAACGTAATCCAACAAATTTTGAGGAAGAAGGTTGTGTTCAACAGGTTAGCTTAGGATTGGCAGGAACTTTGTCAATGCTATTAATACTGCAAAACGTCAAAAAGATACTCTGGAAAGAGCTGTCGCCATGAAACTATCTAATGCGATTTTCGATATCATGGAAAAGTATCTACACTGCATGCAGATACATCTGTACATGGATATGTCTTATGATGGCAATTTAAAAGATGAGCTCACTCAGCTGATCAATGACCACTCAGGCGCTTTCAGCATTCCCCATTGACCCGCCATCTCAAATTTCAAGTTCCTGCTTTCAACAGGAGAGGAAATGGCCTTGGAGCTCACTCAGCTGATCAGTGATCATCAACTTTGATGATGTATAGAAGTATGTATCTATTGACCCTGCCTCTCAAATTTCAGCTTCCTGCGTTCAACAGCATCAGAAAAAAAAACGTTGCATTGTTTTGTGTGTCGAAAATTTTGGAATGACCCCCAGAACTAAGACATATCATGTCAAAAAGGTGAGGGAATTAGGCAAAACCCCGTGGACAGAAGTGTATCATGCTACTCATTTTTGTGTGGACGTTTTGGGGCGCAACCTATCGTACTGATCATTAGTTGAGAACATAAGAACGCCACCAAAAAAAGAAGGAAGCGCTTCAAGCTGTTATAGTGGTTTTATTCATCATCAGAGTTAGCAACTCTGGTCGAAGGACAGGTGAGGGAATTGGGTTTTGACGTTTTGAACCTAATTTTAGGTATGATTGCAAGGTGTTATCCACCCAAAATTTGACTGAAAACCGAGGGAAGGGTCACCAGTAGTCATTCAACACCAAAAATGTACGCGAAAATTACCACAGAAGCCACAATCGTTCAAAAACATGAAATCCAACGAAATGGGAGAATCATCCGGATGGGTTAATTTACCCAAAAGTAACCGGAATCGAGCTGGAGGCGAAAGACAGGTGTGATTGGCTGGTTGGCAGGTGGGGGGTTTGAAAGGGACACATCTCACGATTCAGTGTGTAAAGTTGGGATGCTGTGAGTTTAACGGTTCGTCATTGAGATTTTTTTCCAGTGAAACAACTTTTTCCGTTTTGTCGAAAACGTGTGATGGCATACAGCGTGGAGCAACGCGCGGCCGTGAAATTTTGTTTTCTGTTGGGAAAAACGCCGGCTGAAACCCTCGAATGCTTTAAACTACTTAAGAGGATGCTGAATTAAGCAAGACACGTGTCTACGAGTGACTTCAACGTTTTAAAAATTGGCAAATGAGGATTGAAGACCAATCTCGTTCTGGCCGCCCTTCAACGTCAAGAACTGACGACAACGTTGATAAAATCAACATCATGATTCGCGAATACCTTTGTCGAACGGTTGATCAATTCCTTGAGATGTCTGGGAGTTTAATCCAGAGAATTTTATCGGAGGATTTGTGCAAGAGAAGGGTTGCAGCCAAATTTGTCCCACGCCTTCTCACAGATGAGCAAAACCCCCGCACTCATTGCCTTGTCTGTGAAGCAGTTTCCTACGAAAAATGGCATGACACTGATTGTTTACCCCCCCCCCCCTCCCTAGACTTTTAGCGAATTTTCAAGGAAAATGAAGCTATTGCAATGGCCTCAAAATTTTTAGAGTCGACTTTTTCGAAACATTTTTACACTGAAATCCGTTTTGGAACATTCTGAAACGATCCCTGGAGTTTTTCCAAAAATCATATGTAAAAAAAACGGGTTTTTTAAATTACAATCATGGTAATATATAGTATATTCGGATTCAGCACAAAATTTCTGATATTGATGTTTTTATATATTATATAAATAAATACTTAATTGTGGACAATTTTAATTTTTGAAAAAAACATCAATATCAGAAATATATATTATATTATATATATATAATTATATAAATTAATACTGTATTAATATATATAATTATATAAATATATATATAATAATATATATTATATATATATTATATAATGAATACGTGCGAATATTTGTTGTACCCATAAATGCAGTAGCCGTGTGGGGTACTCTTTGAGTTTGTGGAGATGAGTAGAAAGTGAATATGGACTCTTTAAAGCAAACCCGGTGCATACAGTATGTTGGTATGCTATAATACAAATCGAAAAAACCAAGAATCGTGTAAATCAATCGTGTAAATCAGCAAGAATCGTGGAATGTTTCACCTGAAGTCCTAAGATTCGTTTATTGTGCTTGTTTCCAAAGCCGATTGTTGTATTGTGTGCTTCTGTGGGGAAATTCGTCCCACAGCGTGAAAATTTTCAAACTTCAAAAGAAGGCGATCAGAACGATTCGTAATTTGGGCTGGAATGAGAGCTGTCGTGGGCAATTCTAGTATTTGAATTTGATGACGCTTCCAGGATTATTTGTGAATGCATGCCTATTATACGTCCGCCAAAATATTGACATTTTCCAGAAAGGAACAGACCTTCATGACCATTCAACGAGGCGTCGTAACGACTTATACATTCATACCACTCGCTTGACAACTACGATGAGGATAAGCCCTGCATATATTGGTGTGAAGTTTTTTAACCATCTTCCGGTCAACATCCGTAAGCTTGAATTCCCATCGTTCAAGAATGAAATAAAGAACATTTTGATTCCGGCCGAATTATACGACCCCAGCGATTTCTTGCGGATAAAATTTTAAAATTGATGATGCGATTGATGGGGCGTTCAAATGGGACAAACTTGTTGATTTTCTTATTGTTATTTCTATTCAATTTTTGTCTATTATATATTTATACAATTGTACTTATTACTTACTGACGTTTGTAATGCCAGTTTGGCCGCTACAAATAAAAATGATTGATTGATTGATAAAGAAACCTTTCTAAAAGAAATTGCAACTCCATTGTTCCTTTTCTTAACCACACCTTCAACTGAATGATTTCTTTGAAAATTCGCTCATTAACTCATGCTGCATGAATGGACTTTTTTTGTTCCCCCGACTCAAAAGGGACTTGAAAGGAAAACGATTTTCGGCTGTGGAAGATGTGAAACAAAAATCGCCGGATGGTCTCAAGCTCATTCCAATAAATGAATTCCAAAAATGTTTTGAACAATAAAAGACGCGATTGGAAAAGTGTGTTGCAGTCAGTGGTAATTACTTTGAAGGTGATCAAAATTTGGTGTAAAAAAAATTGAAAAATTAAGAAGTTATGACGAAATTCCGGTTACTTTTGGTTACCCCCTCGTGTATTCCAATACAAGTTGAAAAACAACGAATAAAAAAAACCTCCCTTTGATGAAAGAATTTATAGGCCTGTTAGGACACGAGAAGATTGTGAAGTAACCACCACATGAATCCTGCACAACACAACGCTGTGGACTTCTGCATGGTCGGTCCCAGTGCAGCGCTGTGATCTCTCTACAGCACAGTTCGGGAGATTAGTTGAACAATCAAACCGACATTCGGTTTTTTTTTTCCTAAAATCAATTATTACCGGTATATTATATCAACTTTCAGTTGGGAAGCCCCTGAGTGAGGCTTGTACTGAAATCAAATCTGATGTTTGTCAAATGCAAACATCTCTCATCTAAACGTCAATGAAGGATCACGTGTTCAGTTGAGGTGCAGAATTCATCGTTATAAGCTCCTGGTATGCCTCTTGACACCATGGCTACATTTGGCACTGGTACGTAGTTCATTTCCATTATTTCGTTTTTCCCCAAAAATGTGTAATACTCCCGAAAATTCCGCCTTGAATTAAAAATTCAAGCCAAAATGATTTAAGCATATTAGTGATGGATGCGTGTCTTACGGCGAACGCGGGAAAAATACTAGTTAGGGTAATTTCTTATTGGATATCGCAAAAATCACATGAACGTCAAAACTTCGAACTACCATTCCCACCAAAACTACTGGAAACCACTGTTTTGGTCGACCTGAAAAGTTGGTGAAAATGCAGTCTGTGCTGTTGGATCCTCTCAATACACTCCTACGCCAAATCCGTAAATAAATCCCTCAAAACAAAAGAAATGGCGTTTTCCACCGATAAATAATAATTTATCTCTTTTATTAATCTATTTCCGTGTCTAAACCCGTTGAAAGTTCTCGCGACCTGCGGCAATTTAGTTCTTTATGATTTTTTGAATTTGAAAATATCTTTGAATAGGCGAGGATATTGAAGTTATTTAGTTTTTTTTTTACAAATTTGAAAAAAATATTTTTGATAATAAACCTTTGGAATCAACCAAGAAAAAAAATTGTTAACCCCCCCCCCCCCCATAACATTTGTTGGTATTATGTTTCAAGGTTTGTAGAATCCGAAAATCGAATAAAAATTTCCCCGTCCGTCCGCCGCACTTCCCATAGTAACTCACCTTAGACCGATTTTTGAAATTTGCTACATGCTCCATTTGGGGTCTAGTTGTGCCGCGAAGCTTTTGGTTGATGTCAGTCACTCCTAAGGGTTGAAAAATAAGGGCTGTAATTTTTTGGGTAGTTAGTGTCAATAGCAAAGCTGTGTTCTTTGCAGGCGATGGATCTATGAAGAAAAATAACAAACCTTTGTGTAATAATTTGCAGCGTTTTAAAGTTGTTGTTTGTTCTTTGTTGACAAAGATTGATGAACTTCATCTAAAACATTAACAATATTTTTTTTACTTGTTGCTAATAGCAACCACTAAGCTATTATATTATTCTTCAATAAATAGTTTTTTAGGCTTGAAAGAGGGGTCTTAGTTTGTCTCGAAAGCACTCTATGACCAAGGGAAAAACTGCGTTATTTCTACTTCGTCTTCCACATTGACCTTCAAAATTTATTTTGAAACAATACAAAATATCAACATTTGTTGGTTATTCAAGCTCGCCCATGTAGAAGAAGTGGTACGAATGTTGGCTACATTCGTAACGAGATTTGTTTCTTGGTTGCTGAATATTCAGGAAGCACGCCTGAATGTCATAAAACTCTACACGAAAAAGGAAAAAAACCGCATTTGATCAATTGGACTTTGAAGGAGATTACTTCCATAAGTGATCATTAATTTGAGATTAACATTCGTGTTTCTGCTTTCTCATTTGATCCAACTTGAAGAGTTCATTGGGAGTGGATGGCTGGACCTGCAGTACTGTGGGTGGTCCATTTTGGTTCTAAAAATTCAATACTATTTTTAATTAATGAAAACACAAATTTTTTTTTGAGGTAGGGCGTTTTGGACATTTCAACCCTCATTTTTTACACCTAAAAAGTTACTGAATAACCAAAACCTTCAGGGCACAACTAGGCGCCAAATGGAGCTCATATACCAAATTTCATCAAAATCTATCCATGAAGGAAAATGGGTCAAACAATGGGTCGGAAACGATTTTATTCGATTTTCGGATACTACGTACCTTGAAACGTAAACCAAAGACGTATTCCAAACGTATTCCAAAGGTTTATTAGGTATTAAAAACAATAAACTCATGATAAAATATAATTACCAAAATGCGTTCATTTCATTGTGCTGCTCAAATTGGACTTTTATTACCGATACAGATTCTAAAAAAATTGATAATTCCATTCGTTACGTACACTATGCACTGTAATTTTACGTACTGGGGAAGTCGCTTTTCGAATTACCGCAGTCAGTACCTACTTCAATTATAGAGAGCAGTTAAATTTCAAGATGGTGCGCTACGCTCCCTTCCCTACCGCCCGATCCGGTTACACAATCGTTCAGACGGTGTCTTCTATAATTATACCTGGACTGAATTGTACCTTGTGCGAGTCATGTGGCGGAACGTGGTGTTTAGGAAAATCGGGCAGTAAAAAAGGAAAATGAGAAGGAAATTGCAGTTCGAACCCCTCCATTGTTAGGATGTTGAAGGAGAGGAAGTCTCATTGTATGTGGTGTTTGCAGATGTATGGCCGCTACACGAAGGAGCTGGGAGCCTTCGCCAAAGAAGAAGCCCGCAAGCAGCAGAAGCTCAAGAAGGAGGACGTGGACCTGGAGACTGATGAACTTATGAGGATTAAATATCAAGGTAACCAGTTACGGATAAGCTTAACAATCAATAACATCCATCTCTAGTGTACTCAATGGCATCTGATGGTCTCTCAATAGGACACCCCTCGCCTACCCCTACCATTTCCAAAATAATCCCGAATGGTGACTTCACAGTCCACATGTTGCTCCCTGATCTCTATTGAACGAAGTGTTCAGGACCACCCAGTATCATAGACCACAATGTGATTGCATTGTCTGTCAACTCCGGTCCGACTGACTTCAAAACTGAGAAACAATCAAATATGTTTGCAGATTTTGGTAACAGTTACTTTCCTCACAAAGAATAAACGTCTGCCAAGTGAGTGTGGCACATAGCTTCCTCCTGTCCATAACCCGATTGTATAGACTACCATTATCACAACAATCAATCTGCTATCTCTGAATATTGTTGGAAAACGTAGAAGTCATGGCTGTTACAAGGATTTCACATGAGCACAAAATACTTTCAATTTGGGGGCCATGATATTCATAAGAAACCATCTCCACTCCAAATTTCATCGCAATCGGATGAGAATACGAGTATTATTGTAGAGGTTATGGCTGTGGCAAGGAATTCATAACAGACACACAGACACGGACCACAGACAGACGGACAGACACGGAACCAAAATTGTTCAGGAAGCTCTAAAAAGTAAAACGCGAGTGGAAATTTTGATTTTGGAGAACTTTTTTTTTCAACCTTGAAAAGTAAAAGAAAGCTTCCGCTACCTTGGTAGACTCGGAAGCAATAACGCGGTCATTGACTATTCCGACAGGTAGCCTGAATCGAATGGCACCAACGGCAAGGAGTTACAATACATAGTTTCGAAGATATAACTATAACAAATAAACAAACGTCGATTTTCATAGTATTTACTTCATAGTTGAAATAATTGCAGGCGTGGATTCCAACAGATCTTTAGCGATGAATCAATTGGCACCTACGGCAGTCCATACAATCAATTGTAGTACTAGTAGTTCCCAAATTTTATAGTAACACCAACAGGATTGGGGAATTCTTCCTCATTTTTGTCGATTTTTCAAAATATTTACTGAGGCTCCTACTGGTCGAGTTACCATGATATTCCTAACCAATCATTCTAAAACCAACAACCAACTAGTCCTCCGAATCCAAGCAACATCGAACGATTCCATCGTCAAAACGCTGCAAATCATTGCTCAAAGGTTTATTATTTTCTGTATAGATCACCCTTCTGTATTGATCACTGGTTCTCCAACAACTGCACCTACCACCATCTGTATTCTCCATTGACCCGCCCTCTCAAATTTCAGCTTCCTGCGTTCAACAGAAGAGAAAATGGCCTTGGAGCTCACTCAGCTGATCAGTTACCACTCATGCGCCTTCAGCATTCTCCATTGACCCGCCCTCTCAAATTTCAGGTTCCTGCGTTCAACAGGAGAGGAAATGGCCTTGGAGCTCACTCAGCTGATCAGTTACCACTCAGGCGCCTTCAGCATTCTCCTTTGACCCTGCCTCTAAAATTTCAGCTTCCTGCGTTCAACAGGAGAGGAAATGGCCTTGGAGCTCACTCAACTGATCAGTGACCACTCAGGCGCCTTCAGCATTCTCCATTGACCCGCCCTTTCAAATTTCAGGTTCCTGCGTCCAACAGGAGAGGAAATGGCCTTGGAGCTCACTCAGCTGATCAGTTACCACTCAGGCGCCTTCAGCAATCTCCATTGACCCTGCCTCTCAAATTTCAGGTTCCTGCGTTCAACAGGAGAGAAAATGGCCTTGGAGCTCACTCAGCTGATCAGTGACCACTCAGGCACCTTCAGCAATCTCCATTGACCCGCCCTCTAAAATTTCAGCTTCCTGCGTTCAACAGGAGAGGAAATGGCCTTGGAGCTCACTCAGCTGATCAGTGATCACTCAGGCGCCTTCAGCATTCTCAATTGACCCACCCTCTCAAATTTCAGGTTCCTGCGTTCAACAGGAGAGGAAATGGCCTTGGAGCTCACTCAGCTGATCAGTGACCACTCAGGCGCCTTCAGTATTCTCCATTGACTTTTGATTATGGAAATTTGATTACTGGTTACGCAGAAGGCAAAACTGTATACAAATCGAAGAAATGAAGAGCGATCGCATTTTAGTCAGAAGAAATTTCAACGGAGATTAGACCTCTTTTGCGATTCACACTCATGATTCTGTTTTATCGAAGGAAAACCTTCAAGTACTCGTAGGGACTGAACGGTTTGCCCTACAGAACTCCGGGTGGTCTCAAAATTTTTTTAAAATTCAGTACTATTTAAAATTAGTGAAAAAACGATACCTTTATTTCGAGAGTTTTCGAGCTAGGGCACTCTTGAAAATTTCAACCCTTAATTTTCACCCCTTAGAAGTGACCTACATCAACCAAAAGCTTCGCAGCACAACTAGACCCCAAATGGAGCCCATATACCAAATTTCATCGAAATCGGTCCATGGTAACTAAGAAAAGTGCCGCGTACGGCGTACGGCGTACGGTGTACGGCGTACGGCGGACGGACGGAAATTTTTTTATTCGATTTTCGGATTCTACATACCTTGAAACGTAAAACATCAAATTTTGAGGGGGGGTTAAAATTTTTTTTTTCTTGCTCGATTCCAAAGGCTTATTATTGAAAATAATAAACCAAAATCATTGTGAAGGAAATTTTTTTTAAAAGATGATTTTTTAAAAAAATGCACCTGAACCTTAGGTGCAGCAACTAAGATATTTTTATAGAACCTTCTCTGGCTTATTCTATTCTACGTTATGCGAGAGAATTGCAACACATCGAATAGAAACGCTGCAAACAACGGTTTATTATTTTTCTGTTGAGATAACCCGTCTGCAAATTTCCAAAATAGTGCCTGTCAACCACAATAAATTATTAACGCAAAAGATTAACAATCAAGTTTATTTTGACAGAAAGTACCTACCAGAAAAACACCGTTGGGATAACAAGGAACCAAAAATTTCGGTTCTTGGTCGTTAAGGAAGCACTACTGAGTGGCAAGAAACTTTATTTCAAAACGCTGCAAATTATTACGCAAATGTTAATTATTTTTTGTATAGATCACTCGCCTACAAAGAACACAGCTTTGTCCCTTAAAAAAAGTCTGCCAAGTGGTTGTGGCACATAGCTTCCTCGTATCCATAACCCGGTTGTATAGATGATCCGATGCATAGTAGTTGATCTCAAAACATCAATCTCTTAGTACCTCTATTCTCATAGGGGACTCTTCATTTCAACCCGCAAAATCTCTTAATATTGTTGGAAACTGAAGAAGTTATGGCAGTAACAAGGAAATACACGTTTGCTCAGGCTTGGTGGCTACTATCAGCCTGGGGGCCATGACTTTCATAGAGGACCATCTACACGCCAACTCGCACAATCCCTGAAAAATTCATCGAAATCGAGTGAGAAATGTAGAAGTTATGGCTGCTGCAAGGATTCCATGACAGACACACAACCTCGAAAGGTCTCAGGAGAAGGTGAAATTGGTAGAGTGTATTGCTCGCTGCAGGTAAAAAACGGGCATCAAGAAAATAATAATAAATAAAGAAATACAAATAATTTTAAAAGATAAATAATGAGTCAGCTTAGCCCTAGTAAAGATCACTCTCGTACTCAGTTGTTTTCGTGTAGCTAGAGAACTATTCCACTAGATTCCACATCGCATGGTCAAGTTTTCCTTTACTTGAAATTGCTTGACGGAGATCAAATCCCTTCGGGTAGCTTGAGACTCGTCACCAACCTTTTTCTGTGTGTAGTGAGTAGTAAATTACAAATTCCCCTATTTCTGATGTCTCCAGGAGATTTTCAAGAACCCTCCTTCCTTACCACCTCATTAATTTTATGCGGTTTTACTAAAGCTAATGATACTGTAATTAAATTTTAAAATCTCACGAACAAATGATTCCCACCCTCCATCAATTTCCTATTACCGGATTTTGAGCCTAAAACCAAATTCCAAAATTTATCCTTAATCCCGATTTATTAACTTTGTATCGTTTTGCCCGAGACGTTGAAATGATCTCAGACAGACAGATGTGGAAGCGAAATTGTTCCGAATGCGAGAGGAAGTTTTGATGTTTAGATCTGAGTTAGTTAGACTTAGTTGGTTTTTGATGGTTAGAAGCTTTGTTCGGGTGGTAAAAACTTCATTACGAATTCATAAATACGGAAGTGACCAATATTTCCTTCGCAGGTCATTCATTGACTCGGTCAAATTCATCTTGCAGTAAAATTTCTGTCATTGACCTTCGCGTGTCGTCCTAGGCCTTGGAATTCCGCTCGCTGCTCTTCAGATTATGAAACAATGCGATTTGTGTCAGCAAGCCAAGAAATTGATGATTCACATCTACTGGTAACAAAATGGAATGGCGTTTAGCCGCAAGTGACACTTCCTGCCCTATTTATCTCTTGTTTGTAGTCCGAATTTTCCAAACATTCATCTCTCTGTAGCAGAGCGGTTCTCGCGCAAGGGTTTTTGTCTATCCCGAAACTTATATCTTCGTATAAGAGTAGAGAGAGAAAACTGTTTTGCATTTCAGATTTTTCTGAACAATTCCGGTTCAGTGTCGGTCTGCTCGTGGTCCATTCCTTGTTCAAAACAAGTTTTACCCTCATAGAGTGGGTTGCAGAGAGGTAATGTTATTATGGTTCTATTTATTTCAACTTATACGAATTTGAGTCCCGAGAGTGGGTTTACTGGGAAGAAATAAACAACTCTTATGACAAGTAGAGTAAGCCATTGGTCCAGCAGCTTCTCGATAACAACGTTTGAATACTGTAACGTACTTTACTTCTATGAATACCTACAGCCCTATTCACTCATCCTTCCTGTACAATTCACTTTTACATTCTGTGTCCCTAAAATACTTGTACTTCCCTGAACATTTGCTAATAATTTCATCAAAAAAAGTAGTACCGTAATTTCTCAAAATTCTGCCTGCCAAAAGAATTATACCTTGGATATACAGGATGTCACCCTTTCGGGCGTACCACCGGCCAAGGTTGATTCTACAACTAATTTGTGACTTTTGCTTCCGAGTCTACCAAGGTAGAGGAAGCATTGCTTTCACTTTTCAAAGTTGAAAAAAAAGTTCTCCAAAATCGGAATTTTCACTCGCGTTTTACGTTTCAGACCTTTCTGAACAATTTTGGTTCCGTGTCTGTCATGAAATCCTTGTGACGGGCAAAAGTATACGAAGTTATTGTCCGATTTAGATGAAATTTTCAGGGATTGTGCGGGTTGGCGTGTAGACAGTCCCCAACGAAAATCATCTTCCCTGGACTGATAGTAGCCACTGCGCATGCGCAAACGTGAATTCCCTGTAACAGCCATTACTTCCACATTTCTTGATCAGATTTCGATGAAATTTTCAGGGATTATGCGAATTAGGTTGTAGATGGTCCCCAATGAAAATCAAGGCCTTAAAATTGACAGTAGCCTCTGCGCATGTGAAAACGTAAAATCCTTGTAACGAATTCGATGAAATCTTCGAGATTTGTTCAGATTGGCGTGTAGATAGTCCCCTATGAAAATCAACTCCCCCAGACTAATAGTAGTAGCTGCGCATGCGCAAATTTGAATTCCTTGCAAAAGCCGTAACTTCTACATTTTCCATCCGATTTAGACGAGATTTCTCAGGATTGTTCAGATTAGCGTGTAGATGGTCCCCTATGAGAGTAGTGGAAGAAATTAGAGATTGATGTTTTGAGATACTAACTAACTAACTACTATGCATCGGATCATCTATACAATCGGGTTATGGATACGAGGAAGCTATTTGCCACACCCACTTGGCAAACGTTTTTTGTCTCTTGACTCTTTTTAAACCCCTTAAAATCCTACTTTTTCCACTTTTAAGATGTTTTTCGTATTTTTTTATCTTACGCCATTAAAACAGCCATAACTCCCTTATTTTTCATTCAAACTTCAAATGTAATTACACCTTTGGAAAGAGCGATAAATTCTCTATGTCCCTAGAGCTAAATAAACTTTTTGAAGAATACTCAGATGTTGAAAAATGAGCCCGAATAGGAAACTCTCGGAAATGTACGAGGATGCTTTGTGCCACACCCACTTGGCAGACGTCTATTCAAATTTAATTGCCTGCAGAAAGTAGTGGCATCAATTCACCACCTCAAAATATTACTTTCTATATATTTCTCAATAGAAATGACATACTAATTTTGCTTCCTCACTACCGAAGGTAGGGAAGCTTTGTATTCGTGAAAGAAGTGAAAAAAAAAATGTCCTCCAAAATCAAAATTTCCACTTGCTTTTTGCGTTTTAGAGCTTCCCGAACAATTTTGGTTCCGTGTCTGTCTGTCTGTCTGTCTGTCGGTCTGTCTGTCTGTCTGTGGTCAATCCTTGTCCCGGGCAAAACTATACTAACCTGTGGTCCGATTTTGAAATTTTCAGGGATTGTGCGGGTTAGGTACTAGACGGTCCCCTATAAATTTCAGCACCTTCGGACCAATAGGAGCGAGTGCGCATGCGCAAACGTGAATTTCCTGGGACCCTCGGTTTCTAATGAACCGATTTTGCTCAAATTTGGAGGTTAGTTAGGGACTAACTTCTAAGAGACACCCTATAAGTTTCAATCAAATTGGTCAAGCAATAGCCGCTGCGCATGCGCGAACTTTAAATTTATTGTTACAACTAAAACTCTGCAACTATTCAACCGATTTCGATGAAATTTTCAGGGATTGTGTGGGTTAGGTCCTAGACGGTGGACCGCTAATATTTTGGTATTCAATAACTCTTTGAATCATAATTTTTTCGCCAACTGATTCTATACGTCCATGTTACAATGAGTGAGGAAGCTATACTGCCCACCCAACTTGGCAGACGTTTTTACCTTGGTAGGAACATGCGCAACCTCATGATATTGGTGAATGTTCGATGATTCAGCTGTGGTCACGATGATCAACCTTCACTCTTCGTAGTCTCCATAAAGCTGGCCATATCCGCCTGTTTCCGATGCACTAGTCACTCACTAAAACAAAACTCACGAATAGTTGGCAAAATTACCATAAACCGCACTGCTGCCGCACAACCGAACTGATTGTTTTACACCCGAAATAGGGGTGGTAAATATGGCATTTCTTTCAGAGTGTAACTATCCTGAAATCTATCGACAAAACACTCAAGATGAAAGCAAAACCCTGAACTCTGGCGTTAAGAATCACTAAACCTACTATCCAGGTATCTAATTACTCAACAACTAATTACATCGTATGATCATGACGCGACGCGGAAGGGAATGAAATGAATGAAAATCGTACGAGAGAAAATACGTTTCTTCGGTTTACATTGAGAAGGGATTCAATAAGAGGCTGCTTCTCCTGCAGGAACCAAACCTGCTAGATGTAGTGATAAGCGCTGCATGGAGGAACTTATCATGCCCAGCTTTTTAATCTAGTTTTTTGGATTTCATAGGCACTTTGATATTCTAGTATTTAATCTTTCAGTTGAACCTTTTTCATTTTGAGTTGAGCGTTTTTGCTTCCGAGTTTACCAATGTGGCGCGTAGCCGAAGCGTTGTTTTCACTTTTCAAGGTTGAAAAAAAAGGTGGCTTGTAGATCGTCCCCTATGAAAATCATTACCCCTGGACTGACAGTAGCCTCTGCACATGTGCAAAATCCAAGTAACAGCCATAATTTCTATATTTTCCTGCAGAATTCGATACAATTTTCAGGAATTGAGCGGGTTGACGTGTAGGTTATGGTTACGAGGAAGCTATGTCCCACACGCATTTGGCAGACTAGTTTTCATTTTTCCAGGACGGAAAAAAGGCCATTCTTAAGATTAAGTACCTTACTTATTACTCGTTTTCAATAATTCTCTTTCATCTCTCTATTCGCGAATAAGACCAAAAAGTAGTACATTTCTATGTAGTTACCTAACTAAAAATTGTGATTGGCCTGTTCCAAATACTCGTGCCTCACCCACGAAATGTAAGGCTGATAGTGATAAGTCCAAAAATAACGGAAAAGATTCATTACTACTTTCTACCTGTTAATAATAAACAATCCACGTTATTGTTAATTGTCTTATTATGCTCATTTACAAGTTTTCAATACCTCAGTTGTCATGGAGTCAACTTTCTATGCAACATAGTTTCACATGTCCTATGAGGCTAGAAATATCAGACACCATGTCCTCACATCGTTATAAATTATGTAAATTTCAATAATTTATACTCTTGAAAATTATTCAAGCTCTTCTATAAGGTTGTCTTGTGCCTAGACATTGAATACTATTGAAATTTTGATGAAAATGAAAGGTATTATAAGTTTTTTGCCTCTCCTGAAAAGTTGCTCCAAATATCATACGACATTTTCTGGCGACTGTCGCAATTTTAATCTTCTCCCTTAGCGAAACCATCAATCAAAAGTCTTGAAAAATCATAGGGAGCTGAGACCACATTGTGGACTCGGCCTTCACCTGGACTTGGAAATCCTTAAGAGAAATAGCCCTGTTCAACTATTTGAAACTTGCGAGTTCGCCATCGCAAATATTTGCCCATCTGTCTCAGTTTACTTGGATTTTTCTCGGCACGGACCATCTGTTGAGCTCAAGGCCTCCTTGGCTTGATTAAATAGCATTTTTTCCCCTTTCTTGGACGAATTCTGTTGAAATAAGTAGGTCCCTATATTTATTACGAGTTGACTAGATTTACTTGTTTTCGCCACGGAGATGGTGGACTTGAACGATTTCTCACAATCTGTTTTCACCCTATGATTTTTTTCCCAGATCTCAAACAGATATTTTATTGGATAGCTAACGAACACGAGATCACTAGTTGAGACAAAAGATAAATTACATTTTATTAGTGAAAATAGAGGAGGGAAACCATCTTTTCAATGCATGATTTTCAAAGTGCCAAGTGGGTGTGGCACATAGCTTCCTCGTATCCATAACCCGATTGTATTGATGATTCGATGCATTATAGTAGTTAATCTCAAAACATAAATCTTTATGTACGTTGCTTTACCCTCATAGGGGACCATCTACACGTCAACCCGCACAATCTCTGAATATTGTTGGAAAATATAGAAGTTATGGCTGTTTCAAAGATTTAAAGTTTGCGCATGCGCACAAAATACTTTCAATTTTAGGCCCATGACTTACATAGGGGACCATCTCCACCCCAACTCGAAATTAGATGGGAAATGTAGAAATTATGGCTGTAATAAGGAAATACACGTTCACGCATGCGCAGTGGCTACTATCAGTCTGGGGGCAGTGATTTCCATAACCATCTTGTTACTTTGGGAAAATGATCTACTACCTATTCTGATCTAAAAAACCTAAATGAGTAAATACAGGATGTCAGCCGTTGAGGTAGACCATATTTCAAAAATCGGTCCTCAAACTAATTTGCAGCATTTTTTGTCGTGTTTTCTAAATCGAATTCTGAAGGGAACTGTAGAAGTTATGGCTGACACGAAACCAAAATTGTTCAAGAAAGTCTAAAAGGTAAAATGCGAGTGGAAATTCTGATTTTGGAGGCCTTTTCTTCAATCTCGAAAAGTGAAATCAATGCTTGGTAGACTCAGAAGCAAAATTCCTAAAAGCACACGTTTTTTCGCTTAAAAACTCAATTTTCTTTTTTTTAAATCCCTTCTGAAACATGAAAACTGACTATACCGTAGGACAAGGCTGTCCTTGTATATAGCGCTATTCATAATGGACATTTAATTTATTAGCCCAGAAAATTGTGATTTTCAAAGAAAATTATAAATGTTTTCTTTTGTTTATTTTATTATTATTATTTTTTTTTTTTTACTTGATTACAAGTGGCTTTGAAAAATTGCGTTTTCCCTCAACCGAATAGGAAACTTAACGCTCTTTCTTTGTCTTGTAAAGTGTGGGAGTTACTGCCGTTTTAATGAGGAAAGGTCGGAAACACGAGAAAAATGTTAAAAATCAAAAAGTAGGATTTTGAAGGGCGTAAAAAAAGAATCGTTCCTTGTATGTTCTTTATCTGTGGTTGCACCCTGTATAGCTAATGACAGTAATGACTAAGAATCTAAAAGCTTTACTGTTGCTACATTGAAACACGTCCCCCATGGTGTGGAAACTGGACCAATCTGGTAATCACTTGGTTTCCTCTTACCCTACTTCACCACCACCGCTTGAGTATCAAGAGGGAAAACGGGTCAGAAATAGTGACTACCACAATGGGGTATTTCGGTGGGTCGGAAATTCAGGTTTTTGACCTCAAATTTGGATTCAGCACCCTTGAAAACCAAAAACACCAACTATTAGCCCAATGATACTATAACATGTGGTAGAAAAATTAATTAAAGAGATCACACGTTTGAAAAAGGCGAGCCGCTATAAATGCACACACACTAGGCAAGGACTACGCCGCGGACAGCCCCGCGCGCGTGTGTGAGTAGAATGTTGTAGTATCCAAGAGGGGTTTCTGTGCATGGATACTTTTTCAAAGACAGTTGGCTAGCTATACTCTTGCCTTTATTTAAAGAGCTCTGGACCGCGGGTTCCAAAACCCCTTCCCTGCCAAGAGGTGGCAACGTTGCAAGGTGCTCACCTTGGGGTCTCAACTCACAACCCTTCGCGGTCAAAACCCATCATCCCTTTTCCTTCTTCCTCTTCTATCAACATACAATTTAATTATTTATCGTTCGGTGAACATTTTTTGTAATTTAAATTCGTAACGTACTAATTATTCTGATGAAAATGAGTCCAAATTTCCTGTAATTCGGCGAAGAGGGCGTAATTCGTTTGGGTGGATTGGCCGGGAGAGGGCTGCTGAGTTTTAATCGCACCTGCCTCGAGTTTATACTCGATATGTTCAATTTTTCTCGCTGATCACGATTTTGGTGATGGGATGATCGAAATAATTTGTGAATCAAATGTGCATTTGCAGAAGAGGGTAAACTGTTGGGGGGTTGGGGGGGTTCACGGGCAGAGGGGTCGCGCAGGTATACCTCGACCTTCCTCTGGGGCTTGGATTCTTGCAGCGATGCTGAACCTTCGGGGCCTTCAAAAATCCCAGAGCTCTTTAAATAAAGGCAAGAGTATACGTCACGATTGGCTAGCTACGTCACACCATTCAAATCTTCAACTTTCCTTAGCTTCTCTGATTTTTTAAAAACATTTTCTCGACGAACAGACCCGATTACCGTTATTCCTGAGCCATACTATTTTGAAAAAAAAAAAAAAAAAATTGACCGAAATACCCCATTGAACCCGTTTCTCCTCAAGAGGTTCAAAGAGTCCAAGAAAGGTAAATAATTTGAAGGTAATAAAATAATAATAATAATACAAATTTCGGATGAGTTCGGGTTGTCCCTTCAATCACCTAACTTCATGATAAGAGTGTTGTCGGTAGTTACTTCAGCGGATGAGGCTGTCATAGTATTTCTCAAATGCCTCTCATTTTGTTGGTCAGATGACCATTCCTTTCGAGTAGCCACGGTTGATGGGTCTCTTCAGCGAAGGAACTTACTCTCTAATCGCCCAGCACTTCCAGGTCCAGCTTATCTACTAGAGTCTGTCACTTTTCGACCTGTCATACTTAGTTATGTTATGCCTCATCTCAGGTGTTCAACTGAGCGATATTTATTATTATTTCTACGAATGATTTCAAGTGCATGTAAACCTACTTCTTCCCGATTCAACTGTACTGAATTTACTACTTCTGTCCGCAGGCCGCTGTCGAGGTAGATTATTCAAAGCCTTCGGTTGGCTGTGGAGACACACGTTCGCCAGACTGGGGGAGGACTGGGTGTTTCTCGCTCTACTCGGCCTCATCATGGCCGTACTCAGCTTTTTCATGGATCTCGGCATTAGTATGTGCAATAAAGGTGAGCTCTTTAGAAGAATCCTCCAAAACTTATCCTAAGGTTTTGATCTTACAATATGACGTATGTGCTGTGCGGTTAGGTATGATATCAATAGTCCCAGTTGATGACGACACCTTGAGTTGGTATTCCTACTCATCTCCTACCTAAGTTTTGAAATAATTAATATTAAGTCGGATTAAACCTATTTTTTGTAATTAATTTTTACCCTTTTTCTCTTATCTACATTTAGGCCAAGAATATTGAACAAATTTTTAAGAGAATTTTAAAAGAAAATTAAGTTATTTCTATAGCCTTGGGAGGCTAATATTTCTGAAGGAAATTGGGAAGTTCTAAACGTTGTCTGGAATTCAACTTTCTTTTGCACACATAGGGTTTCTTGTGTATGTATGATTATTTTGTACAGGTCTTTTTCAGTACTTACTTTATGTATACGTTCAGCAAAAAGAGTTTCGGTCAGAAGTAAGTAGGTGGGTTTCGTCATTCTCAAGGGTACCTGTATGAATTGTAGTGAGATGTAGACAGAGGAGAAAAGTAAGTTCACTCTAACATTTCTACTGAGCAACGCAAGACTTGTTACAACATACAAATATTACAGAAGAAATGTTAGACTGATCTTGCCATTATCCTATTAATATAATATATGTATTTTATTAATTTATTTATAAAATCTTTAATCTGCCCATCATTTCTCCTTCTTTGTGATCTGAGGCCATAGGAATCACTGAGAAAACATTCGAGTTCTGAATAAGTAGATAGTTTAATGCGTGTTCCCTCTGCGTATTCCCCCTCGTATTTGGAATGGTTTTTAAATCAGAACTCTTTATGCAACATTGAGATGATACAATTTTCACAAGCTTCCCCTCCTTCTTCGATTGGTAGTTACAAAATGTTCTTGAGTTATCCCAGTATTTTAATATAACTTGATACATCCAAATTGTAATCAGATGAGTAGGCAAAATATGCAATCCGTTCCATTCTTATCTCGTACGAGTACCGAAGCAGTACGAGTACCGAAAGATCAGGTGAATAGAAGCAGTTTCCAAATTCAAGACGATTTTGTGGCTATGTTTTTCACACAACACACCAAGTGAGGCTGCTAAAAGTTAGGTCTCCTTGAGCACTTCAACCTCCAGTCGTCCAAACAAAATTTTTATGTCAGTGGGAATGTAGGTATACGGTTTTAAATACCTATTGCTTCTATTTGCCGAAACGTTGTAAAAATAACTTAATTTGAGGGTAAAATCTATCTTAACGCATTGAAAGGTCAACGGAAGCAGCAAATATCTTTTTAAAGAGTTTGAAGAAAAAAAATCATTTTACAAAAATAAGTTCACTTATTACGAAAAAAAAATCAACGACTGAAAGTAGGTACCTCTAAAACATGGATTTTGGAGGCTGTGCAAATTATTACACAAAGGTTTCTTATGTTTGTATATAGATCACTCGTCTGAAAAGAAGATGGCTTTGTCATTGTTACCACCTACCAACATGAAGAAAAACATCAATCGCATTTCGGTCAGCTAAAATTTGAACGGAGTTTAGGCCTTTTTTGCTATTCACACTCGTGTTTCTGAAGTCCAACCCCGATCTCGTGGGAACAAACGATTTGTCCTACAGGGCTCCTCGTGGTCTCTAAAAATTCAATACTCTCTTAAATTGATGGAACAGTACCTTTATATGAAAAATGTTTGAGTTAGGGCGTTTTCAAAATTTCAACCCTTATTTTTCAACCTTTAGAAGTGGCATCAACCAAAAGCTTCGGGGCACAACGAGACCACAAATGGAGCCCATACACCAAATTTCATCAAAATCGATCCATGGTAACTAAGGAAAGTGCCACGTACGGCGGACGGACGGCCAAATTTTTATTCGATTTTTGGATTCTAAGTACCTTGAAACGTAAATCAACAAATTTTGAGGGGCGGTTAACGAATTTTTTTTGGTCGATTCCAAAGGTTCATTATTGAAATTAATAAACCAAAAAGATATAAAACCAGTATATCTAGCACCATTTTAGCCAACTTGACGAGAACTTGAAATCAGCTGATTCGAAATTAGTTCTTCAGAAACAGGGTTATTAGTAAGGAGATGAGTGAAAACGTTTCGATAATTTGCCTTTGTTAACCCTACTGCTTCTATTCACCCGATCTTACGGATAATCTTACGATAATTAGCAGCTATCTTACGAAAACTAACCCTGCGATGTAGCTATGATGGCTTATATTATATGCCACTATCAAAACGAACGAATCATTCAGACTCGGATTCTTAGCAAGTGGTATTGTTGAGGCTACGTTTTATCCAGTAATCACTGGTTCTCAAACTTGCAAGGAATCTCTAAGTCCAGCTCATATCGCGCAGAGGAAGTAAATTCCTCTCATTAGAAGCCTCGGCCTTGATTTCATCAGACGAGTCAAGTAAAATTTCACATTGAGAGAGGTCGCCGAGCCAAAGCATGTAATTACTGATTCCAGTTCGCTTCGGTATTGAACGACGGATCCTCTTATCTAAATCGCGGGGGGCTGACAAGAGTGCTTCTTCAACTTTCTGTCATGCCGAAAAATGCACTCGAAAAATCAAAATTTATGAGAAATAAAATGTTAGTGATTTCAAAGGGATCGCCCATTTTACGACAATGATGGTATCGCTGATTTGAACAAATAAAAAATAGTAATAATTTTGGTGATTCTTATTTATTTTTTATTTATTTATTTATTTATTTGGCAAATACAAAACAGATACAAATAATAGGACAGTTATACAAGGACATAAAATGAAATAGAAATAATAAATCAATTACACACCTTGCCCACCAAGGCTTAAGTTCTTACGAACTTGTGTCCCCTGGCGGAGTCTCGGTAAATTACAATTTTAGTCAAAATGTTGAAATGAAATTAACAAAAGTATTTAAGTTTTCTCCCTATAAAATAATAAATTTAAAAACTAAACGTAGGTACCTACCGTCTACAACACACTCGATAAAATAACCGATAAATATTTTTTAAATCTAAATATACTATGGAAATTAGTTAGATCAATTTTGTGCTGATAAAAAAAGTTCACCGCGGTAATGTAAGAATTTCTTCGATAAAATTCAGTACGGCAACGAGGCAATGATATATTGGAAGCCGAAGCAGTTCTGCTAAAAGCAATGTTACATGCATGCTCAGACCTAATGCCCGTTTTGTAAACAAGAATGCAAGACTGAAGCCGAAATACATTTTTTATAGATAATACATTGAATTCGGAAAAAAGTTTAGCAGTGGGGTACCTGTGAGGTTTATTAAGTAAAATTTTCAACAATGCATTTTGAACAGTTTGCAGAGCAATTAAGTGTGTTTTGCATGTCCCACCCCAAACGGTGATACCATATTTAATTAGGGAGAAAGCAAGACCGTAATACACAGCTCGTGACTGTTTTTTTGTTAAGAAGTTCCTTATAGTTTTAAAGACGAAAAACAACTTACGCAACTTATTAACCAGTGATGAAATATGTTCTTTAAATTTCAAGTTTCCATCAAAAATAATTCCCAGGTATTTACAATTTTCAACAAAAGGCAGTGATTTACAGTTACAGTCGATTGCTAAAGAGGCACAATTATAATCATGATACTTAATCAATTTACTATCTGCAGGATAGCATTTACCAGAGATTGTGAAACGCAAAACCGAAGTTTTTGCAACATTTAGTTTCAAGAAATTAAGATCAAACCACTTTCGAACTAGGAATAACTCAGAACTTGCTATATCAATCAGCACATCATAATTTTTGTGCCAGAACACCACTGCAGTGTCATCAGCATAACCAAAAATACTACCATTAATATTCATATCCATGAGATCATTGATATACAATAAAAAAAGGATAGGTTGTTATTCTGTTGTTATTCTACATCGATAACTACAAAACTTCTGTCAGTCAGTCTATTTGCTGCTCCTAAATATTTCGTTCACAAAGCGTTCAAACCCTGTCAAAATGTAAAGTAAATGTATCGTCAAAATGTCTTATATTAAATAAATCAACAAATTTTGTTGATTAATGTGTTCCTCTCGTGATACTCATATTTCTAAATGTTCTTAAAGGAGACAAACGACCGAATGGGCTGGGTAAGAAAATTATATATTGAAAAAGAAAGAGGAGAAGAAAATAATTAAAGAAGAGTGAAAAAAAGAAGATGAAAATGAAGAGACTCATATTTTTACATTTTCTTTAATGAGAATAAGGACAACATGGATAGGCTTAGGAAATGATACTTTGAAACAGGAAAATAACTCAACACATCTACCAAACTTGAGATGCCTTGTATTCTTGCTGCTTATCGAAAAAATGTTCAAAATTTTCACTAGCGTTTTGCGTTTTTAGAGCTTTTTGAAAAACTTACGTTTCGAGTCTGCCTGTCGTCAATCATTGACCCTCAACTACACAAAATCACTAATGGCGGATTATGATGAAATTTTCAGTGTTTGTGCAGTTTCTAGTGAATTTCATTGCCGTTCGTTCAATCGTAGCGTCTACTCAGCTGAAGATTGTCTGATTTTGTTCAAAGTAGGATCAAAGTCGAGTCCCTGATAGTGATTTCACCACAGTTTAATCTGTAGAAGAAACCTTTGATGAAATGTATTGGAGTTTTTCAATTTGGAAAATTGTCAACTCGATCGTGTATATCGTTGTTCTTCTTGGAAAATGTATCAATGGTGCTGCTCTGTAATACTTCAATCAATCATATTTTGTGGTTTCTCCATCCAGGAAGGCTGTGGTTGTATCGAGACTTGGCCAAAAACCCCGTGGCTCAGTATTTCGCGTGGGTCGCTCTGCCCTTCTGTCTCATCCTGTTTTCTGCGGGGTTCGTTCACATCGTCGCTCCGCAGTCAATTGGTAAGTTGGTGGACTGTATAATCGAATAAAATCTACTCAAACATAATTTTGTATGGTGAGTGAAATTGTGGAAGAACCGCTCGTCTCATCTTCATGAAACGGATCCGTTCCAAGATGGATTCACCTTAAGCAAAATAACCTAACTTCGCAAAAACTTATTTGTATTTCCTGCCCAAAGCTTCTTGAGCGTTGAAGCTAATCACTTGAGTGTTCGAAGGAAGTCCAACTAAACAACTAAAAATGGTTATTGGTTTACTTTCTTCAGTGCGCGAAAATGGGTCCAACAAACAAGTGTAAATCGTGATATGACAATATCTCTGAAAACTATTATAGTTTTTAACTTTAGTAGTCAGTAATGAAACCTCACATTTGGATCTTTCAAAGCATTTGTAATCAAAATGCAGTGGTTGATTACTGGGAGGTGTCAGTTCTAATTCTAAAGTAGGGATGGCAAAAAAGTATCGATTCTTTGTGAAAAACTATCGATATTTTAACATTTTTCCCCTGCTGAAGAATTGCAGAATCGATTCAAAAATTCGAGAATCGGTCCGATTCTTTTCTTTATAGGTGTGAAGGCTCTTGAGGTTCAGTCAAAATGAATGAATACACTGTTAGGCCGACGTTTCGGTATATTTATACACCATCTTCAGGGCTTGTAACCGGTGTAAATATAATTCTTATGACTACATCAGAAATTTGAACAACAGCACTTTTTAAAGTGGAAACGTGAACTTTTTGTAAAGTAGAAAGGCAGATTTTATTCGAGGCAGTTTTTTTTTAAATCACAGTGTGTGAAAAAAAAACGGTTACAAGCCCTGAAGATGGTGTATAAATATACCGAAACGTCAGCCTAACAGTGTATTTATTCATTTTGACTGAACCTCAAGAGCCGTCACACCTATATTCAGTATCAAGCAGTCAAAAAATTAGAACCATTCTTTTCATTAGTTGATTAAGGAAAATAAATTATAGTAAACAACCAACACAACCTCAATGGCGAAGAAAAATTGATGAAGAGCATTGATTATTACATCACTATCACAAAATGAGAAGCAGAAGCACCACCTCAACCTATCCTCATAATTCATGACGTCATTCTCTTATCCCCAGTTCATGAAGAAAAATTAGTTGGTTGTCATTATTTACACAGGAGGTATAGCGTTTAGGTAGGTACACCTTTTTCGTGACATAAATTGTCAAAACAGATCCGATTCCGAGGAAATTTTGCAGAATTGGTAATATTGATAATATTTTCTGAAGGGTGTTTATTCTTTGTGGGAATCATTAGGAAACCCTGAGGCAAGGCATGCAATGGGGAATTTGCCTCACATTTTTTTTTTTTTCGAATGAGGGTTTATTTTTATGGAATAAAACCATAGTGAGCTGCTCGAAAACGCATCCAAAAAATTTAGAGAATTTAAGGAAGATGGAAATTTTAAATGTGGTGGCAATGTGTAAGAGGCAGCCATGTTTGAAACGTGACGGATATTCTACCAATCTGACTTCAAAGGAGGTTCTGTGGCGCTTACCACAGAAGCGGAACATACGCGAACTTTTACCTTCCGAGTAGTGCGCACAAGAGTGCGCCACGAACTGGCAGGAAGAACCCAGACACAAAATTGACCAAAAGAACAGTATTACTCACTTTTTTACAATACGAATCTATCTACTAGTTTATCAAGCATTATTATTCTTCATCTTCTCTTATTTAGTTTCAAGATTTGAATCACATTATTCGAGCAGCCATTTCACTGGATCGTTTTGTGTGGCGTGCTAGAACTCTGTCTGTTGTCGGAGTTGTTTTCGCGTCGTTTTTTTTTTTCGTATGACGTCAACAATATTCCTCGATTTTCGCGGTGTTTTGTAACAGAGGTTCACTTGCTTAGTCATTTTCTCCTACGGTAATTTTTTTCCGTTGGTTATTCCAAGTGTTAAACGTTATTCTAGGGCCCTATAATAGGATTTGCCTTGAAATTCCAGAATCTAAAATTGAGGCAAATTCCCCATTGAGGTAGATCTGGCAACAAAGCGCTCGTCCATATATAATGTTCTGTCGGTTCTCTGATTCTCAGACTTTTCTAAGAACTCGAGAAAGCTGGTCGGAGAGCCTTCCTGAGAACCCTGGTTCTTGGAGTCCGTGGAAAAAAGAGCAAAACATGGTTCAAAGTATAGGTAGTTCCTGACGGATTAGAGAGTTTCAAATAAATGTTTTCAATACTGTTTCTTCTTCTGGGAAGACTGGTAGGTGGTTTGGCACCTGTCAATCTTGTACGGGTTTTCTAGGAAATTACTGTAAAACTGTTAGTTGGAGCTGAGGAAAGTGCTGGAGGGCCAAAACTAGTCTCCAAGTCATACAATGTTGCCATTCATCCAAGATTATTTTTACCTAAACTCCATTATGGTCATCAGCTGGGTACCTACTTTGTCTTAACCCTCTGTGTGTATAGTGTGACCCACAGACACCTATTTTGTCTAAAAACGTGGTCATTTTGGATTAGCGAGAAATAAAAACACTCAAAACAAGATCGAAAGTTTTGAATTTTTTATCATATTTATTTGGAATGATTTGGAGTGAACTATTTTTAACCCTCTGTGATTATAGTGTGTCCCACAGACACCTATTTTGCCTAGCAAAGTGGTCATCTTGGATAAGCGAGAAATAAAAACAAAGTCAAAACTTTTCTTAAAATGATTTTCGTATTTAATCATTTGGAGTGGAATGTTTATAATATAAAAAGTTTTGACTTTGTTTTTATTTCTCGCTTATCCAAGATGACCACTTTGCTAGGCAAAATAGGTGTCTTTGGGACACACTATAATCACAGAGGGTTAAAAATACTTCACTCCAAATTATTCATAATAAAAATGATCAAAAAATTCAAAACTTTCAATCTTGCTTTGAGTGTTTTTATTTCTCGCTAATCCAAAATCACCACGTTTCTAGGCTAAATAGGTGTCTGTGGGACACAGTATACACACAGAGGGTTAACCAAAATGAAACTTTCCATACAAAAGTGAGCGTTATTTTGTTTCGATAACCAAGCAATGATATTTTTGGATGATTACAGGAACAATCAACTAAGTTTATTCCGGATTATTCAGATAAAATTATAACTAAAAAAATTATAAACTCGTGACCTAACTATCTTTTTATTTGTAAATTAATCTCAACAAAACGCTTGCATACGAGTCTGCAACACATTGGGACATTTTGTGTCTACTTTTCCCACTACCTTCGCTACCTACCTCTAATAATATGCTTTCTCAATTATTATTGTTTGTTGACGTGTAACAAACTCTTACCACGAATGTTGTTAGAGTTCTTTTAACTTAGTGGTATATCTCAGTTTCTTCCATAATTACAGCGGTTTTGGCAGTATATAATTTATGCATAAATTTTTGGGCTTTCCAACGAATGGTGAACGATTTTTCTACGAACACAAATGACAAAGATAAAGTTCCAACCTTAACGCTTTTTCTTAAGGATTTTTCGTTTATGTGCAAAAGTAAAGACATAAAATGTCAAGAAAATATAAATTTTCAAATCCAAATACCTGCATCTTTGATATCAATAGAATTTAAGTAAACTTTTCATACATAGGGATCAAAAGTTGGCTCCAGCTTTTGGTAATTATTTAAGTGTGACTTTTGCTTAAAAAGTATCGATTCATGAAAAAATCTATAAGTACCTACTTTAAAAAAATCGTATCGATTTTTTTAGATTCTTTTCTAAAAGATCGATTCGATTTAAATCGATTCATTTTGAAGAATCTGACATCCCTATTCTGAAGGTTGTAATGAATTAATGAGTGAATCTGTGGGAATCTGTGTTGTCCATTTCAGCTTGGAAGAGACAAAACCAATCACTGGAGGTGGCAAAAGAATCCGGGGAATAAAATCAGCTGAGAGCGACGAGGCTAAATTCTCTTTTGTTCATACCATTGGGGATGGCATATCGAATGAAATATATCGATGTACTATACTCTTGCCTTTATTTAAAGAGCTCTGGGATTTTTGAAGGCCCCAAAGATTCGGCATCGCTGCAAGAATCCGAGCCCCAGCTTCGAGCCCCAGAAGGTCGAGGTATACCTGCGCGACCCCTCCGCCCGTGAACCCCCCCCAACCGTTTACCCTCTTCTGCAAATGCACACTTGATTCACAAATTATTTCGATCATCCCATCACCAAAATCGTGATCAGCGAGAAAAATTGAACATATCGAGTATAAACTCGAGGCAGGAACGATTAAAACTCAGCAGCCCTCTCCCGGCCAATCCACCCAAACGAATTACGCCCTCTTCGCCGAATTACAGGAAATTTGGACTCATTTTCATCAGAATAATTAGTACGTTACGAATTTAAATTACAAAAAATGTTCACCGAACGATAAATAGTTAAATTGTATGTTGATAGAAGAGGAAGAAGGAAGAGGGATGATGGGTTTTGACCGCAAAGGGTTGTGAGTTGAGACCCCAAGGTGAGCACCTTGCAACGTTGCCACCTCTTGGCAGGGAAGGGGTTTTGGAACCCGCGGTCCAGAGCTCTTTAAATAAAGGCAAGAGTATAATCAAATGATATATCATCAATGAGATATTGATACCTTCGATATATCGGAGAAAATGTATCGATATTTTGATATATCGGATGATCTACTTGGAAAAACTTGTCGAAGTAGGTAGGTAGGTCAATTGGAACGTTACTAACATCACTTTGGAAGAAATATATCGAAATACTCGACATATTGGAAGATCTACTTGGAAAATCTGGCTGAAGTTAGTATTTAACCTAATTAAAAAGTTTTACTGGGTATGCATTATCAAAATTCGTAGTTTGAAAATAGAAAAAGTGCGAAAATGTCATGGTTTCAGAGCACAGGTTTTTTTTGGAGTTACAAATTTGGGGATAAAACTACCCTCAGAGATTATAACAACATATAAAATATCGTAGATACCCTCGCCATTGCAATGTTAGATTTATACATTTACAGAGGCATACTGTAGGCATGGTCCTTCAAAATTGAAAATAAATGTTGTGAAAACCTACTTCGATGTAAGTAGTTTTAATCTTGACGCGGCTCCATTATTTTTGACTCACGTCGAATAATAATTGAGCTCTGAGCGCCACTGAAGGTGTAAACCATTCATGTACACAATCATGTCTCAGCTGAAGTCAACAGCCTGAAATCACGCCATCACGTAGGTACCTACAAAACTTGGAATGAAATTTCTTGATGTTTTACACATATACTTGCACCCCTCCTCAACCATTCATCTTGATATTAATTTTTACATGTTGAAAACAAGTCGCGATATTATCGGTAAATATATCGACACCTGTGCGCCCAAAGGGCCAAACTGCTTCCGGAACTACTATTTCTAAAACGCAAGCGATTGTAGTGAGGCCAGTGTACATGAAGTCAACTAGGTTTTTGTTTGTAGTTGGTCCAAAATCTACATAAGATTGAATTCCAAACCGTTTTTTGAATCATTCGCAATTTGTAATATTAAGAAAAAAATATAAACTGGGAAGAGGTCCAGTTTGGCCCTAAGGTTAGCGACTTTCCTTCACCTGGAAATTGCTCTGGTCAATCTGCAATTTCTTCTTCAATTACTACATCAGTTGAAATTAAACGTTAATAAATTATTATAATTAAACGTTAATAAATTATTATAATTAACTACCCATTTTTACAACTCTCTGGGTATTTGGTACCTATCCAATCACTTATGTTTTCGTCTTTCTCTGAAACCCCTATTTTAACTCTCGTAGGTATGGTTGAATAGTGCTATTCTGTTACCAAACATATTGTTTAGTAATGCATGCATTCCAGGGGACGTCCTATGGATAAGTATTGGATCAGTTTAACCAGTTGTTAAGCGATAAAACTGTTTCTCTCGATGTAATTTATTTATTACTTTAGGGAAGAAATAGTGACACCACCACCCCCCCCTCCCCCACCATTATAAACCATAACACTTCTAGCGGCATGATAGCCTCGAATCTGAAGAGCATTTTAAAATCCATGAAATACGATAACCAACATGCGAATTCGAGTTCACCCCCCCCCCCCCCACCACCACCAATGGTGCCGGTCTGGCACCAAAGCGGAAATACGTCGTAACATTGAACTTTCATCTATTAGGTTTAGTAGGCAGTCCGTCGAATGTCACATCCGTATTCAAGGTGAAACACCAAAAAACCCAAAAAATATGAGGTGTATGGTGCCCTGGCACCATGCTGGCACCACTTTTATTTCCATGGTGGTACAGAAAGTAATTCATGCAAATCCTAAGGTATAATGAGAATTTTTCCTCAATTTCAAAGCTCGGATACAATTAGTAAGCAGTAAAGGAACCGAAATATTGAAAAATTAGATATTTTGTGAATATTATCCCCCCACCCATCCCCTCCTTTTACAAATTTTGGTACTCTGGTGAAATCATGTACAACTCGGAAGTTATTTTAGTCAAACAAAAAAAGAAACACACAAATCGGTTGGAAATTGAGGCCTGGGCAGAGTTTATAAGATTATGCCCGCAAACTTACGTTTTTTAAGCATTAACCTCCCCTTTCCCCCTCTTAAAAGGCGAAATTCGAAATTCCGGCGCCGTAGTGCACAACTAGATAGTTTTCCGCGTCGAAGAAAAAAAGAACCACGAAAATCGGTTGAGAACTAAGACCTGGGCAGAGTACACAAGATTATGCCCAAAAACGCACGTTTTTTGAGCATTATCCCCCCCTTTCCCCTCCTCAAAAGGCAAAATTCGAAATTCCGGCGACGTAGTGCACAACCAGATAGTTTTCCGCGTAGAACAAAAAAAGAACCAGGAAAATCGGTTGAGAACTAAGGCCTGGGCAGAGTACACAAGATTTTGTTACACACACACACACACACACACACACGCACACACACACACACACACACATACACACACACACACACACAGACATACACCTATGGTTTTTTTCGCGGATTTGGATTCAGAATGGTCTAAAACGGATTACTGTGTGGTTATTTTTTTTTTCTGTTGAGTGTTGTCCTCCTTCACCCCAGATCGATCGCATAAGGACGCCCAAGTCTTACTGTGGGACGTCCTAAAAAACAGCAATTAAGTAATTTCTGAAACACGGATAACGAAATTTTAATTATTCCAATAGTAAATGAACACCATAGCATTTGAAACAAATCTAAGAATCATTGATGAATAGTAAGATGTCGTCATCTATTCAGCATTGTCCTCTTCATTTGTCTCAATGAGGTCATTACTGCGGAAGTATTCTGCGTGGTACTGGTGAGGAATCGCCCCTTTGGTACACAAACTGAAGGAAAACGCAGGAGTGGTCACAGTGACACAACTGGACGGCAAGAAAATTATCATTACACTTGACAAGTTACCTATCTTTCTGGTGTTCAGACTTCAACTCAATTGATTCAATGCAATTTGATGGTGATGACGATTAACTGAATCGTCTGTACCTAAGCAAACATCAGGAATTGAAAGAACGAACTCGATTCTGCCAAATCTTACGGACTCAAGAGCCATAAAAAGTCAGTCATAAAAAAATGTCTAGCCAATTTAATCGAAACTATTCGAATCATCATTATATACCTCTCTCAGTTGTTGGAAGGCCCGAAAAACCATGAGCTGAGATCTGGTTGAGAACACTTTCCCTTGCTTCCCCCGTCGAGTTCTAGCCATAGTTTGAAATCACCTTTTCCAAAACCGCATTCGAAAAGACACAATCAAAAGAAACGCCTGCCAAGTGGGTGTGTCACATAGCTTCCTCGTATCCATAACCCACAGTAGGTATAGTTGATCCGATGCATAGTAGTAGTCTCAAAGAACATCGATCTCTATGTACCTTGCACTACCTTCAAAGAAGACCTATCTACACTCCAATTTGAACAATCCTGAGAAATTTCGTCGAAATCGGGTGAACAAGTAGAAGTTATGACAGTTACAAAGATTTCACGTTTGCTTTGAAAATGAGAAAGTTATGGCTGGTACAACGAAATACACATTTGCGCATGCGCAGTAACAACTATCAGTCTGTGGGCGATGATTTTTATAGGGGACCATCTACACGCTAACCCGTACAAACCCTGAAATTTTCATTGAAATCGGATGAAAAATGTAGAAGTTATGGGTGCGACAAGGATTTCATGACAGACACACGGACAAACAGACAGACAGGGAACCAAAATTGTTCAGAAAGGTCTGAAACGAGTGGAAACTTTTTTTCTGGGGAAAATTTTTTTTTTTCAAACTTGGAAAGTGAAAACAAAAAAAAAAACATCCCCTTCCTTGGTGGACTCGAACGCAAAAACATATTGTTTAGTAATGCATGCATTCCATGGGACGTCCCAATGGATAAGCATTAGATCAGTTTAACCAGTTGTTAAGTGATAAAACTATTTCACTCGATGTAATTTATTTATTACTTTAGGCAAGAAATAGTGACACCCCCCCCCCCCACCATTATCCACCTTAACATTTCTAGCGGCATGGGAGCCTCGAATCTGAAGAGCATCTTAAAATCCATGATCTACGACACCCAACATGCGAATTCGAGTTCACCCCCCCCCCCTCCCACAATGGTGCCAGTCTGGCACCAAAGCGGAAATACGTCGTAACATTGAACTTTCATCTATTAGTTTTGGTAGGCAGTCCGTCGAAGTTCACATCCGTATTCAAGGTGAAACACAACAAAAAAAAACACGAAATAAGCGGTTTTTGGCATCATGGCACCATGGTGGCACCACTATTAGTTCCATGGTGGTACAGAGAATAATTCATGAAAATCCAGAGGTATAATGAGAATTTTTCCTCAATTTCAAAGCTTGGGTACAATTAGTAAGCAGTAAAGGAACCGAAATATTGAAAAATCGGATATTTTGTGAATATTATCCCCCCACTCACCCCCTCCCCTTGCGAATTTTGGTACTCTGTTAAAATCATGTACAACTCGGAAGTTATTTGAGTCAAACAAAAAAATAAACACGCAAATCGGTTGGAAATTGAGGCCTGGGCAGAGTTTACAAGATTATGCACGCAAACGCACGTTTTTTAAGCATTAACCCCCCTTTCCCCCTCTTAAAAAGCAAAATCCAAAATTCCGGCGCCGTAGTGCACAACTAGATAGTATTCCGCGTCAAAGGAAAAAAGAACCACGAAAATCGTTTGAGAACTAAGGCCTGGGCAGAGTACACAAGATTATGCCCAAAAACGCACGTTTTTCGAGCATTAACCCCCCCTTTCCCCCCCTTAAAAGGCAAAATTCGAAATTCCGGCGACGTAGTGCACAACTAGATAGTTTTCCGCGACGAACAAAAAAAGAACCAGGAAAATCGGTTGAGAACTAAGGCCTGGGCAGAGTACACAAGATTTTGTTACACACACACACACATACACACACACACACACACACACACACACACACAGACATACACCTATGGTTTTTTTCGCGGATTTGGATTCAGAATGGTCTAAAACGGATTACTGTGTGGTTATTTTTTTTTTCTGTTGAGTGTTGTCCAACTTCACCCCAGATCGATCGCATAAGGACGCCCAAGTCTTACTGTGGGACGTCCTAAAAATGATGGAAAAACAATAGCTATACCTACATCAGAATATTTTGAGTTACGGCGTTTTCAAAATTTCAACCCTTAGAAGTGACTGACATCAACCAAAAGCTTCGGGGCACAACTAGACCCCAAATGGGCCCATATAACAAATTTCATCAAGATCGGTCAATGCTATGTGGGGAAAGTGCCGCGTACTGCGGACGGACGGCCAAATTTGTATTCGATTTTTGGATTCTACCTAACATGAAACGTAAACCAACAAATTTTGAGTGGGGGGAGGGGTTAAAAAAATGTTTCTTGGTTGATTCCAAAGGTTCATTATCTAATATAATAAAACGCCAACCGTACGTACGTACGTACGTACGTACGTATGCACGGAGGGGTCGTGGGAGGCGGGACGAGTCGGAGGGGCGGGAGGGGGGAATCGGAGGCGGGAGGAGCCGGAGGAAGTGGGATGCGGGGAGATTCGGAAGAAGCGTTTTGCCTACTTTTAGTAGGCTTTTCAGCTAGTTGAATATAATATACCAAAAACACAGGATGCAACAAGTAGGTAGGTAGTGGACGTGAACATAATAAAGGGTCAGAAATCGATTTTCTAGTCAGTTTTTGTGGTTCTGTGCCATTATATTCGTCTCTGACACGCAAATAGCAATCAGAGTAGTTTGTGGCTGCGTTTTAGTTGGTGAGATCAGTAGTTTGGCCCTATGAATCACGTAGATGGATGCAGTTTGGCCCTAACAACTTTTCGTTTAAATTCCAGTTTGGCCCTTTGGACTTCTGACATTGAAACTGATTTCAGTTTGGCCCTTTGAACAAGAAAATGCAGTTTGGCCCTTTGGGCGCTCAGGTGTCGATATATCGATAAATTGTCGATAAATCAACCGTAAATATATATCGATATATCGTTGCCATCCCTACATACCATTGCAGCTCTGAAATTGAAGGTTAACTTGTAGATTTCTAACATAGTCCATCACATTCTATAATTTTAATACTGGCAACATACTAAGATTTGACACTCAAGTTCGATGAAAAGAAAAGCGCTCCGGTAGCTCACCCAACTGAGCCAATACGTTTTATTGGCATTAATAAGCTTATAGTAGGTACCTTTATTGATTGTGATTGCATTATGTAATTCTCAACTCGTGTCGACCAGGTTCTGGGATACCAGAGATGAAAACCATTCTCAGAGGCGTAGCTCTCAAAGAGTACCTCACGTTTAGAACGCTCGTCGCCAAAGTGATTGGTCTCACGGCGACTCTCGGCAGCGGGCTCCCATTGGGCAAGGAGGTAACGTGTTTAATAATAATGTTATTTATAAAATAGTGCATAAAAATAACACAAAAATAGGAAATCCTCTTCGAAAAATCAGCCTATTTGTGATAGGCCCCCTAGTATTATCTTGTGAGATTTGTTCCTACTCAGAAATCGAAAATTCGTTAGATAAGTAATTGCAAGCATTTGTAATGGGAAGAGCTATCGCTCCGGATACTACTTCAGTGAGTCAACTCTGTAGATTCGCAGTAGTCTTGACAAGATTAGTGCCTATGGAAGTACAAAATATACGAATTTTGTTAATATGTGTTTTGTGTAATGAATCGGAAACTTTTCTAACTTAGACTATCTTAAAAACTGATGAATTTAGAAATGGTAAAAAGTTAATTTGAATCCCTAGCACCTACTTAAGTCAAGGATGGTGAAGTAAGTTTTAGAGACGAAAATTACCAATCCGGCCCTAAACCGTAAATGGTAATTTTCAGTGTTGAGAAAAAGGATTCTATCTAATTAGGCCCGAAAGCATATCGATACCTTAAAGCACAAAAGCTCTATGTCCATCCATCTTCTAAATTTTTTATTTTTTTTTCAATTTCAGAAACACTCAAATTCAACAAAACTATTATTGACCTTCTTGACGATTATAGCTTGAAAATTAGTTGAATGAATGAATGAATGAATAAATGAATGAATGAATGAATGAATATGTTTTTTATTGCCATTATACATAAAATGTATATAACAATCGTCAATAATAATCAGTTATAAAATCAAACAATAGTAAAAATAGTCCTATAAAAAGTAACATGTCATAAGTATTTAATAATGTAAAAAATAATTTAACAAAAGAGGAAACTGGTCATTCGATGTAAAAAACAAGACAATAATAAAGATAACAAGTTGCGTGATGCGCTAAAGCCGCAGAAAGCGGTGCGGGGCCAGAGGAGAGCCCCGGCCCCGCCCGGGCCCACCCACCATGGTGGCGTCCCAAAACCAAAAACGCAAAAGGCTCTCGAAAGAATCGCTGGCGATCCGGCGCAAGAACGCACCAGAGGGCGCCACCCCCGAGCGAGACCGAGGCCCCCACCGACCCGCGCACCCACAAACATACGACAAACACGCAAAAAATACATTTATCAATGACATAAAAACAGTTAATAATTTACTATAAGTTTAACACGCAACTTAAACCTAATATCACAGAATTATCACAGTTAAAACATCAATAAATAGAACTACTAAAACATTTAAGTATCACAGAAAGACCAGTTAACTCTAGATAAATAATATGTATGTCAAGTGCAAGCAAGAGTACTCGATATTCCTCTGCTGCTTTGATGACAATTATGACTAGGACAATTATGACTAGAACGATTATGACATTAATTGACGAGATGCTAGAACTATTAAAACTATAAGGAACCGTATTTACCAAAATTTACATCATAACATCCACTTCACACCACGAAACTCGTCCAGTGAATAAATTTCCGCCTGTAGAAGAGACTCTAGAAGAGACATCTAGTTGCTGTAACTGTAGAGGGAGCACATTAAAAAGCCTAGTTCCCATTTGGATCGGACAGCAAGTAAGCGATGCACCGAGGCGGGCGAATGGAGGGTTCAAGTTTTTCCAGCTTTTCGTGGAGTAATCATGATTGTCCGATGCTTTTGAAATGGAGCTGATATTTGCTTTAATGTAGTTGAGGACAGACAATACATACATTCCCGGTACAGTAAGTATCCGATTTCGAGAAAAGGAACTTCTACAAGTGTGCTTCCAGCTTATATTGCTTATAGTTCTCACTGCTCTTTTCTGAAGCCTGAAAATTTCAATTGCATGACATGAATTGCCCCATAGAATTATACCATATGCAATTCTGGACCCAAAACAGGTAAACTGAACGGATCACTTCAGTAGATACAACGTTGACCAATTTTCGAATCATAAATATCACAGAAGAGAGTTTGGGCGCCAGTAAGTCGATATGGGCTTTCCAAGACATTCGATTGTCAATAACAATGCCCAGAAAATTAACTGATTGGTTCAACCGGCGGTTCAGTGCAAAGTCAAGTGTTTGACTCTTATCTCGATTCAGGATCAGAGCATTAGAGACACACCATCTTTCTACCAATGCATTTATATTCTGCTGCTCTCGTATCAAAATATCTTTAGATGGTCCCACTGATAATGTCGTGATGTCGTCAGCGAACATGAAAATACTTCCTGGTTCTTCAAATTGATATGCCAGGTCATTGACGTAAATTAAGAAAAAGCAAGGCCCCAAAACACTGCCCTGCTGAAGAAATTGAAGAGTTTAATGTGATAAGCCATTGTCGTAGGAATTGTGCACTGGTGAAAACTTCTTTTGCGTTCTGCTTCTTTTGAAAAAAAAAAAAATCGAAATGCTTCTTTTGAAAACTCCTTTTTTGGACTTAGCGCCTTTGTGCTTTAAGGTATTGATATGTAGAAATGTAATAGATAGCAAGGAGGAAGTTCTACCCGAAACCGGATAACTTCCTGGAGGGAAGGAAAGCAAGCAAAACCTACGAAGTATCGAGAAGAAAGGAGTCAAGGGTGCTTGTTGAATGAGTCTAGTCGAAGGTTTGAGTAATAATGCATGAGTGCTGATTCTGGAGCATTAGGAGTATTTTTATAGTGCCGAATGTCACGTGACCATTCCGTCGCTCCTCTGCCAAAACTGCGAAACTGATTGTGTTTCAGTAGAGGCTTCCAAAGTTACTCCGTAACTTATCGTTATGGACTATCAATACTTCGATTGTTGAAAAGTTTTCCTTACCTTACAACATGACAGAATAAGTATATAGCATTTCCGAATTGAGTTTAACTTTTTCCATTTAGGTTTAGTCCTTTTTCATTTTGGTTTAAACCTTTTCCATTTAGGTTTAGACCTTTTCCATTTAGATTTAAACCTTTTCCATTTGGATTTAAACTCAGGAAATTATCGTGGAGTTCTCTCAGGAAATCACGAAACAATGCCTCCTTCGTAGTTCCGGTTCTGTTGATTTTGTAGTGAACGACCCTGAGTATTTAATGCTAATGCTGCTTTAATAATTTTGTTCAAGTAATTTGGATTTAATTTTTTTCAAGGTTATAGTAGGGTCATTTTCCACCAATCCTTCCACCTCCTGAAGGGCATTTGGCGTGAGCTTATTTGGGCGATTTCCACCTTTTGAATCTGGAGTTATTTCCATATTCGCCCTGTACTTGCGTAGAATGCTTTTCGCTGTATTCAACTTTATTCCGCTTTTCGCACTAGCTTCCTTGATTGTCTCCCCTTCTTCGTACAGTCGAATGAAAAACGTTTTCTTATCCATGGAAACCAGATTATACCGACCTCGTCTAGCTCTAGGTTGAACTGTTCCTTCCCTTTCTTTAGCGGTACTGGAATCTTCAGAACTTGATATCCGATTGTACGTAGTACGGCTGCAACCCCGAGTTGCGACAGCGTCTTCACTAAAACTGGAATCGCTCATGTTTACTGAGATGGAATTAACCCCAGCAAATTGAAAGGTCGGAACTGATTTTCAGTCATCAAAACTAAGAGCTACTGGTTGGCACCACTGTCGCGTGATTCATGATTAAGGAACACAACGTAGCATTGTGGGGAAAGAAGTTTGCATTGAGAAGGAATTGACGAATACCTTCTCAACCAAACGCCTTCGAGAAGAAACTAACAAATTCCTTCTCAACCAAACAACTTCGGCTCCTCATCCATTATCGAGATTTCCGATTCATAACAAGCTTTCAAAAATGCGTATTTTCTCTTACCGTTTCCTTTTTTTTACTTCTAGCCTAATGAAATTTTAGTAGGTAGGCACTTACTTACTATGATGGGGCTAACTACTGACGTTTTGATGGAGTTTCCAAAAAAAATCCAAATGGAAAAGGTTTAAATCTAAATGGAAAAGGTCTAAATCCAAATGGAAAAGGTGTAAATCTAAATGGAAAAGGTCTAAACCTAAGTGGAAAAGGTTTAAACCTAAATGGAAAAGAACTAAACCTAAATGGAAAAAGTTTAACTCAATTCGGAAATGCTATAAATAGGTTTCACTCCATCAAGTCATCATGAACGACCTAGATGACCTCACAATGTCCTAACAAACGAACGTTCCAGTGGATTTTCCATTCTAGTGGAATTAGAGAGTTGAAATTTCTGGAGGAGATACTTGACCAATATCACTACTCAAAGCGATGCTTAGCCCAATTTTCGAATTTTTGCGGTTTCACAGTTTTGGCAGAGGAGCGACGATTCTTTCCCTCTCTTTACCTGAGGTGCCTCCAGAATCCGCCTCTCCTCTTTATTTGGAAAGTCTACTTCATAAATTGACGAGGCCGTAATGATATGTTTCGCTTTGATTGTGTGCAGGGTCCATTCGTCCACATCGCCAGTATTTCCGCAACTCTTCTATCGAAGCTAGTCACCTCATTTCAGAGTATTTATGAGAACGAGTCGCGCAACACTGAGATGTTGGCTGCCGCCTGTGCCGTCGGAGTCGCCAGCTGTTTTGGAGCACCTATCGGAGGTTAGACAGTAAAACATTTCACTATCAATTCAAGATCATCAACTATCACTTAACTAACTACCTCCGTTAGTCAAATCAACGATAGATTTACGTAGGAGTTCATCCACGAAGGGACACAACGGTTCATTATTTTTTCCAGGAGAAAACAGTTCTGTGATAGATCAATGTCCCCCATTGGTTGATAAAAGTTACCTCTATGTGTATTCATCTCTATTTATCTATTTTATCCGAAGGAACCCGTAAATCAATCTTCTACAGGAATAGATTGTTCCAGAGGAACATCAAACTCGACAATGAAAATTGAAGTCTACGATCTCCCAAAACCAAAAGAATTTTGAGAGTCGATTTAGTTCCTTTTGCAACTGAAACTAGATTCACTATGGTTGCCAATCATTGATACGCCACACAGTGTTCCAGAATTCAAATCTAGCTGGACAAAAATCAAAAACTGTTTGTTTTCGAATGGGTTTAGTACACCAAGGTTTTTTGGGGCGTAGATTCCAAATTTTGGGTCCATTTTGCGATAAAATTGCGTCCCTCATCAATTTTGGACTTTAAAGAAGATTTTAATTAAAGAAAAAGATTAGGCAATAATTATTGCGGGTTTCACTTACATCATTCCATGTATAAGCAAATTTTCAATGGGTCGGGAGTCTCAGTCGGTCGCCGTTCGTTCCTCGTTCCGGGTGAGTATTCCCCTAAACTGCAGGGGCTCAAACTTTAAAAGTTGTACCTAAATTTGAAATTTTCAAGGATTTTCTAAATTTATTAGTGCATCAGTCTAGGGAATTGAAAAACTAAAAGATTGCCGCTGGAATCATCAAAATCGAACAATGCCAGAGAAAAATGGGAAAAAACGTTAATTCAGTTCGGTTTTTCCCATTTTTCTCAGGCAATAATTATTGTTCGATTTTGATGATTCCAGCGACAATCGTTTAGTTTTCAAATTCCCTATACTGATAATAAGTTTCAAAAGTCCTTGGAAATTCAAAATCTAAGTACAACTTTTAAAATTTGAGCGCCTGCAATTTAGGGAAATACGGACTCGGAACGAGGAAGGAACGGCGACCGACTGAGACCCCCCTAAGACCAAATTTTTGATCTAGTTGAGCTGCTCAGTAGACACGTACCTGCAACATATTGGATCATTCTTCAATATGACCATTCTTCCTATATGATCATCTTTCAATTCCCTCAAGGATGATTCAAGGCAAAAAAAAAAAGTTCAAAAGAAACCTTGATCTCTCCAGAAAATAATTTGTACTGATTTTCAATCGGTTTCTTTCTGCAAAAATGCTAATATAAATGGCGATCTACAACCTGTTGAATGAAGACTACCTAATCTCGAGGTCTTGTCCATTCATACAGGTGTTGTACCGGTTTTTTCAGTCCCAGTGGAATCTTTAACCGCCTTTTTTAAGACTTCTGACAGATTTTATCGTTGCTAGTAAACTAAATTTGTCCCCTTGACTTGAACTGAGGTTTAATTTCCCATTGCTGACTGGGGGTGTTTACTCGCGATAAAAAAATACAAGTTTGGGTACACTAACATGTATGAGATTTCAAATGTGTTTAAAAACAAAATTATGTTGACTTGGTTAGTATACCTTAATAATACGTTTAATCTTTTTTTTTTGAGAGAGAGAAAACATTTATTGAGCTTTATAGGAGTGAAAAAGTCGGACAAGGACTCTAGTAGTTGCCAAAGCGTAAGGGATTTTGCGAAAAGTATGATTTGATTTGCCAGTAGTTCAAATTAATTTGTCGAAAGCATTTATTTAACGCTATTAACAAATTTTCGGTAAATTTTGTATATTATTTCGCACTGCGAGTTCACAAGGGGCGTTTTACAAAAGCGCCCCTTGTACCTCATTTTTTGAAATTACACTGTCGGAACCGCAAAACCAAGATCTACACTTTGGTACTACTGGCTTTTCGATACCTCCATCCGTTACTGAAAGAGAGCACTATAAGCCCTTATGGAATTTAGAGAAACAAAGGAAAAAGTTCATAACCAAGGGGCGCTTGATGAGACCCTCAGTTGGTCGGCAGCGCAACAATGTGATGTCATGTTCGGGTAGGAGGCTAATAGGCGTTTTACAAAAAGCGTCCCTTGTGCCCTGAGTTTCCTGTGAAACGCCTTCTTCTCAATAAAAAATGTTTATTGAGAAGACCCTTTGAGAAAAAAGTTGTACATTTAATATACAACTTTTTTCTCAAAGGGTCTAATGTGAATGGGCTCAACTTGATAAAGCAAGAAAACACAAGGGGCGCTTTTACAAATTCCAACGTTTTTTTGGTGATTTTACGTCTTTCTCCCTATATTATTGGTTGGATCCGATTCAGTTCTTATTTCCATCGATAGTACACTAAATTCTTTAACAGAATGCGAAAAAAAAAATTAAAAATCTAGCTAAAGTAGCAGGGACACAATTGAAGAGTTCAGGGGAAGAATGGTTTTTGTCCACTTTTTACGCAAAATGAGATAAGACCGCCACAGGTTGCCTTTTCAACGTAGCTAGCAACTAGTAATATTGACACAGGGGAAAAGTGTTCTTTTCCGAAGATATCACACGGAGAAGGTTTGCCGTACTGGGGAAGAATGGTTCCATCTCGCGCGCCAGGGAAAGAATGGTTCTTGTCCTGCGCTCCCTCCCGCCACAAGGAGGTGCCGTATCACGGCTTCTGTGATTTAAGTTTCATTTTCTGTTTTTCCCATGAAATTCTCCAACTGGACTGAGTACCTATCAGGGTTTTACATTATGAAATGTCCATTCCCTACTCGGCCTGTTAAGATCATCCATATAAACAAAGAAATACCAAAAATTTCCGTTAAAAAAACTGATTTTGGAAACTTCAACATTTCATCATTGACATAAGCCGTCTCCAACCAAAGAGTTTCTTCAGCCAAGCCTTCTCAGGGACAAACAAAGAAGAAAACGTCTGCCAAGTGGGTGTGGCACATAGCTTCCTCGTATCCATAACCCAATTATATAGTACCTTGCACTATCACAACAATCGATCTGCACAAAATCTCTGAATATTGTTGGAAAATATAGAAGTTATGGCTGTGGCAAGGATTTCACGTTTGCGCATGGGCAGCGGCTACTATCAGTCCGGGGATGATGATTTTCATACGGGACCATCTACACACCAACCCACACAATTCCTGAAAATTTCAAAGAAATCGGATGAGAAATGTGGAAGTTATGGCTGTGGCAAGGAATTCATGACAGACACGGAACCAAAATTGTTCAGGAAGGTCTAAAACGTAAAACTCGAGGGGAAATTTTGATTTTGGAGAACTTTTTTTTTTCAACCTGGAAAAGCGAAAACAAATCTTCCGCTACCTTGGTAGACTCGGTAGCAAAAAATCCCCCCAAAACAGCCAATCATCCCCATGAAGAAGATTTACAACACTTAGCTTCCCATACAAGTAGCGAAACACGGAAATTGGCAGTTTCTTGAACATTTTTTCAAGAAAACAGCATTCCAAAATTTTTTTCAAACCTTTAGAAAATAGAAGAACCAAAAAGGAAAGAGTCGAAGAACAAGAAAAAGAAAAAAAAGAGAGTACGACATGGAAACCGAAGAGGACGTGATCAGTGATTGGTGACAAAATGTAGGAAACAATGGTTGCTGTCCGATCCTTCCGTTCATTTCTTATTTTTTTTAGTTAAACAGATAGTTATTTTTGATTTTCCATTCTGTAATACAGTTCAATAAGAGTATTAAAGCATGCTCGTATTTTTTATCTTTTGAATTTTGATCATACCCTTGCCTCAAAACGTTTTGAAACCTTAAAAATGGTTTTTCTCGAAATCAGGTTTTATGGACATGTATCATTCTTCCCCTGTACTCCTCAATTGAGTTGGGAAAAAAGTAAAATCTTCAAGCGTGTTGTACTCATAATTTTAAAACTTTGATAAGCGCCCCTTGTACCCAAAACCGCCCCTTGAGAACTCGTAGTCCGATTTGTACTTTCTTCGATTGAATCTGGGAGATTTCTTTGACGGTGTAAAAGTGTCACCTAAATATGAAAATGTACTGTTTGCTAGGATCTAGATTGGTAGACTTGTAGGTACGTATAAATATGTGTAATGCAACACTCGACTTCGGGAATGACCATTAAACCTTTGTCACTACCTACTTACTTATTTACTCCTCTGATGATTGATATTTTCAAAAGGTGTATTATTTAGCATCGAAGTAACTACGGTGTACTTCGCCGTTCGTAACTACTGGAGAGGATTTTTCACGGCCGTGTGCGGCGCAACTGTCTTCAAGCTTTTGGCCGTTTGGGCTCATGAAGAAGGTATGCCGCACGATATCTTATCAATGAATTATGATGATACGAATCGAATTTTCTTTAGTGTCACTGCATATTTCTACATGATGGCTGGATATGCTGTATTGTTACAATTTCTCTGATTTTGTGTTGCACAGATACCGTGAAGGCGTACTTTCAGACTAACTTTACTATGGAATTTCCGTTTGACCCTCAGGAGCTGCTCGTGTTCGCTCTAATGGGGTAAGCTAAATGCATACTTTCGAAGAAAACAATTGAAAATATTCCTCAAGTTCTTACCAATTTGGTGGACAAATATTTGAAAATTGTATTTGTGTGGAAATCCTGGTTGGGTTTTCTGATTGTAAAATTTGTGAAGATCGTTCATGTTTATGTTTATCTTGGTCCGTTTTTAGCATTCAAACTCCTTAGTTGCTTCAGTTCGAGCAGTTAGATACCTGTTCCAGGCCTCCCGTTTGTAAGAGTGTAAACTTATAAATATCTGGTGACTACTTTCCTCAACTACAAAAATTCGAAAAATGGCTATTTACGGCCGTTTAAATAAAAATTTTAAATTAAAAGTTCAAATTCAAGAATGGTGGAGTGGTGTGCTCCGAATAAATTAAGCCTAAATATCAACAAAACTCAACGCCTTGAACTGTCTCTACGTAGTCCCGAACCCCAGACCGCCACGATGTACGAGAAAATCTGTCGTGGAATGCTCATTCAACGGCCCTCAAGTCAATATTATCCCAAACTAATTTCCTCCTTCGAAAACTTAAATGCACGGTATCGTTACGGGTTCTTCGTAGCGTACCTATATTTTGCATATCTCGACTCGCGTCTCTCGTACAGTATTCTCTTGTGGGGAAACTCACAGCAAATTGATGAAATTTTCCGGCTCCAAAAAACGGCCATCCGAATCCTGAGTGGCAGAGGACGGAGAGAGTCCTGCAAACCCCTGTTTCCAGAACATTGAATTCTGACAGTCCGAGCAAAGTACATTGTTGAAAGCCTGACGGAGGTGAATAGTCATCTAAAAAGGTATGCTGCTGCGGAACACGGATATAATACGCAAAAACGCTATTTGTTGAAAGTCGACCTATGCAGATTTACCTCGACACAAAAATACAACATAGACTTCGCGAGCACCAAGCTGTATAATGCAATACCAGACACGTACAAGTTGCTCCCAATAAAAATTCAAAAGTGTGCCTAAAAACAGCAATTTATTGTGTTTAAGACTTTTTAAAATTATGTAGAACAACCTGACCGTAAATTGTTAAATTGTCTACATATTTTGTTATTATTATATTCTGAATTTATCATACCATTGACTATTTATGACGCAATAAATATTATTATTATCATTATTAATAGTAATTTAGGTCTTCAAGATATTGTCCTGGAAACAAGGAAGGAAATGTTTGAACGAAGCCGGAAATTTCAACTATTGACATGGTGGGCTGAAATTTTTGCTACCTCAACTGCCTAAGTACCTGTAGAAACGATGTCTCAACATTTGATTTTTTAAATGTTTGCATGGATAATTATTGTATTTGTCACTACTAAAGTAATGTTTGATAAAATCAATTTCCTGCCGTTTGAAATGATTTTCTTTTCACCCTAAGGGATGTGAGGAAAGTAAAATGGGTCATTATGTACTTTACTGAGGGTTATTGGGAGTCATCTCACAGTCGTCGCTCATCCAATCGCTCATAGTTTATTTTGATCACTCTATGGTGAGGCAACTAACCCGTAGAACACTCGAGTCTTGAAGGACTTCCAGGGATCGTTTCTTGTACGACTTTTTCTTGGCATTATTCCGTCGAAACCAGATTTTCAAAAGTATTGAAACCCTCAGCTCCTTCGTGGTAAAATTTTCTCTCATCAGCGAGTCTACAAATAAACCAAAGATTTCCTACGGGATTTCAAGTCAGGGAAGTTCCCTGGCCACTCCAAAACTTGTAGACTATCATAATATATCATAGATGAAGAATTCAAAGACAGGCTGAGGAAAGTGGATTGACTACCAAGGAGAGAGAAGATGGTTGCAGGGGTTCAGAGAACTAGTTTCGACAACAATGGGGTAGTTGTATGATATTTTTTTGTATGTTTTCTGTGTAGAGAATCTCTATTGAAGTACGTATCTGCAAATAAAACTCCCGGAAACGCTTCCAAAAAATTTAGAGATTTTTTCGAAAAACGGGATTTCGGATTCAGGCGGGAAAACCTACACACGGCTTGGACACTGCGGGGTGGGGGCCACGTCACGGGTGTGAAGGGGGCCAAGAGACCCCTTCCTTTGCCCGGGATCCTTTGATAGCAACCCTCTGTTGGGTTTGTTTACGTTCGTTTGTGGCAATAAAATTGGAGAATCACTCACACTTTGTGGTGCTTTCATACTGATTTTTGCTAGCTGTGCAATCGAAACATGTTGCATCAAAGATTTTGTTTCCTACTGGCATTCCCTCCACTGTAACTTAAACCTCATATGGTTGTGAAGAAATGCGGTGTTCTGGTGTTACTCGAGCCACAACCTCGCAACTTTGCTAGATTCTTCTAAGTTGGACATAACCAACATCGTTTTATTTAACAATTTACAAACACTCATTGGTACTACGTTGTACAGGATAATGACACTACAACGAAACTTCCAATAAATGAGCAACCATTTGGATGAAGAAGTACTACACACAAGAAATCACAATTACAACTGACATTTTACTATAAAAGTGTCAACTTACCTCACATTATTGGCTCCTCTTATTTCGGCGCTGACGAACTTGTTTGTATTGACGTAAAAATCGTACAACATGCCAATATTTATGTACGGAATATTTTCCAGGGAAGCCACCTCGAAACTCTAGTCGATGGCTCTCCTTTTTGGCATATTGACATTTTGTGTCAATACTTTGGCACATAAACGAAAAAAAGTTACGGTTGTTTTTCTGATGATTTCTACTTACAGCCAAGTTGTTCCTATCGAACTTTATCTTCGTCATTCGCGTTCGTAGAAAAATCGTTCACCATTCGTTGGAAAGCCCTACATTTACGCATAAATGATATACTGCCAAAACCGTTGTACTTACGGAAGAAAATGAGTTCTACCCCTGAGTTAAAAGAACTATCAACAACATTCGAAAGCAGATTGGGTAGGTAGCAGAAAAGTGAAGACATGAGTTGCAGACTCGTATGCAAGCGTTTATTAAAACCTTCTTGAAACTTCACAGTGAACATTATCTTTTCCAAACCAATCAACTAATAAATTATGGTAAATACTGGTGTAAACTATAACAACTAACAACTGTAACAACTCGGACCGCACTACGAGAAAGGGCCACCCGAAAAAACTGATAACGTGATAACTATGACCGTTAAAGCAACGGGGTTAATCGAAGTACCCCGCGCCAATGTGCCCCCCGGGCATCGGCAAAACAGCCAAAATTATGCTTCAAAATTTTCAATTTAAACGATTAATTCAAACATAAAAAACCTGAAAAATATATTTCAAAGTTTTTTTAATCATCACCATCATTTTGCAAGTACATTTCAATGTTTCTGACTCGAATTGTCCTCGATGGCAGTGATCTCAACGCACTCTATTGTGAGATTCTCGTTTAGGGATGACGTAAGAGGTGTGGCCCGCCAACACTAAAAAGGATGGTACTTCTTTATTGAAATAAGGCTAAACTAAATGGAATTTCGAACTGAAAACTGGTCCATATACGTTTTCAAGTGCGCTAAATTCGAATCTGAAGTCAAAAACACGAAATTCCGACCCATGCAACTACCCCATTCACCCAACATTCCAAAACTCTTGTGGAATCGATGCCTGAACTTGATAAATTGATGATAGTACTCTCAGTGTGGAGAATTTTATATCATTCAAGTTTTTGAAATGATATCCGTGGAGGACCGTTCATTTCTCGTACCTGGTAGGCTGGCGCCAACAATCTTCGCCCTAAGAAAAATGTATGGAATTATATTGGGAAGTACCTCATCGTTGGGAAGAAATTGAATTATTTTGACAGTCAGTTTATCGAGCGTTTTATGACCAATATTTTTCCTATCATGACTTCGGAAAGTTGAAAACATCAGCCCTTTGTTGTCCCTTTCTTTGTCTTTTTGACCCTAAAATTTCAACATGGCAATCTTATCAAATTCTTATCAGATTTAGTCACACTTGAAACTTGTTTTTAACAATAACTAGAAAGAAGGAATTACTCGTTATTGGCTTCCTTCTAGAAGTTACAAGAGGATTTAAAGGTATTCCAGTGACGGTCAATAACTTCACCCTGTTACTTATTGTTATTGGATAATTGATTAGTAATATTAATTTGTTTGCAGTGTCATATGTGGCTTGGGTGGTGCTTTGTACGTTTGGTCGCATAGACAGTACGTTCAATTTATGCGACGCAACAAGAAGATGAACGCTTTTCTACAGAAGAAGTACGTGAGTATTGTTTTCAACCCATTATACACATAGCTACCATAATATAGTTACAGCATTGGCGGATCCAGAGAGAGAAAGAAGGCTTCTTAGCTCGCAGTAGGTATTTTACTGTTATTGCTTAGAACTATTAGGCGTGGAATTTGTGTGGCGTTCAATTTATTAGGGGTCGAATTCGGAAAATTGTGACACGTAAGAAATACAAACAACAATAGTAACAGGTAATGTAAATCCAAGGTTGGCCTTTTTCCTTTTTTCTTAACCTAGAAAACTTAGGAAACCACAAGGTGGCCATTAAAACTCATCGAAGTTAGCGCTAAAGATACTAGAGTGGTCTATCGTGGGTATTTAATAATTTTACTATCATGAGAGTTTTGATTTCCCCAAAGAAATGTTAAAACAAAAATTGAGTGTTTTTGTGGTTAGTTTGATTCACTACTATTTCTTCATCAAAATTCTAAACCAGCAAAGTTAGGTTCCGATCGATCCTAATTTCCGATCGATATTTCGGTCCTAAAAGCGTGGATTATGAGTCAAAGACTTCTAACTCCCCAACCATATATTCCATTTTTGTTAGGTAATTGAACAATTAGGCTGAAATGTGTGCACAATTCACAAGGCGAGAAATGCTAATGTGTGTTAGGTTATTAGTCGGTAGGTACTTCGTTAACCCTAGGAGGTCACACGTATGTTTTTATGACATAGAAGTCACAGTGAGGTCAAAATGACCCCGATACCAAAAAGTGACATAATTTCCTCGAGAACCAATTATAAAATGAAGGGTCACGGGGAAAAAGGATCAAACTCCACTTTTTGGCCGAATTGAGATAGGTACGCCATCTTGTAGCTTGGGAGGAGTAGAATCGAAGGGCTGTTTCACTTTGTGGAAGAAAGATCGCATTCATTACTTTTAAAGCTAAAACAAACACGGGGCAGGGAAGAAAGATCAGAGTCCGATTTAAAGACCCCTTCCCTCGCCTTTGCATGAGTTGTACGGCATCACACCAAAGATTCATCAAGCACAAATGCTTCTATTTTGCTTCCGAGTCTACCAAGGTAGCGGAAGCTTTGTTTTCACTTTTCAAGGACGAAAAAAAAAAGTTCTCCAAAATAAAAATTTTCACTCGCGTTTTGCGTTTTAGACCTTTCTGAACAATTTTGGTTCAGTGTCTGTGTGTCTGTGTGTCTGTGTGTCTGTCTGTCTGTGTGTCTGTCATGATTTCCTTGTAACGAGCATAACTATACGAAGTTATTGTCCGATTTCAATGAAATTTTCAGGAATTGTGCGAGTTGGTGTGTAGACGGTCCCCTATGAAAATCATCATCCCCGGACTGATAGAAGCGACTGCGCATGCGCAAACGTGAATTCCTTGAAACGGCCATAACTTCTACATTTTCCGTCCGATTTCAATGAAATTTTCAGGGATTGTGCGAGTTGGTGGGTAGACGGTCCCCTATGAAAATCATCATCCCCGGATTGATAGAAGCGACTGCGCATGCGCAAACGTGAATTCCTTGTAACGGCCTTAACTTCTACATTTTCCGTCCGATTTCAATGAAATTTTCAGGGATTGTGCGAGTTGGTGTGTAGACAGTCCCCTATGAAAATCATCATCCCCGGATTGATAGAAGCGACTGCGCATGCGCAAACGTGAATTCCTTGAAACGGCCATAACTTCCACATTTTCTACCCGATTTCGATGAAATTTTCAGGGATTACGCTGATTAGGTTGTAGATGGTCTCCAATGAAAATCAAGGCCTTACAATTTATAGAAGCCTCTTAGCATGCGCATACGTAAAATCCTTGTAACAGCCATACCATTTACATTTTTCATCCGAATTTGATGAAATTTTCTAGGATAGTCCAGATTAGCGTGTAGATGGTCCCCTATGAGGGTAGTGGAAGGTACTTAGAGATTGGTGTTTTGAGATTAACTACTATGCATCGGATCATCTATATAATCGGGTTATGGATACGAGGAAGCTATGTGCCACACCCACTTGGCAGACGTTTTTTTTTTGTTTTTTTCTCTGAAGATACCAGACAGTTTTCACAATCCCTCCTACCTCGAAGAAGATGACGTCAGTACCAAAAGCTGCTGTAACATTGGGGAACCTTCACAACGGCCCCATACCCATCAAAATCAGTAAAATCAAATGATTTAAAACACTTGTCAGTTTTGTCGTCAACCCCGGTGTTGAAATTTTCTGAGTCGCTGTCCAACAGGTTGGGGAATGTAGAAGATGATGACGCCATTTCATATTGCGACGATTCTTTAGATGAATGATTTATTTATTGATTTTTCTGCCTTTTTGCAATTAATGTTTTGTACAAAACTATACCTAATTTGGAAAATAAAGCCAATTTTTGCCCAACATTTTTCTGGAGGTGACAGTTAGGTACCTACAAACCCTAGTAAATTTACTGAAGTGAATTACGAGATTTGAATAAACAATAGGTAACATGGCGATATAATTTTAGGTATAATGGTGAGCGAAACGCGGATATTTGTGGGGAAAAAAGATCAAAGTCCTTACCTTGTTTGAAATTTCTGATTATTTCTGGAAATTATCTTCGACCTACTTAATTTTCTTTCTTGTCACTTGAACATAATTAAATTCCTGGTCAGGTGGCCCAAACAGTTCATTTTTTTTATGCATAGCGTCCGTCTGGGACGACTTCAAACTTTGTTTTTCGATTTTCTCGGAATTAGGAAAAGAGGAGTCTGATCCTTTTTCCCCGTGACCCTTCAAATGCTTTTTGAGCGTGAAGAAATCATAATACAACTTGTTCAGCCACAAAACCTCCTAACTTGGCCTATTTCAAAACCTATTTTTCTGTGATGTTCCACTTCAAAATTTGAAACCCACCAAGCCTCAAAGACCACTGGGTCGCAGTGGGGTCCAAAGACCCCCCCCCCTTCTCCCGCTGACTTGCAGAATGCATTTTTAAAGAGTTTTCGGAATCATTGTTTCGGCTTCAAAATTAAATTGACGTTGTTGACACTTCCGAACTAAATTGCAAATTGAAAGTTATCAGGTGTTAAGTAACGATGTTGATGTCCAAAAAGTTCATTCAATAAAAAGTATTAAGTACGATCAACACGAATTTAATACAGTGTTAAGATAACAGAAAAGAAAGAAATAACTAAGTAGAAATCCACCCCCCCCCCCCCCCCCCAACGCCACTTCAGAGCTTTCTCACACGAGACACAGAGCACTGCTCAGCGAAGGAGAGCCGTAGGTGGGGTCCCTGGGGACCCCAGTGTGACCTCCTAGGGTTAAGAAACTAGGCTTGAATAATTATCTTGGAATACCTTCTAGATGGTTTCAATCAGTAACGATTCACATTCGTGTTTCTGACCACTGACTCACTTGTGATGAGAACATGATCATGAAGTTCATTCAATTGTCTACCACGATTGATCGTCTTGAATACAATTTATTACCGGGTGATGTCTTGGTGTGAAACTTGCCTGAGGATCCGCCATTGATGTACCTAGATACGTGGAGATTCTCCACTCGAGTTATCACAATAATTACGCCTAAATTCGAATTCCATAATTTTTTGTAGCTCTTTTAACCAGAAGTCTGTTTGTCTGTCTGAACTTCAATCACGCACGAACAGCTGCACTGATCTCCGTGTAGAGTTGTGCGAAATCATGGATAATTCGAGTCAGGTGAATGATAGGTACCTACTCCGCTACAACTCAATTAGGTACCTACAACTTATTCCTTACTTACCTACTGCTGATGGCGTATCGAGTTACTCACTTCTAGAAATAATTACTCCTTTCTTTGTCAACCTGAGAATACATTTCCGAAGGGTGTTCTTCTCTGTGGGATTATGTATAGCATAAGTACAGAAAATAAAGCGGGCTACTCTGAGTCAATCATTTCAAGAATCGGGTTCCGGAAGAGACGAAAATTGTTTGTTTCGAGATGCTCATTTACGTTGATGGGTGAATGGAGTGACCATGTTTTCGATGTTTGTTTGGAGTCTAATATTCAATTTATAAGAAGACAATAATAAATTGAATATTAGACTCCAAACAAACATCGAGATGCTCATAGGTTTTCATTCCACCGAGAAGAGCTTTCTGAACTCATTTGAGTGCAACATATTATTTGGTCTCAATTATTGAGAGTTGTTCATTATTTTCAAAATCTTGCGAGATTCCAAGGATCCTGAAGAATGTTCTCAAGAGTGACTTTGTAAGTTACCTAACAGTTGCGACAGTAAAGATGACACCATGTCAAGACATGGTTTCATGTCAATTTGGCTTGTCAAAAATATCAAGTTTAGAAAGCTGCGGATCAGAAAGCTATATAAGGTGTCCCATGTTAAGGATCAAAAAACTTCGGGAGTCGATTCTACAACTAATTTTAGTGAGAAAATGTCTCTTAGCAATTTTTTTTAACCTCCCGTTTTTACAAGTTTTTCTCATTTCTAGATTTTTTCCGTGTATTCTACCTTATGTCACTAATATTACCATAACTACCTAAATTTACCGTTAAAATGTAATAATAAGGGCACCGTTGGAAAGGGCGTCAAATTTCCCATTATTATAGAGCCTACGAAATACTATTTTCGGCGTCCTGATGGGTGAAAAATCAAGTCTTACTGTACGACTTGATTTTTCACCCATTTTTGTCAAATGAGGTATATCGGTCAATTTTTTTTATTTATTTTTTCAAAAGAGTATGGCTCAGGAATAACGGTAATCGGGTCTGTTCGTCGAGAAAACGTTTTTAAAAAATCAGAGAAGCAAAGGAAAGTTGAAGATTTGAATGGTGTGACGTAGCTAGCCAATCGTGACGTAGCTAGCCAACTGTCTTTGAAAAAGTATCCATGCACAGAAACCCCTCTTGGATACTACAACATTCTACTCACACACGCGCGCGGGGCTGTCCGCGGCGTAGTCCTTGCCTAGTGTGTGTGCATTTATAGCGGCTCGCCTTTTTCAAACGTGTGATCTCTTTAATTAATTTTTCTACCACATGTTATAGTATCATTGGGCTAATAGTTGGTGTATATTGGTTTTCAAGGGTGCTGAATCCAAATTTGAGGTCAAAAACCTGAATTTCCGACCCACCGAAATACCCCATTGGCAGTTTCCTATTTTTTCTTTTTGTTGGAGTTTTTCTTCTCCGTGGTTTTTCACGCACCTCATCACCCAAAACTGCGCAAAAATCTCAGCTTTCTGATGGTATAATCAAAAAACATTTTAAAATCGAATCTTAGGGAGAAATTTGTGTTTGAACGCGGAAAAATCTGCATTTTTTTCAACGAAATCTGTTTGACGAGAGGACCGCCGCCATTCCTCCCAAGCACACAGATAAACCGTCGATTTCGTTGAGAAAAATGCACGTTTTTCCGCGTTCAAACACACATTTCTCCCTCAAATTCGATGTTGAAATGTTTTTTGATTATACTATGGGAAAGCTGAGATCTTTGCGCAGTTTTGGTGATGAGGTACGTGAAAAACCATGTGGGAGGAAAACTCCAACAACAAAAAGAAAATATTTGAGGGGAGATTTGAAAAGAATCAGGTTTCATAACTCCCCGTTAGGTAGGAACCATTTCAAAAAACATGAGAAAAGCAACTAACATAAACACAAACGGTGGATACAGCTTTCGTACAAGTACGCAACCACGAGAGACATTTTATGTCTTATGTTTAATAATAAATTGAGAGCTTTCCAATGAGTGGTGAACGATTTTTATGAGGTGGAAAATGAGGAAGTTAGTTTTCCCTAGGAACGATTGGTTGTACGTGAAAATCATCAGAAATTTCCGCGTAACGCTCCCCGCGTGACGATTTTTCATTTATGTGCCATAGTAAAGACATAAAATGTCAAAAATAGGAAACTGCCAATTTGACTAATATTACTCTACGACTTGATTTTTTACCCATCAGGACCCCGAAAATAGTTTTTTGTTGACACTAGTAAGATGGAGAATTATACGCCCTTTCCAACGGTGCCCTTATTTTTACATTTTAACGGTAAATTTAGAAGTTATGGCAATTTTAGTGACATAACACAACAAGAACACACGAAAAAAATCTTCAAAATGGGAAAAACTTGAAAAAACAAGGGGTTAAAACAAGATTGGTAAGAGACATTTTTTGTTGGGGATACCTTGTAGAATCGATACCTTGTAGAACCCTGAAGTTACGCCCAACTTAAGTGTAGACACCCTGTATAAACGTATTAGTCCTGGAGCCGAGGCCGAAAATCGCACTTCATTTAGGGATACAATTTGACGACAAATTATGAAAATCTTGTCCATTCTGAGAGAGAAAATTCAAGTCTGCCATTCCAAAACAGTTGCTTTCAAAAATGGTGGCCATGTGAAATGTTCAAAAATCGCAAAAAACCTTCATAACTCCGTGAATGAGAGATTAGGTCCAATCATGGATGTTTTCATCAGTCTGCCACTCTTCAACGGCTGTTAACCTTCGGCAGACTCAATTTTAAAAATTGTACACTTTTGGGCAAAAATCCACAACGTTTGGGACGTCCAAAATTTTTACAGCTGGATTTTAAAAGTCTACTTACGGGTTTGAGACTTGTCTGCCAATCCTAAGCAGCTGTAAAGTCCTGGCAGAGTTAAATTGAAAAATTGTCAAATTTGATTTAAAATTCAGACAATTTTGGGATGATTTACATTTTAACATGTTGAAGTATGAGTGGTATATAAACAATAGAGCATGGTCTGCATTGGATAGCCCGCTGTCTTCTAGTGGCAGAATTCAAAAATTGTCAATTTATTGATGAAAATTTGTTTATTTTGGGATACTCCAAATTTTTGCTCAATACTGTACTACTTTATTGAAACTCAAGCAGCGTTGACTGCCTTCAGTAACCCATTGCTTATATGAGGCAGACTAAAATTGAAAAAATGCTAATTTGAAGGTTAAAATTTATGTATTTTGGGAAAGTTGAAATTTTGGCATGTGGTACTGGCACGTAAGTAAAAACTTTGTAACACAGTCTGCCATCGGTATTTCGTTGCTTTCTAGTGGCAGACTGAACTGAAACGTGAAAAAACTGGATTTACATACTTGGATATTGGATTTTTACCTACTTGGATTTTTGAACATTTCACATGGCCGCCATTTTTTAGAGCAACCGTTTTGGAATGGTAGACTTGAATTTTCTCTCTCAGAATGGGCAAGATTTTCATAATTTGTCGTCAAATCTTATCCCTAAATGAATGCGATTTTCGGCCTCGGCTCCAGGACTATATCCTGCTAGTTAATCAACCACTAATTTTGAAGGGGTGCAACTATCCAAATGCCTGGCCTATGACTCGGATCCGAGCCACCTTCTACTACATTGTTGTAGACCTTCTTGACGTATAATTGACGTTGTGAGTGAAATGTGTTATCGTTCTGGAGCCTCCTAGATGAAATTCAAAGATTTATTCCATTGTTTTGTTTCAAACGAACAAGTGGTAATCAAGCTCCCGAAATATAGAGCGGGAGTGGGTCATCAAAATGGCTACATTATACTAGGTAAATCCTGTTTCACTAATGTTTACGTCCTTTAATAGAGGATATGACGTATTAATGACTTTGTGAGTAAAAATTCATTCTTTCTGGAGCCTCCTGGATGAGATTATTTCGAAATATTGATTTCATTGTTTTGATTAAAAGGAAAAAGTAATCAATTTCCGAAATATTCGATTCTAATATGATGGTTACCAGTAAATTTCAGCGTTCTCGATTCAAATATCATCAATTAGTTAATTGCCTCACTTTCTAGCATTTGGACGGAGCTTTCACTTGTCAGCTGGTTGGTTGTCAGTAGTGTATGACAATCGACCCGAAGTAAATGAGGAATTTCACCATGTCGGAATTTCCTATTTTTGACCCCAAAATCGGATTCAGCACCTCGAAAAACCCCCTAAGGCAAACTTTCAGCCCGAACTTCCTAATTTACGAATAAACAAAACAGTGTAAAAAATACGAATGTTTAAAAAAACCGGGAAAATGACGTCATCCTGGAATAGTTCATTTATGGCCGCTTGAAGCGCTGAGATCGAGAAATCTATAGTCCCCAGATGCAAAATTTCACGAAACAGTGAAGTTCGAAATCGAAAAACTGAAGAAAAAAAATAGAAAAAGCAAGATGGGGAAAATTAGGTTTCCCCTGTTTTTGTTTGATAACTTTTTTCTTAGAAAACACGATTCCGTCGTCCCAATGGGCAACACTGGGAGGAGACTGCGATCCGAACAGCCCAATCAGCAAGCGTTCCCGCTGCACGTCTGTTTTCCCGGTTAGTTTTGAAATCAAAAATTTTGATTTTCTCCCAAAAATAACAGGAGACTTATTTTCCGAAATCAGCCCGATTTTCATCTATCCCACACCATTAACTATTCAGGAAAAATGCAAACAGAATTCGGTGAAATTCCTCATTATGTCAACTTTATTGGGATTTGGGTCCAACAGCAAAATCCTCCTCTTTCACCAAATTTTCGAAAATTTTTTTTTTTTCTTTCATCAGGGCTCAGAGGATGAGTTTAGGTTTGAACATCAAACCACGGTCGGGAATGAAGAAGATGTATAAACCAGGAACACTAATCATGAAATTGGTGTTAAAAAACTTGACTATTGTAACTAAAAATTGGAAAAAACACGGTAACATCAGGCTTAAAATTTAATTATATTGGTAGGTAAAACAAAATGAGACAGTCAGAAAGACGCAACAACAATAATAATCAATAATTGGTTGGTTGTCGGTTTGTTTTTCTTCTGAGTCTACCACGGTACCTACAGTAAAATTCTTTCGTTCAGATTGTGTGGTAAAAATATCCATTAAATTCATATTTTTGTGAAACCAACTTCAAAAATAGGTAAATAATATTTTCTTACCTACCTTCTTCACCTTATTACTATAAAAGTGCGTGAATTAAAAGGTACTATTGGGTAAATATCGTACTTACCGGTGTGTATATTTTGACATTTTTTCTTTTCTAGCCGTTTTCTCTATCCTGGAATTGTAATCCTGCTCACATCGTCCGTGTCTTTTCCTCTCGGTCTCGGAAGGTACATGGCGGGCGATATCAACAGCCATGATCAAGTAGGTGCCTGTGTAATTAAGTACCTTTTTACTTGAGACAAGTATTTCACGATATACCAATTCCTTCATAGATTCCTAGAGAATACGATCGTTTACACAAAAGAAGGGTCTAATATGTTGAGGGCGGTATCTGTGAGACTGAGGGGAACCAGGAAGAGGATATGAAGTCTCGGGACAGAAGACGGAGCAATCCTGCCACTCCTTCGCGACTGAGAGTTCGCAGACCACTGAGAGAATCCAAACAACTCACTAACAGGAAAAAGGAAGGGAAAAGTTGAAGGAACGGTGCAACTCCTTGATCTGATCGTGCCCCCGCCCAGCGGATGTCGCTCTTACCAGCACCAAGCAAAAAAACAAAAAACAGTCAAAAATTCTTAAATCTCTACAATAAAATGTTGAATATGGAAAAACAAATTTCCAATCGAAATGGTCCGTTCTATTTAAAACTTTTCCTTCCCACTCAAATCAAATGCTTTCCAAAACAAAATAAACACCGGAAAACTTGATGATCACACTTTGTGGAACAATAATTGGTGGACATTTTCTCACAATGAGAGAAAAACGTTGATTCCCACGAATTTTTCAATGAATAATCGAGTGTAAAACGCCAGGTTGATCGGAAAGAAGTTATTACCTACTCCTAAACCTGGCCAAATTTTACGATTTCTCTGCACAAAATTTCATTCTTAACTGGTTGATTGGAGTTGGTCTCATTCGATTCATCTTTAAACAATACGACACAACATAATCAATCCTTTGACCTTGTTAGCTCAACTATTTTGTGTTGTGCTGTTGAAGGGAAAATTTCATTTTATTTCAGGTTTACTTAACTTTTGTTTTATGTTCAAGAGATCACTATGAATCTGTGATGATTCATCACAGATTCATATTGATCTCTTGAACATAAAATTCATAAAATTCCACTTCATTCATAAAATTCATCACTGATGAATGATGATGTGCTCGTGTTGCTTTATTGTACTCATCTCTTATTGAATACATAATCAAATAATCTTCTTGGTAACCCCCCCCCCCCCCCCCCCAATAAGCTGGATGGTCTAAACTAGGGAAATGCTGTGAGGCCTGAAGGGTCGATGTGGATTTGAGATTAAAAATAAAATCTAGAATCCCTCAGTTGAGTTTCTAACAGTCCCTGCTTTCAAACTGCCCAATCCATGAGAAACGGTTATTATGAAAAACGAGCCGGACAAGAGCCGTTTCGTTATTTTTCTTAACCCTCAGTCTCAGTCGGTCGCCGTTAGTTCCTCGTTCCGGGTTAGTATTTCGCGAAATTACAGGCGCTAAAGCTATAAAAATTACCTAAATTTGAATTTAAAAAAAGTTGAAAACCCTAACTGAATAAATGGGTTTTTTTTTTCATTTTTCTCAGGGAATTGCAATTGTTTGCAATGCAATTGTTTGATTTTGATGATTCTTGCGGCAATTTTTTAGTTTGTCAATTCCCTAGACTGCTGCACTAATGAATTTCAAAAATCCTTGTAAATTTCAAATTTAGGTACAATTTCTAAAGTTTTAGCGCTTGTAATTTAGGGAAATACTGACCAGGAACGAGGATTTAAAGCTACCTCAAGTTCCTCTTGTATAGAAATTTCGCTGCTCCTTTGAAAACCTATCTATTCAACCTTCAGGTTTCGGGGTTGTTCAGCAACTTCACCTGGACAAAGGATAACTTCACCGTCGAAGAAGCCGAAGTCCTCAAGCACTGGACCACCCAAAATTCCACAGTTTTCGTCAGCCTGGGAGGTTTCATGGCTTTCACGGTTAGTATAATTATAATATTGTACCGCGTAACGCTTTCCAGACCTCTTAAACTCCTACTTATTTTAATTGAAAACAGTTTGGGGTGGATACGAGTTTGAGGTTTATATAAACGAAGTCTGATCAAAAAGTGCCAAGATTTTTTGAACAGCGCGCCTTTGTAGAGGGTTGATTTGGCGCTCATTTTTTAACGTGAAACCTTCCTGAGTATTATTGTTCTATCCCCCTCCTCACTGGGTTTTTTACAGCTTCTTGTGAAGCCTGTTTTTCATGTTCCGGGTTTTTTAGAGTTAGTTGTGATGGACGCAAAGGAAGAAACCGCAATTATGGATCACATTGGACAAATCATTCACAAAAACTTTTGAAATCCTTCAGAGAGCTTACGGAATTCATGGTGTATGTTATTAAAATAATATAATACTTTTAATATACGTTGTTTGAATGTTAGTTAGTTGGGCTTGATATGTGAAGAATCTTCCTTGTAAGAATATGTCTGCCGCTGTACTGCTCTCGTTTAACATTCATAAATGATTTTCTTTCAATATATTAGTCATTGAGTTAACTTCTGTTGTCTTTTATTTGATCACCACGACATAAAACAGTGTCATGAGTGGCTCAAGAACTTTGAGGGAGGCAGATCATCAACTCAGGAATCATAATTAATCATCATAATTCAGGAAGGCCCTTAGCCTCAACTTAAGACTCAAGTGGCCAAAGTGAGCGGCCTTGTGCGTTCCTATCGTCGTTTGACGATTCGAGATATGGCAGAGGAGTGTCACACCTCATTTGGATCGTGTCAGGAGATTTGGAACAAGAAATTGAAGATGAGAAGGTTGAAGCCAAGTTCGTTCCATAACTGATGACGCAGGATTAAAAGGGCCATAGCATGGCGGTTAGTTAGGAGCTCTTGGAAATGGCCAATTCCTATCGAAACTTCATGGACTCCATCATCACGGTTGAGTAGTCTTGGATTTGTGGATATAACGTGAAACCAAGATGCAATTGTCCCAGTGGAAGTCGAAAACCCCTCCCAGATCCAAAAAAGCTCGCCTGGTGAGATCGAATGTCAGTGCCATATCTACTCACTGTTTTCTTTGATTCAAAGTTATTCTCCACGAATTTCTCCCACAAGGTGAAAGAATTACTCAATCGATTTTAGTACCTCCAAACACTCAGAAATTTGCGCCAAAAGATTTAACAGAAGAAGCTAAATTGTGGGAGACAGGAGAGTGGGTTTTCCCACCACGTCAACGCGCCCTGGGGCCCTATTCTGATTCACTAAACGCACCAGTCGCTAACTTAACCACCGAGTTGCTAACTGAAGCGACATGGATATTATAAACTCAATAGTGTTTCCGATTCATTTTCCAAGAGATTAGTACCATTAAAATTTACCAATTAAGGTGAATGAACACTTTTTGGAAACGGGAGAGGGAGGGGAATAGATGTATAAATGAATAGATTAGGTTTATTTGTTACCCCCTCCATAAACAACGATAAATCGAACTTATAATGTAATAAGTTGGAATTGAAAAAAGTTAGAAAATCAAAATGTATCAAATATATTCATGTGAGTACTCTTTTTTCATGAGATTCAAGGCGATGTGAGGGCTCATAATGTGGAAGTATTAAATTTTTTACCCCCACCACAAATGTAAATATAGAAGGTATGTTAGGTATGCTAGAATCAAATCCTCCACATAAAAAATCGTGTAGGTACTTTTTGGAAACAGGGTGATCAGGAGATTCACATTTTGGTAGAATTACATTTTTTACCCCCACCCTAATATACAGTATGTTAGGTATGCTAGTTCCAAATCCTCCACATAAATAATCGTGTAGGTACTTTTTGGAAACAGGGTGATCCGGAGATTCTCCTTTTTGGTAGAATTACATTTTTTACCCCACCCTAACATACAGTATGTTAGGTATGCTAGTACCAAATCCTCCACATAAATAATCGTGTAGGTACTTTTTGGAAACAGGGTGATCAGGAGATTCACATTTTGGTAGAATTACATTTTTTACCCCACCCTAACATACAGTATGTTAGGTATGCTAGCTCCAAATCCTCCACATAAATAATCGTGTAGGTACTTTTTGGAAACAGGGTGATCCGGAGATTCTCCTTTTTGGTAGAATTACATTTTTTACCCCCACCCTAACATACAGTATGTTAGGTATGCTAGTTCCAAATCCTCCACATAAATAATCGTGTAGGTACTTTTTGGAAACAGGGTGATCCGGAGATTCTCCTTTTTGGTAGAATTACATTTTTTACCCCACCCTAACATACAGTATGTTAGGTATGCTAGCCCCAAATCCTCCACATAAAAAATCGACTGGGTACTTTTTGGAAACAGGGTGATCAGGAGATTCACATTTTGGTAGAATTAAATGCTTAACCCCACCTTAACATACAGTATGTTAGGTACCTATGTTAGATCTAAATCCTCCACAAAAAAATTCGTGTAGATACATTTTGGAAACACGATGATTAGGAGATTCACATTTTGGCAGAATTACATTTTTACCCCCACCCTGTTTTCAAAAAGTACCTACACAATTTTTTATGTGGACGATTTGGAGCTAGCATACCTAACATACTGTATGTTAGGGTGGGGTAAACAATATAATTCTACCAAAATGAGAATCTCCGGATCACCCTGTTTCCAAAAAGTACCTACACAATTTTTTATGTGGAGGATTTGGTACTAGCATACCTAACATACTGTATGTTAGGGTGGGGGTAAACAATATAATTCTACCAAAATGAGAATCTCCGGATCACCCTGTTTCCAAAAAGTACCTACACGATAATTTATGTGGAGGATTTGGTACTAGCATACCTAACATACTGTATGTTAGGGTGGGGGTAAAATATATAATTCTACCAAAATGTGAATCTCCTGATCACCCTGTTTCCAAAAAGTACCTACACAATTTTTTATGTGGAGGATTTGGTACTAGCATACCTAACATACTGTGTGTTAGGGTGGGGTAAAAAATATAATTCTACCAAAATGTGAATCTCCGGATCACCCTGTTTCCAAAAAGTACCTACACAATTTTTTATGTGGAGGATTTGGTACTAGCATACCTAACATACTGTGTGTTAGGGTGGGGTAAAAAATATAATTCTACCAAAATGTGAATCTCCTGATCACCCTGTTTCCAAAAAGTACCTACACGATTATTTATGTGGAGGATTTGGTACTAGCATACCTAACATACTGTGTGTTAGGGTGGGGTAAAAAATATAATTCTACCAAAATGTGAATCTCCGGATCACCCTGTTTCCAAAAAGTACCTACACAATTTTTTATGTGGAGGATTTGGTACTAGCATACCTAACATACTGTGTGTTAGGGTGGGGTAAAAAATATAATTCTACCAAAATGTGAATCTCCGGATCACCCTGTTTCCAAAAAGTACCTACACAATTTTTTATGTGGAGGATTTGGTACTAGCATACCTAACATACTGTATGTTAGGGTGGGGGTAAAAAATATAATTCTACCAAAATGTGAATCTTCTGATCACCCTGTTTCCAAAAAGTACCTACACGATAATTTATGTGGAGGATTTGGTACTAGCATACCTAACATACTGTATGTTAGGGTGGGGTAAAAAATGTAATTCTACCAAAATGTGAATCTCCTGATTACCCTGTTTCCAAAAAGTAATTACACAATTTTTTATGTGGAGGATTTGGTACTAGCATACCTAACATACTGTATGTTTGGGGTGGGGGTAAAAGATATAGTACCCCTAAATGCAGAAAAATGGTCCCCTATATATTACGTAAATGTTAACGTGGAAAAAAACACGAGAAATCCTCGAAAACCGAAAGATTTTGAGTAACAACTCGGTTGATAACTGAAACCACTTGGTTGATAAATGAAGCGACTGCTCCGGACCAGTCGCTAAGAAAAGAGCCTTCGAAACCACTGAGTTGCTTCAGTTAACCACTGAAACGAGAAAAAGGTGCGTTTAGTGAATTAGAATAGGTCGCTATTATAATATCCATATCGCTAACTCCGAAAATTAGCCACCCAGTGGTTTCGGGAAACCACTCAGTTGCTTCGCGAAGCCACTGCGGGCGCGTTTAGTGAATCAGAATAGGGCCCCAGGGGCCCCAGGGGCGACTGGAACGCCCTGCTCCGCGATTTTCTTGCCAAAAACGCAATGAAAACCCTCCTCCAGGCCCCCCACTCTCCAGACCTAGCTCCCTGTTACTTCTGTCTGTTCCCCAAACTCCAATATCCAATGAAACGACAGCGATTTTTGACGATATAAGAGATCAAACTATAGAAGCAGGAGTTATTGCAACACTGTAAAGAGAGACGATTTTGAAAAACATTTGTCAACATTTTGAAAAAATTGATCAAAAACTGTTTTTTTTTTGCGTTTTTTGTGTGGAAAATATCACCCTAAATGGACGGCATTAATCAAAAGGGAACCAACCACAAAAAATGGCAAAATGACTTAGGAACATTTGAGAAGGGCTAGGTAGGTCTTCGCTTTTAGCAAAAAGGAGCCATTGTTTTGATAGGCTTTCCCACCGAAAGTTGAATTTGAAAAAGTCGTTCAATCCAGAATGGCCTTATCTGTTTCTCAAAAAAAGAACAACGCGAGTCACCAGTTTTGAATGAACTGGTTTTCGTGGTTGGTTCTCTCCTGGTTAATGCCGTCCAAATATACATAAATACGGTATAATTGGGTTTAGCGCGAAATTTCCTATACTTAGCAGCCTATAATATAGGCTGTAAAGTCACATATTATGTGACGGACATAAACTTTGCTCTATCCCCCCCCCCCCCAAAAAAAAAACATTACCTCCGTACAATTGACGGTGTTCCCTTAGTTTTGGCTGTCCAAAAGGTCCACTTCTAGGTCCGTATTGTTTATGTTAATTTCTTCAATACTCCAAGTACTGCAGGCACTAGTCACGTTCTTCGTCAAAATAATCATTCGTGCAAAAAAATTGGATTGTTTTGATTTTTATCTAACAAAATCTGATTAGAATTCTCTAACTTACGAGCACCCAAGAGGAGACACACTCAGCGGAGAGGGACCTCGGTAGGAAGAAGCCTAGTCCCTCATAGCCTAGTCAAACATGGAACTTACATTACAACGCACATTTGTGGACTTTTGTACATGTTTTTGGACCTATGCTTGGAGTATTTATCGAGATTTTCAATTCAGGAAGGTGAGCTTAACTTTTGACGGCAAAAAAACTTCGCTACCGAAATCACCGTCCACATAATAATGGTTGCTCGTCAGTTCTCCTGACATTCCAAGCTCAAATTTTGCCTTCATCTTTGTTTCTCTCTCATTAGAGACTCACTCCTAATTCAATTACTTAACGGTTTGTTCTAACCAATACCGGCGTATCTATTCCTCAATCAACTCCATCAACCTAGACGTACCTTTCCTACATTAATTGATAACTATTTGTCCCATAAAGACGCCGGACCGATTAATATTTCTAGCACCTTCTCCTTGACTGATAACGCTGTTCCATAAAGATAATCAACGTCCTCCATCACTCCTCTATTCTATTCGATCCGCTTCTGAGTTGGTTCCAAAGAAAAAAAGTGAAAAGTTTACTAGGTCCATAATTAGGGCCAGGCTGTAAATCGCAACCTTAACAACAATCGGTACCTATGAGCAATTTCCAAACCTTTGTATCTGTGTATCAGCAAAGTTCGCACTTATCCAAGCTTAATATTAATATCTTTTAATATTGATATGTTTCAGTATGTGTTTTCCATCATAGCCTCGACCATCCCGGTCCCCAGTGGAAGTTTCATACCAGTATTCAAGATAGGCGCCGCCCTCGGGCGAGTCATCGGGGAGTTGATGCACCTCTTATTCCCTCTGGGCGTCTCGTATCACGACACTCTGAATCCTATTCTTCCAGGTACTCCTAACAGCTATATTGATGGTATTGGAGTTGGTTTGACAGACAACCAGAAACTACATTCATTGTCATCCAATTGCCTGTTTAATGTTAAATATTAAAAATAACTAAATTTGTTTAGCTAAACAATCTCTAAAAAGCAATCATAAGCGTCATTTCTCAATTCCCGCTACTCCTTCCTTCTTTTGACATTTTAACATGGATATGTTTTTGGGCTGGGTGTCATTCTAAAATTTGCGTAACGACACAAAAATTTGTGACGTTATTATCAACTCGAATCAAAACTGAAGGCGATCATTAATGAAGTTAAGTTAGGTACTATAAATAGTTAGGTGCTGTAAATAGTTAGGTACTGTAAATACCTAAATAACATGGATACGTTCACAGTAAACATATCCATGATTCAATGTTTTTCCGTGAAGCGGAGAAATTTACCGCGTTTGTTACGGAATTGAGTTTCAGAGAAACGCCTTGCGATAGTTTTTTACGACTTCTTCAAAATTTCGAATTACACTGATCAGACATAAGATACAAAAATGTGCTGATACAAAATATATAATAATTTTAACTTAATAAATACGGTAATTTCAACGAAAAACGTAAAAATTCCATTTTAAAATACGAGTTCGTATTGTCTTTACATTGGCACATAAACGAAAAAAGCGTTAAGGGGGTTCATGAGTCAAAATCGAAAAATTTTCGACTTTTCCGTTTTTATTTTTATAAAAGTCTGTAGGTTTTCCCAGACATTTTGGTGTATAAAAATATTAAATTTGAGCACTAGAAAGCAGAGATATGCATTTTCAAAGATTGAGGAGCCAATCGCTGTTTCTGGGGGATAGCTGTTTCCCGCTCCAGGTTCATAGTTTCTATATTTCTGTTACTACCTACCGTTCTTTCGCTGTTCTTAAGTTCTGATTGATATACTATGTCCTACTCCATGGTTCTAGCACAGTTTACCATGCCACCAAATAGTACAAAAATTGCATAGCACTAGATTAATGAAGAAATCAAGTGAACCAATAGTGTATATCCATTATTCTTATCAGTACTACGTGATATGAAACAACCTTACCTAACCGGTGCAAACACTGACTGATAAGAATCATAGATAAGTAATAATCAGACCTCATTTTCAATTCCTTCAATATGAAATAATTACGAACTATCGATCAAATACCTTAAAAAACGGTAACCTTTCACAAATCGCGGTTTTTCTCCAAATCGGAAAACCCTTGTTTTACGTCACTTAGGTACCTATTTCTCGACAGCCAATAGAGCTGGCAACTTCAATTTTTTTTTATAATGTCGAGAAGGGTTTATTACAGTCATTGAACAAGTTTGGACAAAAAACACCCAACAGAAACATGGCTAGAATTAAAAAATCATAAGCATGAAAAATATGAAAAAAACTGTTTTGCTATATTGTCTCTAGGTAAAATAATATTTACACAACAGAGTTGAAACTCGCTCAGTGGTTATGTGAAGAGTAGATAAAGAATTTTAAATAAAAGTATGAAGATATCATGAATATATCCAGAGAAACAGGTACATGAAAAAGTGTTAAATTAGCGTTAAAAGTGTTAAATTAGTGTTAAAAGCGGCTGATGATTTCTACTTACAACCGAGTCGTTGCTAGGTAAATGAAACTTCTTTAGTTTTAAACGAACAGAATTTGTTCATCATTCGCTGGAAAGCTCTCGATTTATCACGCATTTCTTTCGTACTTGTTCTTGGTATTTATGTCGACATTTTATATTTATTAATGATAATAATGGATGTAGTAAACAATGCCACTTATTTTGCTGTCACTTGGGAACTAAAGACATACCGGTGTGCAAAACTGGCCAGCCTTGCGTGGAGTTCAGTTTGTCTAGAGCCCGTCAGGGTAGAAGGTGAGGAGGGATTGGGATGAGGGGGAATTGGTTGCCGATATAAAGATTCACGGAGTGTGGAAACCAAGAGAGGACGGCGTACTTTGACACCCGGGTCGTGAACTCTGACGCCTCCTCTTATGGTTCCCTCGACTGGCACACTAAACATAGAAAATATGATACAGCTGCTGAGGACCTGAGAGGCTCTTTTACCCCCATTGTAGTAGCCTGCGATGGAACTCTCCACCGAGAATATGACAAATAGGTATATAGTTTACGAAGGTATCTCGTGGTTTATCGTTTTATAGAGTACCAAAACGCTCATTAATTCATGCTGCATGAACGGACTTTTTTTATGGGTACAAGGTATGTTCCCTACACACACTTGACAGACGTCTCATCTACAGTTTGATTGCAGGTGGTTATGCAACCGTGGGTGCTGCTGCATTTTCGGGAGCTGTGACGCACACCATATCCGTCTCGGTTATCCTCTTCGAGATGACGGGACAGATCACCCACATTATCCCTATTATGGTAAAACTCAGTACGTTTTTCACACGCACGTTTCTGTACAATACAAAACTTGGTAGGTTAAGAACATCATACTTGTGCAAAATACGAGCTAATATTTATTCTTTCATATTTTAAGACATGTTGCTTCCGAGTCTACCAAGGTAGGGTGGAGTGGGGCAGTTGCGACCCAAAATGTCAATAGTTCAACTTTGATCCTCTGTAACTTTCCTTTGAAAACGCTATTTTCACTTTTTTTTTTAAATGAGTAGCTTATTTTACGTAGATTACGATGCACTCTTCAAATTTTACAAAAGATTTACTTCTCATGGTCCAAACTGTGTTTTTTAAAATTCCGACCGACTTCCGCATTTGCCCCACTAATCGGGGCAAATGCGGAAACGGCCTGCGAATCCCATAAAAACATTTAGTTGCATTAATGGGGTAAATGCAAACGAAGCCGTCTGAAGAGCTAATCACTAGTGAGTCAGGATAACGTTAGGAATAAGCAGCTGACTGGCGAGAGCCCGCCTTTTCCGACAGGTAAGGGTTGCCAACATAACTGCGTACACATTGAGAAGGTTTCTGAGGCAAGGCGCTCAAATGGCGCCATTTTCAAAACCATTTCCGCATTTGCCTCATTTCCACATTTACCCCACTCCACCCTAGCGGAAGCTTTGTTTTCACTTTTCAAGGTTGAAAAAAAAGCCCCCCCCCCCCCCGGACCCCCTGATGCTATCTTCTTGAAGCTTACGGTGTAAATTATAAAAACATGGAACATGTTTTAGCCAAATCTAGTGCAGAACCTTTAGTCGTAGGTAGATGCATGGAAGAAGGTAGCCCTCCTTCTTCCATGGTAGGTATAATACAAAAGTTATATTACCCCTAGCAACATAATATGTTGTGTTTTAGATATTATCTAAAATGCATTAAGGGGGTCTCAGTCGGTCACCGTTCGTTCCTCATTGCGGGTCAGAACAATAATTGCCAGAGAAATATGGGAAAAACTACTGAATAAACGGTTTTCCCCAAGTTTTTTCCCATATTACTCTGACAATTATTGTATGAAAATTCCTATGTTTACTTAAACATTAAGATCAAGAACGGTTTAGTTCGATAATCAAAAACGGAATGTGTATTTACCTACATCATGTGTTGGTAACACCTGCAAAGGTAATATTAATCAACAAGTGGAGGGATTTCAACTTGCATATTAATACGCCCCTTCAAGTTGACAAGACTTCCAATCTCAAAGATTTCATGCAGTACTCATGCTTGATCCTTGGTACTGGTTTTGTGAGAAAATCAGCAGGCATTTCTTCGGTCTGCAAGTACTTTACTTCCAGTAGTTCTTTCTTTATAGCATCACGGATAAAATGTTGCCGTATGTCTATGTGCTTGGTGCGAGCATGATGTACCGGATTGTTAATCAATTTTTGCGCCCCCTGGTTGTCGTTGAAGACTGGAAGCGGTTTCCTGAGTTCAAATCCCAGTTCCTTTAGGAGTCTTCTCAGGTAAATCCCTTCTTTGAAACCTTCGGCGATACTGAGATATTCCGCTTCAGTGCTAGAAAGGGCGACTGTCCTTTGCTTTTTCGCCTCCCAACAGATGGCTGCTCCCGAAAATTTGAATGCTAGTCCACTGTAGGATCTCCTGTCTACTGCACAACTTCCCCAATCAGCATCCAGATAACCAACAAGAGGTTCATTTGATCTTCGGTAAGTGAGCTTGATGTCTTGAGTCCCCTTTAAGTACCTCAATACTCGTTTAGCAGCTTTCCAATGATCCTCATTGTATTTGGTACAGTATTGGCTCAGGTAGTTTGTGGCGAAAGCTATATCTGGTCTTGTACCTATTGCAAGGTACATCAATGATCCAATCAATGATCTGTACGGAAACTTTTTCATTTCCAGATCTGATGAATCTTTTTCTTCGAAATTTATGTTTGTTGGAAGCGGTGTAGAGATGGGTTTGCAGTCAGTCATTCCGAAACGGTCCAGAATTTCATTCAAATATTTCTTTTGAGATAAATGCATCACACCATTTTTCTCGTAAGCAAATTCTATACCGAGACAATAATGTAAACGACCCATATCCTTTGACTTAAACTCTTTCATAATCGCCATTTTCACTTCAGCCAATTTCTCAATATTCTTTGATGCTAAGGTCAGATCGTCTACATAAATAGCAACGTAAACTGAATCATTACCTTGATTTTTCGTGTAAATGCATGGGTCAGCCTTTGTTGGTTTCATTCCAATGCTGAGCAGCCTTTCATCAAGTTTCTTGTACCATTGTCTTCCAGACTGCTTAAGTCCGTACAATGATTTCTTGAGTTGACAGGCTGTTTTCCCATCTTTCCAATCTTGTAACATTTGGACTGCAATTTCTCTCACTTTGCCTGTTTCTTTTTCAATTAGATCTTGTATTGTTTCTTCAAAACATTCAGGAGCTTGCATCAAGATATCCTCCTCAAGATCTCCATTCAGGTAAGCGGTTTCAATGTCCATTTGGATCACTTCCATGTCTCTTTGGACAGCAAGTGCCATAAGAGTTCTTAAAGAACTCAGTCGAACAACGGGGGAATAAGTTTCGAAATAGTCGATTCCAGGTAACTGACTAAAACCTCTGGCAACTAAACGTGCTTTCCGCCTCTCTAATTCACCGTTGGCCTTATACTTATTACAAAGTATAAGTCGACATCCGACCAGTTTTCTATTTTCTGTTGGTTTCACCATTTTCCAAGTCCCGTTCAATAGAAGTGATGAATACTCTTTTCGAATAGCAGCTTGCCAACCATGTACGTCCTCGCTTGAAAGTGCTTCACGAACTGACACTTCGGTTGATAAAGCAATTTCACTACAATTTGCGTAGTTGCTATCCAAATCGCTTGCATCGTTTCCAGGGTTTGATTGTTTTGGTTTTGAAACAACATTGTAAATTTTCCTCGGTCGCCCCTTTGACCCTGTTCTCAAAATTTTCGGTCTTCCAACTCCGCGGATCATCGTATTTCCTGCCGAAGTTGAGGGTTTCTCCGAGTTTGTAGATCGTTCATCTTCTTCTATTTCATCAACTTCACTCCAATCAAATTTGTGTTCATTTACTTGGATCCGTTGATCATGAGATTGATCAGTGGTGCTCTCCAACATAATTTGTGTTGGATTGTTTTCTTGCTCATCAGAATTGTCGAAATTTATCAATATTTGATCTGACTCCTGAGAAATTATATCTCTTTGAGTTTGATTAGGGAACAGAGAATTTATTTCTTCCAAATTTGTTTTAATTTGTAAATCTTCTTGTTCATTTACAAATTTCAAGTCTCGTGTTATCAATACTTTTCTATCTTTAGGTACCCAAACTCGATAGGCTTTGGATGTATCCGAGTACCCCAGAAAAGTACATTCCTTTGATCTTGGTTCCAATTTTCCTTTCTGATTTTTATCAAGCATGTACCCTTTTGAACCAAAAGTACGAAAATGTGCCACGACTGGAGCTCGTCCTAACCACAATTGAAACGGTGTTTTCCCACTGATAGCTGCAGATGGACACCTGTTTCGGATATGCACTGCGGTAGCAACAGCTTCTGCCCAGAATTGAGATGGCAAACCAGATTCTATCAAGAAGCACCTTACCATGTCAAGAATTGTTCTATGCATTCTTTCAGCAACAGAATTTTGCTGAGGTGTTCTTGGTACTGTGAGTCTTCGAGTGATTCCAGAATTCTTCAAATATTCATCGAATTCTTTACTGATGTACTCCCCACCGTTATCAGACTGTAAACATTTGATTTTTACATCTTTTTGATTTTCCACATACTTTTTGAATTCTTTAAACGTGTTCAATGCTTCAGATTTCTTCCTCAGAAATCGCACTTCACACCATCTTGTGGCGTCATCCACAAAGATCATATAGTATGTTGCACCTCCTCGTGAATTTGTCTTTACAGGTCCCCAGATATCAGAATGAATGATTTCAAGTACTTTGGTTTCCCTTTCTGACTTTTTCGGAAATGGAGATTGACTCATTTTCCCTTGAAGACATATTTCACACGGTGGTAGGTTTTCTGATTCATTCAATTCTATCCCTAAAACACTTTTTGTTTTAGATAATTTCTTCAGGTCATTCACATTCAAATGTCCGAAACGTCTATGCCAAATTTTCAATGATGAAAATTTATTTTCATCTACTGCATACGAACGTTGTTTTTCTTCTTGAACATAATACAGTCCATTTTCACGTTTTGCGCTGAATAGTACCTTTTCATTTCCATTCATGACCTCAGCTTTATGTTTCGTGAATACAACCTTGTATCCATTATCCGTTATTTTTGGTACAGATAACAAATTGCTCCTTAGGTCAGGTACGTATAGTGTGTTGTTGAGAGTGACAACTCTATTCTTTCCCTCGTCCATGAAAAGATTAATTGCACCTTTTCCCTTCACACTCGTCGTTGAAGAGTTCGCTAGGTTCAAATTTATATCTTTCAGTGGAACTAAAGATTTGAATTTCTTTTCATCCCCACACATATGCGACGAACACCCACTATCAAGACACCATTTCGAGTTGTTTGAATTGAGTCCATTAGCCATCAATGCTACGTGATACGATGTGTCATCAGATTCAGATACTATTCTCGCTTTTTCCTTTTTCTTGTTTGGACAATCCGGTGATTTATGCCCAAATCCTTTACAATTGTAACATTTGACAACTTTTCCTTTTGGTTTTACCTTCGTCACCTGCCTATTCTTCGCGTAAAGTGCATTCGAATCTTCATCGAATCCTTTGTTCTTCCTTGCATCATGTTCTTCGATGATTTTTGCTCTCAGAGCATCAGGCTTAGATAGATCGTCTCTAGATTCGATTGCCACACGAAAATTTTCATATTCCCCAGGCAAACTATATAATAACATTATAGTCAACAAGTCCTCATTTATAGTAATGTCCATATCATTTAATTTATCCACTGTGTCGAAAAATCCGGCAACATGGTCCCTAATATCATCTCCAGATTGCATTTTGTGGAGCATCAAGCGTTTCAACAACGTTGCTTTCCGTGCAGGACCCTTGGATTGGTAGATTGATTTCAGTTTTGACCAAACTTCATGCGAAGTTGAACAACCCTTGATCAGCTTTAACTCTGAAGCACTTATCGTCAAGATAAGTTCAGATTTTGCCTTCAAGTCCTTCTTTCTCCAATCTGCACTTCCAGCTTCATCTAATGGAGTCGGTAATGACCCATTAACGTAATCCCATGTGTCGTTCCGGATCATCAGAGCTTCTACGTGAACTGCCCATGTGTCATAATTGTTCCTGCCGAGTTGGTCTATGCGAATCGACGATGACGTCGACATCTCGATCGAAATTTAGCCTACTCACAACACAGAAAAAAAAATCAATCACGACTACAAAAGTTCACTACAGTATCATCTAGTCAGAGCCTAGCAGTTTTAAGCGAGTCTAAAGCTCATAACCTATGAAAATTCCTATGTTTACTTAAACATTAAGATCAAGAACGGTTTAGTTCGATAATCAAAAACGGAATGTGTATTTACCTACATCATGTGTTGGTAACACCTGCAAAGGTAATATTAATCAACAAGTGGAGGGATTTCAACTTGCATATTAATATATTGTTCGATTTTGATGGTTCCAGCGGCAATCTTTCAGTTTTTCCCAAGGCCCAAACACTAATGAGTTTCTAAAATCCTTGAAAATTCCAAGTTTAGCTACATTTTACAGGAAAAAGTAGTATTAACTGAATTAACGGTTTTTCCCATTTTCTCTGGCAATTATTGTTCAATTTTGATGATTCTGGCAGCTATATTTCAATTTGTCAATTCCCTGGGGCCGTGCACTAATGAATTTTTAAACTCTTTTGAAATTTCAAATTTAGGTACAAATTTATATGTTTATGCCCCTTTGATTTCGCGAAATACTGACCCCCAATGAGGAACGAACGGTGACCGACTGAGGAGACCCCCTTAAGAAAAACTCGGAGTGTCGAAAAGGCCGCGTGACCGGCGGAGTGTCCCAGCGTTATTTTTTTCGGGTAGTTACTCTAGGGCAATAGAATGTTCCATGTTGAAAGTTCTCCAAAATCAAAATTACCACTCGCGTTTTACGTTTCAGACTTTCCTGAACAATTTTGGTGTCTGTCTGTCATGAAATCCTTGCCTCAGCCATAATTTCTACATTTCTCATCCGATTTCGATGAAATTTCCCCCCTAGGTATAGAGTCCCCTAAGAGGGTACTGCAAGGTACTCAGAGATTGATGTTCTGAGATTAACTACTATGCATCGGATCATTTATACAATCGGGTTATGGATACAAGGAAGCTATGCGCCACACCCATTTGGAAGATGTTTTGCAAATATCCTCATACTTAGTTGTAGTAGAACCTCATAGACATAGGCATAAGCCTTCCTGTTTTTGGAGGATGGTGACTAAACGAAGTTGAAATACATTTCTTCGAGCTCCGAATTCTTGGATTCTAAAGAATAGCAAACTTAGTAGATAAGTAACTGTTTAATCAAAATTGAATCATTTACTGAGAATAATTTTTTCGAAAATTGAAGGTGAAAACAAGCCTTTGAAGTGGACTTGTCTCTCGAATGAACCTACGAGTTTTGGTGTTTTCAACCTTCTTTCCCGACATTTTCCGAGAATTGAAGATAAAAACAAGCCTTTGTAGTGTTCTTGTCTCTCTCTCTAGTATAGTGTTTACCATAACTGATCCTACATCCTCATAATCACTTTCAATGCCTTGAAGAAGCTGTGCAGTATACAGGGTGTCCCATATGTTATCCAAACTTCGGGAGTAGTTTCTACAACTAATTTGCAACAAAAAGTGTCTCTTAGCAATTTTATTTTAACCCCCTTAAAATCCGACTTTTTTGACTTTTAAGATTTTTTTTCGTGTTTTTGACCTTCCACCATTCAAACGGTCGTAACTCCCTTAAATTAGACTCAAAAATTAAAAATAAGGATGTCGTTGGAAAGAGCGTGAAATTTCTATATACATGAGCTGTTGACCAGTCGAGAAAAACAAAACGCTAGAGTAGTATTTTTACCTCAAACTTGAAAAATAGTCAATTTCTGTTTTTGGTGAAAATGTTGATGATTTTTCCTCATTGAAACAAGGTATTTTCCAGAGGTGCTCAAAAGCTTAAAAACTGCTCTATTTTTAGTCTTACTGTCCCCCAGTTTTTAGTTTTACTGTGGAATTTGAGGGAGAAAATGGTGTTTCAATGCGAAAAAACGTGTATTTTTTCCAACGAAATCGACGGTTTGACGTGGGGATGTGGTGCTCGGGAGGAGGGTGAGGGGCGGCGCAGACCCCGGATTCCTCCCGTCCAACCGTCAATTTCGTTGAAAAAATGCATGTTTTTTCGCATCGAAACACCATTTTCTCCCTCTAATTCCACAGTGAAACTGAAAATTGGGTGACCGTTGAAAAGCCGATGAAATGGAGAAGTTTTTAAGCTTTTGAGCCTCTCTGGCAAATACCTTGTTTCCATGGGGAAAAATCATCAAAATGTTTGAAAAAAAAAAACAGAAATTGACAAATTTTCAAGTTGAGGTAAAAACGTCTGCCAAGTTGGGTGGGCAGTTTAGCTTCATGGACGTATAGAATCAGTTGGCGAAAAAATTATGATTCAAAGAGTTATTGAATACCAAAATATTGGCGATAATATGCGGGATAGGGTTGCAGGTATTAATGTTTATAATATTTTTATAATTTTTATAAGGTATTATAGTTTTAGCGGTCCACCGTCTAGGACCTAAACCACACAATCCCTGAAAATTTCATCGAAATTGGTTGAATAGTTGCGGAGTTTTGGTTGTAACAATAAATTTAAAGTCCGCGCATGCGCAGCGGCTATTGCTTGACCAATTTGATTGAAACTTATAGGGTGTCTCTTAGAAGTTAGTCCCTAACTAACCTCCAAATTTGAGCAAAATCGGTTCATTAGAAACCGAGAAACCGAGGTTCCAGGAAATTCACGTTTGCGCATGCGCACTCGCTCCTATTGGTCCGAAGGTGCTGAAATTGATAGGGGACCGTCTAGGACCTAACCCGCACAATCCCTGAAATTTTCATCAAAATCAGACCACAGGTTAGTATAGTTTTGCCCGGGACAAGGATTGACCACAGACAGACAGACAGACCGACAGACAGACACGGAACCAAAATTGTTTGGGAAGCTCTAAAACGCAAAAAGCAAGTGGAAATTTTGATTTTGGAGGACATTTTTTTTTCACAGTAGGGGAAAAAGGGGGCTTTTGGCACAGGGGCCACCCTGCAAGACAGAGAATACTAACCCGCACGACACGACCCTTGAAACATGTCCCCGCTTCTGCGTAGGGCTTCTGGTTCAAGGGTCGTGTCATGCGGGTTAGTATTCTCTGTCTTGCAGGGTGGCCCCTGTGCCAAAAGCCCCCTTTTCCCCCTACTTTTCACTTCTTTCACGAATACAAAGCTTCCCTACCTTCGGTAGTGAGGAAGCAAAAACTACTCTAGCCTTCAGTTTTTCTCAATATGTCAACGGCTCATCTATTGAGACATTTCACGCTCTTTCCAACGGTATCCTTATTTTTAATTTTTGAGTGCAATTTAAGGGAGTTATTACCGTTTTAAAGGTGTAAGGTCGAAAACACGAAAAAAATCTTAAAAGTCAAAAAAGTCGGATTTTAAGGGGGGTTAAAAAAATTGCTAAGAGACATTTTTTGTTGCAAAATTAGTTGTAGAATCGACTCCCAAAGTTTGGTGGATCGATCGGAAGAAATGTCAACGTAGCCCACGGGTCTCATCATTTGAATTTACTTCCTTTCTCCCAAAGAGCTGGTTTTATCTTTCTCCTTCCAGAAATTTTATCATTTATAGATTTGTTTCCAATGGTGCCCCGTGTCCAGAAGGTTAATTCTTTGTATTCCGTTGTGTTTGTAGATCGCAGTTTTAATCTCAAATGCGATAGCAGCACTCCTCCAACCCTCTCTGTACGACAGCATCATCCTAATCAAGAAGCTGCCTTACCTACCGGATCTGCTACCATCGAGCTCTGGTGAGTGACAATTTCAAGGATTAGTTGGCTTTAAGTTAATTGCTTTGATATATCCGGGAATTGTGGGCGTCTTCTTTGTGAAATTTGGTATTAGTTGCTATGGATCTACAATTTAGAGATATTTCCGTGAGTGAACTGCAGTCTTTTGCGATTCATACAAACTCTTTTCTAATTAAATATAAGTCCAACCATCAAGTCCTTTTAGGGAGCGAACGGTTTGTTCTGTAGAGCTCGGGGTGGTCTCATTCGATTCTAAAAATTCAATTTTATTTTAAATTGACGAACAAATAATACTTTTACTATGAGAGTTTTGGAGCTAAGGCGTTATGAAAATTACAACCCATGTTTTGCAGCCCTTGGAAGTGACTGCCACTGGGCGTTCATCGGTTCGTCCTAGCATTGTTCTGCCAATCCCTCATGGACCTGTGAAAAAATGTAGCTGTGACTGTGCTGGCTGGTCCAGGGTGTAGGGAATTGGCAGACAGATTCATAGTCATCGTACTAATTTAATAGGTATTCGTCTTAAGCTATCAATCAAATCAAATCAATGTTAGATCAACTTGATAGTTTTGTCTTTTTTTGTATTATCCTATATTCCGACGACCGAGATGCAGACAAGACTAGCAAAAAAGAAAGAAGGACGAAACGACGAACTTTCACCGCAGATGACGAGATACGAAACGATTTATAAACACCCTAATCCTAAAGAAGAGCATAGGTCGAACCGATTGACGCCCCTGCCACTAACCTAAAGCTTCTAGACACCAAATGTATCCAAATTTCATCAAAATCGCTTCATGGTAACTGAGGAGTAGTGCGTGCGGTAGACGGATTTTCTAATTTGATTTTCGAATTCTACGTACCTTGAAACGTAAACCATCAAATTTTGAGAGGGAGGGGGGGCATGTTAACAATTTTCTTTCTTCCTCGATTCCAAAGGTTCATTATTGAAAATAATAAACCAAAAGTAGGTTGGAAAACAAGGTTCTGGGCAGAGTTTACAAAAAATATATATCATTTTCATCACGATCTGATCAGTAGGAGTGTGTATTATGTGAAATTGAAAAATCATAATTGGGAAGGACTTTCAAACCGTATTGTTTTCAGTCAATTCAGAAATCTCTCAACACAATCTTTATTGTTGTTCTGTACTCCTGCTGTAGTCATTTTCTTGGTTGTTGTGGAGAAGGAAGCAGAGGACGTCAATATACTCTTTTCAACATTTATTTGGCTAGCGCTTTCGGGGCAAACTATGGCCCCTTTCTCAAGCCTACAAGAAAACGCTGCAAATCATTGCTCAAAGGTTTATTATTTTCTGTATAGATCACCCTTCTGTATAGATCACTGGTTCTCCATCAATAGCACCTACCACCATCTGTATTCTCCATTGACCCGCCCTCTCAAATTTCAGCTTCCTGCGTTCAACAGAAGAGAAAATGGCCTTGGAGCTCACTCAGCTGATCAGTGACCACTCATGCGCCTTCAGCATTCTCCATTGACCCGCCCTCTCAAATTTCAGGTTCCTGCGTTCAACAGGAGAGGAAATGGCCTTGGAGCTCACTCAGCTGATCAGTTACCACTCAGGCGCCTTCAGCATTCTCCTTTGACCCTGCCTCTAAAATTTCAGCTTCCTGCGTTCAACAGAAGAGAAAATGGCCTTGGAGCTCACTCAGCTGATCAGTGACCACTCTTGCGCCTTCAGCAATCTCCATTGACCCTGCCTCTTAAATTTCAGGTTCCTGCGTTCAACAGGAGAGGAAATGGCCTTGGAGCACACTCAGCTGATCAGTGACCACTCATGCGCCTTCAGCATTCTCCATTGGCCCGCCCTCTCAAATTTCAGGTTCCTGCGTTCAACAGGAGAGGAAATGGCCTTGGAGCACACTCAGCTGATCAGTTACCACTCAGGCGCCTTCAGCATTCTCCTTTGACCCTGCCTCTAAAATTTTAGCTTCCTGCGTTCAACAGGAGAGGAAATGGCCTTGGAGCTCACTCAACTGATCAGTGACCACTCATGCGCCTTCAGCATTCTCCATTGACCCGCCCTCTCAAATTTCAGGTTCCTGCGTCCAACAGGAGAGAAAATGGCCTTGGAGCTCACTCAGCTGATCAGTGACCACTCAGGCACCTTCAGCAATCTCCATTGACCCGCCCTCTAAAATTTCAGCTTCCTGCGTTCAACAGGAGAGGAAATGGCCTTGGAGCTCACTCAGCAGATCAGTGACCACTCAGGCGCCTTCAGCATTCTCAATTGACCCGCCCTCTAAAATTTCAGCTTCCTGCGTTCAACAGGAGAGGAAATGGCCTTGGAGCTCACTCAGCAGATCAGTGACCACTCAGGCGCCTTCAGCATTCTCAATTGACCCGCCCTCTCAAATTTCAGGTTCCTGCGTTCAACAGGAGAGGAAATGGCCTTGGAGCTCACTCAGCTGATCAGTGACCACTCAGGCGCCTTCAGTATTCTCCATTGACTTTTGATTATGGAAATTTGATTACTGGTTACGCAGAAGGCAAAACTGTATACAAATCGAAGAAATGAACAGCGATCGCATTTTAGTCAGAAAAAATTTCAACGGAGATTAGACCTCTTTTGCGATTCACACTCATGATTCTGTTTTATCGAAGGAAAACCTTCAAGTACTCGTAGGGACTATACGGTTTGCCCTACAGAGCTCCGGGTGGTCTCAAAAATTTTTTAAAATTCAGTACTATTTAAAATTAGTGAAAAAACGATACCTTTATTTCGAGAGTTTTCGAGCTAGGGCACTTTTGAAAATTTCAACCCTTAATTTTCACCCCTTAGAAGTGACCTACATCAACCAAAAGCTTCGCGGCACAACTAGACCCCAAATGGAGCCCATATACCAAATTTCATCGAATTCGGTCCATGGTAACTAAGAAAAGTGGTGCCGCGTACGGCGTACGGTGTACGGCGTACGGCGGACGGACGGAAATTTTTTTATTCGATTTTCGGATTCTACGTACCTTGAAACGTAAAACATCAAATTTTGAGGGGGGGTTAAAATTCCAAAGGCTTATTATTGAAAATAATAAACCAAAAACAAATAATTGAAGACTACAAAATTAACCTCTAACATGAACAATCACAGTTAGTATAACCAACCAGTCAAAAAAAAAATTTTTTCACAATTTTTATTTTGGATGTCAGTAAGCTGATCAATAGAGCCTTCAATCCTTTGTATACCAGCCAATTCTTACTTCCCTGTTATTTTTTATTTTATTTTTTTTTATTTTTTTTTTTTTTTGCGGAAGTGGGGAAACTCTTTAAGAGCGAAGGGGAAGTTCACCCCAACAGTGTTGGACTCCCCATGAATTAGGGCTACCAACTAAAACCCCACTCCCTCTGCTTAGGACTCACCCCGGGACCACTTGTACAGTATTACTTCAGGGTGAGCCCTTTTTTTGTGCCAAATGGCTGCTCCTACTTCTGGTCTCCTTCAGTTGTATTCCTCATCTTCTTCCTCCCATTTTCCATCCAGCTTTTTTGCTTTGAGGACTGATGTGACGAATACTGCCATTGCGTCCCAGCTCGACTTGTTCTTAATCATCTCATGTATGATTGTCTGTGGACGCAATGTTTCAATGACCTCCTCAGCACACCCCCTCATACCCTCCCATTGAGGACATGTGAAGAAGGTGTGGCAGACATCATCCTCCTCTATCCCACAGTATCTGCACTCTGGGTCAGTGACTTTCCCGATCTTTACTAGGAAGGAGCGGAAGTATCCATGCCCTGAGAGGGATTGAGTCAGGTAATAGTTCACCTCTCCGTGTTTTCTCTCCAACCAAGACTTTAGATCGTCGATTATAAGGGCTGTCCACCTTCCACGGGTTTCACAGACAAGGTCTGCTTGCCACCTACGGATGGTCTCCTCCCGCTCTTCCCTCTTTACTATGGTAATTGTCTCTGCCTTCCTCATTCTTATCCTTTTGCGCTCCAGTGCCTGGTGGTATATTGGGATAGTTCCCGCTATCACTTGTGATGCTGGACCTGAGACAGTTCTAAATGCACTACTGATTCTCAGAGCTCCTGTCCTCTGTACAGCTTCCATACGTGCCCGGTACTTTTGGTACCTAAGGGAGTCTGCCCACACTTCTGCTCCATACAGCATAATTGAATCTGCAGTTCGCATAAGGAGTCTCCTCTTAGCGGGTGATGGGCCCCCTAGATTTGCCATCAGTCGGCTCAGCTTATTTACAATACCTGCAGCCTTATCTGCTGCTCCACTGATGTGCCTCCAGAAGCTTAGTTTCCCGTCCAGCATCACACCAAGGTAGCGAATGGCTGGAGAGGTGATGATTTCCTATCCATCCACATTCATAGGTATAGATCTCTCAATTCTCGCTGTGGTTAGCAGTACAATTTCCGTTTTTTGGATCGCCAGTGACAGTGTGTGTGCTTCCATCCACTCCATCACTCTGCGCATTGCCTGATTCAGCTTAAACTGGAGGTGTTCCATCCTTCGAGCTCTTATCACCACCACCAAGTCATCAGCGTAGCCAATCAGTGAAATTCCTTCGGGCATCTCTACCCGAAGAATCCCATCATAGTTGATGTTCCACAGATCGGCTCCCAAGACTGAACCTTGTGCCGCTCCCGAGGTAATTCTTCTCTTTTTGATGCCCTCTTTTGTATCATAAATCAGCCAACGGTCAGCTAGGTAGTTCTGCAGGACTCGTAAGAGGTATGATGGAACATGAAACTGAACCATCAAAGCCTCCAAGATGTCTTTCCATCTGGCAGAATTGAAAGCATTTCTGACATCGAGGGTAACCGCCATGCACATGTCCCTGGTCTTGTGGTTCCCCAGCTGAGTTTCCTTTGCTATTCCTACCACTCTGCTAACAGCATCAATGGTGGATCTGCCAGGTCTAAATCCAAATTGCCTCAGTGACAGGCCTCCAGCTTCAGCAATGGCAGTCAGCATCCTTCTTTTCAACAACTTCTCATACAGCTTTCCTGCTGTGTCTAATAGGCACAGAGGCCTGTGTGCTGAAGCTGTACTGGGATCTCCTTTGCCTTTCCCAATCAGTACGAGTCTTGCTAACTTCCATCGCTCTGGGAATATACCTTCTTTGAGACATGTATTGTACATGTCTAACATAATTTCTGGATGTATATCTGCTATTGCTTTCAATATTTCCACAGGGATTCTATCTGGGCCTGGGGCTTTTTTATTGCGCATTGACTTCACCGCTTGTGCCAATTCATCTAGAGTGAAGAGAGATATATCACCTGATATTGCAATCGGTGGTCTCTCCTCTATCTCATGATCAGGAAAGAGTTCTGATACAATTCTGTCCTTTACTGCTGTTGACATCTCCGTGGAAGTATCCACTCCCTTGAGCTTTTTTAGCACAATCTTGTATCCAAGTCCCCAAGGATAGTTGTCTACATCGTCACATAACTCTCTCCACTTTTTAGCTTTGCTCCTGGCTATGGCAATCTTCAGAGTCCGTCTTGCCATCCTGTATTGGTCTTTTCTCAGTTGGAACTCCAAGGAGTCCCTTCTAGTTCTTTGAGATAGTCTTCTGAGCCGTAAACATGTCCTCCTAAGTTCAGCAATATTCTGGTTCCACCAGTAGACAGGGCGGCGGTTATTCATACATCTCTTCTTAGGCATAGAGCTCTCACAAGCCTTGGTCAGCAAATCCATGGTTGCAGTCACCAACAGGACAGCAAGGGACCCTTCAGTTGCCCTCTGTTTTATCTTCTCTAGGGTTCCCTTGCCCAACTGAATCATTGCACCAAATATGTCCCTGTCCAATCTTTCAACATTCCATTGGTGCTGGGAGATTGTCGGTTGTATGGGTATATTCCCTCCTATCTTAAACTGGATGTACTGATGGTCGCTGGCAGAGTAATCCTCCAAGACTCTCCACTCAGTAATTTGTGCTGTGAGGTTCTCTGAGGCCATAGTGATATCAGGTATGGTTCCCCTACATCCTGCTCTACGAAAGGTTGGTACATTTCCGTCATTTATGACTACTAGTCCAAGTCTTGACACCATATCCATGACTTTATGCCCTTTATTATCTGGAGCTGGTTCCCCCCATTCCACTGCCTTTGCATTGAAGTCACCTGCTATTAGCACCTCTCCATTTGCATTTCTAGCCTCCTCTTCAATGCAGGCCAACTTTGCTTCATAGTCAGAAGTTGGGTCTGTTGGTGATAGGTAGCAGCTGATGTATGTAATGCCCCTGCTCTTGATCCAGCAATACCCCAGGCCAGCACCATTGGCTTCCACCTGCACTGCCACTCGGTTTACCACCCATATCGCAGCAGTACGAGATGTGTCTTCGAACCAGTTCTGTGCATTGTTTCCATAGGTGTACTGCTCACTCACAAGTATTATGTCTGCATTTCTTTCATTAGCAATCTTCTCTCTCATACTGTCTGCTGTCTTGCTCCTGTGTAAATTGATTTGAAGGAATTTCATGCTTTTCCTTTAATTCTCATGTCCAAGGCCCTCCGAAAGGCAGTACAACCTTTCCTTCCAGACATGTGGTTGTCTGCTACGCCTAGTGTTGTGCACAATGGGCACTTTGCTTCATTCTTGCATTCTGTTCCCTTATGTCCCTCTCCTCCACATTTGAAACAAGTTCCTGTTCTGTCTGGGCCCTTGCATGTCCTGGCAAAGTGGCCGTAATCCATGCATTTGAAACAGCGCAGGACCTCTACCCTTCTCCGGATATGGCAGTTTATCCAGCCGATCCTTATTCTCCCTTTCTCTATTAGTTCCTCAGCATTCTTTCCTGGTAGAGAAACAATAGCCAATCTCAGTTGTCTAGTGTTTGGGTTTGTGATGTTGACCATCACGTCCCCGTCACCAATTCCGTCCAGTGAGGCTTTAATTGCTTTTTTAACCTCCTCCGCTGTTGTGAGAGGGTCTAGATCTCGGATCTCTATTGATGCTCGTGGCTTGAGGTCTTTTACTAAGCCCTCCCCCACTGCATTTTCAACCGCTTTCTTGAAGGCATCTGAGATTGTGCTTGTTGGCTCCACCTCCAGCAACACATCACCACCACCAGTTCTCCTTATCTTCCGGATCTCCGTGTTCATCTCTGCCGGATTCACCTTGTCTTTCAATTTTTGTAAGACCTCGGCATACGAGATCTGGTCTGACACCTTGATGACAAGGGCCTGGGATCTCTTCAGATTCCGTTGCATGTCCCTCTTGACTGCCTCTTTTCGCTTCCTTCTCCCATCCTGTTCGGCACGACGCTTTTCTTCAGATTCTTTCCGCTTTTTGTCTGCTTCTTTCTTTTGAGCCTCTACCTCTGCTTGCTGCTTAATTCTCCTTATACGGTCAGCATCTCGTCTTGCCTCCCGAGCTGCCTTCCTTTGGGCCTCCTTGGCCAGATCCTGTCTTCCTTTCCGGGACTTGACCTTCTCAAATGGTACGCCTGCAGTGTCTGAGTCACTGACCACATGGCTGGATGTTTCAGTCTCCATGCAATCTTCTTCAGAGTTGCTGAGGTCAGTCTCATCCTCCTTCCGCCTTTTCCTACTGCCATGACTCCTCTCCTTGGAAGGAGACCATTTGGTCAGTTTATCCACTTCTGCTTTCAGTCTTTTCTGAACTGAAGTCCTTCTTTTCTCCTGTGTTACTAGGGCATCACACATCTCCTCCATTGTGTTCAGCCCATCTTTAACGATCTGACTGATGTTGGGCTGCTTCTTTGTGGCTGCCAACATTGCAGTCAGGGTTTCCTTCATGCATTTCAGGTATTTGAGATCTTCCTGTCCCATTTCATCAAGCTCTGTCAGCGAAGTACTCCCACCTGTTGCTGCCTCCTGTTTCGTTACTTTTGGTAAGGTTTTGTTGATAGTGTTAAAAGAAGAATTCATCATTAATTTTGTCCAGCACATCGTGTGGAAGGGGGCGGGTCGCAATAGCTAAGAACGGGTATACCCTTGGCTGGTCACATCCATTGTGTTGGTATGTGAACAAAGCCTACCCCAGTTCCCTGAGGCCTAGCCTGCGCTTAACTGGTTCCGGAATTCACGGACAAACCAGCACTCGCCCGTAGCAATGCACAGTCCGACACCATGCATCCCTTGCACACTCCCAGATCACGGCCCGAAGGGGCTGGTTCTTGATCTTGACCAGTTACTAGTCTTACTTCCCTGTTATTCAATTGTGTCGCATTGACTTGATTCTTGCTTCAACTTGTGTCTCAAATGTGTTGTGATAATTTTCAGGAATGTACAACGTGGTTGTCGAAGACTTCATGGTGAAAGAAATCAAATTCATTTGGAACCACATGAGTTACTTCGATTTAAAACAAATTTTGAAGGAAAACCGGAAAATTAGAAGCTTTCCTTTAGTTGACAATCCCAGTAAGTACCTGGATACAAGTAACTCGGATGGTTATCAAATAATGTTTCTAGTTTGTTTTGAAAATACGTCAGGTAGCTCCCGCCCATCTATTTATTGACTTGTGTTGTGTAGCAAGCATAAGATGCTACCCTCAGAGCTAAAATGCAGTTTATCCCTTTGTCGACCAAAATGAGTTACTTTCTCTATAGCTCATTGATAGGTCTTTTATCACAGATCACTGTAGAATACATGCAGGCAACAACTCTTGAGGTGTTAGAGTTTTGATTATGCAATTCATTTCAATTATTTACGTAGATCCTCTTATCTAAGTGTGAATAATTAGCTTCTTGTATTGACAGACTACCGTTTGATTTCATGTTCTCAGCCAACATGATCCTTCTTGGTTCGATCCAGAGGCTCGAGCTGATTAAAATGATAGAGAAGCAAGTCGGAAGAGAGAGGAGACTTCAGGTTGTTGCTCAGTGGCAGCGAGAAGCCCAAGAAAGGTTGGTTTTACTTAACAAACACTTCCACTCGTAGAATTTGTGTGTATTTATTAAGGCACATAGATGCCTGTGAATCCTTAATCTCTCCTTCCCGCCGGGTTCATGGAGCGTCTTCAAGGGAACGTTTAGGACCTCTACAGGGTCATCTCCTTGTGGTTATTCTAAAGGTGCCCGTTCTGCTCGTGCGACCTCGGTCTACATTTAGCGAATTTCTGTGAATCATGTTGCCTTCAAAACAAAGTTATTATTCGACTCCAAAACCCAAAAGAAAATAATTTCAATTCTATGATATATATATTTTTAATGTTCGAATTTCTTCTGTATTTTGGTGTGAATCTAACCTGTCCGATTCTTTTGGCAGAGCTAGGGAAGAGTACGAGAAGAGAAGGAGGGAAGCGGAGACCCGGCAGCGACGCCCTTCTCGTTTCGAGGTGACGCCTGCTCCTGACATACTCCGCATGAAGGGACAGTCCAGCGGCGATATCGACACTTTAGCTGACAGAGTTAGTCTCAACTAAGCCTAGAGATTCATTATTGAGAATAATAAACGAGAATAAGGAAATATTTTCACAATTAATGACAAAAACTTGTAGACACACTTGATCATTAAGATTTTTTCAGAATTTTGGGTCTTGAACAGACGGACTACAAACTTAAGTTAATTTAAAAGGGTTTATTTCGGAGCACAAGCACTAGCAGTGAAGAGAAGGAACTGACTGCACAAGTTCGAGTGGTGGGAGAAGGGGGGGGGGGAAATTGATAATATCGATACCCTGAAGCGCAAAGGCGCTATTTCCAAAAAAGAGTTATGAGAAAAACGCAAAAGAAGTGCACAATTCCTAAAATAATGGATTATTACACTAAACTTATTAATTTCTTCTAGAAATGTTCAAGCTTTGATCTTGAAGAAGGTCAATAATAGTTTTGTTGAATTTTAGTTTTTCTGAAATTAAAAAAACGCTGCAAATTGTTACACAAAGGTTTATTATTTTTCGATATAGATTACTCGTCTGCAAAGAACACAGATTTGCCATTGTCACCACACACCAACATGAAGAAAAACATCGATCGCATTTCGGTCAGCTAAAATTTGAACGGAGATTAGGCCTCTTTTGCGATTCACACGCGTATTTCTGATTTATCCTAAATCCAACTCTTAAGTTCTCGTAAAGAACGAACGGTTTGTCCTACAGAGCTCCCCGTGGTCTCAAAAAATTCAATACTATCTTAAATTGAAGGAAAAACAATACCTTTATATCGAAATTTTTTGATCTAGGGCGTTTTCAAAATTTTAAACCTTATTTTTCAACCCTTAGAAGTGACTGACATTTACCATAATCTTCGGGGCACAACTAGACCCCCAAATAGAGCCCATATGCCGAATTTCATCAAAATTGGTCGATGAGAATAAGGAAAGGCGGACGGACGGCCAAATTTTTATTCGATTTTTGGATTCTACGTACCTTGAAACGTAAACCAACAAATTTTGAGGGGGGGGGGGGTAACTTTTTTTTTCTTGGTCAATTCCAGTTTATTATTGAAAATAATAAACCAAAAAACGTGGAAGATGGATGGACATTGCGCCTTTGTGCTTCAAGGTATCAATAAGATCCCGGGGCAACAGTTCAATAAATTGAGTTTTGTTTTCAACGAATTTTCTGCACATTGCAAACCGTTTACCTACTGTTAACAACGCGGACTGGTTTGCAGAGGAGAGAGAGAATGAATGAATATTTTTATTGATCTGTGCATAGATTAGACCATTGGTCCATTCTTACTCTATGACAGAAAATTATAGTTTGATTACTAATACATGTTAATGTCAGTCTTTATAACTAATATTATCATACAATTCAAAGATGTGTGTGTGTGTGATATTGAAAAACAGTAGTTGCTCCGCAGCCAAATACTTGTTATGTCCCCAAACTTGGGCGGCGTATGTAAGGATTGAACGAACAGCCGCTTGAAATACCTTATACTTATCCTGAAGAGAGACTTCAGGCTGAGTGAAGAAAGAGCGATAGATGAAGCATATCCCTCTTTTGGATACCGAAGCTCGATCACTCAAGTGAGCAGAGAGGGACAACTTTGGAGTCATGGTTACCCCCAGATATCTATACGTGGAAACCACATCGACCTCCGCTCCATTAAAAGTCCATCTCTCACCCCTCCTCAGCCACCCCCCCTCGCCGAAACACCATAACCCTGGACTTTGTGAAATTTACCTCCAAATACCAACGTCGCCTGTACTCCTCCAAGGCGTTGATGTTTCCCTGGAGTTCCTCCACTGACTCAGACAACAAAACGACGTCATCTGCATACATCAAAATCCGCACTACGGAGCCGCCCACCGTCACACCACTCGGGAGAACGTCAGCCAAATCATTGAGATAAAGGGAGAACAGTGAGGGGCTCAACACGCAGCCCTGCTTGACTCCTCGTTCTATGCTGAAAAATCCAGACAATCCCTCCCGACTCCAAACTGCAGCCCTTCCCTTGCCATACATTTTTGCCAGAATTTGTAGGAACTTTTTGCTAACCCTCGTTTGAAGAGGAAGAATGAAGTGCAAAGTGTAGTTCTACGCATATCCGATTTTTCGCTGTAGTGTATGTAGGAATACGAAGTAAAACTCAAGATGTTCGATTTAAAGAGAGAAGAAACATCTCATTATTGAATGAAAAATAATATTCTCGAAGGTTCGAGACCAAATCAGCATCATTTACATTAATCACAGTGAAGGAATCAGCGTGGAAGGTTGATTACATGGATGGTACGTTCGCATTACTTAAGTAAAGTTGAGAAGTGAAAAGTTTGAGTTCCAAGTGAAGACGGCAGATTTTCGATGGAATACTCTTCATATCTCGTCTTAGGTAAAGACCGATCAATTAGTGCGAGAGAAAGTTCATAAAAAAGTATCGAAGGTACTTTGAATTGGTACCTTCAATTGTAATGTGCCAGAATTGACATCCATGCCCTTCAGGCACATTTCAATTTAAATCGACAACACTTCGCAACTCCATGTTCTATTACTTCCATGAAAGCAACCATGAGACCGATGTCCGCCAGCAACACCCAACGACCGATGTCCGCCACATGTGGGCCGAGGACAGTGAGCGCGCCACCATCGCGGCCTTCTCCATCCAACGGCCACGAGGGCCGAGGGCATAAAAGGGGCTGCCCCCTCCCTCATGCCTTCAGTCCTATCAAGTAACGCGTCTCGTCAAGTGCTTAAGTCGAACCTAACCCTTGTGGACTCATCCCCTCTAATTGTAACGTGGAGTGAACGAACTGAGAAGAGTGAGTGTTTTCGAACCACAATAGTCTTCACTTCAACCCCGCCAGTCTTTGTTTCCCGAGATCCATTTAGCCAAGGCCCGGACTCCGGAACGTTGCCGCCTTTCTCCAGTACGCCGACAAGATCGTACCGAATTCCGGACGACCCCCGAACCGAGGCAGACTTGCCCCGTTCCAGGCTCCCCCAGCTACAAGCCTTCAGAAGGAGAGGCCCTGGTCAACTCATCAGCTACAGAGATCTCAAGAGGTCCAAGCTCGGCACACCCCATCTGTAAGCGCTTACATTCTTACTCAAATCTGGCAATCAACCCCCTCTTATCTTTAGTCCCGCCATAAGAAAGAAATTGTAGAAATTGGAAAGATACCTATTGAAACCATATTTTGTAAAGCTAACCCTGTAAACTTGTAAAAAGATAGTAACGATAAAGTATAAACACTAAGTCAAAACCAGTCTAGTATTAGTAGATTCAATTCTTTTATTTTAACTTGTATATCTCGTTGCTGTTCCTACGAAGTGATATATATATTTTTAACGACGTTTATCGATACGATATTTAGCTTTGACTCCTTCTGAGTATGTAAACAAAATTCCGCTTCACGGTCAGTACTTTATAATTTTCTTTAATAAAAACCCTACGTGTTTAACTCTTGTTGCTTATTTCAGAGTCTACCCTTTTCAGCTCACCAAAAAGGCACAAGTATATCGCAAGTAGGTTTTTGGTATTTCCCAGGTCATTTACCGACCCGGGTGGTGGCAGCGACCCCAAGGAATTTCAACCAGGTTCGAACAACGACCCTCGGACCTTCAGTCCGAGGCCCCTTTTTCTACCTGCCGAGATCCTTAGGAACCTTTACAGCTTAACTTAACTTATAACTAGAAATCAGATAGGAATTAGGAATAAAGGAAGTAACAATTAAATTCAGAATAACAAAACTTTTATTATCACAACTTAAATTCAACTTAGCGTAATATTAGAATCATTAAACCAGTACTTACCGCACTTACCTGCCTTCAGCAACGCACCAACCTACCTATCAAAAATTTCTACAAAACAAAAATCATAAAATAAAATAACCAATTCACAAATTAATATAATACCAAAACCAAATATCACACAATTTGTTATTTTTCCCCTTTCAATACCGTTTTTGATATAATTTTTTCCCCTCTGATTTTCTCCTTACAATATTGGAAGGAAGCCCTGAGATGTAACTAACGAAATTTAGAGTACTAACAACGTACTGTGGAGGGCGGGACAAGAAATTATCCCGGTGATTGTGTACGGCTTCAAACTACGTCAATTGTGTCCATTGATGATTTCTAATCAATACTTTTTGAGGTCGTCCTGAAGATTTCTCCAATAATGTACATTTTTTGGTTTTAATGTTACAGTTTTTAACAAAATCTTACGTATCGTCTGGGTTCTTCTACTTTTCGTAGCTAAATGGCTAGAAATAGACAGTAAGATTTTCTCGATTTTGAAATTTCAAATACAGGGATGACTAATATTGAATTTTCAAATTGCGTTTTTCAGCCTCAGTTCATTCCAGTTTTTGGATCACAACCCAAAAAATCCATCCTTAAGAAAACCAACTCTTTCAACCTGCGCCAGTACAGTCCTCTGATGACACCCAACATCACACCCTACACTACCGTCACTGGAGCCGAAAGCAGGTATGTGTTGCCTTTCTTTTTCTTCTGACTTGATACCTACATGAACTACCTATGATGTAAAGGTACTGTTGCGATTCCTGATCATACGGAATCTCCTCACTTGGCTGGTTATTGGGAAACCCGCGTTACCAGCAGATCCTACAGGATCCTCACCAGATCCCACACTATTCCTCCCGCCGTAATTGGCGATCTCGACGTGATATCGGTGAGGTGACTTGTGGTGCACACTTGCTCTTAACTCCTAGTAGGCCAATAGAACAGTTGCCATGTACACTCAGAAGCGACTTAGAGGACGCCAGGCTATGCTCTGACTATCGCCTCTGGAGTGAAGGCGGAGGATTCCTGTCCTTGGTGAGCCACATTCTTCCTCACTGGTAACCCCAAAATCAGAGAATCCTTGGAAGGCGAGTCTTGTATTGGAGACATTCCCTATTATTCTGGTTGGCCAAGTTCGATATCACTAGACTTGTTCTTCTGAGCATTTTTAGGTCTTGTTACAGAGGTTAGGTTTTAGGTTGTTGTCCTCTTCCACCCGAGGTTACAAGATCTCTAAACTAACTATGGTTTTTTTATATTATCTTATCACAACTGATCTTACACAACTCCTTTCGCCAAAATTGGTAAGCCCAAAAATCTTGAGGAATAGAATGCAAAGAACTGATCAAATCTCTGAAATTCCTCCTTCTTTTTTATTTGGGAGGTGACTTTGTGTGGTGATTCCCTATCATTTTGAATCTCCACCACTGCTGGCTGGTAACTGAGGAGTTAGGTGCAAGAAAGGCTTATGGGTGTGGCTTATCAATGTTTCAAGAGAATGAGTGTGTGCGACATCTACATAGCTGGTAGACGCCCGGGTGCCAACTTTTGTCGGTCGTTGGACATCCTGTGTAAACAATTTATGGAAGAATTACAACAGCCGTTGATAAAACAATGCTATGAACCAAAGAGCACAGAATTTTTGAATCAAACTTGTTACTACAAGTCTACAAACGTAGACAACTGTAGTTTTTTTTGTAGGGAGTGGGGACCTCTGAGAGGGAAGGGGGGGGGGAGCTGGTTGATCTGCCTGACAGTGTTGGACTCACCCTATCTTGGGCATACCAACTGAAACCCCACTTCCTCTGCTTAGGACTCACCTCTTCAGGGTATGACCACTACAGTATTACTTCAGGATGAGCCCCTTTTTCTTTTGCCTGAAGGCCGCTTCTACTTCTGCTCTCCAGTCAGATATCCAATCTCTCTATCCACCCTATTCCACTTCTTCTTCCTCTCATCTTCCATCTAGCTATTTTGCTGTGACAAATACCGTCCCAGCTCGACTTGCTCCTAATCATCTCTTGTTTGATAGTAATGATGATTTAATGCTCGTCTAGACCCGTAAGCCACTCTTGCATCCACATCCTCTATTAAAAACGACGTTATCAGCAAAGATTTTACTCACAAGCAAAACCAGACCTTGACAAAGTACCCAACAAGATTAACCCATTCAACACGGATGACCTCTTAATAGGCCAAGGCGGAGTCTCGCCCGGCCGGCAGACCTCTTAACACTCTCCGTGCGGATGATGGTAATAACCATCATGCCGAGTTTTGCAAGTGGCGAGTGATGGTTTCTACCATCACAGCTCTAAGCATATCTCCGAGCTGTTCATCGTTCTGCTACCTAGTGGATGACTTAAGAACCTCTTTCGGATTTTTTTCGTGCTTAGTGGGTCCTCTTGTCGCCACCAGAGTGCGCCATTTTCACTTCGGGGATTCTGTTATCTTATAAGATTTGCGGGTTTGCACTACCGAATTCCTGACAAAAAGGTCTCCCGCCACAGGCGAAAACGAGTTTACTGAGCCCGCATTGAGAGTGTTAAGAAGCCATGGCGTTCTCCCTACCTCACTTGATTCAAACACGTTGTCCAGGCTGGAGGTCCTTTGTCTGGTGAATTCCTCGTTCAATGACCTTCAAGGTACCGGGAGATGTTGTTCGTTTGGGGTGCGGCCATTTTCAACTTTGCTTACAGAGCTACCACCACAACATGAAATTTTGGTCGCCAGTGTTGCTTGGCAGGCGGGCTCGACCTCTCTGAGAGCGCCGTGTTGAATGGGTTAAATAGGTGATGAGTTTGGTGAAATATTCATTCAAAATTCATGTTATGTTTCTGTATTTACATTAACCCTTTCGACTTTCTCTAGGGATTCCTTCAATCATCCACGTTTTATAAGTGCAAGGAGGTAAGAATAAAACCATTCGACGTGCGTTTCTTTAGTCACGTCATCGCACGACGCTCTTTTGTCTATCATGTGATTCTGTGTAGTTCAAAGTGCTCAAATAACCAAATCCAGACGGATTTTGTTTACTTCGTACTGCCCCAAACCCACTAATGGCTGGGATGGATAAGTGTCTTTTTCGTTTTCCATGTGAAGTCTGTTCTGTATGAAATGAAATTATACGTTCTGTAAAATTTGTTGTACACATAATACGTGAAGAGTGAGATGATATTGATGTTTGTAGAGTATCACTAGCTCAGTACAAATCACTCCACCAAAATACGTCTTGCGTCAAAATTTATGGTACGAGTTCTTTCGCTTCCAAGTCTACCAAGGTGGGGGAAGCACTGTTTCTTTCTAAGGATGAAAAAATGTCTTTCAAAATCAAAACTTTTCTTCCTGAACTACTTTGGTTTCGTGTCTTTGTGTGTGTTTGTCGGTCTGTGTTGAAATTCTTGTTACGGGCACAACTATTCTAAGTTACTTACAGCCTGGTTTCAATGAAAATATGGTTGGTAGGTAGTGGCAATGGTAAAGCTGTGTTCTTTGCAGGCCAGTGATCTATACAGAAGAATATTACTTATATTAAGAATGAACCTCTGCGTAATGATTTGCAGTTTTTTGTGTCTGACATGATTGTAATAAGAGTATCCAGTCCACACCAACATTTCCCACCGGGGAGGTGATTGCCATGACGATTTATGACTTTTTAGAGAGTTTTCACCACGTCAGACTTGAGATCATGACGACTAGAGACAGATGGCCAGCAGACGCAGAAGCTAACTTTTTTGGTGGATTTTGAGTCGTCACAAAATAAGGTGCGGACTCTGGAAGTGACGCTAAACAGCTACTGACCTGTGAAGTCACTAGAAAATGGCCGATAGCAAACAGCTGATTCAGACTCTGGGGGGTCTCGAAATGAGTTTTTCAGATCGAAAATTAGAATATTTTTCTATGTTTGAAAAAGCAATACATTTATTACTACTTGGATAGGTACCTATTTACATCCCTTTCTGACCCTACATTGCGATATAAAAACCTACTTCTGATGATTTTGATCGTTTTCACCTTTAGAAAGTATTGAACGCCACTAGCTTTTCCAGATCTCTTACTGCATTTTTTTGGGTCTATAACAACTTACTACCGATTTTGCAATAGATACCTTTCTACTGGTTCCTTGTTTGTCTAACTGGACGTCCGTAACATATGTATAGATAATTTAGAGTAGGCAGGGACTTCGTTTCTACCTACCAGGAAGTACAGACTAAATAGATGATATTTAATCGAATTTGAAGTGGAAACTCGAGAAAACACAACTACGGGTATGCACATCTATCAATTCTTAGCACACACGAGTTTTCAGACTGAAAAACAGTTCATTATCTCGAAGTAAGTTCATCAGTACTTTTGACCCGCCACCAATGCCATCCATTTATTGGAAATCATACTGAGAGGCTGAGCACACCAAAATCCAGTGTTGATAGAACTCTTAGTTATTTTCCTCAGCCTGGGATTATTATTTATCGGTAAACTATTGCTTTCACAGGATTCGGATGGCGTTCGAAGCAATATTTCACAAATCGACGACGCTTCAGGACGTAGACCCCTCCTCTCCTGGCGCTCCTAGCGACAGCCCGGAAGATCATTTGTCGCCTCATCTGACGCCTATAGTCACGCCGTGCCCCTCACTCCCAGCGAGCCCGGGTCCCAACAAGAAAGTACAACTGGTAAGGCCTAATCATTGTGACAAGCGAAGGGTGCAGGGAAAAAACCAACTTGATTTAGATTTTTTAAATCGTCACTTCAGTAACACCAGGAGACCACTGGGTACTTACTCCAGTAAGACCTCATGGATGGTCACCTGCTGTATCAGAGTGGGTTGGATTGTTTCGGGGGCCTATTGCCAAATACAACCAGTGAAACCAGTGCTGTGTTTCGTGTGGCAGAAGAGGTTTTTCTGTTCTTGTTTTCTTTTCCTATGGGGATAAAAAAATGTAATACTACCAAAATGTGAATCTCCTGATCACCCTGTTTCCAAAAAGTACCCACACGATTTTTTATGTTGAGGATTTGGTACGATTTTTTATGTTGAGGATTTGGTACTAGCACACCTAACATACTGTATTTTAGGGTGGGGTAGAAAATGTAGTCCAATACACAAGAAAGGCGACAAGCTTGACTGCCGTAATTACATAGGCATCTCGTTGTTGGATGTAGCATATAAAATACTGTCCATTATCCTCTTTCGACGGATCCAGGGCTACACAGAAGAAGCTCTTGGAGGCTACCAATGTGGTTTTCGCACGAATAAAGGAACTCTCGATCAAATTTTCATTTTAAGGCAAGCTGCTGAAAAATTCGTAGAACATAATACCGATTTGCACGTATTGTTTATAGATTATTAATAAGCATTCGATGGTCTTAGCAGAGTAGGGATAATGCACGCATTGAAGAGAAACGGGATTCCTGAAAAGCTGATCAGGCTAATCGAAATTACCCTTCAAGGAAGCACTTCGAAAGTTATGGTTGGTGGCTGCTGCGGGGAACCCTTTGAGGTAAGCTCGGGCGTCAAACAGAGAGATTCGCTGTCAGCCACGTTGTTCAACCTAGCTCTGCATGAGGCTGTCAAGAATGCAGATAAGAAGGGGACAATTGTCGACAGAACATGGCAGATTCTGGCTTATGCCGATGACATTGCTTTATTGGGGCGAAGCCTGGATGCCCTGCAGGAGGCTTTTGGGGTTTTGCATGGAGGGGGAAAGCCAATGGGTCTGTGAATAAATGAAAGCAAAACTAAATACCTCAAGATATCTCCCTCGAGCCGTGTCCAGCGGGTGCCCAGAGGTGTGACGTTTGGTTCTTATAAGTTCGATGAAGTCAGGTCCTTCACCTATCTGGGGAGCTTGGTCACGAATAGAAACCAAGTACAGGATGAGATATGCTCACGAATAATGGCAGTCAGCCGAGCATTTTATGCCAATATAGAACTGTTCAAGAGCTGTGTGGTCTCCAGATCAACGAAGATGAGGCTGTAAAGATCCCTGGTGCGGCCAGTGGTTTGTTATGGATCAGAGGGTTGGACCATGTGGGCTGAGGATGATATTTGAGAGAAGGATTAAAAGAAGGATCTATGGAGCGGTCAGGGAGGGCCAAGGGTGGAGAGTAAAACAGAATGCAGAAGTTTATGAACTATTAAAACATGAAAACATAGTCCGATTCATCAAAGCTGGGCGCATCCAATGGCTGGGACATGTCGACCGCATGCTGATGGAGGCCTGCCCGAGAATGATGCTGCGAGCTAGAATGGAAACTAGAAGACGAAGAGGTCGTCCTCGGAGTCGCTGGCTTGATGATGTCTTGAGGGACCTCCAGGTGGTGGGATTGCGGAGGTCTCAGGGGGGTGACCGTGCCCTGTGGCGGAGGGGAGTTCGGGAAGCCAGGGGCCACATCGGCCTGTAGTGCTATGTAGTTAGTTAGTTAGCAGAAAATGTTGTACTACCAAAATGTGAATCTCCTGATCACCCTGTTTCAAAAACTAAATCTAAAACCCACACAACGTTTTATGCGGAGGATTATTGTCAGCATACCTAACATACCTACTATATTTATTTTTGGGTGGGGGTACACAATTTGATAGTTCCAGATTATGAACCCTCTCATTGCGCTGAATCAAGAACGTTCTTACATGACTATATTGGTACATTTTCATTTTTAAACTTTTTTCAGTTCCAACTTATTATTTAATATTATTAATTATGATAACATTTATTTATGTTTTAGTTTATGTTATGACCCACATATCAACTAACAGTTAGTTCTTAAATAAAGAAGCGAACAGGAGGATCCCTGAGTGAGTCATCACCCGCTGGGGGAGGCGAGGTACGGGGAAACACGTCAACATGATGTCACCCTTCCACCTCTTTCTCCCCCAAGGAAACTATACGAGTATAATATACTTATATAAGCTTATATTATAAGCCCTCTCAGGGATGCTCCCTTATGCCAATCTAGTTCAGTCAACCGACTTGTTCATTTCGCTCTCTACCTTCTCGGATAAGGATCTCCTTGAAGTACTAGGCTCACTAGGTAAATATCCTGCCTCCTGACAGTCGGTTTCTGATTGAAACGCCGGGGTTGCTGGGCTAGCCTATGTTCCATGCACTCCGCATGCCGGTCGGGCTAATAAGCTGCCGATGCGACAGTGCAAGTCACTAGCTTAGGGACTATTCTCTCTTCGTTGATTAGGGGTTAAAGACTCCTTCACTCTACGACACGCAGACAAAACAGTTTGTTTATAAAACTGGAAAAAAGCAAATATTGAACCCTGAAAAACCTGGAAAACTTTGGCAATTTTTTTTTCGGCGACTCGCTGGAGACTTTGGTAACTCTTTTCTATGGGCACAACCAATGGCAGATGCAAATTGTTTGTGACAGAGCAGTAGTTGCTATGACACCTGATTGGTGATTTGATGGAATAGTTCCTTTGTTCCCCCAAATCAAAACTCAGGGATTGCTCCCCAGTCTCATTCCAGGCATCGATCTGTGAGTACCTACTTTCATATAGGATCACTTCCCTTACCCTCGTGGTTCGAATCCGAAGATCTAATAGGTGAACTCTATTGATACTTCTCCCCACTCATATATAGATGCAAGCCTCATTGATTATAGGATAATGTATATTTTCATTTTTCCTAATTCAATTTGTATCTTTCATTCATCATCCCTAGTCCTAGGTTGATCTCCACCAAGGAATAGGTATTCTAACGAAACGTATAGTTCGCTAGGGGTAGAATACAGCAGCGATTAAATTAATCAGATTCTTCAAGTGCCCTAGAACAATACTGTTTCGTGTTTCAGCCGAGAGAACGAGTGATAGACATGTCGCCCGAGGACCAGAAGCAGTGGGAGCAGGAAGAGCTGTCGCGCGGAGTTTCCTTCGGCGATTGCCACATCGACCCTTCGCCTTTCCAGCTCATTGCGAGGACGTCCCTTCTCAAGGCGCACTCCATTTTCTCACTCGTCGGAATAAATCACGCTTACGTCACCAACATCGGCAAACTTGTAGGAGTGGTAGCTCTCAAAGAAGTACGTCCTCTCAGTTACAAGCATGGACTTGAGATCAAAGCTTTCACTAGATATTTTATGATTGTATTCGGTATTTTGGAGACCTACCCTGGTACTGGTGAGGCGTATTCAGAAACCCAAAGAAATCACTAAATAATCTGCTAAAGGTTAGTTTGCACTGGGACTCATTGAGTCGATTCATGTGGCGATGCTGTATCCGGGCTACGTAGATTCATTGTTCGGACACAGCCACGCATCTGCTCCGCAACAAAGAATCGTGTCCACGTCACGATGTCGGAGGAAATAGCTCTTTCAGGAATATATGTTGCTCTTTTTTTGATCGCACGTAGTGCATCCAATCGGAGGCGCATTAATAACAAACGACTCAGATGGTGGGTCTGCAGTGTTTCACGGGGGAATCAGCATGGGCAAGACCTTTTGAACTCTTTGAGATTGAATGATAGCACAGTGTTGGGGCAAAGGGGTGACAGGTGAAATTAGTCAACCAAATTTTGCACACCAGAATTGTATTAAAAAGAAAATTATCGGAGCTCACACTGACTGGTGGTTATGTTATAAAATAAATTTAAAAAAAACCTATAGGGAGCACACAGGGTTCCGGAATTTTATGAGGATGTCCCAATGTGATTTTGAAATAATTTTTATCGAAAATTGGCGATAGAATTTCGAAAAAAAAATACAAACTTTCGAAATCACCGGCCAACAGACTACCTGCCACTCTCCGGTCCTAGCTAGTAGAGACTCATACACAAGCCTCATATATACCTTCATGGCTGAGATTCACGTCCGCACTCACATTGTTACGCAACATTGAGTCAAAGAATCCCATTTTCGATGGGATTTAAAAGACTCCGGAAATACTAGCCCGCAACACACCAGATTCATTGCAACAATGAGTCTACGTGGTGTAGATTCAGCCTGGACGCAGCCGAGATTCTCTGGAGATGTAAAGAGTCGACTCAAAGAATCCCAGTGCGTACTAAGCTTTAGAAAGCGAAGGACTTATGCCATTCCATGAACGTCTCTTGCCTAAACGTGTCTACTTTTCGATCGATTGAAGAGTTTTCTTTCAAACGGGCTTATATCCATTTTTTACATTTTTTTTTTTCACGGATTCTGAATCTTTGGGCCTATCACCTCACGAGTTGAATTCCTTCTGGAAAGGTTTGTATCCCGCTTCAAAAGCTTGCAAAATATCGGGTTTGCTGACAAAACAGCTTCCATTCACCCCGTTGTTCAGTCAACAGTAGTCAACAACCCTCAGTCTCATTTCCCCTGGCTTGAGTGGCAGGTAGAAGAAGGACGATGTTTCTGGGATTGTAATACACATGGACACCTCACCAAACAATCCGCATTCTTTCAATCTGCAAACAGTAGGTACTTCGACAACCAGCGCTCCTAGCGGGAGTTGCCACTTCGTTTACTATAAATACTTTTCTTGAAAAATCGGTTTTCGGATTCAACATACCTCGAAATGTAAACCATTAAATTGGGGGGGGGGGGGGGGTAGAATATTTTTTCTTGCTCGATTCTGAAGGTTCATTTTTAAAATAAATGGATAAACCATTAAAAAAAATGAAAATGAGATTTTTCTTCACCGCCAAGAACTCTTTTTTTCTTTAAAGTGGCTCATATTCGTCGTTTTTCATCAAATGGGCTTATCCAAATCAGAAATGGCCGTGTCTCCCTCAAAACGCATACCAAAATTTCGAAATTTTTTTGTTACAATCATAAGTTTTATGAAAAAAAAATTGGGGACCCCAGACAATTTCCTTCGCCATGCAATTGGATTTTCTCAATTCCCACAAAACATTCCAAGTGGAAATAAGCCCGTTTGAAATGAAAACTCCTCAACTATGGCGGACATTAAGGACAGGTAGAGTAGATTTATTCGAATCAAATTGGAAGTCTGTGACATCACGCGAAAACCACCAATTCACTGCGAACCTTGACCTTTGCTAGCTCGGGGAAATTATCCATTGAATAAGTGATGCTGATACTGTTTTCCTTTTTAGCTTCGAAAAGCAATAGAAGACTCGAACGCGGGTAACCTGGTCGGGCAGCCGCCTCCACAAGTAGCGCCGATCCAAGCGAACCCCGCTGCTGTGCCGCTCATCAACAACAACGACTCTGCTAAGAACAACGGCACCACGACGCCCCTCCCTCACGAAGAAGCGTAAGGAACCTTCGTTCGGCCCTCCAGAGACTTACGAACCGCGCTCGAGTGCTGCTTCGGTTGAAAATGTATTTTTATACGTAGGATTTATGGAATTAGTTTGTGGAGAGGCTCAAAATGTCGAAAGTTCTCCCGGCCCGGCCCGTACAGTGATAAGGCAGTTTTATTGTTTCTTGAAAAGAGCTCAATATCTCTTATTTCTGTGTATGCGCAAGTTCAAAAGTAGTCGTTGTTGGACTGCTTATTCCTACCCTATGTGTGATGGAAAGGCGCTGATGCTTGGTAGTAGGTATCTGTAGTTTGCTCCAAGAACTCTGTACGCCTTAAGAGAATGCTCCAATCTTCGCCCCACCCTCAGGCCTATCTCTCGCATTACTTCAATAGCTTATAAAATTGATCCTTGTAGGTTTGTTATGTCGTTCAGCCGAGGCTCTTTCAATGCACGTATTGCCTGAGGAAACACGGTATTTTGATGTTTAGTACTGCTCATGTTGTAAAAAATGTATTTTTATATTAATCAAAAGTATGGAGATAGCATTTGTACTTCATCAACAATTTGAGCGTAACGAACTAGATCGGCGTTTTGTTTCACTCTTGTTACCTTGGTTCAGTCCAAGTCTAGGCTGGCCTTTGTGCATACGTGTCAGTCTAAGTCAGGCAACTGTGTGTATCATGTTTCAGTCTAAGCTATCCAAGGAGTGAAGAATAGTCCAGGCTGGGCATGGTGTGTACCATGGTTCAGCCCAGCCCAGACATTGTGTGTACCATCGTTCAATCCAGGCTTGGCAAGGTGTGTATCATGGTTCAGTCTAGCCATTGTGTTTACCATTTGTCAGTCTATGCGAGGGAAGGAGTGAGCCATGGTACTCATCATGTGTCAGTCAAGGCTGGGCAAGGTGTGTATCATTGTTCAGTCCAGGCTCGGCAAGGTATGTACCATGGTTCAGTCCAGCCCAGACAGTGTGTGTACCATGGTTCAATCCAGGCTGGTCAAGGTGTGTATCATGGTTCAGTCCAGCCCGGACATTGTGTGTGTACCATGGTTCAATCCAGGCTGGGCAAGGTGTGTACCATTTTTCAGTTTACGTTGGCTACTGTGTGTATTGTGTTTCAGTCTATGTCATCCAAGGAGTGAAGCTTGGTTCAGGCTGGGCAAGGTGTGTACCATGTTTCTGTCCAAGTCAGACATTGTGTCTACCTTGGTTCAGCCCAGCCCAGACGTTGTGAGTACCATGATTCAATCCAGCCTAGACATTGTGTGTACCATTGTTCAATCCAGGCTAGTCAAGGTGTGTATCATGGTTCAGTCTAGGCTAGTCAAGGTGTATATCATGGTTTAGTCCAGCCCAGACATTGTGTGTACCATGGTTCAATCCAGGCTGGTCAAGGTGTGTATCATGGTTTAGTCCAGACCAGACATTGTGTGTACCATGGTTCAATCCAGCCCAGACGTTGTGAGTACCATGATTCAATCCAGCCCAGACATTGTGTGCACCATGGTTCAATCCAGGCTAGTCAAGGTGTGTATCATGGTTTAGTCCAGCCCAGACATTGTGTGTACCATAGTTCAATCCAGACTGGTTAATGTGTATATCATGGTTTAGTCCAGACCAGACATTGTGTGTACCATGGTATAATCCAGGCTTGGCAAGGTGTGTATCATGGTTCAGTCCAGCCCAGACATTGTGTGTACCATTGTTCTGTCCAGGCTCGGCAAGTTGTGTACCATGGTTCAGTCCAGGTTGGGCAAGGTGCGCACCATTTTTGTCTTAGCTGGACATTGTGTGTCTAAGCCAGGCAAACTGTGTACCATGGTTCAATCCAGTCCAGGCAAGGTGTGTACCATGGTTCAATCCAGGCTGGGCAAGGTGTGTATCATGGTTCAGCCCAGCCCGGACATTGTGTGTACCATGGTTCAATCCAGGCTAGTCAAGGTGTGTATCATGGTTCAGCCCAGCCCAGACATTGTGTGTACCATTGTTCTGTCCAGGCTCGGCAAGTTGTGTATCATGGTTCAGTCCAGGTGGGGCGAGGTGTGTACCATGGTTCAGCCCAGCCCGGACATTGTGTGTACCATGGTTCAATCCAGGCTAGTCAAGGTGTGTATCATGGTTCAGCCCAGCCCAGACATTGTGTGTACCATGGTTCGATCCAGGCTAGTCAAGGTGTGTATCATGGTTCAGCCCAGCCCAGACATTGTGTGTACCATGGTTCAATCCAGGCTGGGCAAGGTGTGTATCATGGTTCAGCCCAGCCCGGACATTGTGTGTACCATGGTTCAATCCAGGCTAGTCAAGGTGTGTATCATGGTTCAGTCCAGCCCGGACATTGTGTGTACCATGGTTCAATCCAGGCTAGTCAAGGTGTGTATCATGGTTCAGCCCAGCCCAGACATTGTGTGTACCATGGTTCAATCCAGGCTGGGCAAGGTGTGTATCATGGTTCAGTCCTTCCCAGACATTGTGTGTACCATGGTTCAATCCAGGCTAGTCAAGGTGTGTATCATGGTTCAGCCCAGCCCAGACATTGTGTGTACCATGGTTCAATCCAGGCTGGGCAAGGTGTGTATCATGGTTCAGCCCAGCCCGGACATTGTGTGTACCATGGTTCAATCCAGGCTAGTCTAGGTGTGTATCATGGTTCAGCCCAGCCCAGACATTGTGTGTACCATGGTTCAATCCAGGCTAGTCAAGGTGTGTATCATGGTTCAGCCCAGCCCAGACATTGTGTGTACCATGGTTCAATCCAGGCTAGTCAAGGTGTGTATCATGGTTCAGCCCAGCCCGGACATTGTGTGTACCATGGTTCAATCCAGGCTAGTCAAGGTGTGTATCATGGTTCAGCCCAGCCCAGACATTGTGTGTACCATGGTTCAATCCAGGCTGGGCAAGGTGTGTATCATGGTTCAGCCCAGCCCAGACATTGTGTGTACCATGGTTCAATCCAGGCTAGTCAAGGTGTGTATCATGGTTCAGCCCAGCCCAGACATTGTGTGTACCATGGTTCAATCCAGGCTGGGCAAGGTGTGTATCATGGTTCAGCCCAGCCCGGACATTGTGTGTACCATGGTTCAATCCAGGCTAGTCAAGGTGTGTATCATGGTTCAGCCCAGCCCAGACATTGTGTGTACCATGGTTCAATCCAGGTTGGGCAAGGTGTGTATCATGGTTCAGTCCTTCCCAGACATTGTGTGTACCATTGTTCTGTCCAGGCTCGGCAAGTTGTGTACCATGGTTCAGTCCAGGTTGGGCAAGTTGCGCACCATTTTTGTCTTGGCTGGCCATTGTGTGTCTAAGCCAGGCAAACTGTGTACCATGGTTCAATCCAGCCCAGGCAAGGTGTTTACCATGGTTCAGTCCAGGTGGGGCTAGCTGTGTACCATGGTTCAGTCCAGATGGGGCGAGGTGTGTTCCATGGTTCAGTCCAGGCCGGGCAAGGTGTGAACCATGTTTCTGTCCAGCCGCTACTAGGTGTGCACTATGGTTCTGCCTCGGCCGGCCATTGTATGACCCATAGTGGCTCATGCTGACTTCATCCATCTTCAGCTCACGATATTTTGATGTTAATGAACCAAGTCATAGCCAAAAGCAAATTCTTAATCATTACACTGGTTTATTTTCCCATAACCTTTAAAACTAATTGCAATACTGAGGTACCTACCTTTAAAAAGTAGACAGTTCTCTGCCTAGCGTGTGTGTAATTTGTGATCCCCTCATCTAGTTCATTATTTTAAAAGTTGTTGAAATTTGAGATTCCCTGAGTTGACGCTGATGTGATAAAGGTCGAAAACCAACGCAGACGTGTCGATAAAAAATATAGTTTTATAAGAAATTAGTAGATTTTAGAGAACATTATTGAAAAAGATGCTTTAAGTAATATTTTCACGTACCTACATTACTTTCCTCCCAATATCCGTTTCTGTTGTAGCTTTATCAAACTATTCGTTTACTCCTGCTCGTTTAGAATTAAGATGTATTTTTAATTTTTTAGAGTAAGATTCCTACAAAAGTCAGTTTTGTTTTAAGCAAAATCTCGATTATTGTTTGTGATTTCTTCGGAAAAAGCGCGAATTTCAACCGCGCGCACGTTTTAACACTGCAAGTGAAGTCAATACGATTGAAATTCCTCCGGGATCTTTTATAAACTGGTCACCCTGGGAATGTGTCTGTGATTCATAATGAAGGCTGTAGTTTTATTGTTATCCAACGGGAAATTATTAGATGGAAATATACATTTATTTCAAAAACGCAATATTACGTTTACTTTAGTTCACTCGGTGACGTCTCCAGTTTCATCACTTTGGGTCTACCTTCGCGTAGCACACTGCGTGGAGTACCTACCTCAATATTTCTGTTGAGATAATATTAGCGTTTTGTACGAATTGTGCCATCAACCTTCAGTGGAGTAGCTTAATTGACACCATATTTTATAGAAATGGAATTTCCAGTTGCTAAATTATTTGGAATTCAGAAGTCGTAAAAACGTACCTTGCATCATAGAAGGTATTTTCACATTACGTAATGGTGCACCTACATTTATCGTAGAGCTAGTTGTTAATTTATAAGTCGTAATTTAAAGTTTCCTAAAATAGGTCCCCGTCTGTAGCGACGATTTCTAAGTGACTTGTACGAGTGATACTCAATAATCGATGGTAGGAAGGTATTTGGGATGCGAATCGAAGAAAAAAAGTCAATTCGAAGTTAGATTTTTAATTTATTGGAGCAAAACTATCATCGACCGCAGTTAAACTGTTTTGTTGAAAATATAACATTTTATATTGTCGCCCGGTGTTTTATTACTTAGCCCGGTAGTGCGTAGCTCTTTCTTCATCCCACCTTTGTGCATCAGAGTAGTTTGCGGAAGGTTGTACAGACAAACAACCTTTCACCACGTGACCCCCTTTCCTTTCTGCTCCTTTCACCTCCCTTTCACCCAGACTATATAAATAGAACGACGGACTGACGAACTTTAGTACTCTCTCGATGGCCTGAAGATGACGTCTTTACATCGAAAGCGCTCGCCTCCTGTACTCGACTTGCTGGTTACTACGGATTCTCCGATACGGCACGTAGATAATGTAAGTTACTATTGTCGAGTATCGACTTGGGGTTTTAGGTTGCTTGATGCGTTCAAATATAAATTGCTCAGAAGGAGCCAATGGTAGCGTATTTCAAAACCTCAAGTAGCCCACAAAATGATACTAAGCTAATCCCCGATCAACCTAGTACCAGAGACACCATGGGATATGGGAACAAGAACGGTAGACGACACAAGTTGACAAATTACTGTTCATAAATTGTATCCAAATGAAAACAAACAAATGTATCAAAAAAATAGGTATGCGTATCGATTGTACCTTATCTCGTACTATAGGAAAATATATGAGTATACTTCAATGAAGACAAAACATCCCACGTTGTGACTAGGAAAATGGTACGCAACGTGTACCGATCAGAATAGTATTATACAATTGAAAATAAGGTATGGGCTGTCAAATATATGCAATATGCAAGATAGTACTGAATTACGGTGCAAAGAAATAAGAATTCAAACAAAAGATATAAGTGTACCACTGCTCGTACCACAATATTATAGAAAATGATTATGCTCGCTGAAGGCGTACCTCTGGAATAATAAGTAAGTTACTGGTAAACAATTACGTACCGAATCGTGTATCTAGTTATTTATGGCAATCAAACCAGCGTACTGAACGTGTATCGTCTGAATGACAAGTAAGTTACTTAGAATATTACTGTACTGAATGTGTATCTAGTTACTTATGGCAATCAAACTAGCGTACCAAACGTACCCAACTGAAGGTTATGCGTATCTAACAATGAATTTACTGCTTAAGGCTCATGTAACCTATTCGAGTGCTAAGAACAACATTTGTTTTAAATGACGAATGAAGTCTGGAATATAGTGAGTTACTGGCACGAAGCGAAACAAAAGGAAACAATGGAAATGGTGGTTACCGTACTACAGAGGGATCTAGGAGTCGTCTCGATGGGTTGGCACGGGTGTACCACTGCGAAGGCGCCTTGGTCCAGTAGTCGGTAGTCCAGGGGAGTTCAGTGAGCCCGTAGGTAATCACTGGCGAAGATTGGTTGAAATGAAAGTTCGTACCTATCGTGACTTCAGGTACGGGAGAAGACTAAGAAAAGCTACCTCAGCTACACTGTTGAATGGCAAAAATACGACGGCCCAGTGTACTTGCATCCACTCGAGTCAAGCGCAGACAGATGACTGAAGGGAGAGGGCTCGTCGAAGGGGCAGGTGGAGAGCAGTGGGTGGGAGAATCCGACGAAGACCGACGACGACCGAGCACCTCCGAGTGTTCTACGGCTCTTCGCAGGGGTTTCCCGCGCTGGAGGTTTGGCTGGCCCAACTGCTTCGGCTTTCCCGCCTCTTCGTCGTCTGCCCCACTGTCTCCGCCCCCGACTTACAATAATAATTGTAAAAAATGTGGAAGTTATGGCTATTATAAGGGTATTTTGGCTGCTATCAATCCGGGAGCGATGATCTTCATAGGAGATAGTGATGTGCGAAACGGTTACTTTTTGGTAATAGGTGACAGGCCGGTAGTAGATTCCAGTAATAATTGGATGTAAGGCTCTGCTTGGTGTAAAGTGACTCGTTACCACCAGTGATTTCCGTAACTAGAGTTCTTGCCCCAATAGATGCAACTAGCTTATCGGTCTCTTATTTCTAACAAGATTGGTTCTGTTCGTTGAAAAAAAAAAAAAAAAATGTATATGCCTCCCATTTAATTTATATATTACATTGTTTACCGATTTAAGCACCTAGTATGAGACACTCAGCTATCAGATTAGGTAATATGTTTGGAGCTCATAAAGAATTAATTTATCGATCGTGGTCCCAGTGTCATCATAGTCCTCTGTTGGTAGGTAAAATGGAATAAATAAGAGAAAATAGGATTTATCACAGTTGTTCATTATTGGTAGGTAACATACATTTTCACCTCAATACTATCTTTAATTGAAACGAATGAAGGAACGTGAGTAAATAGGAAAAATTATTATTACGATTTGTTTTCTTTAATTTGTAGGTAATGGTAGTTTTGAAACTACAAACTGGACCACATAGATCCTACTTTGCAGTTGTTTCGACCTTTTAATGAGCGTAAAAAATGACCATAATTGGGACAATTTCGGTTTTTCATTCATCTCAACTAATCACAAAACAATGAAACTATTGAAAAACATTGAACTAAATGGGCAGCACGAGGCAAACTAACGGCGAGAGCCCCAAACCTGGGTGGCGGAAAGTACATCGTGAGGGACGAGAGACAACTGATCACCTGATCACGCCACACAAATGGTGACGGAGTGACAATGTGACAAGTTGCGCCAACCACTACGGAGTGACGAGTAGTGCCAACAGCATTGTAGTGACAACGCACACAGTGACAATTCAAGAAGCTCCGAAGGGGTCAAAGTAAAATTATTGAGGGGTTTCCTACAAGAACAAGATAAGTTCAAAGTTTGAAAAAACCCGGTTAAGGCGCCATTTTGTTCCTGAATGTGTGCGATATCTAGTAACAAGTTCATTTCGGCAAGAACCGAACAGGTCCAAGTCTACGGGAGGCTTCAAAATGTGCGCATTTTGCAGGAGAATTCTAGTCCTCTCTATTTCTGCAAGAACGAAATAAGTCCGCGCGCGTGTGGCAACACTGCGCCTGAAGGTCAGGGTGTCGCATTCCCCCATTTCTGAACATTTTCTTTTTTCCCTAATAAAGGTTTTTGATGAAACGACTGCTTGTCTACTTATCTATTTATTATATTTTATCTACTTATATTTATTTTTCAAATCCTTAAGATAGTAGGAACTATTATTTTCTCCTTCATGTTACTGATGGTGAAACAAAGAAAACATGGAAATTGAACCAGCAACATAGGCATCTAAAAAAACATTTTAAATGTTCTAGTTGTCAGTTTTTAGACACATTTTGGAAATAGCTTCATTATTATTATAAAAACAGAAAATTTGATTACCGTCATAAACATGCAAAACGTGTTCAAGTCATAAACATGCAGTACTTGGGCTTCAATGAAAATTCAGCAAGAACCAAACAAATCACGTTTTGCAACAGGAGGGGGAAAATTCAGGAAAAGGCCTTTCACAAAATTCAGCAGGTTTAGAATTTTCGATTTCGGACTTATCTTGTTCTTGTAGGAAACCCCTCAATTTGAAATAGTGATCCGGTGCAGGGAGGAAGGGAGCGTTATTTTGCCTGCTGTCACTGCAAGTCTGTTGGTAATAGGATCAGCTCTGTAACAGGTGACAAACGGAACAGTGACTCTCTGGTAATAGGTGACTTTAGCCAGTGACGCGATTTCCTACCCACCTCTAATAGGGGACCATCTACACCCCAATTCGCACACTCAATGAATCGAATTCGGATGAAAAATTTGAAAATTATGATTGTTACAAGGAATTTACGTGTGCTCATGTGAAGCAGCTACTATCGACTGGGAGCGATGATTCTCCAGCGGGATGATTTTCAGGAGGACCACCCATGTACCTTTCTCTACTCCTACAGGGGACCATCTACATCCCAACCCTTACAATCCATGAAAATTACATCAAAATCGAACAATAACCTCGAATAGTTTTGCCTGTGGCAAGGATTTCAACACAGACACGGAACCCAAAATGTTCTGGAAGGCCTAAACGTATAGTGCGAGAGGGAATTTTGATATTGGGGGAAAAAAAAATTTTTCTTTTTGAATCTTAAAATGTGGAAAAAATGCTTCTGCTACCTTGGTAGACTTGGAAGTAAAATTATAGTTTTTCATGAAACTTTTATGAAGAAAAAACAAAACTGGTCTCTTCTATCATTCTGCTAACTCTCCTCTATTTTCATTATAAAATGCTGCAAATTATTTCACAAAGGTTTATTATTTTCCTGTATAGATCACTCTTCTGTAAAGATCACAGCTTTGCCATTGTCAATATTTATTTATTTCTTTTAGTAGTAAAATTTCAACCCCAACCACCAAATGAAGGGTATCTCCTTATTTCCTACTAAATACTTCCTTCACACCATCAAAATCAAGTTTATTTAGAAGAAATGAACGCTTCGCACTCGATTCAAAAGCGTTGCAAATGATTGTCCAAAGGTTTATTATTTTCTGTATAGATCACCCTTCTGTATAGATCCCTCCCTACCAACCATAGGTACCTACTAGAGAAATTTTGAAAATTTCAACCTCAACCACCAACCAAATGGAAATGGAGGGTTGAAATTTTCAAAAATGCCCTAGTTGGTAGTAGCATCAGTAGTAGTATCATCATGGTGGGCAGTCACTTCTAAGGGGTGAAAATAAAGGGTTGAAATTTTCAGTAGTGCTTAGCTCGAAAGCTATCGAAATAAAGGTATCTTTTTTCACCAATTTCAAATAGTACTGAATTTTTAGAGACCACGCGGAGCTCTGTAGGACAAACCGCTATGAGTACTTAAGGGTTTTTTCTTCGATAAAACAGAATCACGAGTGTGAATTAAGCTGGGTTCACATGAGCGCGGTCAACGCGGTTGTGCGAGGAGGCGGTCAACGCGATCGGGACGCGGCTGGCATCTAGAGGTTCACATGGTCGCGGTTGCGCGTCAGCTTCCCGCCTTTTCGACTTCTATTTTCCCGCGCTTCAGTGGAAATCCTAGCTCGTTTTAATCCTTTTAATTTCAATATAATTTTTTAAATTTCACATTGTGATTGAGTTCGTCCGAACTTTACTGTTGTGGTACGTCAAGTAGGTACATTTTTTCTGTTCCTACGATGTTCCATTTCATTTTTAAATGCATCAAAGATAAACAGTATTTTACTGAATCGAGAAAGATACCATTACCTACCAACTCCAAAATCGGAATTATGATAGCTTTATTTTATTTGTAATCATTATTATCAATGTGAATTATAATGTAGAACATTCCCACGAAAAGCGTAATTTATAATTTCGTTGTTGGTGCTAATTATGCAAAAAAATCTTAGAAATCACCTCAGGTGGTTGAAATTTTCATCAAATTTAGTTTCCATTACATAAATCACAGATCATATTTATTAGATATACCATTTATTTAATTACGATGCATTCTTCACATGTTTACAGGAGACCAAAATAAACGAAAATTACAAATACCTATAAGTAAAATAAAAAATACTTGGTGACCCCTACCTTAAAGTCCCACAGCTGTCTTCTCTCCTTCACAAGGTCAATAATAAGTTCGCTAAAACTTGTCATTTTTGGACAGAGGATTTGTAATCGGCAGAATCTTCTGTGAATCAGCTTCCAAGCTCACCACACAAAACACCAGTTGAATTCCCTGCTCAAACAAGTGGTGATAACAAGTCGTGATAACGAAGCGGTCGACGCGTCGAATATCAAATTTTTGAAACGCGACAGTCCACTCCAAAAGTACTCAGGCGGCTGAGGCGCCGCCAATCAAATGGCCGAACGCGTCAACCGCAACCGCCTCAACCGCGTCGACCGCCCTCATGTGAACCCAGCTTTAGAGGTGTGTCGGTACAGCTTTACCGGGACTGTGGAACCGAGTATCAGGTTGGAATGGTTCCACGCAGTGACAAAAACTCGACCCTTACCGGTCCAGTTCCACGGACTGATAAGATATCTTAAGATGGCTCTGGACTGGGAAGAGAATCTTTCCTATCGGTCCAGTTCCATCCTCACCAATCAGAATGATCTGATCAATCATCTCATCAATCTGATCATTGTGATTGGTGTGGATGGAACTGGACCGGTAAGGATGTAACCGGACCGATAAGATATCACAGAGAATGGTTCAATGGCTCTGGACCGGTAAGCATGGATCTTGTTCTCAGTTCTGTTCCATGTTGTACCTGGAAGCGCCCTTACTACTTCCATGGACTGAGAATGGTTCATGGAGTGGCTCTTGAGCGGGAAGTTATCTTCTGGACAGGTTAGCATGGAAGTTGTCTCCAGTTTTATTAATTTATTATCGTCATGTTAAGTTCTTAAACTGCAACGTCATAATTCTTTCCTTGAATTGTTTGGTAACTATTATTTATAATAAATTGCCTCTTTTGTAACACTTGTTCAAATTCCTTCCTTTTAGCGAATTGTCAAGGAAAATGATGCTATTGTATTGCAAGTTGAGATCATAAGCATGGAAGAAGGACGATAGGGATTTGACTGCCTGCTTCATCCATGCCATGTGAGTGGGATTTGATCGCCTGTATCGGTAATGGAACTGTACCGGTAATTTGGAACGATTACATCTTTGTCACCGTAACCGTTGGAACCGTTCCAGGGAAATACCTGGACCGACACACCCCTAGTGTGAATCACCAATGAGGTCTAATCTAGAGATGGGTCGCTCATTAAAGATCCGGCTCTTTGAGCCGGGTCTTTCAGAAGAGCGAGTGAACCACGGGTCAGTAAAAAAGAACCGCGGCTCTTCGGATCTTTTGAGCTCAGTGCTGGTAGTGTTCGGTGAAGATCGGTTCTTCAAAAGAGCGAGCGAACTGCGGATCAGTAAAAATGACAAATGAATCGCGGTTCTTCGATCTTTGGATCTCTTGAGATCCAGTAAAATAAATGAACGGCGGCTCTTCGATCTTCGGTTGTTTTGAGATCGGCAGTGTTCGGGAAAATTAGGACCTCCTTTTCGTCAGCTCACTGTTGCCAACCCGTACGATAATTCCGAGGGAAAATACGATATAAGTCGATCAAACAATACAATTTTGCGGAATTATATCGTACCACCACATGCATTATTGTATTTTCGGTCGTAAACTTTACAGTATTTTTCCAGTGTTTTCTGTGACCCACTTTCTGATTCTTTCCGTTGTTTTTTCTCTCTGTTTGATTTTTACATCATGATTTTTTGTGAGGAGCTTTCTGATACAAGTTCAAAAGGCAAGCGAAAGCACAGCCTTATCTTACCAATATTATCAATATTGAAGCTTACGTACTTATTGGTTCGTTTATTCTCTTTCACCTTGGTTGCCTTAATTTTCTTTGTTGAATAACATGATATAACATCAAATTGTTATATTATAAAAATGTTATACCTACTAAGAAATTTTTTTTTAAATTGTGGTTTGTCATTAGAGGCATAAAAAAATGCAGATTTCATATAAATATATATTTTACCAAAAAACTGTATTTTCATGTCTTACTTATTCATTGCTTTAATCGTATTCATTTATTAATTTTCGTTGATTTTTGAAGGATTTGTTGAGCATCTTTATTGAACAACAGCGCTTTTTGGGTTATTATTTTCAATAATGAACCATTGGAATCGAGCAACAGAGAAATTGTTCCCTCTCGCCCTCAAAATTGCATGGCTTAGGATTCAAGGTAGTGTAGAATCCAATAATCGAATAAACATTTCCGGGCAGAACTAAAATAAACCGTTGTGTAACAATTTGTAGCGTTTTTCATCGTATTTTCATCTCTACAATATATACGAGCTCAAAAGAGCCAAAAAGAGCCACTGATCCGTCGAAAAGATCCGGATCTTTTGAATGAGCGGAGCGCTCAGAGCCGTTCTTCTTGGTGAACCGTTTTGCCCATCTCTAGTCTAATCTCCGTTCAAATTTTATCTGAAATGCGATCATTGTCGTTTCTTCGATTTGTATTCAGTTTCCTTAGCAACCAGTAATCAAATTTCCATATGAAGCTCCCTAATTTTCGAATCGAGTGTGAAGCGTTTAGTCCTTTCTAATAAACTTGGTTGTGAAGGTGTGAAGCCAGTATGGTGTGGTAGGTAGTACCTACCAATGGTAGGTTCCCCCCTTGAGGGAAGGTCAAGGGAGAATACAGATGGTGGTTGGTGCTGTTGATGGAGAACCAGTGATCTATACAAAAGGGTGATCTATACAGAAAATAATAAACCTTTGAGCAATGATTTGCAGCGTTTTGAACGGAAACTAGACCTCTTTTGAAATTCACGCTAGTGTTTCTGATTTATCGTAAGACCAACCCTAAAATTTTCATAGGTGGCGAACGGTTGGTCCTACAGAGCTCCGGGTGGTCTCATTCGATTCTAAAAAAATCAATATTATTTTAAATTGAAAAAAAAAACAACACCTTTATTTCCAAAGTTCTTAAATTATAATATTTAAGGCGTTTTGAAAATGTCAGCCCTTACTTTTCAACCCTTAGAAGTGATAAACATCAACCAAAAGCTTCGGGGCACAACTAGACCCCAAATGGAGCCCATATACCAAATTTGAACCAAATCGGTCCAGTGTTGCTAAGAAAAGTGCCGCGTACGGCGGACGGACGGAGAATTTTTTATTCGATTTTCGGATTCTACGTACCTTGAAACGTTCCTAAACCAACAAATTTCAAGGGGATTAAACAAAATCTCTTAGTCGATTCCAATGGTTTATAAGTGAAAATAATTACCAAAAATCTCTACGGTAACGGGAGCATCAGTGCACTTAGTTTCAGAAACAACACTTCATAAACCTTCTGGGAATCAATGATGGATCGCAGTGTGTGTAAGAATTTGTATATTGAATCGTTACAATATTTCATGGGGGTGTTCTGGCACACGGGTCGCTGGATCGTGGAGCGAATGGGTCGGCATAGAGGGTAGCACCTTTCAGCATCATCCTTCCTTTGTTCTGTCGGAAGAAGGAATATTCATTAGAATACGTCAAGAAATTATGAAAATCACTTCTCCATGGTACATCCGTGCTATTGTGTTGGCGGAACTGAGAAACAGATGCGGGACGAACTGATGGATTTGAGCTCTTCTCGTAGCCCGGTTTCTAAAACTACTCGATTCTACTTGGTTTTCTATGATGTACGGATGTTGAACTGTATTTTATTCGTGAAGTTGATTGAATATCAACTTCAGTGCTATGTTCAAGATCTACGTTATTCTCCGTTTTCCACAATTAAGTAAGATAAACTACTGAGTCCATGGACATAGAGCAGACCGGGCGGGCAGAGATAAGAAAGTATGTTAGAGATGATTTACAGCAAGCGGTGTCTGAGTTAAAAGGAGTCGCACCCGACAACATCAGGGTGGTGGCTGCAACCTTGTCGTGGCGCGGGAAAAGTGCCACGGAGTTGCACGAGTTGGGCATCTCAGTCGGTGAACTCCGTGGTGTCACTAGACCCGTATTGGTTGGCTCATATTTAAATTGTTGGTCTTTTTATAGAGGCACTTCCCTTCATCCCTCTCTCCCACCCCCACCTTCCTCATCCCTGGGGCTGGCGTCGGGTGAGTCCTGAGCGTCCTCCCCAATAATATTTGATTTATTCATTTCTTTTTTATGGCGTGCCCACTCCGTCGGATAGACCTTTTGTCTATGAGGGGAGTTGGAGAAAAAAAAAGTCTGCCAAGTGGGTGTGGCACATAGCTTCCTCGTATCCATAACCTAATTATATAGATGATCCAATGCATAGTAGTTAATCTCAAAACAACAATCTCTAAGTACCTTTCACTACCCTCATAGGGGACCATCTACACGCTAATCTGGACAAGCCTAGAAAATTTCATCAAATGCGGATGAAAAATGTAAGTGTTATGGCTGTTACAAGGATTTTACGTTTGCGCATGCGCAGAGGCTTCTGTAAATTTTAAGGCCTTGATTTTCATTAGGGACCATCTACAACCTAACCGCGAATTTCATCGAAATCGGGTAGAAAATGTGGAAATAATGGCCGTTACAAGGAAATTCACGTTTGCGCATGCGCAGTGGCTACTGTCATTCCGAAGGTGGTGATTTTTATAGGGGACCATCTAAATACTAATCTGTAACATCCCTGAAAATTTCATTGAAATCGGATAGAAAATGTGGAAATTATGGCCGTTACTAGGAATTCACGTTTGCGCATGCGCAGCGGGTACTATCAGTCCGGGGATGATGATCTTCATAGGGGACCGTCTACAACCTAATCCGCGTAATCCATGAAAATGTCAACGAAATCGGGTAGAAAATGTGGAAATTATGGCCGTTACAAGGAAATTCAGGTTTGCGCATGCGCAGTGGCTACTATCAGTCCGGGGATGATGATTTTCATAGGGGACCGTCTACTCACCAACCCGCACAATCCCTGAATTTCATAGAAATCGGACAATATCTTCGTATAGTTATGCGCGTTACAAGGAATTCATGACTCACACAGACAGACAGACACGGAACCAAAATTGTTCAGAAAGGTCTAAAATGCAAAACGCGAATGAAAATTTTTATTTTGGAGAACTTTTTTTTCATCCTTGAAAAGTGAAAACAAAGCTTCCGCTACCTTGGTAGACTCGGAAACAAAAATCGCATTTTTTCCCAATAGTCCGATAGAATAAACATCAACATAGTAGAAGAACTAGGTGGAGTACGCATTGGGGAAATCTCTGATCTAGCACTGACAGTGGTTACAATTCACTAACTGGTAGAATTCATTGGTTATTGGCTGCTACAAAAGTCGTTATTGACCACTATTGATTATTTCAGAAGCTTTGAATCGTTTTTTTGCTTCTAGCGCATAGTTAACAAAAAAAAAAAAAAAAATAGTACCGAAGGAAAGAACATTTGTTGAAGATTTTAGGGGAAAATAGAAAGGAGCCATTATAGTTATACGAGTGCATTTTAAAAATTTTAAATTATAAAAAAAATTTAAATTACATTTTGGTATCCTATTTCATTAATCAAATTTTGAACGAACTAGCTTTCATAAGAAATAGGGCAGTCAATGTCAGATAGATAGGAAGGAACTATTGATAGATAAGTCCATAAAGGAAGTAGGAGAGATTACTAATTAAATGAGGCTCATTAGAAGCCCTAGATACCGAAATATACTTCGTTCCTACTATACCATGTAGAAGGTGGATTTTAGTTCTTGAGACCTACCTATCGATTCAATTTTCAAAAATGCCAACACGAGCGACTTACCCTGAAAACGGGGCGGACGCTGGAGGACTGGAGTTTGTAAGGGTTTTTGGGAAGCCGGAACTCCGTCACTCGCTTGACGAACTCGTTGGGCTCCAGGAAGGTGAGTTTTTCGTTGGAAATGGTCTCCGAAAGGGCGCGCTCAGCTGTGGCCGACATCGACGGCACGGAGTAGATCGACGATACGTGTTGCGGCGGTTTTTTGTCTTCGAAGAAATGGGAAACTGCAAGAGGAGTAGAATGAGTCAACGAAACGAAAACATAATGTTAAGGGGGTCTCAGTCGGTCGCTGTTCGTTCCGGGTTAGTATGTCCCTACATTGCAGGGGACCAAACTTGTACCTAAATGTGAGATGTACAAGGATTTTCGGATTTCATTAGTGCATCAGTGTAGGGAATTGAAAAACAAAAAATTGCCGCTGGAATCATCAAAATCGAACAATAATTGCCAGAGAAATATGAGAAAAACCTCGAACAAAAAAAGAACCACAAAAATCGGTTGACAACTAAGGCCTGGGCAAGATTTTGTCACACACACACACAGACATTCACCTATGTATGGTTTTTTCGCGGATATGGATTCAGAATGGTCTAAAACGGATTGGTCCTATGTGATTTTTGCTACCGAATCTACCAAGGTAGCGGAAGCTTTGTTTTCACTTTCAAGGATGAAAAAAAAGTTCTCCAAAATGAAAATTTCTACTCGCGTTTTACGTTTCAGACCTTCCTGAACAATTTTGGTTCCCTGTCTGTCTGTCATGAAATCCTGCCACAACTTCCACAATTCTCGTCCGATTTCGATGGCCCTCTATGAAAATCAGTGCCCCAGACTGATAGTAGCCATTGCGCATGCGCATACGTATATTTCCTTGTTACAGCGATAACTTCTACATTTCCCATCTGGTTTCTATGAAGTTTTGAGGAATTAAGCGAGTTGGGGTGGAGATGGCCCCCTATGAAAATCATAGCCCCAAAATTAAAAGTAGATATGTTGTGCGCATGCGCAAACGTGAAATCCTTGTAACTTCTACATTTTCCAACAATATTCAGGAATTGTTCCTGTTGATGCGTAGAGTCTCCTATGAGGGTAGTGCAAGATTCTTGGAGATCGATGTTTTGAGATTAACTACTATGCATTGGATCATCTAAACAATCGGGTTATGGATACGAGAAAGCTATCTGTCACACCGACTTGTCGTTAGTTTTTCTGATGAGTGTTGTCCAACTACACCCAGATTAATCGCATAAGGACGCCCAAGTCTTACTATGTGACGTCCTAAAAACCAAAGATGACAATAATAATGGTAGGGTACTCACGAGCATATATTTGTTGAACATCTTTCGTCAAAAGCCAGTTCTCAAAGAAATTGTTGAATGTCAGGAGAGGATGATCATCGTAGCCATGAAGGAACTCCGCCCTTGCCTGCTGGAGCAGGAGGTCCCAGTCAATGAAAGAACACTGCTCCTGGCGACATTCTTGACCCTTGCACCTACACAGGAAGGGAGAGAAGGGAGAGACAGTAAAGTATTCACAAGGAACGACTGTATTTAGTTTAGTGGACTCAGTACCACCACACGGGGTGTCCCATGTTCAGTTGCGCCACTCTCTGATGCCATAAGGGGTGGTAGAAAGTGGTGATGTTGCACGCCTTGCCAACAAATACTCCAAATCCTACGCTCAAGTGATGATCCTCGGACTGGAGGACAGAGCAGCTATTTGGCTCCCAGAAGATTGACGCCTCAAGGGAGTCTCAGTCAGTCGCCGTTCGTTCCTGGTTAGTATTCTCGTAAATTACAGGGACTAAAACTTTTAAAATTGTATCTAAATTTGTAAATTTTTGAAATTTATTAGTGCAGCAGTCTAGGGAATTGAAAAACAAAAAGATTGCCGCTGGAATCATCAAAATGTAACTATAATTGCCATAGAAATATGGGAAAAGCCTAACTGAATAAATGGTTTTTTCCATTTTTCGCTGGCAATTATTGTTCGATTTTGATGATCTCAGAGGCAATCTTTTAGCTTTTCAATTCTACAGACTGCTGCACTAATGAATTTCAAAAATCCTTGAAAATTTGAAATTTAGTGATAAGCTGAGATGACTGTACCGTTGGAAAGCTGAGATTTTTGCACATCTACAGGTAAAGATACATAAAGGCCTACAGGTAAAACTTAATATGCCGGATTACAGAACCTAAGAGCGTTTGAAAAAAGATGAAATTTCCAAGATTTTACCAATTTTTCGTTTTAGGTCCAATTTTTACCCGTTTTCTCAATTTAAAAAAATGTTTTAACACAGAATGTGTTTTTGCGATGACCTACCGAAAAAAAATCGTCACGAAAAAGCGACAGAAAAAACCGTTACGCGCCTTTTATAATGATTTTCACGTGCAACCAAGCCGTTGGTAAGGAAATAGAACTCCCGCAGTGTTCATTGCACAGAAATTGTTCACCATTCGTTGGAAAGCTCTCAATTTATATAGTATTTTTCTTGTAGTTACATATTTATTTATATAACATTTATAGGGTTTTAGACCAAATAGCACAAATGGGCACATAGCTTCCTCGTATCCATAACCCGATTATATAGATGATCCGATGCATAGTAGTAGTTAATGTGAAAACACCAATCTCTAAGTACCTTCCACTACCCTCATAGGGGACCATCTACACGCTAATCTGGACAATCCTAGAAAATTTCATAAATTCGGACGAAAAATGTAAGTGAGTAGATGTATGTGATTGGATCAAAAAAATTCTTAGCCTCGGCTGGGATTCGAACCCGGGACCCCTGGGGGATAATTCTATGCGCTACCTCTGAGCTATTGAGGACTAGTGATGCAATGAATAGGATTTGAGATTCTCACGGGGGACCATCCCTCTATGAATGAATCCCTCTATGAAAAACCATTCTCTATGATTTTCATAGGGGACCATCTAAATACTAATCTGTAACATCCCTGGAAATTTCATCGAAATCGGGAGAAAATTTGGAAGTTATGGCTGTTACAAGGAATTCACGTTTGCGCATGCGCAGCGGCTACTATCAGTCCCGGAGTGATGATCTTCATTGGGAACCATCTACAACCTAATCCGCATAATCCCTGAAAATTTCATCGAAATCGGGTGGAAAATGTAGAAGTTATGGCCGTTACAAGGAATTCTCGTTTGCGCAGTCGCTTCTATCAGTCCGGGGATGATGATTTTCATAGGGGACCGTCTACACACCAACCCGCACAATCCCTGAAATTTTCATAGAAATCGGACAATAACTTCGTATAGTTATGCCCGTTACAAGGAATTCATGACAGACACACAGACACGGAACCAAAATTGTTCAGAAAGGTCTAAAACGCAAAACGCGAGTGAAAATTTTGATTTTGGAGAACTTTTTTTTTCGTCCTTGAAAAGTGAAAACAAAGCTTCCGCTACCTTGGTAGACTCGGAAGCAAAAATGTGACGCCCTTTCCAACGATGCCCTTATTTTTACGTGTTTACGGTAAATTAAGGTGGTTATGGTAATTTTCATAGATAAAAGTCAAACACATGAAAAAATCTTAAAATGGGGAAAAATTGGAAAAACAAGAAGTTTATACAATATTGCTAAGAGACATTTCCTCAATAAAATTAGTTGTAGAATCGACTCCCGAAGTGTTCAGTTCACCCACATCGACACCCTCTATACGGTATTTAAACGGTAGTTTTGAAGGTTACTGACTTGCATTGGTCTGGTTTTCGACTCATGAGCCACTTCATGAAATTCATCTTCGGGTGAACAACGAAGTCGAGCGAGTCAGGAGAAATATTGCGCGTAGTCTCCATATCTTGGTCTGAAGGATAAAAACAAGAAGGCCATTACTGAGAGAAAGGAATGAGTTTTACATCACTGTGTGTGAAGATATCGCAAATGGAATAAACAGTGGGTATCTAGGTACGTAACTAGGCAACATACCTTGTACCATTATGGTACTATGTATGTTACTATGATAGTATGCATTTCCTGGTCAAATTAAACCTTCTCCATCTTGCAGAGTTGTTTTTATAATAAACACAATATTCCAGTCGAACTTTTTCTCACAGAATGAGAAACATTTATTTTATTTCTTAACTGCAATAAATAAAAACAACACCTGTTGAGAATAATCATAATAACGATGTGGACTTGATTCTCCAACACGTCCCCTCAAGTGCATGTCGTCAGCTCCATAGCCCGTTTGCAATCTCCACCTATTGGTCGCGGTATTCCCTTCGTCAAAAGATCTGCCGGCATCTGTTCGGTTGGCATGTACGAAAACGTCACATCTTCTTTATCCACTGCTTCTCTTATGAACCTTTGCATGTTATCGATGTGCTTCGTTCTTGAGTGATGAACTGTGTTTTCGATTAGCTTCTGAGCTCCTTGATTGTAATTATAAATGGTAATCGCCCCCACAGGTGGATGTCCCAGATCTCTCAAAAATCTCTTCAAGTACAGTGCTTCTTTGATTGCCTCAGTCACGCAGTAATATTCAGCTTCGGTACTAGATGTAGCGACCGATCGTTGTTTTAGGCTTTCCCAAGAGATTGCTGCGCTAGACATCTGGAAGAGCATGCCACTATAGGATCGTCGATCCAAACTGCAATTACCCCAATCCGCATCAGCAAAACCGCACAATGGCTCATCAGACCTTCTATAAGTCAACTTCGTATCCAGCGTCCCTTTTAGGTATCTGAGGATTCGTTTTGCAGCCCTCCAATGTGTTTCATTGTATTTAGTATTGAATTGACTCATGAAATTCACTGCAAAGCAAATGTCTGGTCGTGTGCCAATAGCCAAGTAGTGATCTGAACGGAAATTGTTTCATCTCTTTAATGGTACATTCTTCCTGAAATTCGTTGTTGGATTCGATGGGTGTCGCGATAGGTTTACATTTTTCCATTCCGAATCTTTTGGTTTTAAAAGACCGAATTAAACCTTTTTCACCCCAAAATGAAACCATTTCCAAATCAAATTAAACCTTTTTCATTTCAATTGAAACCTTTTCCAAAGCAAATTAAATCTTTTGTGAAAATAAGGTAATTTCTGTTAACCCTTATATCGATAGTATACCTGGAAAACCGTGTATGGCCATTTTTTTTTCAAACATGTGGAGTGAGTTTGACTGTTTTTTATAGTCTCCTGTAAAATTCCAAGAAATCCACATACACGATTTTGCAAGTTTACTGTCGATATACAGGGTGTAAAAAGCAATAATACAGGATGTCTCACGAGACATAGACCGTATCCTACCTAATAGAAACTTGTTTTCTACCAAGTCGAGATCTAGGTTCGGAGAAATTTCTATCAACCCCAAGATTCGCAAAAGGTTCAATTTGAAAAAGGTTCATATGATTTGCGAAATGAATAGTTTCATTTTATCATAAACGGAGCTTCTCTTCATCACCGTTTATAATGTTTTAATTACACATCATAAACTAAATTATATGCGACCGGTAGTATTCAAAGTCAGATCTTACCATTGGTAATACTAGGAGGTTGAAAGATCTTATCGTAACCCAAGAACATAGCGATCTCAGTGGGTTCGTCGTTTCCTTGAACCAAATTTTGCAACCATTTGTCGAAATCCAAGGGTTCCTTAAGTCGTACGATATCCGTCAGGTATGCTTTGTTCTTGCTTATTTCACCTGATGAAGAGAACAAACTGGTTATCGTGTATAGAAACATGTCCAGCTACCTAATTATTGTTGTAGTAGATGGTCCCTGGAAGATTCGATAACTACGGAATTGCAACATAGATGATAAATTTTCATCCCGTACTGTGGAACCACTAGGCGTGCCAGTGACTGGGACAAACCTAATCTTCGGTGCAAAAACCAATAAAGGGAATTTCCAGAAAATCAATTTTTGTCGCCTACCTCTAGCCCAAATAATTTCATCTTCCAAAAGCCGTTTGGTTTTGGTTCTCCCTTCTGCAACCTTCCTCTCCTGGATCAATTCCTTGAGGGTGTCCGATAACTGGAGCGCTTGCTCCACGTCTAAGTCGCTCCCCATCCTCCTTGTCTTCCGGGAGTCATCCTGGTCTTCGTTCAAGCTGAGAATGTCAGCTGTGTCGGTGACATTGAAATCTCCAGTAGACATCACGCTGACCAGAGTCTATTTAAAACATTTATTGTTGGTTTTTATAATCAAGTATGTACAAAATTAGATTTTACTCCTCCTGGTATGAGACGAGTTCATTAATAGACAGGTTCCATGGTTTCCCCTTTTGGTCTCCTTAGTTAACGTTTTTCCATGAAAATTACCAATTGTGGGATTATACTAATGTGAGCCTTCACCGCGCTATTTCCCGTTACGGGGGGGGGGGGGGGGTGCCGATAATCAGCAGGAGCAGCTTCATGGATCCTGCAGAGAACTTCCATGTCGGAGTGGAAGTAGCCCTCCCTCTACCACTACAAAGGCTGCCTGTTGGAAGAAGCCTTCTCAAGCCGACAAATTTCCACTTCATGCTTTACTCGGAAGAATCGATCTGATAGTTTTGTAATCTTTCTTGTTTTCAAAGATATTGTTTAGTAATGCATGCATTCCAGGGGACGTCCCATTGGATAAGCATTAGATCAGTTTAACCAGTCAATGTGTACAAAACTCGTGCCACACCTCTACATCCACAAAGTTGTGGGTTTAGTTGTGAGGTTTAACCGTACTCTGTGGGCTGCATTGTTTAAAGTCGTGGGATGTAACCAGCATGACTGGGACTTGAAACTCCCTTGCTTCCTTCTGGCCTAGCGAACCACTGAGCACTCAGCTACGGGGTAGTTCGCGGCCCATTTGGTAATGGGTCGTGAATAGGTCTTTCCAATTATTAATATGGTGTCCTACGATTGGAAATGCCTGAGGACTGTTTCCTTAAGATATGCTGATGATGTGGCGGCAGGAATACTGGCAAGGACAATGGATTCAGTCCAAGTCAAGCTGGAGCAGATCATGTCACGAGTAATGTAGTGGATGGAAGACCATAGCCTTGTACTAGCAAAAGCAAAGCCTGAGGTAGTCATCTTTACGCGTAAGCGTATACCTATCATCATCCCAATGCGGATTGCAAGTGCCGAAATAACAACTAAACCAGCAGCCAGATATTTAGGAGTCATGTTGGACACCAAAATCACTTTTGGTGAGCAGTTCTTTACAGGACATGGACTTTTTTTATGCCTATTTGCATAAAATTGGGAAGGATCTGCCCCAACATGTCCACACTGCCTGAACAAAGATGACGAAGATGTGCTCCACACCTTCTTCAAATGCACCAAATGGGCGCCTGAAAAGAAACCAGCTGATGGCAGACCTGAAGGTAGCTCCCCAGAGTTCAACACCAGAGGCTGTTGTAAGCTGGATCCTGGAAGGTGAAAGGAGCTGGGCTGCCGTGGCAGAGTACACAGCAAGCATCCTGACAAGGAAGATGCTATTAGAAATAGAAAGAGAGAGGAGGGAGCACCTGGTCCGCCTCCTCATCCAGAACTGATTAAACGCCCCAGGATACAGACCGAAGTAATGTGTTAAACGGTTCCAATATGGGAGAAAAGGAGGTGTTTTTTAGTTGGTTTGAATCCCACATAACCTTGAAGACGCGGACTCTTCCAGGTATCTTACGAGATCCAACTCCACCTATGGATCTTAAAAAATTGTCTCACCTGCCTGCCGAAAAAAAAATCACCTATTACTGGGCTCTTTTCCTGGCACAACACTTCAAACAGCACATGCGCAAATGTAGAAGGAACAACTGCTACAGGTACCCGAAATTGCCCAGAAACGACTACTCCGCTGCAGACATATGACGTGCAGGTAGAGAAGCCACGATACCAGGTTGGCGATTTCGTCTGGTATTTCAGACCCCAAAGGAAAGTCGGGGTGTGCCCCAAGCTACAGACCCTGTATCTTCCTAAAAGGCATATCCGACCTTGTCTTTTGTATCCGTACTCCAGGGAGAAATCTGTTTGTACTACATGCCGATAGACTAACCCGATTTGCAGCAGTTGAACAAACGGATGATGTTGTGAGTGAGGGTAATTAGCAAATACCCAGAGACAATAACTTTTTCCTTTCCGTGGCGCTACAGTTCTCTAGAGAACCTGGGTCTCCTCTTTTGAGGTTTCGTAACTTATAGAATTTTACGGAGCAGGGGTGTTAACCCTACGTCCAACCCCCATGCTTGGAGGGCCAGGGAACTTTCCTTTTAGGGTCTCCTCTCCCTTAGATGGTTGCTACCCAAGGCTGAAGGATCCATCTCTCCTGACTAGTGCCTATTTGAGATGGCGGCTCTGTTTCGCCACTGTCGCATCTCTTCAACGAGTTCTGGGGCTTTTGTAAGGCTATCCCTGTCAGCAGATAGCTCACCCCCTCTCCAAGAATGCCGCCTTGTCTGCGACTGCTTATTCGTCTGAGCTTATTTCGCAGCTAACCGTAATATCTTATGGCCGTTCCATTATCCGCAACCTGTGGACGCACCTGGTAGCTTGGCAAGCACACTGGGAAGAGAGCCCACAGCCAGGAGAGACAATAACGTTCTGATTTATTTGTTGGCAATAAAAAATCACTTCTTGGTTTGACTTAGTTCACACTATACTTCGATTTGCGGACATTTATTGTATTATTCAATTATTCAACTCAGGTTCACTTTAATATTTATCGTAGAAATGACGGTTTCCTTATCACTCTTGAGACCTTTGTACTTACCAACTACAGGCACCCGAATGGAAGCGAAATTTAAGGTTTGACCTAGGTAATACCGACGAGCTACGTATTCAGTTATGTGGTGTTACTTGTTGCTAACATGTTGAGAGACCTTGAGAAAGTACATACCGCTAACCGCACCATTTGCAGCTTTTCCTCCTCGATCCTACATCTGTACCATTCCAACGTCGCCTGCCGATCGTAAGCTTTTTCTTGTTCCATTAGGAGAGTTTTCCATTGAACGTCTTCCATCTCTTCCCGAATGTTTTTAATTTCTCCTTCGAGAACTTCAACTTTGTGCCGGTAATGAGCCATTGTTTCAACGCTCTATAACCGTAAATTATCGATAAATGTGTTTTATCTGAATGATTTACAAAACATTCATTTGGAGAGGTATCGGAAGGGACTGTTCACATAATATGTAACTAACTAAAAAAAACTACCAAATCAAACCTCTGTCACTATGTTGTAACCAACTTTGAAAAAATGTATCTATCATTGTTTTAGCTAGCATGCATTCCAGGGAACGTCCCACTGGATAAGCATTAGGTCAATAAACCAGGTGAACCCCCGAAATGCGCACACTGTGCCTAGAGGATGGTCTTCATGAACTTTTTAATAGCCCCTTCACATTGAGCGAATTGGACAGTGCATTACGAGAGACCAAATCTGGTAAGAGTCCAGGCCCAGATGGGATCTTGCCAGAATTTCTGATAAACCTGGGTCCAAATGCTAAAGGTGTCATACTCTCATTGCTAAATGAAATCTGGAGACAAGGGACTATCCCTGACGAGTGGAAGAAGGCTGAGATAATTCCTATACATAAGAAAGGAAAACCAGCAAATAGGATACCAAGCTTCAGGCCAATAGCACTCACGTGTGTGATGAGTAAGGTGATGGAGAGGATGGCTCTAAGACGGCTAATATGCTTCATAGAGGACAGAGAAATCCTTTCCCCGAATCAGGCTGGCTTCCGTAGAGATCGTGGGGCAATGGACCACATAGTTCATTTTACCCAGGCTATAAAGGATGGCTATCAGCATCAACAATCAACCATTGCAGTTCTGGTGGACTTCAGCACTGCCTTTGACAAGGTTTGGAGGAAAGGGGTGCTTTCGAAGATTGCACAGTGGGGAGTCCATGGAAATTTGTTTAAGTTCATAAGGAGCTTCCTTTCTCAGCGCTTCATCAGAGTCAGATATGGACAGAGTGTGTCGGGCTTCAGGCAAACCAGACAATAAAACTCGTACAATTTGTATTTACCTCCTGCACAAGTGTTTCACTCAATGTAAGTAATTTGGTTAGTATTTTGAGTTAGAAATTTAAATTTAACTTTCTGATTTTCATGAGAATTTCTTCACCCTGCTCAATACTCCTCAAGATAGAAATTCAGTCGGTCAATTTTCACCCGAGCGTTATCCGGGGAATAAGCGAGCCCGGTCATGAACTAATAACTTCCAGACATCTCGTTCGGTAAACTCATCATTTACTTGTTAAATTTAACCACCACGGAAGGGGCTACATTGAAAAATCGAGCGCAATCATGCTCAACTGTTGAACAGCTTGATCTGTTAAATACCAAGTAAAACTGATAGGTTAAAGTACGCCTCAGACTAGAAAATAGGATATCTTAAAACTATCGTGAGCAGTTAGAAATATTGCACTAAGGCAAGATTGCTATTTATGGGAATTTTTCGTTGTGCTCATTCCTCAATCAAGGCAGACATGACAGCATAAATACTGCTAAGAGTGTGGGCAGCCAAGGAGTTGAGCAGCACCTATTTAACTCGACCAAGTTCAACCCCACCTACGTTTGAAAATTTCTTTCATGAGACCACACTATCATGCAAGACTAAATACATGCTAGTAATGAATATTTTCAACCTAATTTTTAACCACCTGCCACAAAAAATAAGATTGGTCATACAGATGGGTCTCAGTCAGTCGCTGTTTCTTCCTCGATCCCAGTTAGTCTAATCTCTTACGAACCGGAGCTCAAATTTTTAAAGTTCTACCTTAATTTGAAATTTTCAAGGATTTTTGAAATTCATTAGTGCATCTACCTAGGGAAATGAACAACTAAAAGTTTGCCTCTGGAATCGTCAAATCTAACAAAACGTCTGCCAAGTGGGTGTGGCACATAGCTTCCTCGTATCCATAACCCGATTGTATAGATGATCCGATGCATAGTAGTTAATCTCAAAACATCAAAACAAGTTAATCTGTAATATCCTTGAAAATTTCATTGAAATTGGATGGAAAATGTAGAAGTTATGGCCGTTACAAGGAAATTCACGTTTGAGCATGCGCATACGCTTCTATCAGTCCGGGGATGATGATTTTCATAGGGGACCGTCTACAAACGAACCCGCACAATCCCTGAAAATTTCATAGAAATCGGACAATAACTTCGTATAGTTATGCGCGTTACAAGGATCTCATGACAGACACACAGACAGACAGACACGGAACCAAAATTGTTCAGGAAGGTCTGAAACGTAAAACGCGAGTGGAAATTTTTATTTTGGAGAACTTTTTTTTTCATCCTTGAAAAGTGAAAACAAAGCTTCCGCTACCTTGGTAGACTCGGAAGCAATAATTGCCAGAGAAAAAGGGGGAAAATGGTTTATTCACTGACTAACTAATGATTACAGCGTTGATGCCATTTGAGGATTCCAGTGAGCGCGGGTTCGTAAGAGATTAGACGAACCCAGAACGAAAAAGAAACGGCGACCGAGTGAGACCCCCTCAAGAGTTCCCTGGAGAATAAGTAAGTACCTTTCGAACGATAGGGTCGAAATACTCCATTATGTCCCGCCACATGTAGTGGTAGATTTGTATCGTATAGGTGAGTTCCGCTCGAATCCTGACTAGGAAGAGCCCTCGTTCGGCACAAGTTACCGTCACCTGCCGAGTTAATTCATCTGAAAAGTAAATTGGACATTACATTGGTAGAATTTTCATGTGTACCAGTCATCATCATCTCTAAGGTACTGCCAGAGGTAGTCAACTATATCTGGGCTTATTATTCAATCAATCCACAATCTTGAGTGGATTCAATCAAACAACCATCTTGTATCTCTGTCAACTTTAACTATAGTCCGGGCAACGAAGACTAAAAAAGGGCCTGAGGTAGAAAAAAATAGAACCCAAACCAAAATTGGCACAGATGTAGGGAGGGGTATCCTTATTAACATACTAAAAGTCCTGGAGGGTGGGGCACGAGCTCGAGGGGAGGGGGGTCCCTAAAGGGTCCCATTTTGGGGTTTTTCGTGAATATCTCGAAAACGGTGCATTTCTCGATAAAACATGTCGTATAGTAAATTAAAGCTGATGAAATTTTCTACAACTTTGATCCTATACGTTTTATCAAAACCCCGAACCGTTACCGAGATATATGCATCCAAACATGGAGGAATTTTGAAAATTCAGTTTTTAGCTCACGTTTTCTGGATAACTTTGTTGAATTGCGTCCAAACGGTTGATCTGAGAAAAAAGTCTCTTAGAAAAAGTTGTAAAGCATTAAATTTCCTTGAAGAACATGTGGTTGATTGCCAATTTATCATTTACCAATCAAAAATTATGCCAATTTCAACATTTTGCCAATTTTTGTCATTTTCACTCAAATGTTGCCAAGCCTCTTTTTATGTGCCCTCGAACTTCAATCGTCCTTATTTTTGTCATCTGTCGTCATTTAATGCTATATATACGTCCACACGAATTAACAACCCAGAATTACATACCAACAGATCGGGGGGGGGGGATATGAAAAGATTATGTAGAAAACATATTGTTTAGTAATGCATGCATTCCAGGGGACGTCCCATTGGATAAGCATTAGATCAGTTTTACCAGTTGTTAAGTGATAAAACTGTTTTATTCGATGTAATTTATTTATTACTTTAGGCAAGAAATACTGACCCCCCCTTCTCATCATTATCCACCATAACATTTCTAGCGGCATGGGAGCCTCGAATCTGAAGAGCATTTTAAAATTCATGATCTATGAAACCCAACATGCGAATTCTAGTTCACCCCCCCCCCCCTAACACCTCCCCAACGCCAACAATGGTGCCAGTCTGGCACCAAAGCGGAAATACGTCGTAACATTGAACTTTCATCTGTTAGTTTTGGTAGGCAGTCCGTCGAAGTTCACATCCGTATTCAAGGTGAAACAAAAAAAAAAAAAAAAACACGAAATAAGAGGTTTATGGCATCATGGCACCACTATTAGTTCCATGGTGGTACAGAGAATAATTCATGAAAATCCGGAGGTATATTGAGAATTTTTCCTCAATTTCAAAGCTTGGGTACAATTAGTAAGCAGTAAAGGAACCGAAATATTGAAAAATCGAATATTGTGTGAATAGTATCCCCCCACTCACCCCCTCCCCTTGCGAATTTTGGTACTCTGGTAAAATCATGTACAACTCGGAAGTTATTTGAGTCAAACAAAAAAAGAAACACGCAAATCGGTGTGAAATTGAGGCCTGGGCAGAGTTTACAAGATTATGCACGCAAACGCACGTTTTTTAAGCATTAACCCCCCCTTTCCCCCTCTTAAAAAGCAAAGTCCAAAATTCCGGCGCCGTAGTGCACAACTAGATAGTATTTCGCGTCAAACGAAAAAAGAACCACGAAAATCGTTTGAGAACTAAGGCCTGGGCAGAGTACACAAGATTATGCCCAAAAACGCACGTTTTTCGAGCATTAACCCCCCCTTTCCTCCCCTTAAAAGGCAAAATTCGAAATTCCGGCGCCGTAGTGCACAACTAGATAGTTTTCCGCGACGAACAAAAAAAGAACCAGGAAAATCGGTTGAGAACTAAGGACTGTGCAGACGACACAAGATTTTGTTACACACACACACATACACACACACACACACAGACATACACCTATGGTTTTTTTTCGTGGATTTGGATTCAGAATGGTCTAAAACGGATTACTGTGTGGTTATTTTTTTAGGACGTCCCACAGTAAGACTTGGGCGTCCTTATGCGATCGATCTGAGGTAAAGTTGGACAACACTCAACAGAAAAAAAAAATTTTCACACAGTAATCCGTTTTAGACCATTCTGAATCCAAATCCGCGGAAAAAACAATAGGTGTATGTCTGTGTGTGTGTGTGTGACAAAATCTTGTGTCGTCTGCACAGGCCTTAGTACTCAACCGATTTTCCTGGTTCTTTTTTTGTTCGACGCGGAAAACTATCTAGTTGTGCACTACGTCGCCGGAATTTTGAATTTTGCTTTTTAAGGGGGGGGGAAAGGGGGGTTAATGCTTAAAAAACGTGCGTTTACGGGCATAATCTTGTAAACTCTGCCCAGGCCTCAATTTCCAACCGATTTGCGTGTTTCTTTTTTTGTTTGACTAGAATAACTACCGAGTTGTACATAATTTCACCAGAGTACCAAAATTCGCAAGGGGAGGGGATGAGTGGGGGGATAATATTCACAAAATATCCGATTTTTCAATATTTCGGTTCCTTTACTGCTTACTAATTGTATCCAACCTTTGAAATTGAGGAAAAATTCTCATTATACCTCTGGATTTTCATGAATTTTTCTCTGTACCACCATGGAACTAATAGTGGTGCCACCGTGGTACCAGGACACCATAAACCGCATATTTCGTGTTTTTTTTTTTTTTTTTTTTGTGTTTCACTTGAATACGGATGTGAACCTCGACGGACCGCCTACTAAAATAAAAGTAATAGATGAAAGTTCAATGTTACGACGTATTTCCGCTTTGGTGCCAGACTGGTACCATTGGTGGTGGTGGTGATGGGGGGGGGGGGGGGGAACTCGAATTCGCATGTTGGGTATCGTAGATCATGGATTTTAAAATGCTCTTCAGATTCGAGTCTCCCACGTCGCTAGAAATTTTATGGTGGATAAGGGTGAGGGGGGGGGTGTCACTATTTCTTCCCTAAAGTAATGAATGAATTACATCGAGTGAAACAGTTTTATCGCTTACCAACTGGTTAAACTGATCTAATGCTTATCCAATGGGACGTCCCCTGGAATGCATGCATTACTAAACAATATGTTTTTCTGTTGAGTGTTGTCCTCCTTCACCCCAGATCGATCGCATAAGGACGCCCAAGTCTTACTGTGGGACGTCCTAAAAAACGAAAAAGTTTTTATTAACTAGGTATCAAAGTAAGGTATCTACACCACATGCCACCTAGTAACGAGACCACGTGGTGAAAGGTTGTTTGTCTGGCATGTCAAGTGAAAGGGAGAGATAAAACTAATCCTATTAGCTAATTGTACATTCACCACATGGTGACTCCGTGGTGACCACGTGGTCTTCTATTCTAAACTGTGAATAATATTCAGTAATATTTATAATATTTATAAGAATTTATTATATTCATATAATAATTATAATATATTATATTATAAACTAGCTTACACAACTAACTTATTGCTAAAATTATATCTATATCTATTCTTAAATTAATTTTTTTTTGGTTAGTTGATTATTTTTTTCGATTGTTTGAAATTATGATATCCAAGGTCGTTTGGTTGTCTGGAAGTTAGTGGAGTCATAGGGGTGCTGTTTGCGTTTGTAAGGAGATATGGTAGTGTGTTCTGTTCGTTGTCTTTTGTTGTTCGGGCTGTCAGTAAATCCGTCTGTGGGTGTTTTTCGTTTTTGAATGTGTTTGTCCAGTGGTTTGAACATAGTGTCTGAGGTAGTGTCAAGTAGGTTTTTGTTTACTATCTCCATCGGTACAACGACAGGCAGCTACGAATCGGTGACGATACGGTGCCTGTGGAGTCGAAAGTTCGTTACCTTGGCCTAATACTAGACAAGAGTATGACATTCAATGACCACATCACTGCTGTTACAGCAGTGATGTGGTCATTGAATGTCATACTCTTGTCTAGTATTAGGCCAAGGTAACGAACTTTCGACTCTACAGGCACCGTATCGTCTCCGATTCGTAGCTGCCTGTCGTTGTACCGATGGATTACACAGTACAGTACTCCAAAAGTGCCGTGATCGTGCCTTCAACTCTGCAAGATGGACTGATATGTTGGAGGCCCTGAGCAATACTTTCAAGGTCCCGTCTTACCTATTGGCAGTGATGGACAGTTACCTTAAGAACGGAACACTGACATATGAGACTGCTCAAGGGGTACGAACGAAAGAGATCACATCAGGAGCGGCTCAAGGATCAGTGCTGGGTCCTCAACTATGGAACGCATCTTACGATGGTGTCCTACGATTGGAAATGCCTGATGACTGTTTTCTTAAGATATGCTGATGATGTGGCAGCAGGAATACTGGCAAGGACAATGGATTCAGTCCAAGTCAAGCTGGAGCAGATCATGTCACGAGTAATGGAGTGGATGGAAGACCGTAGCCTGGCACTAGCTACAGCAAAGACTGAGGTAGTCATCTTCACACGTAAGCGCATACCTACCAGCATCCCAATGCGGATTGCAAATGCCGAAATAACAACTAAAACAGCAGCCAGATATTTAGGAGTCATATTGGACACCAAAATCACATTTGGTGAACATATAAGAAGAACTGCAGATAGAGCAGCACAAAAAACTGCAGCTCTCTGTCACCTTATGAAGAATATAAACGTTGGTCTTGACCTTGCAAGAGACGCCTAATGATGACAGTCGTGCTGTCAATCCTCTTGTATGGAGCGGAGGTATGGGCATTGAATCCGACAGAGATTAGTAGCTGTGTAGCCCGAAGTAATGTGCTAAACGGTTCCGGGCTGAGCTCCAACATGGGGGGGGGGGGAAGGAGGTGTTTTTTTAGTGGGTTTGAATCCCACATAACATGGAGGAAAAAAAGGTGCCGTGATCGACTGAGAACACTCAAGCCCCTCCTAGGGAAATACTCTCCATTAGCACTAGACACAGCCTATATGGGAGTACTGCTGCCAGATCTGGGGTGGTGCATCCGATTCACAGGTTCGTCGAGTTCAGACGTTTCAAGACAGAGCTTTGAGGGTTATCACCGACGCATAATGGTATAACCGGAAGGACAACCTCCACAATGATACAGATACTGAAATTCCAGTGAACGATGTTCTGAAAGCCTCATAATCCCGATTCCATCAACGGCTCCGCAATCATGCTAACCCACTAGCAGCAGGCTTCCTGGAAGCTATTCCTCCTGATCAACTTAACTGATTAACTTGTCTCCAGTACCCTGTGCTCCTGATCGTCCAAATCGTCGCCTAAAAAGAAAACGCCACACTGACCTCCTCATCCCAGGCCATCAAACTGATGCTCATCCTCTACCATCCTCTGCTCCATCCTCTACTGCGACCAGAGCAGAAATTATAAATAAATTTGAATTTCCAGTACGATTCACATAGAACTAAGTCGAACATTTGACAATTAATTAATAATAATCCATACATATTTTTTGTAATATGGGAGAAAGTCGCTGGACTTGGGCTCCCTCTAACGTGCCATGCCTTTGTTAAAATAATGAATTGTTATCCTAATTGTAGGTACCTAATGCTATTTCGCAATAAAGTTCTACTTATATTTTAAAAAACCAATAGACCCATAGACAATACACAAACCTCATTCCCTTCTACAACTCTATTTCTAGTTCCTACACTATTATTTACCCACCGAAGAGTTGACGCATAATCTCGTATCTGATTCTGCAGATGCCAAAGGGCCTGGCGTGCCTCATCCAGAGACGTCTGTCGACATCGTCGTACAAAAGAAGGATTTCATTTCTCTTGGTGGTCGCGGGAGACACCTCGACGAAGAAAAACAATTCGATAGAAAATTCACTCGGAAAAATAAGTTGAAAGGTGTTGTGTTTCGGGTCACTACTATTGCAATTTGTACGAGTGAAAGATCTGACTCTAAAATTTGATGACTGATGAATCTACGGGAAGTATATACTCTAAATTTTGATAGATGTTGTGTCTGAATGTTTTGAGGGAATTGTTGAATAGTTTAGCCCCGGGCTATAATATAAACCGGCTTACTAAACTATTGAGGGAAAAGGCTCCTGGTTTATGGGAAACCAGATTACCTTGGAATGACTTTACTTTAACGAGAATTTAAGTGGATTGAAGATTGCAGAAGTGTAGCCTCTGGTTTATGGGAAACCAGCTTACTACTTAGGTTTATTTTCTAAGTGTTGAAGTTTTGGTTTGAGATTTTTAAGGTTTGAGTCGGTGGTTTGAAATGAGGACAACAGTTTGAGATTTGGAATCGAAGTGTGTCGCTTTTCCTCGGGAAACAGGCTTATATAGCTTCCCCCTACTCTCCGGGCTCTATTCTTCCCCGGAGAGTGGACTTGGCGTCCGTTGAGGTTTTTGTCTGGTGACCTGGTTTCCGAGGGAAAGGTACCGTTGGTTTATTTGGAAAATACGACGTTCCTGAGAGACACAACAAAAGGGTTACCGCAACTTATCCATCAGAAATATTTTTGAATAGATGGGTTCTTCCAACGAGTAGTACTACTTAGCCAGTTTTGGCTCGGTATTTCGTGAAAGTATATTTTCAAACCAACTGAGCTCTCAATAACCTGCCTCAGCCAACACAAGTTTCCTAAATTATACATTCATTTGATAAAAAATGTTTCCATCATGAATCTTTAAACAGTAAATTTGATGAACTTTTGAAATAATACTTGTTATGACCCACATATCAATAATTAAATTAGTTCTTAAATAAACAAATACAAGAGGATCCCTGAGTGAGACAACACCCGCAAAGGAGGGACAAGGTACGGGGAGAACACGTCATATGACGTTACCCTTCCACCTCTCTCTCCCTCAACTAATCTCAAGAGTATATAAGCTCACTCAGGGATGCTCCAGTATGCCTTCTAGTCCAGTCTTTCGTTTTGTTCATTTTGCTCTCCAACTTCTCCTTCATCAGGGGATCGGACCAGTCGGTTTCTATGAAACGCCGGGAGTGATGGGCTAGCCTGCACTTCCCAGTACTCCGCATGCCGGTCTGGCTAATAAGCCGCCAATTCGAAAGAACTGCAAGTTAGGATAGGGACTTTTCTCTCTTCGTTGAGTAGGGGTTAAAGAAAACACAAACGCCGCATCGAGAAGGTCATCTCCTTCACTCGACGACACGCAAACATAACGATACTCTTATCTTGTATGTAAAATGAAGAATTCGTAAAAGTAAGTAAAGTAAACAACTATCTCAGGTTGAAATTTCCAGGCGCCACGGGCGTCATCAGCTGCCTTCCAAAGGGAACATCAGAATTGGTTCTGACGATTTCTCTCTTGGGTGCTAACTACCTCATCCCCTCGAGTGGAGGGAGGATCACCAACGGCCCAACTATAATAATTATTAAGACCTGCGATACGGCCCGCGAGCGGTCTCCAATCCAAATTATCTAGGTACCGAGCAGACAGGTGATATCACTGGAACCGGTTAATAAACCAGCTAACGAAGAAATCGTATACAGGGTGTACAAACAACTGGTATGCCGAACTTCAGAGACCAATTCTACAAATAATTTCTGATCGAAGTTGCCCAAAAAATTTTTAACCCGCTTGAAGAGGCACTTAACTTTTGAGATTTTGCTTCCGATTCTTCCAACGTAGCGGAAACTATGTTTTCAATTTTAAAGGTTGAAAGAAAAAATGTTCTCCAAAATCAGAATTTCCACTCGCATTTTTCGTTTCAGACCTTTCTGAAAAATTTTGGTTCCGTGTCTGCCTGTGTGTCATGAAATCATTGCCTTAGCCTTAACTTTTATAATTCTCAACTGATTTTGATGAAATTTACAGGATTGTGAAAATCATTGCCCCTAGACTGATAGTAGCCACTGCGCATGCGCAAGCGTTTATTTCCTTGTTACAGTCATAACTTCTACATTTCCCATCTGATTTCGATGACATTTTCAAGAATTGTGCGGATTGGGGAGCAGATTGAAATTTAGTTGGGGTGGGGATGGTCCCCTTTGAAAATCATCACCCCCGGTGGCTGCTGCGCAAACCTGGAATCCTTGCCACAACTTCTACATTTTCCTACAATATTCATACAATCTATTCAATATTCTATACAATCGGGTTATGGATACAAGGAAGCTATGTGCTACACCCACTTGGTAGACTTTTTTCCATCGTTTCGACCTTGTGACCCTAAAACGGCCTATAGGTACCCCCTTATCGCGGCGGCGCTGTGGCCGAGCGAGCTACGGCATGTGTCTCTGGGGACGAGACTCGGACCGGTTGCAGGGGCCGTGAGTTCGGGGCTCGCCTCGCATATTTTCGGGCAAGTCGGTCGCAGTTCCCCCGCGTCCCAACCCAGGGTGGTGAGGCCAATGGGGAGCCATGAGCGAAATCATGGCAGTCAGACGAAAATCCAACCTGAAATGGTTGTTTACTTTACTTTACTTTACATTACTCCCTTATCTGATTGAGTAAAATCAAATCTGTGGAAATAGTTGGAAAGAGCGGTAAATTTCTTGTCTTTTTAGAGCCAAACCAAATTTTGTGGCTCACATCAAATTATTTCACAAAGAAACCATAATATGGTTTCATATTATGAACTTTTGAAAATTGTAGTTGATTTTTCGCCAATTTAATGTGAGCAACAAAATTTGGTTTGGCACTAAAAATATATGAAGTTTACCGCTCTTTCCAACGGTATCCTTTGATTTGATTTTACTAAGGGATTTTAAATAAGGGGATTATGACCGTTTCAGAGTCGTAAGGTCAAAACGACGAAATAAAACCTTAATAGTGGAAACAAGTGAAGACCACAGGGTAGAACGCACCAAGTCGATTTTTTGCGAAAAATAGGTCATGACGGTTCCTTATAGATTTTTTTCACGGCGGACTCGATGGTGACAACCAAAATGGGCAAAAACGATCCAATATAAGAGAAAAATGCGAGAAACGAAACACCGTACAGGGGAAGAACGCACCAAGCCGAGCGCAACCGGGGAAGAACGTGCTTTCGGGCTCCCTCCCCCAGGTCGTATTCCCCTACCACATGGATCTCTGTGATTCACGCATTCATGCGGTTTTCCTGGGTTTCAAAGAATTGTTTTCGATTGTTAGCGGCGATAAATATTATTTTCTTCATACCAATAAGTTTATTTGAGATAGATACTAGTGTTTGTTTTCTTGAAAACGGTGAAACTTTTAATTATAATATAATGATTTGGTATTTTCAAAAATTCAATCACGAAGAAGTTTTGCAAAATATTTTAATAGAATAAAATCCAGGAAATTCATTCAAAACAAAAACAATATATATTATATATATTAATATATACCTATGTAATAACAATATATATTATATATTATTAAAATATATATTATTAATACATAAAATACCTATATAATATATATTTTATATATTAATAATATATACTTTATTATTTTATGTTATTAATATTATTAATAACAATATATATTATATATTATTAAAATGCCACGAAACCGTTATGCCCTGATAAAGAGAGAAATCCTATTGCTGGATACTATGAATAAAACCAGCAATACACGTTCATGGTGCGTTCTTCCTCTGTACAGATGGACCTTTGCAACTTTGGATAGCAATATGGAGTTTTAAAATACTTTTTGCAGTAGTTTTGATTGTACCACCGCATTCTACAGTACGCTGAGATACAAATCCCATTTTAAAAAAAATTTCATGGACCAAATTCGAACTAATATTGGGTTTTTGCCGGAAAAAAATATTTCCTGAAAAGTTTACAAAATGGGACATGGTGCGTTCTTCCCCTGTAGTCTTCAATTGGCATTTTCAAGGGGTTAAAAATTTTTTTCTGGCAACATCGATCAGAAATAACCCGTAGAATCGATCTCTAACATCCGGCTTACCTGTTGTGTGTACAGCCTGTATAGATCTATACATTTTATATCTATAAAAAAGTACTCATGACTAGGTATTATTAATGATAATAAGTGGATAATGAGAATTTAGTACCACTTGCGTCCAGAGTTCACCGTTCTCCATCCACATTCGGGGCTCCTGAATGCAGTCCAGAACTTCTTGGGTTTCCGGGCTGTTATCAGTCAGCAGCTCCGATCCAGCCTTAGCACCAATCTCAACGGGTTTCGGCTTTCGAATTGAATGATAACATTGCATTAACGGTGTGATATTCTCACAGGAAGGAATGGTTTACGAAGTAGAAAAATAATGGAAGATTTGATGATGACACCTAATTTCCACGTTCAATGATAGAAGTAGGCAACGCTTGCAAGTTGCAATGTGTTTAGTAATTCATGTATAATCAAGATAGGTATTCGATATGATTTAGGATAGGAAAACGAGAATAATTTTTGATCACGACATTTTTTTCAATGAATTCAAATGATAGATGATTTCATGGTCGAAGTACTTCAGAGAGCTTGTCTATGAACCGTGGGGATTAAAAGATGAGAAGAGAAACACAAAGGAATCAGCAAAAACCCGATTCAAATAGAATATTTCAGAGCCAGTCTGTTTGAAGAGGGTAAAACAGACTAAACTTAGCAAAGTTGAATTTCCCAAAAGACCCACCCTTTACCTCCAAACGACTCGTTGTCACTCAAATTTGGAAAGTGGTTGGACGGTGGTCCAACGCAATGTTTACCCAGTGAAAAAGTTAAATCTCCCACTCTTAACATAAGTAAATAATAACATATAAAAGATACCTAAGTGAACAAACCCTGTTTACAAGAAGTTGCATTATTTCGAATCCGAATTTGATATCATTTTGATAAATTTTTAACACTTTTTGAAAATTGTCATAAACCGCCTTTAAACTTTGATAAATCTCCCACTATTGACTTGAGTAGCTAATAACATATATAAGCTATTTAAGTGAGAAAACCCTGTTTACAAGAAGTTGCATTATTTCGAATCCAAATTTGATATCATTTTGATAAATTTTTAACACTCTTTGAAAATTGTCATAAACCACCTTTAAACAATGATAAATCTCCCACTGTTGACTTTAGTAACTAATAACATATAATATATGTTATATATTAGCTTGTAATTGAGTAAATAATATCCACATTTTCTCAGCATCCATGGGTGTACGACATAATTTGTATTCAGGGTTCATAAGACAATGTGGTCAGAACTTCAGAGAGTGAGCCTACTACTAATTTGCAACAAAAAATGTCGTACTTGTAATATACCTAATATTTTTCACTCAATATAAAATTAATTTTTTTTTAAATTGGTGGTTTTTGTGATGTCAACATTGTACTTAAAAAACGACGTCAACTACCATAATTACCTCAGTAAAGTTAAAGGTGGGATATTTTTGGCAAGAGGGATAAATTTGCTTCCCCCCTGCTGTAAAACCAAACTTTATGATGTCATTTATTTGGTGTAAAAGGCTTTCTAAAAATGAAATTTCCACAAGTAAGAGATATTACAATTTTAAACTGTTTTGAGGGAGGGGGGTAGTAGATAGCATCTCCCTCGTATAGGTAGCCCCCCCCCCTCTCTTCGGCCAATCAGGGAGCCTAATTCCAGAATGCTGTGTAGCGGTACACGAAACACAACCCAGAAATAGGACACTGCCTACGGCCGGTTTAAAATTGAAATTTCTCATTCTTGTGGAAGCTTTTGGTTTATTATTTTCAAAAATGAACATCGAACATTAAACAGATTTGCATTAAAATCGACCAGGAAAAAAATTTGTTATAACCCTCCTCAAAATTTGATGGTTCACGTTTCAAGATACCTATGTAGAATCCGAAAATCGAACGAAAATTTCTCCGTCCGCGAAAAGTTACCATCGACAAATTTTGATGAAATTTGGTATATGGGCTCCATTTTGGGTTTAGTTGTACCCCAAAGCTTTTAGTTGATGCCAGTCACTTCTAAGGGGTGAAAAGTAAGGGTTAAAATGTTCAATTTTTTCAATTTTTAAAATTTTCAATAGTGCCCTAGCTCGAAAAATTTCGAATGAAAGGTTTTTTTTTTTCACCAATTTTAAATAGTATTGGATTTTTAGAATTTTTAGAGACCACCCAGAGCTATGTAGGACAAACCGTTTGCTCCCTACGAGAAGTTGAAGGTTGGACTTACGATAAATCAGAAACTCGAGTGAGAATCGCAAAAGAGGCCTAATCTCCAAATTTTAGCTGACCAAAGTGCGACCGCTGTGGTAGGTATGTGGTAGGTAGGTAGTATCTATGGTTAGTAGATGGTGACAATGGCAAAGCCGTGCTCTTTGCAGACGAGTGATCTATACAGGGTGTCTACACTCAATATGGGCGTAACTTCAGGGATCAATTCTACAAGATATTTCCAACAAAAATGTCTCTTAGCACTTTTCTTTTAACTCACTCAAAATGGTTTTTTTTTTCACTTTAAAGTTTTTTTTTCGCGTTTTCTACCTTACGGCATTAATATGGTCATAACTCTCTTATTTCTCTTGCAAATTCTAATATGACTAGCGCTTTGCTGAAAACATGCTGAAATTGTCAGCTTTCCAACGGTCTATCAATTTTTTCCTTAAAAATTCAAATTGGAAGAGTAAATCGAGTTTGAATGCAAGAAAACGTGAGTTTTACTAGAAAATCCAGTGTTTTACGCGGTGTTAGATCTCATGATGACTTGACGAGTTTGGTATCATTTCCTATGTAATTTTTCACGCTGAATCCAATGGTGATATTTGACAACTGAAAAATGGATTTTTCGAAGAAACCCTCAGTTTTTTGTACCTACATAAAATACGCATGGTGGTTGTGGTAGTAATCATAAAGGATTACCTTTCTACTCAATAAAAACACCAAACAGCTAGAAATTTGATGTTATGTACGAAAAACGAAGGGTTTCTTCGAAAAATCCACTTTATAGCAGTCAGAATTACCCTTATCTATCTATCATTATTCTCCTTATGTATCTAGCAGTAGAATTGTAGCAGTCGGAAATATCACCATTGGATTCAGCGTAGAACATTACATAGGAAATGATACCAAACTCGTCAAGCCATCTTGAGATCGAGGGAGACTATAAACCGCTTAAAATACAGATTTTCTTGTAAAATACACGTTTTTTAGCATTAAAATTTGATTTACTCCTCCAATTTGAATATTAAAAAGAAAAAATGATAAACCGTTGGAAAGCGGACAATTTGAACATGATTTTTCCGAAGAACGCCCATCGAAATAACCAAGGATTCATATTAAAAATTCGATTTAAAAAGTCATTTTTCGAAAAAATTTTAAGTTTGCTTTCCGTCTTGATTTTTCAAAAATTTTTAATTTTTTTAAATAAAATTTTTTAAAAATTTTTGTTTATTGCTGAAAAATTTTGGTTTTACACTGGGTAGCTTGTAAATTTAACGCTCTTTCCAACGATATCCTCAAATCTGAATTTACTTGGTAAATAACAGGATTTATGAAAGTTTTAACAACGTAGGGTCGAAAACGCGAAAAAAAACTTAGAAGTGTAAAAATGTCATTTTGAGTGGGATAAAAAAATGCCAAGTGGGTGTGGCACATAGCTTCCTCGTATCCATAACCCGATTATACAGGGTGTAACGGTTAAGGTCGTACCACCGGCCAGGGTTCGATTCTACAACTAATTTGTGACTTTTTTTGTCTCTTGACTTTTTTTTCTTAACCCCCTTAAAATCGGACTTTTTCCACTTTTAAGATTTTTTTCGTATTTTCGACCTTACGCGATTAAAACAGCCATAACTCCCTTGTTTTCCAGTCAAAATTCAAATGTAATTATACCGTTGGAAAGAGCGTTAAATTCTCTATCTCCCTAGTGTTAAATAAAACTTTTTGAACAAGGATAAAATGTTGAAAAATGAATCCGAATAGTAAAATCTCAAAAATCTCGGAAATTTTTCGTTTTTTCAAACGTTTGTAACACTAACTGAAACTGCCGGTTAAGTTCTCACTGTAACCCCAAAAGTTGACTCAAAATCTCAGCTTTCCAACGATATGGTCATAAAATTGTTTACAGTGGACTAATGGCGTAAAAACCTCGTTTCCGTGCCAAAAACCGTGGGTCTTCCAGTGAAAATCGACGTTTTTCGCGAAAGACATTTTTGCCCTAAAATGAGTTAGGCAGCCATCTTTTCGTACTTTGTCTCACTGAGTCAAATGATGACACAAGACTTATCGAAAAAGCAGTCACTGATATCAAACCACCCTGTTCATAATAACACTAAGTTCCGAACATCAGATTAGTTATCTGATCAGTGATCAGTTCGTGACCTGCCTACACATCTACTTGTATCATGGCAACTTTTTCCAATCAAGAGTATGCCGATATGCTGCTGGTTTATGGTTTCATAAACCAAAACGCTAGTGAAGCTGTACGGGAATACCAGCGGCGGGTCCCACGCAGGCGCGTAGCCTCCAAAAACGTGTTTTCAAGGGTATGTAACCTGCTGACTATGCTGTTCATGTTTCGTGTTCTGTGCGCGAAAAGTGAATCGGACAAGATATCAGTGACTGCTTTTTCGATAAGTCTTGTGTCATCATTTGACTCAGTGAGACAAAGTACGAAAAGATGGCTGCCTAACTCATTTTAGGGAAAAAATGTCTTTCGCGAAAAACGTCGATTTTCACTGGAAGACCCACGGTTTTTGGCACGGGAACGAGGTTTTTACGCCATTAGTATACTGTAAACAATTTTATGACCATACCGTTGGAAAGCTGAGATTTTGGGTCAACTTTTGAGGTTACAGTGAGAACTTAACCGGCAGTTTCAGTTAGTGTTACAAACGTTTGAAAAAACGAAAAATTTCCGAGATTTTTGAGATTTTACTATTCGGATTCATTTTTCAACATTTTATTCTTGTTCAAAAAGTTTTATTAAACACTAGGGAGATAGAGAATTTAACGCTCTTTCCAACGGTATAATTACATTTGAATTTTGACTGGAAAACAAGGGAGTTATGGCTGTTTTAATGGCGTAAGGTCGAAAATACGAAAAAAATCTTAAAAGTGGAAAAAGTCCGATTTTAAGGGGGTTAAGAAAACAAAGTCAAGAGACAAAAAAAGTCACAAATTAGTTGTAGAATCGAACCCTGGCCGGTGGTACGACCTTAACCGTTACACCCTGTATAGATGATCCGATGCATAGTAGTTAGTCTCAAAACACCAATCTCTAAGTACCTTTCACTACTCTCATAGGGGACCATCTACACGCTAATCTGGGCAATCCTAGAAAGTTTCATCAAATTCGGATGAAAAATTTAAATGTTATGGCTGTTACAAGGATTTTACGTATGCGCATGCGCAGAGGCTTCTATAAATTTTAAGGCCTTGATTTTCATTGAGGACCATCTGCAACCTAATCCGCGTAATCCCTGAAAATGTCATCGAAATCGGGTAGAAAATGTGGAAGTTTTGGCCGTTACAAGGAAATTCACGTTTGCGCATGCGCAGTGGCTACTATCAGTCCGAAGGTGATGATTTTCATAGGGGACTGTCTACACACCAACCCGCACAATCCCTGAAAATTTCATCGAAATCGGACAATAACTTCGTATAGTTATGGACAGACGGACAGGAATTCATGACAGACGGACAGACAGACAGACACACAGACACGGAACCAAAATTGTTCAAAAAGGTCTAAAACGCAAAACGCGAATGAAAATTTTGATTTTGGAGAACTTTTTTTTTCGTCCTTGAAAAGTGAAAACAAAGCTTCCGCTACCTTGGTAGACTCGGAAGCAAAATTGCTCAGTGATATTTTTTGTTGGAAATACCTAGTAGAATTGAACCCTGAATTTATATGCCCATCTTAAATGTAGACACCCTGTGTAGAAAAATAAAAAACCTTTTTGTAATAATTTTCAGCGTTTTTCTGTTACAAATTAGTTGTAGAATCACACCCTGTGCCGACCACATTATCCGATACCCCTGTATGATTTGAATCTAGCTGGCGATATAATGTTAAGATCAGCCAATGCTTCTTAGCAAACCAGATTGCACTCACCTTGATGTCAGTTTTTCGGATGTTCATGACAACTTTGAAGGGATTGGTATACTTAAGGAGGGTGGTGGCCTGCTCGATTTCCGTATCGGGGACTTTCAGTCGCGGGTCGCAAGGACATGTCCTCACGTATTTCTTCTTCGTGTCCGTCTTGGAAGTGTTGATGCCGATTGGGACGTCCCCACTTGACATGGCTTTTTTCTTGCAGGACGTCAACGAGGGATTCTTATTTATTTCGTCTCTGAAGTCCTTCGCCCCTATTTTGGAGACTATCATTTTGTACTTGATTCAGTGGGCCTGAAAATCAATCGAAAATGATAAGAGAAGAGGCATATTCCCGAGATCCCAAAAATACACCTTCCTTTTTGCCTCAAAACGCTCTATCGTAATTTATTAGAAGATCATAACCAACGTAGAAGTTTCTCGACTTACCTCAATGATCAATAGCTATAAGGAACATCTCTGATATTCAGCAGTTAATAGGATAGACTTTTTTAAACCCTAGGTTTTTGAAAGCTTGTACCTACTCAGCTATCCAATCTGGACGAATTGGGATAAATTACATTAATTAACTCGTATATTTTGATTTAAGAACATAGGAACAGTAAGTTATGGTAACCGAAATAACAACAGTTATACTAAACTGAAGTTGATATTTTATCTTATTTATACGACTGAAATCATTCCTGATTTCAGGTAGACAAAAACATTTTCTGCACGCATTCATGTTCTGGAGCTGTACATTATTTGATGATTTCCGAAATGTTCACACTGCTTATAATAATGATAATCAGCAGTTTTATGATTCCTATGTAAATTGCTGCCTTGGAATTATTAACCTTGACGATATTTCTTACAAAATTTGTAAGAAATTTGTAAGTAATTTGTTTACATTTAATGTAAACAAAGTCTACAAAAAATGTATGGTAATTTCCTTGTGCTCTGCTGAGGGATCAGGATCACTAGTTCATTCGTTTCATTGACTATCAATTTGACTGAGAACTGTTTATTGGGTCGATCTTCATATTTTTGCTCCAAGTTTTCAATTCAGGGAACAAAATTTATGTATCTCTGAATTTTCTAGAGATGGGTCACTCTTTCAGAAGAGCGAGTGAACCACGGGTCAGTGACAATGATAAATGAATCGCGGTTCTTCGATCTTTGGATCTTTTGAGGTCCAGTAGGAATAAATGAACGACGGCTCTTTGATCTTCGGTTCTTTTGAGATCGGTAGTGTTCGGGAAAATTCGGACTTCCTTTTCTTCAGCTCACTGTTGCGAACTCATACGATAACTCAGAGGGAAAATATTATGAGTCGATCAAATAATACAATTTTGCAGAATTGTATCGTACCACCTCTTATGCATAAGGTATTGTATTTGGTCGTAAACTTTACCGTATTTTCCCAGTGTTTTCTGTGATCCACTTTCTGACTCTTTCCGTTGTTTTTTCTCACTGTTTGATTTTTACATCATGATTTTTTGTGAGGAGCTTTCTGATACAAGTGCAAAAGGTAAGCAAAAGAATCCTTATCTTACTATTATTATTAATATTGAAGTTTACATATTGGTTTGTTTATTCTCTTTCAAATTGGTTATATTATAAAAATGTTATACTGAGATTTTTTTAAAATTATGGTTGTCATTGGAGGCATAAAAAATGCAGACTTCATAAATAGATAAATGTTTTACCAAAATACTATATTTTTATGTCTCACTCATTCATTGCTTTAATTGTGTTCATTATATTGCTTTTCCTTGGTTGTTTAAAGGATTTATTGAACATCTTTATTGAACCACAGCGTTTTTTTGGTTATTATTTTCAATAATGAACCATTGGAATCGAGCAACGAAAAAATTATCCCCTCCCGCCATCAAAATTCGATGGTTTACGATTCAAGGTTATAAGAATCCAATAATCGAATAAAAATTTCCGGGCACAGCTAAAATAAACCGTTGTGTAATAATTGCAGCTTTTTTCATCGCATGTTCACCTCTACAATAAATACGAGCGCAAAAGAGCCAAAAAGAGCCACTTATCCGTTCAAAAGATCCGGCTCTTTTGAATGAGCCGTTCTTCTTGGTGAGCTGTTTTGCCCATCTAGAATTTTCATGAACTATTCTTTGTGTCACCACGGAACAAGTTTGTGGTGTCACCATGGTGCCAAGACACCTGAAACCGCGTAGGCATTGCGTGGGATTTTGGCTGTTCCATCTTGAATACAGATGTCTACCAAAACCAACAGATAAATGTCCAACGTTGGGACGTACCTGTTACCGCTGTGGTGCCATGTTGGATGAAGGGGGGTCAAATTCGAATGTTGGATATCGAACATTATGGATTTAAAAATACTGTTTAATTTTAAATGTAACCCCCCCCCTCAAAATTTGTTTGTTTACGTTTCAAAGTAGGTATGTAGAATCTGAAAATCGAATACAAATTTGGCCGTCCATCCCCCGTCCGCCGTACGCGACATTTTTCTTAGTTACCATGTACCGATTTTGATGAAATTTAGTATGTGGGCTCCATTTGGGGTCTAGTTGTGCCCCGAAGCTTTTGGTTGATGTTTATCTCTTCTAATGGTTGGAAAGTAAGGGCTGAAATTTTCAAAACGCCTTAGCTCAAGAACTTTGGATATAAAGGTGTTGTTTTTTCTTCAATTTAAAATAATATTGATTTTTTAGAATCGAATGAGACCACCCGGAGCTCTGTAGGACCAACCGTTCGCTACCTATGAAAATTTAAGGGTTGGTCTTACGATAAATCAGAAACACTAGTGTGAATTTCAAAAGAGGTCTAGTTTCCGTTCAAAAATGCGATCGCTGTTCGCTTCTTCGAGTCGTACTCAGTTTTACGCCCTTAGCAACCAGTCACCAAATTTCCTAATGAACGCACCCACAACGCCATATTTCTTCGAATTGAGTGTGAAGCGTTTATTTCGCCAAATAAACTTGATTGTGAAGATAAATATCATTGGTAAGATAGTGACAATGGCAAAGGTGAGTGATCTACGCAGAACGAAAATAAACCTTAGTGTAACAATTCGCAGCGTTTTATCGACGATTTCCGATTACAAATCATCTTGATTTGGGGCTCTCATAATGCTAATAATTAAAATAAATTTTTAATTAATTTAGGTTTATTTTTAATTTATAGTTTATTTAGGTTAATAAAAATGTTCTATCTTTACCGGTTGATATTGAAAGAACTCCTCCTTATCCAATGGTACGTTCCCTGGAATGAATTTCCTAACTAAACAATATGTTTGGAATCCTCCTTCTTTGAAACGTATGAACCATCTAATTATGAGGAAGGTATACATTTTATTTCTTGTTCGATTCCAAAATTTCAAAATGGAGAAGTTTTCGAATACGATATGGACCTTCCTTGAAGCACTTCAAGTTAGTTACTTTTTGACTGACTTCAAAACGCCCGAAGATGCGAAGGAGGAGGTATCTCAGTTTGGTGTCTCTTAGGACGATGATTTTTGTTTGTTTGTCTGAACACCCTTCATTTCATCCTTCCGGTACCAATCTGCCTGATTCTTTTCGAAATTTGTTCTCCCAGTATACATGGTGGTCCCATTTCAAACGGATTTCATTTTGCTGTGTTGAAAGTTGTTATGTATTACATTACACACTTTCCTATTTCATTTCCAGAATATTCCAGACACAGTCCCATCTCGTTGCTTCCTGAAAATCGTTCTGGAACCTTCGACTCTAGCATTTTCCGGACCCTTCTACCTGCTTTCACTGGTCCCTATATATACATGCACGCACCATCCCTTTTCATTCTTTCTCCAACCGGCTTCCTATACATATTACACTACGCTCTGTGACAGTTTTGTTAATATACGTATTTTATACTTAAAAGTGCCGTGTTATTTATTTAACAAATCCCACGATTTAACAGTGGTGTCAGAAGTGGGATAAATAAATAACGTCGCGTGTGCAAGTGAAACCGAGTGAACAACAAGTAACATTTTAACCACAACGCAGTTAAGTGCACCGAACTCAGTTCATCGCCACGCGGGTTAGTGTTGTTCTCTACTCATCTTCACAATGGCCACGGCAGAGCTACTTCGAGAGTTTTCCACGCTGATTGCTCAAGCCTTGCAGCAGTCAAGGTCACCGGACACGAGTCAACCTCGTCCACCGCAGTTCTCAATGCAGCCATATCAAGCCACTGACGGAACAACAGTTGCTGACTATTTCACGCGCTTCACATGGGCACTGAATTTGAGTAAGGTTCCCAAGGATCAACATGCACAATTTGCCCGAGTCTACATGGGTTCTGAACTCAACGACGCATTGAAAATTCTTGTAAGTCCTGAAAGCCCGGAAACTCTTACGTATGACGAAATCCAGTCCAAATTGATAGGTCATTTTGACGCCGCTCGCAACAAATACGCTGAGAGTATAAAATTCCGGAGTGTCATGCAGAAGCCAGGGGAAACAATCGCTAGCTTCACCTTGAGACTACGACAAGCTGCGACATTTTGTGAGTTTGGCACATTTCTCGACCGCATGTTAATTGAACAAATGCTCGCAGGCATGGAGTCCAGAGAAATGTGCGATGAAATTATCGCAAGAAAACCAGAGAACTTCACCGCGGCGTATGAAATCGCGCATGCACTCGAAGCCACTCGTCACACTGCCGACGAGGTCAAATCTGTCGCCAAGCCAGAGCCAACTAACCGCATAGGCTATGAGAAACCGCTCTCCCGGAAGAGCAACACTCAGCGGCAGTCACGCAGCAAGTCAGCTCATAGAAAACAGGGGTCTTTCAACCAGTCAAGACAGCACCAAGAGTCTCACCAGGCAAACCAGAGGGCAACCCAGGACAACCACTCGTCGTGCTCAGGATGCGGCGAAGCTCATCCTCGTAGAGAATGTAGGTTCCTGAACGCCGAATGCCGGAAGTGTGGTAAAAAAGGTCACATCGCAAAAGTTTGTCGATCAAAGACGCAACAACGAACAAACCACGTGACCAAAGAGGACCTTCCAGCAGAAGACCTTGATGTCGTGGAGTACCTTAGCAAAATTGAGGTCATTGGAACAGCCCAGTCAATCCCCAAATCACTGATCAATGTCACCATAGAGGGAACCAACGTTAAGATGGAACTTGACACTGGCGCCCCCTGTTCGATGATCAGCAAATCGCAGTTAAGTATGATCAAGCCAGGTTTTGTGTTACAGAAAAACGACCGCAACTTCATCAGTTACACTGGGCACCCAATCAACTGCATCGGTAAGACGCCAGTTCGCACCACCATTGGGACCACAACAAAGAACCTGCCTGTCTACGTGATCGATGGTGAAGTCCAAACACTCCTTGGCCGAGAGTGGATATCAGAGTTTGTGCGAGAAATCGACTTTGGTCACCTTTTTGCAAAATCTGACCCAATCCACAAGCTCTCTGCCAAACAGTCGCTGTCCCCAGGGCAACAAAAACAACTCGACGACGTTCTCTCTCGCTACCAGAATGTATTCAGCAACATCCCAGGAAAGCTTTCAGGCCCTCCAGCAAAGATGCACCTGAAGGCTGGAGCCACACCTGTGTTCGCCCGAGCACGAGATGTACCAGTTGCACTTCGAGATGCCTACGCCAAGGAAATCGATGCAAAAATTGCATCTGGTTTTTACAAACGAGTGGACTACTCTGAGTGGGCATCAACAACGCACGTCGTTGCCAAGAAAAACGGCAAACTGAGAATCACTGGCAACTACAAGCCTACTCTCAACCCACGGATCATCATCGACGAGCACCCAATCCCCAAGGTGGAACATCTGTTCAACCGGATGCGTGGCGCCACTCTCTTTTGCCACCTGGATGTCACGGATGCTTACACTCATCTCGAGGTCGATGATGAGTTCAGCCACGCGCTCACACTGAACACGCCAACACATGGCCTGATCCGCCCAAGCCGAGCCGTCTATGGTGCAGCTAACATCCCCGCTATCTGGCAACGTCGAATGGATACAGTCTTGCAAGGCCTCCAAAACGTCGTGAGTTTTTTCGACGACACAATTGTTTTTGCAGACAATTTTGAAAATCTTTTGCAGGCTCTCGTCACAATCCTGGAGCAGTTTCGGACTCACGGTCTCAAGCTCAACCGAGCCAAATGTGCCTTCGCCCAGCCTGTCCTGGAAGCCCTGGGCCACAAAATCGACGCGTCAGGTATCCACAAATCTGATGCAAACATCCGAGCTGTTCGAGATGCGCCGAAACCAAGTTCGCCAGAAGAACTCCAGCTGTTCCTGGGTAAAGCCACCTACTACAATGTGTTCATCCCGCATTTGTCCACAAGGGATCGTCCACTCAGAGACATGCTGCTGAGTGATCCTTTTACCTGGACACCGGAGGGTGAAAAAGCCTATAAGGACATCAAGGCCGCCTTGATCTCACCACAGGTGCTCATGCAGTATGATCCAGCATTGCCACTCTTGCTGGCAACTGACGCCAGCAAAACTGGCCTTGGTGCAGTGTTGTCACACCGGCTCAGCAACGGGCTGGAGCGCCCAATCGCTTATGCCAGCCGAACGATGACAGGCACGGAGCAGAGGTATCCCATGATCGACAAAGAAGCCCTAGCCATCGTGTGGGCTGTTCAAAAGTTCTTCCACTATCTGTATGCTCGCCATTTTACACTCATTACCGATCACAAGCCTCTCACCCAAATTCTGCACCCGGAGAAGTCTCTACCAGTCTTGTGCATCAGTCGCATGGCCAATTATGCTGACTACCTTGCACATTTCGACTATGACGTCGTCTTCAAGACCTCCAAGGCCAACGCCAACGCTGATTACTGTTCCAGAGCCTGCCCTCCTACAACAGTCAACCACATTCGCAACTTTTTTTCCCCACAGGAGGAAGAGACGAATGGTTTTGATGATTTCGATTTTTTTACAGTGAATCAGACGCAACAGCTACCAGTCAGAGCAGAGGCAATTGCACGAGAAACTAGGAAAGATCCACACCTGGGCCAAATTGTTAAGATCTTAGAATCAGGACAAGATCTGACACGCCATAAGTACAAGGCACCCGAAGCCAAGTACACCCTCGCCGCTAACTGCCTGATGTTTGAGCATCGAGTTGTCATCCCACCGCCTTTAAGAGAAGCCATCCTCAACGACTTACACACAGCTCACCTGGGAATCGTGAAGATGAAAGGCATGGCTCGCTCTTTTGTTTTTTGGCCTGGAATCGACAATGACATCGAGACACTTGCCAAATCCTGTGCTGTGTGTGCAACCCATGCGCATGCGCCACCCAAGTTCCGCAATCATCACTGGGAGTACCCGGGAGCACCTTGGGAACGAATCCACATCGACTACGCGGGCCCAGTAGCGGACACCATGCTACTCATAATTGTAGACGCATACAGCAAGTGGGTAGAGGTGAAACCTACGTCATCCACCACGGCCGCAGCAACCATTGCCATCATGGACGATCTGTTCACGGCATACGGCGCACCAATCACAGTTGTCTCGGACAATGGGCACCAGTTCACTGCCAACGAGTTCAAGGAGTTCTTAAAAAACAGTGGTGTCAAATATCACAAGCTGTCAGCACCATACCACCCCTCAACAAACGGTCAAGCTGAACGCTATGTGCAGACAGTCAAGGATGCCCTCAAAGCAATGAAAACGACCAAAGGAACACTTCGCAACAATCTGAACGAGTTTCTGAGGCAATTTCGTAAGGCACCTCATTCTACCACTGGCCAATCTCCAGCGCAACTCTTCCTGGGACGCGATATCAGAACAAGGCTCAACTTGACCAGACCTGATGACGTCCGCACAAGGGTCTCAGAGAAACAGCAGGCAGAAATGAGGTCAACGTACCGTAACTTGGAACCTGGACAAAAGGTCTACTTCATGTCTGGCAACATTAAGCTAGACCGATGGCTCCCTGGAACCATCGCAGCACGCCTTGGTGACCTCCACTACAAGATTGATTACCAAGGTAAACGATTCAAGCGCCACATTGATCAAATCAAAGCATTTACTGGCCTTGATGAAAATTCAACTGGTTTGGATAACGACCAGAAGGGAACCATCGAAGAGCAATCTTCACCCACTAAGCAACCAAGGCTGAGACGAATCCATTTCTCAGTAACACCAACAGCCAGACCAGCAACTACACCAGTTGGAACACCGTATGCAACCCCAGCAGCTACGCCAGCAGCCACAACAGTTGCAACACCAGCAGTCACACCAATTGCAACACCAGCTACACCAGCAGCACCGAGAAACCATGAGAACAGAACTCCACCTTTCCCTCAAACTCCTGCCACCCCCCGCAGAACCAACCGACAACGCCGTCCACCATTAAGATACACACCAGCTCCATAGAAACACCACGTAGACCACTCACTTAAAAGAGGGAGGAAATGTTATGTATTACATTACACACTTTCCTATTTCATTTCCAGAATATTCCAGACACAGTCCCATCTCGTTGCTTCCTGAAAATCGTTCTGGAACCTTCGACTCTAGCATTTTCCGGACCCTTCTACCTGCTTTCACTGGTCCCTATATATACATGCACGCACCATCCCTTTTCATTCTTTCTCCAACCGGCTTCCTATACATATTACACTACGCTCTGTGACAGTTTTGTTAATATACGTATTTTATACTTAAAAGTGCCGTGTTATTTATTTAACAAATCCCACGATTTAACAAAAGTGTTGAAAATGAGTGAAGATACTTGAAGATCGTGGTCGCTGATTCCGGGAAGATTGAACCGTATTCATATAACGGCTATACTCTTTTAATGTTCTCACTGTAATATGTTTTTGAATGTGGCATATCTCCGACAGAGATTAATAGCTGTACAGCGAAGAGGAGCCCTACGAATCGCCTAAGCCTACCGAACAGTATCAGAACCCGCTATCTTTGTCCTCACGAGGGTCATACCCATTCAGCTGATGGCTTCAGAGAGGAAAAGAATCTTTTCAGGAAAAGAATCCAGAATCAGCAGCATGCTGGAAGGTGAAAGGAGCTGGACTGCTGTGGCAGAATACACGGAGAGCAGCCCGAAGTAATGTGCTAAACGGTTCCGGGCTGAGCTCCAACATGGGGGGAAAAAGGAGGTGTTTTTTTAGTGGGTTTGAATCCCACATAACCTGGAGGACGCGATCCCTTCCAGGTATCTTACGAGATCCAACTCCACCTATGGATCTTAAAGATTTTCTCACCTGCCTGCCGAAAAAAAAGTGTACTATGTTTGTAGGTAATCTAGAACTACTTAGGTACTTCCACTCGTAACTTAAAAATAATGATACAAGGATGGGTCAAATAATCACTATTTTATTGGGGGTCCGAGTCATCAAATGTCTCCAGCATTCAAAACTTCTAAGAGAATCATTTAATTCTTGTTTAATTCCCATCAACACGGAACAAAATTGTTTAAATTCAGTTCATACCGGAAAAAATATCCCTCAATTGAATCTGCAACAACAGAAGTAATTATTGGCACACATAGTAGACACAATTGAAATCTATCTTCTTAATGACTATTCCTAGGTTGATTGATTTGTATTAAGTAGTACGTAATATTGATTACAATACACATTTCGTCAGTGTAAATATAATTTTAGTTGGCTTTTCAGGAGAGCCAAATCATTGGCCGCCAATGACAGTACGATGAGTTGTCTGTGATGATACGGTAAAATTGTTAGTTCACTCGATTCGCCTTGAGATAGAACATGCATTACTCATTTTTCGATACAAAATTATGATAAGGGTAGTTGCTGTGACACTATTAGTGATATTTTTCAACAATTTTGGCCACGCGCATAAATGTTATGGTCGATGTACATTTGGACACATGGCCCTAGTTGAACCCATTTGGACGCACAGTTGGGGCATGATGATATAGGTATCGAAAAACCTTGGGTTAAGAAACTGGAGATTAATTTCGGGATGGTTATCTAATTCGTTATTAATTACCATTGTTGATAATTTTTTCCCCATCCTTATTCGTTACGTCCTTATTCAGTGACAAGGAATTGCCGATATCTTCCCGCTTCTCTGAGGTATTTCACACATTTTTTAGGACTTACCATTCGGTGTACAGGGTGTCTACCATTTGGATGGACCAAACTCCCAGGATCGATTTTAAAACTAATTTGCAACAAAAAATGTCTCCTAGCAATTTTTTCTTAACCCACTCAAAATTCTTTTTTTTCCACTTTTAAGTTTTTATTCGTATTTTCGACCTTGCAGCACTAAAATGGTCATAACTCTCTTATTTCTCTTGCTACTTTGAATTTAAGTACACCGTTGGACAGAGTGTTAAATTTTCTATGCGTTTAGGGGGAAACCTAGTTTCTTAAAGACATTTGTAAAAGTAAAAAAATAAATCAAAGTCAACATTTATAATTTTTTTCGAAAATCGCCATTTTTCAGGCTAACGATTCTGCCTTAAAAAATACCGCTATCGTGGTGCACTTGACGGGAAAAACTACCCCAAGATCTCACCTTTCCAACGGTATGTCAGTTTCAAGGTTTTAAAGGAAAGTTTCTTGAAAAAATTGAGTTTTATGCGAGAAAAAAAGTGCTTCTTTAGGCATATTCCGCTAGTGAGTCGACCAAGTATTATTGCCTTCACTTTTCAAGGATTGCAATAAAAAGTACATCAAATCAAGTTTCCACTCGTATTTTACGTTTTGGACCTACCTGAACAATTTTGGTACCGTGTCTGTCCATCTGACAGGCGGTCTGTCTGTCTGAAAGTTCTTGTAGATGGCAGAAGCAATACGAAGCTAGGTACTGTCCTATTTTAATGTAATTTTCGGCGATGTTCTCCATGAAAATCAAAGTCAAAGCATTAAATTTTCAAAATCAAATTCTAAAATTTTAATTATTTTTAGACATTATCATTGCGGTGTACTCAGATTCGAAGTAGCATGAGAAATAAGGGAGTTATGACCATTTTAGTGCTGCAAGATCGAAAATACGAATAAAAACTTTAAAGTGAAAAAAAAAGAATTTTGTGTGGGTTAAGAAAAAATTGCTAAGACATTTTTTGTTGCAAATTAGTTGTAGAATCGATCCTTGAAATTTGGTCCATCCAAATGGTAGACACCCTGTATAGTGCGATATAGTAATGCGTCCTCAGCGTAACTCTTCCTAGGAAGAGAGTCTGAATTCTCTCAGAATTGGACACTCTACCAGGAAGTGCTGCATGGTTTTGTTTTCTCTCAAATTGGACATCGAACACATGTTCAAATGATCTACCCAATGGCTTGTTGATGCCTCATACCTGTGCTTCATAGCAGGCCATTGTCCACTGACCAACCTACCGATGACGTACAGGTAGGCCATTGTTGATTCAGCTGCGTCCAAAGGCGTCATAAACGAGTGCGGCCAAATGTAATCACCTTCCTGACCCGTCTGGGCACCAAGTGCGTCCAAATGTATACAAGCCAATGTTATCGATGAGACTCATTATTTTTATTGACATTCGCTTGGGGGGGGGGGGGGGGTTGAAACAAATCATGCCAAACGCCCTACTCAAATCTTCAACCAAATACTAACCTTCAGCCCGATAGAAATTTCATTGAGATTTCTGAGCTCTTCTATGCAGACTTTGTCATAGCGTAAGAGGCTCTCCATAGTGAGCTTCTTAGATTGTTTGTACAATGCTCTAAGTGTATTCACCTCAGCGAGTACTGCATCCCGCTCTTTGAGGTGATGGTTGTATCTGCTCACCAACGATTCTTGGTGAAGTTCTGCCTGGAATTTACGAACGAAGAGATCTTACGGGTAGTCACAGGAAGTTCTTTAGGATTCTTAGAGTTCTTCAAAGGATCAGAATCTAGTTTTTGAAGTTCTTACCAACCAGATGATATTACCATTGACATTCTGCTCAAAATGGTAAGGAGCAATTTATGCACCTATACTTTATACTACCATTCCAAGAGTTGATGGCTCATTTTGGTCCAGAATAAACTGTTTCGTCGACTTCACGAAATACTATATTAACGTCAAGATTGTTCTTTTACTGAAGTTTTGAGTAAATAAATGGGCGTAACCACGTGCAATGTTCAGTTCAAGTCTGCTCTTACCTCCGTTGCTTTCGTAGATCCATACTGTTTTCCATTTTCGAAAAGTGCTTTGTCGGCTTCCAACGTCATTCTAAGTTCGTCTCGGACTTTCAGGAGCAAAATACCTCGCTCAGGATTTATAACCACCTCTTGTCGAATCAGCTCATCTGAAACGCAATTCAAACGATTGGGTTTCAAAAAGTCAAAAAGTTGGGTCGGTAACTGACAGTTCTCATAAAATCAGTTCCACCAGAAAGATGAGTATATGAACTCGTGCCTACATAATCTTATAGACATTGCTTGCAAGATTGATAACAAATGAGCTACCTACATATATACCTATATATACAAACATTTCCTACGTGGTTCTTGTACTTACTAACCCATTAGCTGGCTGTAGACGTGTCGACGCACTGGGTCAATTCCGGAGTCCAGAGCTTTCAAAGCCTTCAGTCTCCGATCTACCAGAAATGTCAGCTTTATCACGTCGTCCCGAGTCACTGGTTCGGGGGACACCTGGTCAATTTGGATGATATAAAATTTGTTACAATCCAATTTGACCATAAAGTTCATGTTCTGCGGCCGAAAGTCTGTTATTTTTACTATATTTTCACTTGCTGAAGACAGCCATGGCGTGGGTTAGCAAATATTTTTCTTGGCTTCAACGGCCTTAAATAAAAATAGCCCTAAAATTTCATTATATTGAAAAACAGGTTTTAAATAAATAGCCACGAGTTCAGTTAAATTAGATTAGTACTTTCTTTCTTAAGTCTTTGAAAAAGCTGTTTTACTGCCATCTAAAAGAACCCGAGGATGCACGATCAGAACCGAATGAAAAGGAGGAATACAAATATCCCAGACTTTTACTGCTGCTGAGAGATGGCGTGCCGGCAGACCGATGTTAGAATGGAGAACAAGAAATCATTTGACATGAGTAGATTAAAATTGGCGTTCAAATCATGTTTGAACGTCTACCCTCTCGCACCCAACCCACACACACACAGACCTCCCCCCTCATCACCGTCGCCAGAACTATCAAGTAGAGGTACCTCACCAAATAGAGCAAAATCGGAAATCTAGGTAATGTGAGAGTAGTCTACCAAGTGGTAGGGCACATAGCACCATAACATGATTTGGTTATTGATCTGACAGGAGGTCGTAAGAACTCCAAAGTACCCAACCAAGTTGAAGATTAGTCGCCCATTGGGTGTGGCACATAGCTCTTTAGTCGACCATAACATGATTGGTTGGCTGATCAGATATAAAGCACATTGTTCATCTGTAACATGATTAGGTAGGTAATTTGATTGTACAACGTCAGAACTGCCAAGCATGAGGAAAATCAAGGAATTTGGTGGTGAGAGAGTAGTCTGCCAAGTGGGTGTTAAGGAAATCCTCCCTACTCCTGTATGTTTCCATAAATTTTCATTGCTGTTCGAAAGGTCGTGTCCTGTTTCGCTATTTATTTTTGGGCTTATTTTTTGAAGCTATAATTCAAAATCCGACGGATGCATTCGAGTGAAGTTCTTGTACGGATCTTCAGGAAGCGAAGAGGAGTCAGGAATAACGAGAAGGTAGACGAGCGTGTTCAACCATGTTGTCCCAGAGCTGGAAAATTTGTTGTACCTACTAATTTATTATATTTGTCTCCGCTGTATATATTTTATATAATAGAAAATAGATACAGCAGAGAAAACATAGCAGGGTTGAGCTAAGAAAAATAATTGAGGGACTAGGATGTCATGAACTTGGGGAGGATCAAGACAATCTAAGAGAAACTAGCAATGATTATCTTATCCTTTATAACTAAGTTAAAGTAAGAAGACTATAATAGTATGTAGAGCTCTTCTCACAGTAACAATTGTAAGTATTTGACTTTGTTAGTACATTTAAGAACGGTAACGTGAAATACTTGTCATTTTACTGAAGACATTGTTACTAGAGTGGAACAAACCACTTGTATTCTACATATCGAGGGTCAAGCTGCAACACCACGGAACGTCATTTTTGGCCAAAATGAGTATTTTATATCGTTCGATGCGTATTCTTGCGGCGGATCCGGTAAAAATATCAGTTAGATCGATTTCTCAATAGGTAGCGTGAAATTCAAGAAAACGTCAAACTAACGGACTGGCATCGTCTCCAAGACACGATGCAACACCACCGACCGTCATTGTTTCCACCATGTTTTCCATACAAAGCGACGACTGCGACGAGTTTGACGTGTCTTCCCGTTTTCAAGTAAGTTTTTGAAAGTATTTATTATTATAAATCCGTTTCCTTTTGATATTTTCGTCTTCTCATTGCTACAAAGAATGCGATGAAATGTTTTTTCTATACATTATGACTTTTCCAGGCCTCAAGTTCGAAGCTTTAGCAAACAGTTCCGCTCAAGTTCACAGTCGGTTGAATTGCATCACCACTTCACGTTCAGTAAGTTGTGTTGCATCTCGTATTCTCGTGTTGAAATAATGTAGTTTATTCATTAGTTGTTGAACTAATAATAATTTAGTGAGAGATTCCACCATGAGCCCATTGTTGATGATCAACCCTCATGATGGACCTACTCTCAAGAATCTCTTCGCTCCACCACATAATTTTGGATAGTGATTCAGAACCATCTTAATTTAATATTAGGTAGGTACCTATTGATGTGTCAATAGCTCGTTGCCCTACTGGTTTTAAGGGTTGAATTTAGTAGTCAACTTATTGTACGGCATTACGCGAAAAAAGTGGAATAAGCGACGATTTTTCGAAATTGATTTTTTGGTAGGTACCTAACGTTGGTTAGGCAATCAAAACATCTACCAACCAGGCTCGATTTTGGCGCCCTCTTCATTTTTCGCTAAGTTATTAAGGAATGGAATATCCGCCAAATGCCGTATCGACATCGATCTTATTGATTTTCGCAATGTTGGAACAAGCGACGTCTAATAGCCGAAGATGCGCAAACAGTGGAACAAGAAACATCCTCCAAAATCAAAAGTTCCACAAACGTTTTACGGTTTAGACCTTCGTGTAAAATGTTGGTGAAGTTTTCAGGGTTTGTGCGGGTTGTCGTGCAGATGGTATTCTACGAAAATCATCACCCTCGGATTGATGATATCTCTGTCGAGATTTCAAGTCGATTAGGTACTAAAAAATAAACCTAGTAGCACCATGGGGACCTGAAATCGTTTTTTGCTTGTCCTGAAAAGTTGTAAAAGATGGAATGCTTTGTTAGTGAAATAATGATGTCTTTTCCAGGCCTCAAGTTTGAAGTTTGAGCAAACATTTCAGCTCAAGTTGCCCTAGTCAAGTCCGTTGAATTGCATCACCATCCACACTTAGTAAGTTGTGTTGCATTTCGTATTCTCAAGTTGAAATGATGTAGTTTATTCATTAGTTAAATAAATAATAATTTAGTGAGAGATTCTTGAGAGTTGATCATAAACCCTCATGATGGACACCTCCGTCAAGGATCTCTCCCCTCCACCCCAAAATCGTTGATCGTGATTGAGAAACATCCCAATTTTATATTAGGTATTGATGTATAGCTGGTTGCCCAACTTTCTTCAAGGGTTGAAGTTAGTGGGCACCAGTCAACTTATTTAGCAAAAAACTGCTTTGCTACCTAGCAAGGTACAACCCTAGTATTTGCAGGGAATTGATGTATCCTTTTTCTTCCTTTTTCACAGATCCCTACATCAGTTAAGATGAAGAACGACGACCCAGACTACATAGTATCCTCGTGGCTCAAATAAAGGGAACAAAAATATAACAAAAAAAAAAAAAAAAAAAGAAAACCTGAGTTTTTGATGAGAGATGAGACATTCATAAGATTGATTTCTTGTCACTAATATCTTTTCTTGATTATTTTGCTGCATTTTTCTTTGCATATTATAGTTTAAAAAAATATATTGTGATACTCTTAGTAACAATGTTTGTGATATTTTTTAGATAACAAAGTTTGTGATATTAGATAACAATAAATTTAATGTGATATTTCTTAGAAAACAATGTTTGTGATATTAGATAACAATACATTTATCGTGATATTTCTTAGATAACAACGTTTGTGATTTACGCTGTGATTTTTTCCTTGACCAAAAACCCACTTTTATGAAACGTGTTCTGCCCATTTTTGCGTACTTACCCTATTCTAATTCCCGAAGGACACTTTTGTATTCATACATTCATGATTATAATGATTTTATTTTGAGCAATAATTGGTTTTGTAAATGAAAGCCCGTTTTGTTCTCATTTTTGGTGAAAATATCATCCTAAAATCATTAGCTGTATCAATATCGTCGATATCAATAGTGCCGACCCAACCAAACTGTGTAAACTGGTGAATATCCATGAAAAACGAGGATACAATTGAAATGGATTGGATTCATGAGTTGAAAAATCCAGCGGGAAAGGAAGGCGCAACACAACTTACTGTCAAGCATTGACAAAACAACACCACTTAGCGTCATGATTTTCTTTAAAAACATTTATTTTGGCTTAAAACTGTTTTTTTTTCGATGAAATACGTATTTGTAAACATAAGAAACTAGCTGGAGGAGAAAAAACATAAATATTGTGGATTTAAAACATTGAAAACCAGTCTTTTGGCTCTCCTGAAAAGTTGGCAAAATGACGTTCCGTGGTGTTGCAGCTTGACCCTCGATATACAACTTGTGGACACAGGGTATAGCAGATGCCAAGTTGATGAATTCCCCACGGAAGGTACTGTATTTTTGAATAATATTGAAGGTAAATTACTAATTGAAGTAAATTACTAATATTCTACATGCCTGTAAGGTGTTATGTTGTGATCTCTAACAATAAAATTAATTTATTGATTGATTGCTTGTCGACTCTTAGTTATCAAGTTTGGAGAGTTAAAATTTTCCCATCCAAAATATAAATTCACTCCAACATTTGTGGCTTCCTAGGTACGTTCTAAATTGTTCGGAGCAGATTGTTTTGTGTCTGGAGACATATTCTAACAAAACGCTTAAACTCCACTATTTCTTTCCATGTGAAGATATTTTCGGAGATTTCATGGAAATTGATTATTTTATTACCTACAACCGTTTTCCATGGGAATTTTCTGAGAGTCGACATTTACCAACCTGTTGCATCCATAGCTCACCATGCTCCTCCCACTCTCTCGGAGGGAGAACGCAATTCAAAACGTCCTGCAATTTCTTGGATTCTTCAAAAGAGATGTCTCCTCTTTCTATCTTACAGCTGATTTCCGTTGGGACGCAACGCTGTAACAATGGAAGTTCAGAAGTGTCAGGCAGGTACAAGTTGTACCGTACAACCAATATGCCCCTGCAAAGTTTTAAAACTCCTTGGCTTGACAAACTGCCTGACCATAATTGTGAACGGTACAGGGAAAAAACGCCATCATCTCCAAAATGCTGACTTCGAGAAAAACGCAATTGAAGGTTTACAAAATGAGAAAGCAATGATCCACAGCCAAAACAATTAAGGTTGCAATATCTCAGTACTTTCCTACTACTATCCAAAATAGTGCTGGTTAAAAAAACAGCATTCAGAAAGGGTAGGAAAAATTGAATTCAAATAGAAAAATTGAATTTCTCTGGGTGAAAGGACTCGCCAGCCTGGAGGGAAATGTCATCGTGGACCAACTGGCTAAGAGAGGTGCCGAAACGGGACAGTTTTTGGAGTAAAACATAGAGGTAGAAGATTTTCTCCCATCCATAACACGACATCACCGATCGGTTTGGCAGGAAACCTATTCCTTGACTCCAGAAGGCCAGTTTTACAAGCGCATTCAACCCTCGGTACCAGCTCGGCCATGGTTCGCGGGAAAAGAAGTGGGAAAGGATTTTGGAAGAACCATCGCCCGGATAAGATCGAACCATGGAATAAGCAACGCCTACCTTTTCAAAATAAATGAGAAGGACGCCCCATCATGCAATTGTGGATACCCCTCTGAAACGCTGGAACACATTATCATGGAGTACTGTAGTTTTAGTGACCGCAGGGAGGAAATGATCAGGAACATAGAGGAGAAACTGGAAAACCCTTTTCATTATTTAACAATTTTATATAAGAAAGAAGTTTTAATTTATAGAGAAATATTTAATTTTATCAAAGATTGTAATTTAACTGTATAATAACGCAAACGTTGCACCTATGGCTATATAAAAAATTAATGCCAAATAAAACCAAAAAAAAAGGGTAGGAATAAAAATATTTCCAGACAAATTAGCTGCTCCAGCACAAAAATTGGAATTTCACCCTCAAAGACCATCAATGAAAATATGTAAATATTATGATAAATACCATAAAAATTTCATAAATTGCATTTTATATTTCGAAGCTGAAAAAATTACAATTTATTCGGAAGGAAATGTAGGAAACATATTATCTCGACCTACCTAAGGGACTGGACATTTTAAACCGTAATCATGGGGTTTAAACTGCTTTTTTACTCCACACGCGCATTTAATGAAGTGGTTTTTCCCCAGAATAGCGTAACTACAACCTGCTTTAAGACGGCGATGAGGTGTTTTTCACAGAAAAGGGCTACATATTCTGAAAGTACAACTCAAAATGCTAAAGGTAGCGTTGCTGACTTATTTTCGACCGGAATGGCGATGATGGGGGTTTTCCCTGTACCCTTCATATGAGTAGATATAAATTTAAAAGTTAACTAATAGTTTCAACTCTTTCCGAGTAGATAAATTGGAGTTTGTTCTTTCTAAAATGATTCTCCAGCCTTCAGCACAAATGACAGCGTACTCGAGAGACCTTGTAGCCTCTACCGTACAGTGGATGTTTTAATAACTTTTACGTGCGAAAATAGGATAAATATACAACACTCATTTCCTCTGCTAAAGTAAACGCAGTGTCAGATCACTAGATATAATATCATACGCACCTCATTTTTTGTAATCGATCGACTATACCTACTGAATGTTATTATGGGCCTACTTCCTGCGGCATCAGTTGACCCAAAGCAACCCTGGGTCCCTGGCCCGTTTATAGTTTTATTTACGACATTTTACGGGTATAGTATCCGGAACAGATAAAAAAATCCCACGTACGTCGCTTGGGACGTAATTGCCGTCCTTGTCCCGTATTTTGAACGGCGCGGTGTAGCGGACAATGCTCTCTTCTTCCAGGAGACGTTCCATGGTTCTTCACCTGGGAGAAAACGTAGCACTGCTTGTCGAAGGTAAAGATTAGGTACTAGGAGCTGGGCTTCTAGACAACCAATCAAACGCCTCCTACGTACTTTTCATCTGTCAATTTAAAACCTTTCTTCTTATTACAATTTACAGCGCAAAGATGTCATTATTTAGGCTATTGCTAGGCTCACAAGTTTGGATGGTTGCCGCGATGGTTGCACATCGTCAAAGAGAATGTGACTGCTCTTAAAGAATGTTTTATGGTAGGTTGAAGCAATAGAAGTTCGAATAGTTATTAGTATCGTCTAACCGGGTCAATAGAACCGGGTGAATAGAAAACCCAAAACAGTATAAAGACTGCTAGGGTGTCCTATGCAAGATAAAAATAAAACGAGTATCGTCAAACATCATTATCGGCTTACCACAAAGAAGATATTGGAACGACTTCACTTTGTTGAAGAGTTCTTCCACTCACACATTTTTTGTGTCATATTGTTGTCGTTGTGAACAACTAATATTAAAATAAATCTTCACTTCTTCCTGTGATATCGTATAAAAAGGTTCATCCACAGAATAATATAATTTAATTGTAAAAATTTTATTAGGTACAAAGGACTAGAGTTTGTCTCAATACAAGAGGTTATGGGAATTCAAAAGCACGCCTAGAAATGACGAACGTAATTATAAAATAGAACACTTGCGGAAAGATAACTTTGATACTTGGAAAATCCAAGCAAGAGCTATCCTAGTTAAAAATGGGCTCTGGGGTTATGTATCAGGCACAATCCCGAAACCAGTCGTACCTGATGGAGGCGGTGATGGAAATAATGAACGAAGGTTATAACAAGGACAAAACATTATATGACCGCGCTAAGGACGCACTGAACAAACTAAGGCTTTCTGAAAAACCTCAAGCTTGTCTACTCAAAAAGGCCTTGTATGGACTTACAAGCGGGAAGGCAATGGTTTTTGAAGTTGGACAGCAAGTTGAAAACACTGGGTTTCAAACCATCGAATGCTGATCCTTGCATTTACGTCAGCTCGTCAGGAGGAGACACTGAAACCATAATTGCTGTGTATGTTGACGATCTGGTAATTGCATCCACATCACAAGAAACTTTAGACTACGCTAAAAAGACCCTGACAGAAAATTTTGAAATGCGAGATCTGGGACAACTTTCATACTGTCTCGGAATTGAATTCAAAATTGAACAAAATTCCATCTCTATTTGTCAAAAGAAGTATATAGAAGAAGTTTTGGAAAAATTTAATATGACAAATTGTAAGCCAGTAGGAAGCCCAATGGAAACAGGCCTCACACTGGAGAAAAGAAAAGGAGATGAGGACTATCCGTTCCAGAAACTGATCGGCTGCCTCATGTACCTGGCTGTAGCAACAAGACCAGATATTAGTCACGCAGTCAGTTACCTCAGTCAGTTCAACCAATATTATGGGAAGGAGCATTGGCTAGCAGCAAAGCGTGTGTTACGCTACTTGCAAGGTACAAAAACCGAAGCACTGGTGTACCGAAAAACTGGAAAGGATTTGTTCGGACTCACTGACGCTAACTGGGCCACATGCACAATCGATAGGAGGAGCTACACCGGATTCTGTTTTGTGTATGCCGGAGCTGCTGTATCGTGGGAGTCAAGAAAACAGCGAACAGTAGCATTGTCAACAGCTGAAGCTGAATATATGGCGTTGACAGATGCGTCAAAGGAAGCCATCTACCTTAGACAATTGTCCAACGACTTTGGAGAGAAAATCGGACCGTTGAAAATCTTCAGTGATAACCAGGCTGCAAAAACTCTCGCAAGCAACCCTGTAGTTAGTTCCAAAACCAAGCACATTGCGATAAGGGAACACTTCATACGAGAGGCAGTTCAACGACGAGAAGTTCAAGTGGAATATCTGAAGTCAGAAGACATGATAGCGGATATCTTCCAGCACCGAGACTCACGAAGTTGAAAAGTACACTTGGACTCTTGGAGTGTTCGTGAGGAGGAGTATTGGAACGACTTCACTTTGTTGTAGAGTTCATCCACTCACACATTTTTTATGTTATATTGTTGTCGTTGTGAACAACAACTAATATTAAAATAAATCTTCACTTCTTCCTGTGATATCGTATAAAAAGGTACATCCACAGAATAATATAATTTAATTGTAAAAATTTTATTAGGTACAAAGGACTAGAGTTTGTCTCAATACAAGAGAAGAGATGCAGACTGCTGATTTACGCTTCTCACCATTAGACCCACGAGTTTTTTTTGAGTGATAGCCTATCGGTTATTTTTCACATTTGTACTAAGAACAATCTTTTGAGATAGTACCTATGTCGTCTATCCACAAGGGACTTTTGTTGGTACATGTGAATCACTTTTGTGATTCACAAAAGTTTCCCTTTTGTTATTGAATGAAACGGAATTACCTTGGCAACCTAATTAGAGCATACCTGTTGTTTCAGTAATTTCAATGACACATTTTAAGAATCTAGTCAATTTTTGGTTGAATAGAAACAATGATTCTATGGCCATCTTTCAATAAATTGATCAATGTCTATTAATCTTCTCGGAAGAGGTAAATATTATGTTCAAACTGGACAGTTAGGAAGATGATTTTTAGTAAAACTGCCATCATTCGCAATACCTACTATTTTCTTCCAACATTTTGAATATTATTATCATCCCTCAACTCCTTGTCATTAGCGAACCGAGTTAAATAACCACCAGTAATTTATTTCTGGCTACCCAAAGAAGAATTGTTCGTTATTACAACAGCAATAAATGGCATCTCAACGGCATAGACATCAAAAACGAATCAGCGATGATACTGATGACTCCCGTGAAGACATCGGTGATGATTTGGTGGATGATAAGTTAGATGCCAAATCTGCGAAGAAGTTCACAGAGCGCAAAGTCGTCATACAAGCGCGCGAACCCGGCGAAGATGAACTGGAATCTGATGTAAGTCTTCTCAGTGGTGCTGCACAAGGCCGTGAACCACCTGTAACCAACATCACGTCAAACACTCCAAGGTATTTAGGTAGAGAACTCGAGTGACATTCTGCGATTGCATTTCTATTTTTAAAACAATAATTACAAAATTATAGATATCAATACTGAATTTGATCCTCATTGCAGAACATTTTTCCTTTCGTGGCCTGTTCTGTGCCTCGGTCCGAACTGAGGAATTAGGTAAAGGTACACGCTCTAGTAATGTGCGCAAATCGGCTTGCACAAGCTAGTTTGCTCAATTGTGTCGTTGTGTGTGAATGCAGTTAGCTCAAGCCATTTGGCTTGAGCAAAGTCTGTCCCGGACAGAAAATCAGCTTGAGGTCAGTGTTTGGCATGAGTGAAGTTTTAACGTATGGACGTGGTTCAAGCCACATCCACGATCATCATCAATCATTGGAGAGATCATGCCAAGCAGCTCCTCATTCGTTGCTTCGACCATTCTTCCAGAAATTCCCATGTTCCAGAAATTATTTGGTTCCCCTCTCAATTCCTGCCTCCTGAGCAACCAATCTCCATCTTCGGCCTTTTTTCAAACCGTTCGATACCAATTTTTTCCTAATCACACAAACAGCCGTCGCACATAGGATGATCTCCTCCTCATCCGTATCAAAAATGAGTGATTTGAAAAAATTAAGAATGAGAAAATTAACAATAAGCCCACTGAACAATCCACTTATTTGCTGAAACGCAATTGAACGTGTGAACACGACCAATCTGTTCAGTTCGGTTTGGGCAAATTGGAATGTGCAAGCCGGTTTGAGCGAATGGCATGACTCTTATTGGAATACTTTTCAGCTACTGCGTCACCTAACCAAAAATAGTGGAAATCCAGGTAGACCCTGAAATCAATAATAATGACTCAATCTACTCAATTATTGTTAATCATCATTAATAATTTACAAACCTACCTATCGAGGTACTGCTAAGTATTCCATAATGAAACGACCGTTGTCGAACCGAATTTCGTCTGTTCATTTTGGCGATGTTCCATTCAATATTCCTACATCTTCTCTTCAAGAACTACCCAATCGAATTAATTTTCTGAATCATAATAATTTTCCAATTAAGTAACTTGAACTACTGATTAATTCAGGCGGTATTCTTGCAGAGTGGGAGCACAAGCTCGGATATCCGTGACGTTCTGAACTGCATCAGAGATCTTCGGGATATCAAGCACGCCACATCACATCGCCACGTCACATGCGGACACCTTGTGAGTTTAAATTATAATTTTATATCTCAGGTGAAGTGGGCTAGACTATTTTAGTACTTACCAACGTGGGCAACTTGCTAAGGTGTGTAGAATTTCCAATTTCAAGTGAATTTCCAATGCATTGACTAGTCCATGTGCAGCGTTGTCTTAGAAGGGATTTTCCAAGGTGTAATTTTCCTGTCAATCATCTATGAAGGCCGAACTCACACCCTTTTGCAGGAAAAATGGGTAGTCGAGGCAGATACTTGGAACTTATTGTTTCTAGGCCCTCTTTCATGCTCCATTTTATAAAATGTGTTCCTAATGATAGATTATCAAACTGACTTGATAATTTACAGTATGATGAATGCCAATAATAAATCAAAACGATTATCTACACTGCATGCAGATACATCTGTACATGGATATGTCTTATGATGGCAATTTAAATGATGAGCTCACTCAGCTGATCATTGATCACTCAGGCGCCTTCAGCATTCTCCATTGACCCGCCCTCTCAAATTTCAGGTTCCTGCGTTCAATAGGAGAGGAAATGGCCTTGGAGCTCACTCAGCTGATCAGTGATCATCAACTTTGATGATGTATAGAAGTATGTATCTATTGACCCTGCCTCTCAAATTTCAGCTTCCTGCGTTCAACAGCATCAGAAAAAAAACGTTGCATTGTTTTGTGTGTCGAAAATTTTGGAATGACCCCCAGAACTAAGACATATCCATGTCAAAAGTATGTCTATCTGGAGCAAGCTTATATCGTTAAGTTTTGATGCTTGCAGGCTCGGCTTCAAAAAGTTTTGGTAAAACTTTTCAATTTTACGATATATGCTGATAACTTGTCCATTGTCACTAATTTATGGAATTCGGTTATTATATTATTATTTTGTTATTATGGATTTATTTTTGTTATTATGGATTTTATTATTGTTATTTTGTTATTATTGTTATTATATTATTATTATGTTATTATGGAATTCGGTTATTATATTTAGCTACAATTTCCGCTAAAACTCCCTTCACCCTTTAACCTAGTAAGTTTTCGGTATCTACTACTGTGAAAATAACGACTTATGTCCAACAGACTAAAACATTGCTTTGAGAACACCTAAAGGTGCATCCACGCATTACCGCCCGGCAAAGACGACCGGGATTGACTTTATAAATTTAGATAGATGTATTACCAATGTGAAATGAAGAATGAATTATATTAATGAGGTGATATTGGTTTTCAGAGAAAAGAAGAAGCTAAAGTGTACCAAACAGCTCAATTCTCAGAAGAAGATCACGAAAATTACCCTTTCGGCGACATAAGTTATGGGGTGAGCCGAGAGATTATGATAATTATAAAATTGCGGATCTTCCCCCTTCAGCCTTCTGTAGAGCCATCATGGTATAGGTCACATAATTTGTCGCTTCCTCCCATCAAAAAAGAATCACTTTACTTTTCGGTGCAGCAAATGACTCAGTCATCCTCCGTGATTCTCCATACAGCAATTATGAAATTCGTTCTCATGAGAAGAATTCCTTGAATTTATTTGAAACTATCTATATTTATGGTGGATGGACAAAGGGTTTTTTCGTAATTTGCGTTCTGCGAAAAGAGACAATGTTTAGCCAAAACGCAGCTTTTAACTACAACGTAATTGTAATCCTAGCAGAAATGATTGTGACGGTAATTTCTGAATTACAGGACTACGAGCTCATGGGTGCCAAACCCGTGCGGATCCCCATCGTACACGTAAAGGATTGCGTGCATGAAGTGAGTCCTTTGATTTCCAAGTCTCTGAACAGGTTTCCGAGGGAAATTCCAGTATAGTAATGGATTCAGCATCAAAAACCTTCGAAATTGATCCTAATTTTTCGGCTCAGGATAGGAAAATTGTATCTAGAGTCTACCAACGTAGCGGAAGCATTATTTTAACTTTTCAAGGTTGAAAGTAAATGTCCTCCAAAATCAAAATTTCCACTCGTGTTTTACGTTTTAGACCTTCCTGAACAATTCCTGGACAATGGTTTCGTGTCTGTCTGTCGGTGTCTGTCCGCAGATCCATGAAACGAACAAAACTGTAAGTTAGTTACCTACTGTCCGATTTGATGAAATTTTCGCAGATTGTGCGGGTCTGCGTGTGGATGGTCCCTTATGAAAATCGTCGCCCCCATACTTAACAAATTTAACTTCCACATATTCCAACCGAATTGTATGACATTTTCAGAGATTGTGCGGGTTGGGTCGTTGATGGTCCCCTTTGATGGTTCATCTTTACAATCCTGTTATGGATACGAGGAAGCTTTGTGCCACAGCCACTTGGTGGACTTTTGTCTTATGTAACTGTAGATGGTGGGGATGAATCCAGGTAAAAATATCTGCCAAGTGGGTTCTTGATGCCTAATGGATAATCAAGACTTCAATATTCAAATACCCTTCAAATTTGATGACTAAATGAATATGTAATTTGTAGGGGACACTCCAGATTCCATCCACATATTTCCTGAAAATGTCATCTTCAGCAGAATTTTCATTGTTCTTTGGTGTAAAACTACATACGAATTTACAACATTAACGTAGGTACTTGAAAAACTTAATTTTTATCGATGATTGTCCACTGTTACGATGATTTCACTTTGGCGCATGCGCAGTGGCTGATATCTATCCGGGGCCATGAAATACATTGGGGACCATCTATACTCCAACCCATAATAACAATTTCGCGTTTGCGCACATCCAAAAACTGCTAGCCATCCGGGAGCCAAGGAGACCGAGAGATACCTAAAGACCTAAAGATAATTAATTTATTGAGTCCCCCTTTGGGCAAATTGCATTAATTTGCTAAATGTTTAATCGTTTAAATATTTGTGGCTGGAAGCTGCTCCACCAGCAGCCACAAGTTCTTAAGGACGTATTTGGTTGGCAGGCGGAGGGCAATTCACCTCTCTTGGTATGCCATTTTACATGTTTACAGGTAGTGTCTTTCTGTCAATAAATTCAGATTCTAAATAAGGTAAACGATTTTTTCGTTACAGAAGGAGTGGGGAGATAATTCTAAAGTACAACGCGAACCGCAGAACACTTCTAAATGGTGCTTCTGCGAGGACCAGGGATCATCCGACGAAGAACCCTGCTATGAATATCAACCTTTCGACGAATTCATGGTAAGTCCCGTTCAAGTAGGGAATCAAGTGAGACGTTACCACGGATACCTTGGTACCTTCCTGAGGCATTCGTGTGATAGATATAATATATCTATGATAATATCATAGATAATATTATTATCAGGGTGTCTACACTCACGATGGGCATAAATTCGGGGTTCGATTCTACACAATATTTCCAACAAAAAATGTCTCCTAGCAATTTTTTCTTAACCCACTCAAAATGCCTTTTTTTCACTTCAAAGTTTTTTTCGCGTTTTCGACCTTCCGTCATAAAAATTGTCATGACTCCAGTTATTTACCAAGTAAATTCAAATGTAAGGATATCGTTGGAAAAAGCGTTAAATTTCCAAGCTACCCAGTGTAAAACCAAAATCTTTTAGCAATAAAACATTTCTGTGAAATCAAGTTAAAAAGCAAATTATAAATTTTTCCCGAAATTTGATTTTCTCTTATCGAAGTTTTCACTTTGAACGCCTGCCCATTTCGATGGGCGCTCTTCGGAAAAAACATGCCCAAAATGTCAGCTTTCTTACGGTCAATCAATTTTTTTTTTTTAAAGTTGAAATTGGAAGAGTAAATCAAGTTTGAATGCAAGAAAACGTGGCTTTTACAAGAAAATCGAGTGTTTCACGCAGTGTATGGTCTCCCTCAATCTTGACGAGTTTTTATCATTTCCTACAAAATTTTTTACGCTAAATCCAATGATGATACTTTCGAATAGTTCTGACTGTTAGAAAGTGGATTTTTCGAAGAAAACCTTGGTATTCGTACATAAAATACGCACTATTCGTAGATATGGTAGTGAGCATGAAGTAACACCTTTCTACTCAATAAAAACATAAAATTTCTAGCTGATTGATGTTTTTATTGAGTAGAAATGTTTTACTTTATGCTCACTACCATATCTACGAATAGTGCGTACGTTATGGACAAAAAATGTTGGTTTTCCTTAACAAATCTACTTTCTAGCAGTCAGAATTATCTGGAAGTGCCACCATTGGATTTAGCGTAAAAAATTACGTGGGAAATGATACCAAAATCGTCAAGATTGAAGGAGACCATACACCGCGTAAAACACTCGATTTTCTTGTAAAAGACACGTTTTCTTGCATTCAAACTTGATTTACTCTTCCAATGTCAATTTTGAAAAGAAAACGCTGCAAATCATTGCTCAAAGGTTTATTATTTTCTGTATAGATCACCCTTCTGTATAGATCACTGGTTCTCCATCAATAGCACCTACCACCATCTGTATTCTCCCTTGACCTTCCCTATCAAATTTCAGCTTCCTGCGTTCAATAGGATTGAAAATGACTTCGGAGCTCACTCAGCTGATCAGTGATCTGAAGAGTGAAGAAGATCTCCTCGGAAGCTGAAGACGCCTGGAAGCGCACTTCCATTCAATAGGATTGAAAATGGCTTCGGAGCTCACTTAGCTGATCAGTGATCTGAGGAGTGAAGAAGATTCCTCGAATGCTGGAGACGCCTGGAAGAGCACTTTCATTCAATAGGATTGAAAATGGCTTCGGAGCTCACTCAGCTGATCAGTGATCTGAAGAATGAAGAAGCTTTTGAGCAATGATTTGCAGCGTTTTTTTTACCTACCAACTTTTTATTACCTACCAGCTAGGTACTACCTACCACACCATACTGGCTTCACACCTTGCAGCATTTTTTTTACCTACCAACTTTTTATTACCTACCAGCTAGGTACTACCTACCACACCATACTGGCTTCACACCTTGCAGCATTTTTTTTACCTACCAACTTTTTTTTACCTACCAGCTAGGTACTACCTACCACACCATACTGGCTTCACACCTTGCAGCATTTTTTTTACCTACCAACTTTTTTTTACCTACCAGCTAGGTACTACCTACCACACCATACTGGCTTCACACCTTCACAATCAAGTTTATTAGAAAGAACTAAACGCTTCACACTCGATTGGAAAAATAGAAAGCTTCATATGGAAATTTGTTTACTGGTTACGCAGAAGGCAAAACTGTATAAAAATCGAAGAAATGAACAGCGATCGCATTTTAGCCCGATAAAATTTGAATGGAGATTAGACCTCTTTTGCGATTCACACTCATGATTCTGTTTTATCGAAGGAAAACCTTCAAGTACTCGTAGGGACCGTACGGTTTGTCCTACAGAGCTCCGGGTGGTCTCAAAAATTTTTTAAAATTCAATACTATTTAAAATTGGTGAAAAAACGATACCTTAATTTTGAGAGTTTTCGAGCTAGGGCACTCTTGAAAATTTCAACCCTTAATTTTCACCCCTTAGAAGTGACTGACATCAACCAAAAGCTTCGCGGCACAACTAGACCCCAAATGGAGCCCATATACCAAATTTGAACCAAATCGGTCCAGTGTTGCTAAGAAAAGTGCCACGGACGGCGGACGGCGGACGGGGGACGGCGGACGGGGGACGGCGGACGGACATTGCAAACTTGGATTCTACGCACCTTGAAACGTAAAGTGACAAAGTTTGAGGGGGGGTTATAAAAATTTTTTGCGATACGATCACATAGGCTTATTATTAGAAATAATAAACCAAAATTGATTGACCGTAAGAAAGCTGACATTTTGGGCATGTTTTTTTTCCGAAGAGCGCCCATCGAAATGAGCAGGCGTTCAAAGTGAAAACTTCGATAAGAGAAAATCAAGTTTCGGGAAAAAATATATAATTGCTTTTTAACTTGATTTTACAGAAATGCTTTACTGTAAAAGATTTTGGTTTTACACTGGGTAGCTTAGAAATTTAACGCTTTTTCCAACGATATCCTTACATTTGAATTTACTTGGTAAATAACAGGAGTTATGACAAATTTTATGACGTAAGGTCGAAAACGCGAAAAAAACCTTGAAGTGAAAAGACAAGCAGCAGAAGGCAGTGTGGCATTTTGAGTGGGCGAAGAAAAAATTGCTAGGAGACATTTTTTGTTGGAAATATTGTGTGGAATTGAACCCTGAAGTTATGTTCATCTTAGGTATATTAACCCACTTGAAGACAACCTTATTTGAACGTCAATTTGAAGTAAACTTTTGACTTACCTAATTGTTTACTTCGGCTTATTTTATTGATTTGAAATGTTCACCTCATACCCTCTCCACCTCCGCGTTAGTTCAGTTCAGAACATGACTCAGTGCAATTTTTTCTCATTTGAAAATGGACCAATCCATTTTTCTTTGATGTTGAATCGCTGCTGAATAGTTTGGCGTAAGTAATCAAAATATAATTTTTGTCAGTTTTATTTGTTTCTTATTACCAAAATGTTTATTTATACGATGAAATTGTTTTGCTGGAATATTCCTCTTCTAACTTCACAGAAAGTGGTTTTACATCAGAGATGCCATACGGTACCTCTGTGGCACGTCCAGCAGTATTTTTCATACTCCCTGTTTGTGGCTCTCTTAGTTGCTTTCTCGTGTTGATTCACCTAATGTTTTTTATTGCAGGCCTGGGTTTTCTAAAACTAAACGGGAAACTAATTACTGGCTACTGCATAAGTTGTGGAAGGTGGTGTATGAATAGGAGGGGATTCGGATAAACTTCAAAATTCGGGTCCAAATAACAACCTTCTGAAAACTCCTGGAACATCTGAAAGGTATACAGGGTGTCCCTTAAGTTATCCACCAAACTTCGGTAGTAGTTTTTACAACTAATTTGCACACAAAAAAATGTCTCCTAGCAATTTTCTTTTAATTCCCTTACAATTCGACTTTTTCGACTTTTAAGATTATTTTTCGTGTTTTCGACCTTACACCATTTAAACGGTCATAACTCCCTTAAATAACACTCATTAATTAAAAATAAGAATACTGTACCGGAAAGAGGGTAAAATTTCTCTATATATGAGCCGTTGACCAGTCGAGAAAAACAAAACGCTGGAGTAGTATTTTGACCTCAAACTTAAAAAAACGCTGCAAATTATTACACAATGGTTTATTATTTTTATTTTTCTATATAGATCACTCGTCTGCAAAGCCACCAACCATCCAACATGAAGAAAAACATCGATCGCATTTCGGTCAGCTGAAATTTGAACGGAGATTAGGCCTCTTCTGCGATTCACACTCGTGTTTCTGATTTTTCGTACGTCCAAACTTCAAATTCTCGTAGTGAGCAAACGGTTTGTTCTACAGAGCTCCAGGTGGTCTCAAAAAATTCTAAAAATGCTATATTATCTTAAATTGAAGGAAAAACAATACCTTTATATCAAAATTTTTTGAGGTAGGGCGTTTTCAAAATTTTAAAATTGATTTTGGAACCCTTAGAAGTGAGCTACATCAACCAAACTCTTCGGGACACAACTAAACCCCAGAAGGAGCCTACATACCAAATTTCATCAAAATTGGTCAATGCTAAGTGGCAAAAGTGCCGCGAACGGCGTACGGCGGACGGACGGCCAAATTTTTATTCGATTTTTGGATTCTACGTACTTACCTTGAAACGTAAACCATCAAATTTTGAGGGGGTGTTAAAATTTTTTTTTCTTGGTCGATTCCAAAGGTTCATTATTGAAAAAAATTAACCAAAATAGTCAATTTCTGTCGTTTTTTTTCTTGAAAATGATGATTTTTTCTGAACAAGGTATTTGTCAGAGGGTCTCAAAAGCTTAAAAACTGCTCCATTTCATCAGCTTTCCAACGGTCACCCAATTTTTAGTTTTACTATGGAAGTTGAGAGAGAAAATGGCGTTTCAATGCAAGAACATATTGTTTAGTAATGCATGCATTCCAGGGGACGTCCCATTGGATAAGCATTAGATCAGTTTAACCAGTTGGTAAGCGATACAACTGTTTCACTCGATGTAATTTGGTTTATTACTTTAGGCAAGAAATAGTGACCACCCCCCCCCCCCTCACCATTATCCACCATAACATTTAGCGGCGTGGGAGCCTCGAATCTGAAGAGCATTTTAAAATCCATGATCTACGATACCCAACATGCGAATTCGAGTTCACCCCCCCCCCCCCACCAACCCCAATGGTGCCAGTCTGGCACCAAAGCGGAAATACGTCGTAACATTGAACTTTCATCTGTTAGTTTTAGTAGGCAGTCTGTCGAGGTTCACATCCGTATTCAAGGTGAAACACACAAAAAAAAAAAACACGAAATATGCGGTTTATGGTGTCCTGGCACCATGGTGGCACCACTATTAGTTCCATGGTCGTACAGAGAATAATTCATGAAAATCCGGAGGTATAATGAGGATTTTTCCTTAATTTCAAAGCTTGGGGACAGTTAGTAAGCAGTAAAGGAACCGAAATATTGAAAAATCGGATATTTTGTGAATATGATCCCCCCCACTCGCCCCCTCCCCTTGCGAATTTTGGTACTCGGGTGAAATTATGTACAAATCGGAAGTTATTTGAGTCAAACAAAAAAAGAAACACACAAATCGGTTGGAAATTGAGGCCAGGGCAGAGTTTACAAGATTACGCCGGCAAACGCACGTTTTTTAAGCATTAACCCCCCCTTTCCCCCCCTTAAAAAGCAAAATTCAAAATTCCGGCGCCGTAGTGCACAACTAGATAGTTTTCCGCGTCGATGAAAAAAAGAACCACAAAAATCGGTTGAGAACTAAGGGCTGTGCAGAGTACACAAGATTATGCCCAAAAACGCACGTTTTTTGAGCATTAACCCCCCCTTTCCCCCCCTTAAAAGGCAAAATTCGAAATTCCGGCGACGTAGTGCACAACTAGATAGTTTTCCGCGACGAACAAAAAAAGAACCAGGAAAATCGGTTGAGAACTAAGGCCTGTGCAGAGTACACAAGATTTTGTTACACACACACACACACACACACACACACACACATACACACACACACACAGACATACACCTATGGTTTTTTTCGCGGATTTGGATTCAGAATGGTCTAAAACGGATTACTGTGTGGTTATTTTTTTTTTCTGTTGAGTGTTGTCCAACTTCACCCCAGATCGATCGCATAAGGACGCCCAAGTCTTACTGTGGGACGTCCTAAAAATGTGCATTTTTTTCCACGAAATCGACGGTTTGGGGGGAATTAGTGCTCGGGAGGAGCGACTGCGGAGCAAACCGTTGATTTCGTTGAAAAATTTTTCGCATTGAAACGCCATTTTCTGCCTCAAATTCCACAGTAAAACTAAAAACTGGGTTACCGTTCAAAAGCTGATGTAATGGAGCAGTTTTTAAGTACTTGATTTCTTCTGGCAAATACCTTGTTTTAATAAGGAAAAATCATCAACATTAAAAAAAAAACAGAAATTGACTATTTTTTAAGTTTGAGGTAAAAACACTACTCCAGCGTTTTGTTGTTCTCGACTGGTCAACAGTTCATCTTTTGAGAAATTTTACGCTATTTCCTTATTTATAGTATAATTTTAATATTTTCGTATCTAGCATCCTTATTTTTAATTAATGAGTGTTATTTAAGGGAATTATGACCGTTTAAATGGTGTAAGGTCGAAAACGCGAAAAAAATCTTAAAGTCAAAAAAGTCGCATTTTAATGGGGTTAAAAGAAAATTGCTACGAGACATTTTTTGTTGAAAATTAGTTGTAGGAACTACTCCGGAAGTTTGGTGGATAACTTATTGGACACCCTATAAATCGTCCTCCAGAGTGTTGGACAACATCAAGATTGATCCGAGGCACCAAGTCATGAACACCCTTCAACCCCCCCCCCCTCCTTCCTTGAAATGAAGAGGAAAAAGTGTGCTGCCATTAACTGCAAATCCCTGACTAGATCGATGTGCCACAACTCCTAGGTGGGCTCGTGTGAGGGATTTTTATGTTATTTCATCGAAATTTTGAAGTGTTCCGTAAAATATTCTCTTTTAGGGTTCTCAAATGTTTCGTTTTGTAGTACTCGAAATTATGTTTTCACGATCATGTGAGATTGTTATTCCTTCCATTGAATGGAATTAAATAAATTTTACTACCAGGTACCAGTTTATTTTAGTTTTGATGAAATCAAAACTATCAGTCTGCTTCCCTTATTGTCAAAAGTGCTTGAACGACTTCTGCTCCCAAAACTATTAACTCACCTGAGTAATGTGATACCAGACTTTCAATTTGGGTTCCGGCCAATGCATTCCTGTCCCCAACAGTTACATAGGGTTATTGACGAGATCTTGCGGACGTACGAAGACAAAGAACTATGCTATGGGCTCTTTATCGATACCCAGCAGGCGTTCGACAGAGTATGGCACACAGGGCTACTCTTCAAGCTGAAACCATCACTACCCGATACATACTATAGAATCATTCAATCCTATCTAACCCGACGGAACTTTTGCGTGAAGTGCAATAACTCCAGATCAGTGGCTAAAGAAATTCGGTCAGGCGTCCCCCAGGGAAGTGTTTTGGGCCCACTTCTTTATTTAACCTTCAGTCCGGACCGTTGTCCCTCGTTGCAATGAGGACCCCCGTCCGTGGGACACCGACTCGCTTTTTTCATGGTTGTTATTGAAATATGACAGGATTTCGTTGTAAATACCACAAACTAACATAAAACATCTTTATTGCAACGTCTTTCTTCGTGTATAACATCAAATGAATTGGTTTTTATCACAATTTATCGATATAAAAAATAAGATTACACATTATTTTTATTTTTCACTTCCTGGATTTCATCCAGCTTAGGTATCACATCATTTTGACTACTCAGATAAAAAATTCAGTCTCAATTCACGCTCAAAATGACGTGTTCTACGTAGAATTGGAGGAAACATTCCAATTCAAAACCTCTAGAATCATTAGGAGTCTACTACGTAGGTACCAAGAACATGAAAACTAGGAATAAAAAGTTTTCACATTTTTAGGGAACATTTTCCAAGCAGCCTTTTGTATTCTTTTCAGTCTTCTATCTTTTTGGAAAAATCAAATTGTACCTACTAGACATTGAAGGGACTAGAATACTAAAATAAGCTAGAATAAGGAACTAGAATAAAAATCAAAGACAATCTACTAGTACCTAATGAAAACTTGGAAAAAACGTGAATATAACATTTGAATACAGAAAAATGAATGTAACATTTGAATAGGTACAAAAAAATCATTGAAATCAATCAAAATCAATCAAAAATCAAACAGGACCCCCGTCTCGGAGACGTGTTTCCATTCCATCAAGGACCATCCGTCCCATGGACGTATCAACAGGCCAGGACCGACTGTCCTGAGGACGGGTGATCCACTGGAAAAAACTGGTTTGTTGACAACGAAAGCGAGAGAAAAAAAAAGGACACTTACCTTACCTTCTGCAGGGCCTGACAGGAGGGTACTGAGGATATGAGCCCACACAGAGGAAAGGGGTAGGCTCAGGGTAAGGAAAAGCCCCACCCACCCGTCCCAGGGACGTGGGTCCGGACAGAAGGTTAACCTACGTCAGTGACATACCTACGTCTCCAAACACTTCAATAGCCATGTTCGCTGATGACTTGGCCATCCTCAGTCACAACCTAGACGAGCAATCAACAGTCAATAACCTCCAAACTCACGTTACTGCAGTTGAAGAGTGGAATCACAAATGGCGGACAATGGTTAACGTCAGCAAGTCATCCAAGACCGTATTCACGTACCGCAGAAGGTATAATAATCTACCAATTAGTCTGGACAACACTCCTGTCCCAGAATCCGACTGTACACGATACCTAGGGGTTCACCTAGATAAAAGGATGACCTACTCGGCACACATTGGCGAACTTGTAAAACGCATCCGGTCACGCATACGTCAGCTCAAACCATTACTGGGTTCCCACTCTCCTCTATCTCTTAGCACCAAACGTCTACTATATCTGTCTCTCATTCGACCCATATGGCAATATGCTTCAGGGCTTTGGGGATCTGCTAGCACTACCCAAATTAACAGGATACAAGTGCAACAGAATAGAGTGCTAAGACTCATCACGTGCGCTCCATGGTTCGTGAGGAACTCAGTTCTCCACAGAGACTTGGACTTACCCCAGGTCAGCGAGGTTATTGCCCAATCATACCACCGCCTCTATGCTTCGATGTCAGACCACCCTAATCCGATAATTTCGAGCTTCACTGAAAACCTTCCTCCTCCAAGGACTCTTCGACGCCTGAAAAGGAAGCATCACTCAGACCTCCGCCCTGACTAACTTTACGTAGGACTATCAATGGATAGCACCCTACTTCATGTACCATGCATAATGTAAACTATTATGTGTTATTACTATATATGTTCCTAACTGTAATGTAATAATTTATACAATAAAGTTAACTACTTAATAATAAAAATAAAAAAAAAATGAAACGTAGATCCTTGGCCTTTGTATGCACTCCCTCGGGCGTGTCATATCTTACCCACCAATTTCAGCTTAATTAGCTACTGGCAGAATTTGTCCAATATTTTTCCCGTGTTCCCGAAGTAAAAATTAGTGAACTCACAAAGTTTTGTGTGGACATTTAATCTGTAAAAGATACGTTTTTAAATGGTTAACATCGTTGTTTGTCACGTTTTGAAGGGCACGAACGATGTCGGCCTACTCAAGTTGTTACCACCAAAACTAGCGCCAGTGAATGAGACAGGCACCATTGATTGGAAAAACGTAAGTGGCAAAACAACTTGAATTTTGAATAAGTAGAAGTGTGAAAACCAGGCAGTGTAATGCAAAATATATACAAATTATAATAAATATATAAATGCCATCTTCTCCAGCGGAAAACACCGAAAACGAAAACTGTTCATTAATAACCGAAACGAGTCTCCATCGAATTGAATTTGGTTCAATTCAATTTGGATTTTTTGGAAATTTGACTTGCGATGCTTCCAAAACGAGAATAATATCGCATTTACAACGTTCAGCACCGTATTCTTTTCAGGAGTTTTTCATGGATTCTGTGATTTGAACTATGAAATTTTTTATCGGCAGAAGAAAATTTTCTGAAGCATTCATGTTAATTATTAAATTATTATTATTATTGTTATCGTTTGGTGGGAATTTTGAATTTTTTTTAGAAATGATCTGTGATGAGATTTATTTGAACAGGGGTATTAAAGTCTGTAAAATTATGTCACTATTATGATTGTTCAAGTTGCTCTTGATGTGCCTAGTTCAAAACATTTTGGTTTTTCAAACTCATAGAAGTCAATCTATAATTTTTAGTAAAGTTTCAAAAACCATCATTTGTGACCCTAATTTGGTTGGTGGAGATACAATGCCAATGAATATAGTATTATGCACACTGTATTAAAACGCTGTAAATTATTACACAGAGGTTTATTATTTTTCTGACAGATCACTCGCCAGCAAAGAACACAGTTTTGTCATTGTCACTACCTACCAACTAAGTTTTCGCTTCATAATCGAGTTTATTTAGATGAAATAAATACTAGATAGAGTAAAATGTAGATGAAAAATACTAGATCTTACTTCTGATCCGACTTTAGTGCCTACTCTAAAATTTGCAGCCTACTGTATTTTATTTTCGACTAAAATTTCTACCCTAAAGAACGATTTTTGATTTATAAATCAAAATGTTTACTTATGTTTACGGACAGCAAAATGTTTACTTATTCGATTTTTGAATTCTACTTTCCTTGTTTAAAATTGTTTAACCCCCTAAAAATTTGTTGGTTTACGTTTCAAGGAAAGTAGAATTCGAAAATCGAATAAGTAAACATTTTGCTGTCCGTCCGCCCTTAGTTCCCATAGACCGAATTTGATGAAATTTCGTATATGGGCTCCATTTGGGGTCTAGTTGTGCCCCGAAGCTTTTGGTTGACATCTGTCACTTCGGAGAGTTGAACAATAACGGCTAAAACTTGCAAAACGCCTTAGCTTGAAAAATGTCTAAATAAAGGTTGGTATTGTTCTTCCACCAATTTAAAATAGTATTGAATTTTTAGAATCGATTGAAACCACCCAGAGCTTTGTAGGACCAACCGATCGCCCCCTATGAGAACTTGAGGGTAGGACGTACGATAAATCAGAAACACGAGTGTGAATCGCAAAAGAGTCCTAATCTCCGTTCAAATTTCAGCTGACAACATTTGTCATCTCGCATTTAATGCGATCACTGTTCGTTTCTTCGACTTGCTCTCAGTTTTGCGTCATTAGCAACCAGTAATCAAATTTCTAATAAAGGCATCCACAAATCCCTATTTTTTCAAATTGAGTGTGAAGTGTTTATTTCTTCCAAATAAACTTGATAGTGTTGTAGATGGGTAGTACATATGTTTTGTAGGTAGTGACAATGGCAAAGCTTTGCAGGCGAGTGATCTGTCAAGAAAGTTATAAACCTTTTTGTAATAATTTGCAGCGGTGTGGCTACGGTCGTTGGGGCGTCGTTGTTAGGTGGTAGACTTTGAACCGACTTCAGCGGGGTTGTGGGTTCAAGGCTCATCGTCGACAGCGTGCGTTTTTCGGCTGCCAGGGCTCTCATAGCCCTCGTCCCAACCCAGGGCGGTGAGGCAATGGGAAGCTATGAGTGAAATCATCAGAACAAATTCTGATCTTCCCTTTGGAAGACAGCTGATGACGTCCGCGATGCCAGGAAGTTTTATGAGGAGGGACGTCTGTGGAACTGATTGACAGACTCCCTCCTCTTATTGGTAAACTAGCTCTTTCTCCCTATTGTTGGTAAAGTTGAGGAGAACGATGTAGGCCACTTTAAAAATACAATCAGGAGACATTATCAATATCACTATCACAGAGATAGTGTTGTGCGAATCAGAGCTTCATAAAGCACATGGTACTTGAAAAACAAAACGGCTTGGCTTGGCATGGAAGGCAGAGTTGCCCCAAAAACGAGAAGAGGATCCTCTGATCAGAAGGTTGGTCATGAGATCTCAGATAGGAATGATAATAAAGAATGTAGTACCAGTGACCACCACTCTCATGGAGAAATTTTAGTAGATCTGCTCAACTAGCGTAGAACGGTCTGGAATATTCCAAGAAGTAAAACAAAGGGATATAGGTACCTATACAGGGTGTTTCACGAAAAGGTTACACCCCCCTTCATTTCCGCAAAATACAGCGTAAAAAATTCCGACCAACGGAATTCTTCACGATTTTTTGTGAGGACCTCAGGAAAAATACTTTTGCGCAAAAAAGTTGCGCGCAATCGTGCGCAATTGACACTAACTTCATTTTTTCAAATGGAACCCCCCCTTTTGGTTTATTATTTTCAATAATGAACCTTTGGAATCGACCAAGGAAAAAAAAATTTTAACACCCCCTCAAAATTTGATGGTTTACGTTTCAAGGTACGTAGAATCCAAAAATCGAATAAAAATTTGGCCGTCCGTCCGCCGTACGCGGCACTTTTGCCACTTAGCATTGACCGATTTTGATGAAATTTGGTATGTAGGCTCCAATTGGGGTATAGTTGTGCCCCGAAGATTTTGGTTGATGTAGGTCACTTCTAAGGGTTCCAAAATCAATTTTGAAATTTTGAAAACGCCCTAACTCAAAAAATTTCGATATGAAGGTATTGTTTTTCCTTCAATTTAAGATTCTATAGAATTTTTAGAATTTTTTAAGACCACGCGGAGCTCTGTAGGACAAACCGTTCGCTCCCTACGAAAATTTAAGGGTTTATATTAAATTTAAATATATATATATATAAAAATCAAAAAATCAAAACACGAGTGTGAATCGCAAAAGAGGCCTAATCTCCGTTCAAGTTAGAGCTGACCGAAATGCGATCGATGGTTGGTGATTTTGATTTTTTTTTTCTTTTTTTCTTCATATTGGATGGTTGGTGATTTTGTAGACGAGTGATCTATATAGAAAAATAATAAACCATTGTGTAATAATTTGCAGCGTTTTTTATTACAGATTCGAATTCTACGTCAAATTTCATGAAAAAATCATACCCACATCGATTTGTTTTATTGCGCGCAACCTGGCTTTTTGAACGCTCTAAGTTGCGCATCTTCACAATTGCGCAACAATTAGGTTTTGGAGAACCCTTAGTGTGGCACATGTTTTTTCATCATTTTTTAACGCTGAATCACAGGATGTCATCCGTTTTGAGAAAACCCATGATTTAACATTTTTTTCACGAAAACATCAGTTTTGAGGTCGAAATCATGTTTATTTTTTATTTTCTCACCTCCTTTTGAACCACGGGCTTGGGGCTGTCTATGGTGGAGTTAAAAATAAAAACTGGCAGCACGATCATGCTTGAACTGAATAAAATTGCCTAAAAACTCATAACGATTTAAAAAGAGCGATTTTTTCACTAAAAACAACCGAATTTTTGGCCGCTATTTTGAAAAATTCCAGACAAATTGAAAAACGGATGTCACCATGTGATTCAGCGTTAAAAAATGATGACAAAACATGTTCCACACTAAGGGTTCTCCAAAATCTAATTTTTGTGCAATTGTGGGGTTGCGCAACTTGGAGCGTTCATAAAGCCAGGTTGCGCGCAATAAAACAGATCGATGTAGGTATGAGTTTTTCATGAAATTTGACGTAGAATTCGAATCTGTAATAAAAAAAGGGGGGGTTCCATTTGAAAAAATGAAGTTAGTGTCAATTGCGCACGATTGCGCGCAACTTTTTTGCGCAAAAGTATTTTTCCCTGAGGTCCTCACAAAAAATCATGAAGAATTCCGTTGGTCGGAATTTTTTACGCTGTATTTTGCGAAAATGAAGGGGGGTGTAACCTTTTCGTGAAACACCCTGTATATCTAATTTTAAAAATACCAACAGGAACATGAAATGAAAAAGTAAATTTTCCTCAGGTACAACAAGACAGCGATTTACAGGACGTCCTAAACTGCATGTTTCCTCCCAAGGTTTACACAGTGAATGGACAAGTTTGGATCCAGGAAGTAAGTCCCTCAGTGAAACAAATTATTAGCCTTGGACTTATCGGGCGATTGGGATAAAATGCTACCTACATAACTTACTCGCTAGTTCATCTTTCTCAATTGTAGAAAACGTAGAATAACGTAGATCTTGAACATAGCTTCATATATAATCAACTTCACGAATAAAATACAGTTCAACATCCGTACATCATAAAAAACCAAGTAGAATCGAGTTGTAGTAGAAACAGGGCTACGAGAAGAGCGCAAATCCATCAGACGTTCGTTCCGCAACTGTTTCTCAGTTCCGCCTAGTGATGGCAACAACATATCGATATTTTTGAAATATCGATATTTTGCTTCCGATATATCGATATATCGCCATCGAAAAATCGTGCTACGATATATCGGGAATATCGATATTTTTTAACCGATATATCGCCCTAGTAGATAATAACTGGTGAATGTCAGAAACTCGCGTTTTCGTGGGTTGTGTCGGTTTTTTGGTCATACCTCCGTTGTTTTTTATCGAATATATTTTTTTCTTTTAAATTTATATTCTTAGTCTACTCAAATTCCCGGTAATTTAGAGTACCCACATGACGCATTTTGACCAAAACAATGTTTTTCCTATTTTTAGCCATTTTCCGGGCTTTTCCTAAAAAAAAAACTATCATTTTCAGAATCAGCGTCAAATTTCGAGCATATTAGAAAAAAATCCCATTTTTCTTTACATGCGTGCACATGATATAATTACTCATTGTGAGAAACCATAAGAGATTTAAATATGTAATAGGCCAATGGTTATTTTGGTAATTTTTATGAAATAAATGTGTTATTGAATGAATTATGTTTGTTGTATGATCTTCCAATCATTTATTTAACCACCAGTTTCGAATTATATTTAGCAATATTTTAATATTGCTTATTTTTTTTTGCAGTAGGCCTCTATATTTTTATTGTGTTAAAGTAGTAAATAATTAAATAAATCAACTCAAATAAAGTGTGCTTTCACGGTAAAGCTAATGGGAGGATCAATATATTATATGTTCTGTGTTTTAAACCAAAGAAAACAAATTAAAATTATTATTTACAAGAACAAATATGGTTCGATATTTTAATCCCGATATATCGGTGCCATCGATATTTCCCTTCCGATATATCGCAAACCCGATATATCGATTTTTGTAAAACTTTTGCCATCACTAGTTCCGCCAACACGACAGCACGGTTGTACCATGGAGAAGTGATACTCGTACTTTCTTGACAGGACTAACTACCCGAAAAGTGTCATGTAGGGACGTCCGATACTTCAAAAGTATCTACAGGGTGTCCCCGAAAACGTTCCCCCCCACCCCTGCTAAAATCGTCCAGGTAGTGGTAAAAAGAAATTTTTTTTTGAATCTTCATGATTTTTCCCAAGGATCTCAAATATGACCACAGTGCGCATTGCGCACGTGCGCAATCGTGCGCAACGCACACCAACTTCGTTTTTTCAAATGAGACCCCCCATTTTTTATTGTAGATTCAGATTCTACGTGAAATTTCATGAAAATTTCACCCCTCAACCGATTTTTTTTGTTGCGCACAACCCGCTCAGTGCGCGCTCAAAGATGCGCAACCGCAAGGTTGTGTCAAAATGTGCATGTACGAAGTACCTAAGTGTGACACATGATATTTCAGTATTTTTTTACGCTGAATCACGTGGTGATGTTAGTTTCTTGATTTTACTGCATTTTTATCAAATTATCAACGAAAAATGAATTTTTTTTAAGAGGAAAATTGCATTTTTACTCATTACGCATCTTCTGTGCCCATCCGTTAACTTCATCCTTGTAAATTAATTGTGGGACATGTTGAAATTTATGTTTTGACATTTAAAAAAAACTCTCCGATCGCTCGTAATTTATTGCAGTATTCTAAAGAACCTTGCTTCATAGCTACCGATATGTAGCTATGATTTTGTTTACTGGCTGCAACGATGCATTTTTTGTGATGAAAAAAAAGTGCCGCGAAAAATTCCTTGACCCCCAGCCAAAAGACACATCTATGTCAAAACGATTGTTTATCACACTGGACTCTTCACTAGTAATTTCACAAGGACTCTCTACTTGTAATTTCTCGTGAAAAAACCGTCCTGTCTACTTGAAAATCTTTTTTCGATTATCTTGGAAAAAGGTTTTTAAGTAGACAGAGTGGTTTTACCCTTGAAAAATGCTATTTTTCTTTTTTAAAAGTTCATTTTTCTTCGATAATTTGATAAAAATGCAGTAAAATCAAGAAACTAACATCACCACGTGATTCAGCGTAAAAAAATACTAAAATATCATGTGTCACACTTAGGTACTTCGTACATGCACATTTTGACACAACCTTGCGGTTGCGCATCTTTGAGCGCGCACTGAGCGGGTTGTGCGCAACAAAAAAAATCGGTTGAGGGGTGAAATGTTCATGAAATTTCACGTAGAATCTGAATCTGCAATAAAAAATGGGGGGTCTTATTTGAAAAAACGAAGTTGGTGTGCGTTGCGCACGATTGCGCACGTGCGCAATGCGCACCGTGGTCATATTTGAGATCCTTGTGAAAAATCATGAAGATTCAAAAAAAAAATTTCTTTTTACCACTACCTGGACGATTTTAGCAGGGGGGAACGTTTTCGGGGACACCCTGTATATAATATCGTATCGATACATCTAGAAAGTATCAAAAAGTATCGATACGATACTTTCAAAAAGTATCGATGTTTTGAAGTATCGATACTTTTCGATACTTTTACAAAAATGTGTGAAAATGCCTTTTATGTTTCTCTCTATAAGTGTGACATCTCTCCATCGCGAGGATAATTATTAATATAGAATGAACAAAACAATAAATCACTCATTTTTTTGTTTAGGCAATTGTTTTCGTATTGCACTTGGTTGGGTTAACATTTTGGTGGTCCTTCCTAGATGATGGAGGACAGCAGGTTATCAAATGGACTGTTCGGAGAGGCGGTCCTGAACAGTTTGGAGGGGCCCCGGAGGATTTTGGAGGAGCCCATTCGCTTCTATCCCCTCCCCTTTTCAGTTCCGGTTTGGTTCTGAACTGTTCTGGTTGCCTCTCCGAACAGACCCATAGAGAGCTGGAGGTGGTGATACATCATCATTGTTTAGTTTGTTGAAGTGGTTGGTCTCCCAACAATCTACATAGAGAAAGAGGTACCTACTGAAATTCGAGACTTTCATCTAATGTGAGAGGTAAAAAAGTATCGCCTCCGATACTGGAAAAAAAGTATCGATACTACGATATATATCAGGAAAAAAAGTATCGATATGTATCGATACTTTATTCAAAAAGTATCGATACTTTTAAGTATCGATACTTTGGAGACATCCCTAGTGTCATGCATGAGGGGTGGGTGACTTATTCTCCACCCATCCACCCCATCCCTACTCCGCCAAAAAGTGTGGCTGAAGCATGTTTCATGTTTCTAGAATTTTAGTTCATTTTTGAATATATAGTTTACATACTTTTATTTATATAGATATAGTTTATCATTTATTTGAACTTATTTTTATTTTTATCTTTGGCCGGAAACGTGCGATTTTCTGTTCCAAATCGAGGTGTCTCCGGAGGCTGCCCGAAGAACCGAAGTCGTCAAATTGGTCGAAGTTTTGGAAATGAAAATTGAAGAGCAGCAAATAAAGAGCAAAGGACAGGACCCTGTCAGACGATCACTGTATGCGCAATTGTTCGGTATGTACCTTAGTTAAAAATTCAATTCTAAATTGGTGAAAAATCGAGACCTTTATATCGGAAGGTTTTGAGCCAGGCTGTTTTGAAAACTACAACCCCTATTTTTCAGCCCTTAGAGGTGACTGACATCAACCAAAAGCTTCGTGGCACACCTGGAGCCCATATACCAAATTTCATCTAATTCAGCCCATGTCCTAATCCTGATCCATCAATTAAAGAGACAAGATTCCCGATTTTAGTTTCCCACGGTTTTTAAAGAGAAAGTCACCGTCTCAGCCGGTATTTTCACAGCATTTGAAACCGATCTTTCCAACTGAGTCAAGAGACAAAAAACGTCTGCCAAGTGGGTGTGGCACATAGCTTCCTCGTATCCATTACCCGATTATATAGATGATCCGATGCATAGTAGTTAATCTCAAAACACCAATCTCTAAGCACCTTCCACTACCCTTATAGGGGACCATCTACACGCTAATCTGGACAATTCTAGATGATTTCATCAAATTCGGATGAAAAATTAAGTGAGTATATGTATGTGATTGGATCAAAAAATTCATAGCCTCGGCTGGGATTCGAACCCGCAACCCCTGGGGGACAGTTGAAGTTTCGGCTGTTACAAGGAATTCACGTTTGCGCATACGCAGTCGCTTCTATCAGTCCGGGGATGATGATTTTCATAGGGGACTATCTACAACCTAATCCACATAATCCCTGAAAATTTCATCAAAATCGGGTGGAAGTTATGGCCGTTACAAGAAAATTCACGTTTGCGCATGCGCAGTGGCTACTATCAGTTCAAAGGTGATGATTTTCATAGGGGACCATCTAAATACTAGTTTGTAACATCCCAGAAAATTTCATTGAAATCGTATTGAAAATGTAGAAGTTATGGCCGTTACAAGGAATTCACGTTTGCGCATGCGCAGTCGCTTCTATCAGTCCGGGGGTAATTATTGGAATGGAACTCCACTATAAAGCACGTGTGCAGGTCACCTGTTGATAGTTACATCGTAACGTCACATCAACAAACCCAAAATTCCCCGCAGTCCTAATTTGAATGTTCGTGAAACAATACAAGCATATTAACGACACTGTGTTCTACTCTGCTAGGTACGAATATAGGGTATAGAATTATTAGAGGTTATGTGCAGTGCAGTGCTGAGAAGTTGATTTGCTTGAACGGACATTGTGAAGAAGAAAAGATAAGAAAATGAGTATAAACTATAGAATTGAACCATTGAAAAGAGACAATTATGATTCGTGGCGTATGCAAGCTAAGGCAATACTTAGTAAGAACGGTTTATGGGGATATGTTAGTGGTGCTATTCCAAAGCCAACTAGAATTGACAATGATGATGAAAATAATGCAAAAATATTAGATTGGGAAAATCAAGACAATAATGCGATGTCAGATTTGATCCTAGTTATATCTCCTAGTGAATTGAGTCAAATTAAAAGCTGTGAAACTTCCAAAAGCATGTGGGAAAAGCTAGAAAGTACTTATAGGAGTTCAGGACCTGCTCGCAAAGCTGCATTACTCAAACGTCTGATTTTACTGAAAATGAATGAGAAAAGTGATGTTCGAAATCATTTAAATGCATTTATGGAGACAGTCGATCGGTTGAAAGAATTAGAAATTGAAATTCCCGATGATTTACTAGTTATAATGATTTTGTATAGCCTTCACCGGCGACGCCCGTCTCTCAGTCGGGCCCCCCTCTTCACACCCCTCTCCAAGCACCTCCCTGAAGGGTCAGAGCGCTGGGCGCCTCCGTACCCTCCTAGCTGCTGGAGAGAAAAATAAGACTGTGTATAAATAATTATTTTGTCTAATACAAAGTCTGAAACTAAGATTTTTATTGTTTTATAACATGTTTTTCTATGAAATAAATTTATATGTTTGATTAAATTTTTTATATTTTTGTTCATGCTACCTATCCAAAATGTATTTACATTCATAAACATGTGCAACCCCTCTGACCACCAGCATCAAACACAAGATTTCGTTACCACGTACATACCATACCATTCTTTTTGTGATGGATTATGTTTGTGATTCAAAAATATCAAGAACTTTCTTGTTCCTCCAACACTGAGCTTGATATTACCTTTGATTTAGTGTTTGGAGCTGCCTACCGGTCTCCTGAAAGTTGGTTTACACAACCCCAGCAGTTCCTTTATTCTATAGTTCCCAAATTTAATTGTCGAGTGCCATTTAACAGACGAGTAACCACGAAAAATGCAAATCCGACTGAGAGATGGGGCGTCGCCTGAGGAACTGTTAATAGGCGTCGCCGGTGAAGGATAGTCTACCTTCGGCATATGAAACGTTTCGTGTAGCAATTGAAACGCGTGACAAATTGCCTTCTCCAGAAGAAATCAAGGTCAAAATATTGGAAGAAGAGCAAGCCCGTGGAGCATGTTCGTCAAATTTTGAACCTGAAGGAGCACTTTACTCGAATTATAAATTTAAAAACAGAAATTTCAAAGATCAATATAAAGAGAAAAATGATAAGGGAAAATCTGGTCATAATTCAAGAACAGATTTCAAATTTAAATGTCATAAATGTAAAGAAATTGGTCATAAAATAGGGGATTGTCCGAAAATTAAAAAGGATGGCCGTGAATCAACATACAAAATTGAACAGTCGCTAACATCATACGAAAAACAAATAACAAAACCATCAGTTTGGTGCTTAGACAGTGGGTGTACGAGCCATATGTGTGCAGATGAGAAAGCATTTGTTGAGAAAAATAAGGATGCTACTAGAAAACATTTGAAATTGGCTGCAAAAGACCAAACAACCCCTGTGGAAGCGATTGGAAATGTCAAAGTAAAAGTTAGTGATGAGCATTTGATGAATTTGGTTGACACATTGTACGTACCATCTTTATCAACTAATCTGTTATCCGTAGGGAAAATGACAGATAGAGGCTGTACTGTATTATTTAGAAAAGATAGAGCAACTGTTGCAGACAGCAGAAGATAAATAGTACTGGAAGCTCGAAGGAAAAACGGTCTGTATTACGTTTGTCCAGAAACTACTGAAGAAGAGGCAAATGTAGTAACCGAAAACTTAATCGTTGACTGGCACAGACGACTTGGACATGTGAATTTCCAGGATTTGAAGAATGCAAACAAAGCAGATTTACTTCGAGGACTTGATTTTGATTCATCAGCTAACGTTCCAGAATGCGAGATATGTATTCAAGGAAAGATGACAAGGGCTCCATTTCCCAAAAGAGAAGGACCAAGAACCACTGAATTGTTGGAAATTGTACATTCAGATGTGTTTGGACCAGTGCGAACTGAATCAAACGGTGGAGCGAAATATTATGTCACATTTGTTGATGAACACTCGAGATATTGTGAAGTTTATTTTCTAAAAAGAAAGAATGAAGTATTTTCAAAATTTCAAGAGTACAAGAACAGATCAGAGTTATCAACTGGCAAGAAAATCAAATTTCTGCAAACAGACAATGAAGTATCGGAATATTGCCACAAACAATTTGATGAATATTTAAAGGCAAATGGAATCCAAAGAAGACTGTCGGCGAAGTACACACCTCAACAGAACGGAATGGCAGAGAGAAAGAATAGAAGTCTCGTAGAAAAGGCAAGGTGTTTACTGATTGATGGTAAGTTACCGTTACAGTTTTGGGCAGAGGCAGTTAACACGGCAAATTATTTGTGTAACCGTCTACCTTGTAGTGCCATTAAAGGAGAAACTCCGTATCAGAGATGGGTAGGAAGAAAGCCATCAGTTAGACATTTGCATTTGTTTGGAGCCAAAGCTCATATATTACGAAAAAGACCAGGACGTAACAAATTCGAATCTAAAACTATAACTGGCATATTTGTTGGATACTCTAATGTTTCAAAAGCATATCGAATTTGGGTACCATCAATGAACAGAGTAGAAGTAGCCAGAGATGTGAAAATATTGAAAACTATGTATGAAATGCAGGAAAACGAATTTTCAGATGTAAAATTTATGGAGGAAAAACTAATAGAAAACGATGAACAAAAAGAAGAATCAATTGAAGTTGAGTTTGTGAGAAATATCAAACAGAAAAATTTAGAACCACAACCTGATATACAAAACGTAGAACTACCACCTGAAATAGAAACTGAGGACCCACCAACATCAGACGATGACCAAGAAGAACCAAGATCGGCATCAGATGATGAAAGTGGAAAAGATCAAGGCAGATCAAAAAGAAATTCAAGACCTCCTGTGTGGACACAAGACTACTATATGGGAGATGATTATGCTGGATTAACTGTAGCAGAAGCCATAAAAAGTGAAAACTCGGATGACTGGAAGGACGCAATTAAAACTGAGATCAAAGCTCATTTGAAGAATGGAACTTGGAAAATTGTAGATAAAACTGATGGAGAGTTCTTGATAGATTCCAGAATGATTTTAACTGAGAAGTACAAAGCAAATGGGGATTTAGAAAGGAGAAAAGCGCGTCTGGTAGCAAGAGGATTTAACCAAAGACCTGGGTTGGACTATGTTGACACATATTCACCTGTTGCTAGATTAGGATCCATAAGACTGCTTCTGGCTATGGCCGCTGAAGAGAATTTACAGCTACATCAAATGGATGTTTCAACAGCATTTTTGAACGGAGAAATAAATGAGAACATATATATCAAAAAGCCTGACAAGTTAGAGAAATTTTTACATGAAATCATATTAGAAGAAGCAAATAAGCCAGATAAAATGGTGTATACAAAAGCAAAACAAATGTTAGAAGACATACGAAAGTCGAAAGGCCAACCAATATGTAAACTTCAAAAAGCGTTGTATGGTTTGAAGCAGGCAAGTCGACAATGGTATGTAAAACTGGATGAAAAGCTAAGAGAAATGGGATTGAAAGCATCATCCGCAGATCCTTGTATGTATACCAAGTCAGTAGGGAATTATAGAATAGTCATGGCAGTATATGTTGATGATTTTATTATTGGATGTGCAAATTTGGAAAAGTTGGAAGAATTTAAGAAACAAATCAAATCAGTTTTCGAAACAAGAGATTTAGGAGAGCTGAATTATTGTTTGGGAATTAAATTTGAAAGGAAAAATGGGTCAATTTTCTTATCACAATCGAAATATATAGAAGAAGTATTGAAGAAATTTAAAATGGAAGATTGTAAGCCAGTGAGTTCGCCAATGGAACCAAGATTGAAACTCAAAAAAGGGGAGAAACATGGAAACGATACTAAAGAAAAGGATTTGCCATACCAAAGTCTGATTGGATCAATCATGTATCTGGCAATGGCAACAAGGCCGGATATAGCGTATTCCGTGAGTTTTTTGAGCCAGTTCAATGCTTGCTATAGAGAAGAGCATTGGCAAGCAGCAAAACGTGTTCTTCGTTACTTAAAAGGTACGAAGAATCTTGGATTGGAATTCAAGCGGACAGGAAGCGAGTTGGTAGGCATGGCTGATGCTGATTGGGCCAACGACGAAATCGACTCGAAATCATACACTGGATTTTGTTTCGTGTATGGGGGAGCTGCAATTACGTGGGAATCGAAGAAGCAGAGAACCATAGCTCATTCAACATGTGAAGCAGAATATATGGCATTGTCAGAAGCTGCAAGAGAAGCCATACATCTGCAACAACTGGGAACAAGTGTGGGTTTGAAAATTAAAAGTACCACCATATTCAGCGACAATCAAGCAGCAAGAAAACAAGCTTTAAACCCCGTGACGAGCAAAAGATCGAAGCACATAAGGCTGAGAGAACATTTCATCCGTGAGGCCGTTGCTGAAGGAAATGTGGAAATTGAATTCATCCCATCAGAAGAGATGAACGCGGACATCCTGACGAAGGCACTGACAGGATCGAAGTTCATCACCTTCTGGAGGAATCTGGGACTTGTGGAGTGTAGGACTCAAGAACTCCATAAGTGACCATGCTCTCGAGTGGGGGAGTATTGGAATGGAACTCCACTATAAAGCACGTGTGCAGGTCACCTGTTGATAGTTACATCGTAACGTCACATCAACAAACCCAAAATTCCCCGCAGTCCTAATTTGAATGTTCGTGAAACAATACAAGCATATTAACCACACTGTGTTCTACTCTGCTAGGTACGAATATAGGGTATAGAATTATTAGAGTAATGATTTTCATAGGGAACCGTCTACACACCAACCCGCACAATCCCTGAAAATTTCATAGAAATCGGACAATAACTTCGTATAGTTATGCGCGTTACAAGGAATTGATGACAGACGGACAAACACACAGACAGACACACAACCAAAATTGTTCAGAAAGGTCTAAAACGCAAAACGCGAGTGGAAATTTTGATTTTGGAGAACTTTTTTTTTTCGTCCTTGAAAAGTGAAAACAAACCTTCCGCTACCTTGGTAGACTCGGAAGCAAAAAAAAAAAAAAAAAAAATCGAATTAAAGTTGCCAAGTGGGTGTGGCATGTGGCTTCCATCTTCACATTTGATTGTCACATGACGATGACAATAACGATGATTGTGACATGACGGTTGCTCATACCCAATGGCTACCAATGATCCAATCACGATGAAATAGATAAGGAACAGTCTAGTGTCCCAAACACACAACCCCGGATTTCATGTTTGCGCATACGTTTGCATTTGCTCCTATGTGTGGGTGACGTCATCAAAGTCTCTGTATAGTGTAGCTTTGTCCGTTACTGGGATTTACAGTCACTCAGACTGATAAAATACCAAAATTATTAAAGGAGGGCTAAAACATAAAAGACGAGCAGAAATTTTGGTTTGGGGGCACTTTTTTTCATCAATGCTTCTGCTACCTTAGTTGATTTGGTAACAAAATATAATTAAGTACCTAACGACGGTGTCGATGGTGACCAGTTGGTGTTCACCATTATTTGTCGAATGTGAAGCATTCGTCCCTCTTCCAATGTTTCTTGAATAAACTTCTATGCCAAGTTTTACTAGGAGGTAGGTACTCTCTATCGCGACATCATCATCAAACATACATAGTCCATTTCCTATTATAGATACTTCTGGAGTTGTGCGATGTTAAGTAGGTCAAGTAGGAGAGTAAGGAGCTCATAATAATCTACACTGTTTCAGATGAGTTGATAAGACAAGAAACCGTAGTGAGCCCTGAAACTGGACTTCTTCTCCTTCGTATCCGAGACGAATTGAGAATGACGTGCGATGCTTGGGAATCGATATTGAGCCAAGCGCACAACTACGGTGTGCAAAATATCACTAAGGTGGGTTCCTACCTACACGATGTTACTAACCTACACTAACTCATTATTGTATTTAAAATGTCAAAATTTTCATTTAAATAAGACTTGAAAAAAAACTGCAAATTATTACACAATGGTGTATTATTATACTGTATATATCACCAGTCTGCTTAGATCACGGCCTTTGCAATAATACTGACTATAATAGCAGTAGCATCGCTATCTGAAAGTTGTGGGTGCCTTCATTAAGAAATTTGATTCATGGTTGCTAATAATGCACAACCGAGTATACCACGAAACACTATTCAGAAATACATAGTTAGACAAGGCTAAAGCAAGTTCCTAAGCCATCATCTAATTTCTCCCTCAATGGGGAAAAACAATATAACACGGATATGTCCAGGTATTATTTTCCCCATTAAGGAAGAATGTTTCTTGCAACCCAGTTACCGAATTTGTATTATCTTCCAGTCTCTCGTTACACTTTTTCAGTCTGGATTTTTTTTTCTCAAGCCCCAACTGAAAGACATGTATATCTATGTCAAAATCATCGGGCCTCCCACATGCTTGGATTCTTGATGATGTTTTTATTATAGGTGAAATCAAAAATCCTTAACATCATTCTTGAACATTAAACCTTAATTTCTTGAACATCAAACCTACTATGGCCTCGAAATTTGTGGAAAATATAATCAGTAAGTTCACCATTTCGTTAAGGCGTGCAAAAGAAATTTTAGCATTACCTACGTACCAAACAATATATTTCAGTGTGGGAGCCGGATGAAGCCGCTCCAAACTGAGGTGGAGAAGCTGATTCAAGAGTTGGTATCAGCTGAGCAGGAGCTGGCTGAGTTTTGGGCGGAACAGTACCTCATCAAGAGTGAGGAACACTTGAAACGAGAAAATGTTCTTGAAGACAGGAAAGTTGAACTCGCACCGCACCAGGCGCGAAACAAGTTGTACAAGGTAAGTCCCATCAACTAGCGTTACCTAATTCGGGAGTAGGTAGAGAGAGATTTACAGCCAGTAGATTCACCAGGAGTTCACCAAATTGAAGAAAAACTAATTCTATGGTCCTTGAGGCGCTTAAGTCCAGCTCTAGAATATCAAATATCTAAATAATCTAACTACAATGGGGGAAGATGGAGTTTATAAGAGAGGTAGCTGTGAAATTTTAGTTTGTACACGCTCCAGTTGCAAGTATTAGCGTAAAACACAAGAAATGAACGCGTATTGATTTTAATTTTGTCGTCGCTACGTATTCTTTCGGTTGTTCGACCAACCCAGTTTCGGCTGTTCTATTCTCAATTTTTCAGGAACAAATACGGCTGCTGGTAAATAGAGAAGAGGACAATATCATGCAGCAATCTCACCTATCATGAAGTTCATCGTCAAAGCCCAACAAGAGCTACCACTCATTGTGGTCCAAGACGGTTTTCAAAATACCCTCCGTCATGATTTTGACAATAAAACCGACTATGTAGACCTCATTTGGCTGATTCTTATTTTCGAACCCATAAGGATGGCATCGATCTGCAAGTTTCGTATAACCTTATGAATAAAGTGCCTCTTATGGCTGCAACACTCAAGTGATGATGTGGGCACGAGTGAAAACTCAATTCTCCAATCATCTAGCGGTTTCCAGAAGCAAAAAAAAAAAAAAAAAAAAACATGCACGCAACGCTTGCTCTAAAAAAGAAAAAAACGTCTGCCAAGTGGGTGTGGCACATAGCTTCCACGTATCCATAACTCGATTATATAGATGATCCGATGCATAGTAGCTAATCTCAAAACACCAATCTCTAAGTACCTTCCACTACCCTCATAGGGGACCATCTACACGCTAATCTGGACAATCCTAGGAAATTTCATCAAATTCGGATGAAAAATTAAGTGAGTAGATGTATGTGATTGGATCAAAAAAATACTTAGCCTCGGCTGGGATTCGAACCCGCGATCCCTGGGGGACAGTTGAAGTTACGGCTGCTACAAGTAATTCACGTTTGCGCATGCGCAGTCGCTTCTATCAGTCCGGAGATGATGAATTTCATAGGGGACCATCTAAATACTAGTCTGTAACATCCCTGAAAATTTCATCGAAATCGGATAGAAAATGTAGAAGTTATGGCCGTTACAAGGAAATTCACGTTTGCGCATGCGCAGTGGCTACTATCAGTCCGAAGGTGATGATTTTCATAGGGGACCATTTAAATACTAATTTGTAACATCCGTGAAAATTTCATTGGAATGGGATGGAAAATGTAGAAGTTATGGCCGTTACAATTAATTCACGTTTGCGCATGCGCAGTCGCTTCTATCAGTCCGGGGATGATGATTTTCATAGGGGACCATCTAAATACTAGTCTGTAACATCCCTGAAAATTTCATTGAAATCGGATAGAAAATGTAGAAGTTATGGCCGTTACAAGGAAATTCACGTTTGCGCATGCGCAGTGGCTACTATCAGTCCGAAGGTGATGATTTTCATAGGGGACCATCTAAATACTGATTTGTAACATCCGTGAAAATTTCATTGGAATGGGATGGAAAATGTAGAAGTTATGGCCGTTACAATTAATTCACGTTTGCGCATGCGCAGTCGCTTCTATCAGTCCGGGGATGATGATTTTCATAGGGGACCGTCTACACACCAACCCGCACAATCCCTGAAAATTTCATGGAAATCGGACAATAACTTCGTATAGTTATGCGCGTTACAAGGAATTCATGACAGACACACAGACACACAGACAGACAGACAGACAGACAGACAGACAGACAGACAGACAGACAGACACGGAACCAAAATTGTTCAGAAAGGTCTAAAACGTAAAACGCGAGTGGAAATTTTGATTTTGGAGAACTTTTTTGTTTCGTCCTTGGAAAGTGAAAACAAAGCTTCCGCTACCTTGGTAGACTCGGAAGCAAAACTTAGTATAAATCAATCCGAATTTTTGGCAAATCCATTTGAACTTTTGGCATACCAATTTCTCTTTTCCCTAATCCTTTACTTTTTAGGACGTCCCACAGTAAGACTTGGGCGTCCTTATGCGATCGATCTGGGTTGAAGTTGGACAACACTCAACAGAGAAAAAAAAATAACCACACAGTAATCCGTTTTAGACCATTCTGAATCCAAATCCAAGAAAAAAAACCATAGGTGTATGTCTGTGTGTGTGTGTGTATGTGTGTGTATGTGTGTGTGTGTGTGTGTGTGTGTGTGACAAAATCTTGTGTCGTCTGCACAGGCCTTAGTACTCAACTAGTAGTTCTAGTAGTAGGTACTAGTAGTTCTTTTTTTGTTCGACGCGGAAAACTATCCAGTTGTGCACTACGTCGCCGGAATTTCGAATTTTGCCTTTTAAGGGTGGGAAAGGGGGGGTTAATGCTCAAAAAACGTGCGTTTTTGGGCATAATCTTGTGTCGTCTGCCCAGGCCTTAGTTCTCAACCGATTTTTGTGGTTCTTCTTTTTATCGACGCAAAAAACTATCTAGTTGTGCACTACGGCGCCGGAATTTTGCCTTTTAAGGGGGGGAAAGGGGGGGGTTAATGCTTAAAAAACGTGCGTTTGCGGGTATAATCTTGTAAACTCTGTCCAGGCCTCAATTTCCAACCGATTTGTGTGTTTCTTTTTTTGTTTGCCTAAAATAACTTCCGAGTTGTACATAATTTCACCCGAGTACCAAAATTCGCGAGGGGAGGGGGCAAGTGGGGGGATAATATTCACAAAATATCCGATTTTTCAATATTTCGGTTCCTTTACTGCTTACTAATTGTACCCAAGCTTTGAAATTGAGGAAAAATTCTCATTATACCTCCTGATTTTCATGAATTATTCTCTTTACCACCATGAAACTAATAGTGGTGCCACCATGGTGCCAGGACATGGTGCCATGATGCCATAAACCGCTTATTTCGTGTTTTTTTAGGACGTCCCTCAGTAAGACTTGGGCGTCCTCATGCGATCGATCTGGGGTGAAGGAGGACAACACTCAACAGAAAAAAAAAAATAACCACACAGTAATCCGTTTTAGACCATTCTGAATCCAAATCCGCGAAAAAACCCATAAGTGTATGTCTGTGTGTGTGTATATGTGTGTGTGTGTGTGTGTGTGTGTGTGTGTGTGTGTGTGTGTGTGTGTGTGTGTGTAACAAAATCTTGTGTTCGCTGCACAGGCCTTAGTTCTCAACCGATTTTCCTGGTTCTTTTTTTGTTCGTCGCGGAAAACTATCTAGTTGTGCACTACGTCGCCGGAATTTCGAATTTTGCCTTTTAAGGGGGGGAAAAGGGGGGGTTAATGCTCGAAAAACGTGCGTTTTTGGGCATAATCTTGTGTACTCTGCCCAGGCCTTAGTTCTCAAACGATTTTCGTGGTTCTTTTTTCGTTTGACGCGAAATACTATCTAGTTGTGCACTACGGCGCCGGAATTTTGGATTTTGCTTTTTAAGAGGGGGAAAGGGGGGGTTAATGATTAAAAAACGTGCGTTTGCGTGCGTAATCTTGTAAACTCTGCCCAGGCCTCAATTTCCAACCGATTTGCGTCTTTCTTTTTTGTTTGACTCAAATAACATCCGAGTTGTACATGATTTTACCAGAGTACCAAAATTCGCAAGGGGAGGGGGTGAGTGGGGGGATTATATTCACGAAATATCCGGTTTTTCAATATTTCGGTTCCTTTACTGCTTACTAATTGTACCCAAGCTTTGAAATTGAGGAAAAATTCTCATTATACCTCCGGATTTTCATGAATTATTCTCTGTGCCACCATGGAACTAATAGATGTGCCACCATGGTGCCAGGACATGGTGCCATGATGCCATAAACCGCTTATTTCGTTTTTTTTTTTTTTTGTGTTTCACCTTGAATACGGATGAGAACTTTGACGGACTGCAAACCAAAATTAACAGATGAAAGTTCAATGTTACGACGTATTTCCGCTTTGGTGCCGGACTGGCATCATTGGTGGAGGGGGGGGGGGGTAAACTCGAATTCGCATGTTGGGTATCGTAGATCATGGATTTTAAAATGCTCTTCAGATTCGAGGCTCCCATGCCGCTAGAAATGTTGAGGTGGATAATGGGGGGGGGGGGGGTCAGTATTTCTTGCCTAAAGTAATAAATAAATTACATCGAGTGAAACAGTTTTATCACTTAACAACTGGTTAAACTGATCTAATGCTTATCTAATGGGACGTCCCCTGGAATGCATGCATTACTAAACAATATGTTTCACTCCTAAAATGTTCAATGTTTTTTCTATTGCAATGCTTAAATAGTCAATTAATTATAATAGTAATTTTGAGTTAGTTTCACCGCTCCTCTTTATTTCAAGTGATGAAGCTAGATTATTGAATTAGCAAGCTGGCATAGCAAATTGAATCTACACACCTATTTACCGACTTAGCTCCAGGAATATCTACTCAATAAATTACACACGTCTGAGATGTTTTCTGAAGATGCACCGCGATGACAAGAAAAGAACAAAATGATGGCCGGTCTGCCTTCCTTCGATGTGAATATTGATAAGCTCTGAATTATGTAGTACTGGTGCTGGAGCATATATATACTATTCGTACCGTCTGTTCTGAAATATTCGCCTATATTGAGCGAGTAATTGCTGTGATGTAAGAGTATTGCGTAATAATTGGCATAAAAGAGATTCCTCGGGATCATTTCTCAATGTCACAACGCAAGTACCTACCCGGTGTTTCAAAACCAGAATAACGATTGTCCAGAAATGACTCCAAGTGTTGTTTGTACAAAGTCTCAATTTTCACTCATAAACAGTTGGAATCTAGCAAGAAAAACTCTTTTTTAACCTCTCAAAATTCGATGGTTCACGTTTCAGGTAGGTACTATGGACCGATTTTGAGGAAATCTGGGCAGTCGGGGTCTTTTTGTGCCCCAAACCTTTTAGTTATTGTCAGTCGCTTCTAAAAGGAATATTCGGGGTTGACATTTCCAAAACGCCCTAGCTCGAATACTTCAGTATAGGTATCGTTTTTACGTTAATTTAGAATAGAACTGATTTTTAGAATCGAATGAGACCATTCAGAGCTCTGTAGCACAAACCGTTCTCTCTCTTTTAGAACTGCAGGGTTTGACTTTCGATAAGTAAGAAACACGAGTGTGAGTCGCAGTAGCCTTATTTCCGTTCAAATTTTAGCTGACCTAAATGCGATCGTTGTTCGTTTCTTTGAGTTGTTCTCAGTTTTGCGTCCTTAGCAACCAGTTTCAAATGAAGGCACCCACTGTTATGTCTACCATTTATCTTGCGGGTCAGGTGCCACTTTGTTGATGTAGCCCATACTTTCTTCCACTAGTCGTACTTGATCTTCCTCAACATTGGAAACTTCGTCCAACTGTTTATTATGGCCGTACTGCCGAGAATTAGAAGAGGAATTTGGCTGAAATTTGCCACAAACAGCACTTAGATGCCCCTTCTTTGAGCATTTGTGACAAAAAGAATTAATATAACGACATTTGGGCGCCAGATGTCCATCTGTCCCTCCGCACCTAAAACAGACCAAAGGTTTCTGATTCGTTTTAATTGGTGGGTTGTGAGGTCTTTTTTGAATTTTCCGTGAATTCGGTTTACTTGAGAAGTAGCTACATTATTTGAATGTTTTCGGGCTTGCTCATCAGCATGTGCCTCGGAAACTGCAATTTCTAGAGTCAGATTAGAGGTTTTCAATAAGCGGTTTCGTTATTCATCTCTATGTACACCGTTTATTATCTGATCTACTAGCTCTTCATCAATACGAGCTTGGGTTTTGAAATTGCAATTTACTGTTAGATGCTTCAAATCGGCGAGGAAATCGTTGAACGATTCCCCATCTCTCTGTTTACGCGATCTGAACCCAAGGCGCTCAACATTTGGAAGTGGTTCTGGACCAAGATGACTTTGTAGGCACGTAATCAAGTTCTCCAAAGTTTCATCTTTTGGTTTTTTGGATAAATCAATTTTTTTAAGGTGGAATACATCGGGTCAATGCAACTTATGAGGAGAAGTACTTGCTTGTTTGCGGAGATTTCATGGAGAGAACAATTAGTCCGGGCAACGAAGGGTTTGAGGTAGAAAAAAATAGAACCCAAACCAAAATTGGCACAGATGTAGGGGTGGGTATCCTTATTAACATACTAAAAGTCCTGGAGGGTGGGGCACGAGCTCGAGGGGAGGGGGGTCACTAAAGGTCCCATTTTGGGGTTTTTCGCAAATATCTCGAAAACGGTGCATTTCTCGATAAAACATGCCGCATAGTAAATTAAAGCTGATAAAATTCTCTACAACTTTGATCCCATACGTTCTATCAAAATTCCGAACCGTTACCGAGTTTTATGCATCCAAAAATGGAGGAATTTTGAAAATTCGGTTTTTAGGTCACGTTTTCTGGATAACTTTGTTGAATTTCGTCCAAACGGTTGATCTGAGAAAAAATGTCTCTTAGAAAAAGTTGTAAAGCATTAAATTTTCTTGAAGAATATGTGATTTATTGCCAATTTATCATTTACCAATCAAAAATTACGCCAATTTCAAAATTTTGCCAATTTGTGTCATTTTTACTCAAATGTTGCCATTCCCCTTTTCATGTGCCCCCGAACTTCAATCGTCCTTCTTTTTGTCATCTGTCGTCATTTATTGCTATATATACCACGAATTAACAACCCAGAATTACATATCAACAGATCAGGGGGGGGGGGGGGGGTGATATGAAAATATGATGTAGAAAAAAAAGAAAAAGTTTTTTTATTAACTAAGTATTAAAGTAAGGTATTTACAAAATAACATGATCGTTAGGTAAGGTCAAAGTACATCAAAAATCGTCTTCTTCGTCACTCATGGAGGTTGCTTCAGTGGGGGCGGCGTTGGTGCAGGTTTTTACAACTGTCATTTTGCTCTTCCCATAAATTGCTGAAGTTGTATCACACAGCCTCAGAAACTGTGAAGGAGGAGGTATTTTGAGCAAATGGGAGCTGCTGCAGCCTGTGAATACAATATACTTTTGAGGGGACATTCCCTCGGCCTGGCTTTATGAAGAATAGTTGTCCTTGATTGGGGGGCGTCAAGGCTACTAGTAGCACTATCAGGTCTATATCTTCCCCAATCACAGTTACCCTCACGTTTTCAGCTGCTCTGTTACTTCCACACTTGGCAATCATTGTGTCAGCATCCCCTCAGGCAACCATTGTTAGGATATTGGATGCTGACATCCTCCTTTTTAAGAACTCAATGAGTCTTGACTTGTTTTTGTCGTTGGCAAGGAAGTGCTCCTGTTAGATGGTGGTTGTCTCCGCCGATATAAATTTTCAAGAGACAACCACCATTTTATCAGCAATTGTAGAGAATTTCATCAGCTTTAATTTACTAGAAGGACATGTTTTATCGAGAAATGCACCGTTTTCGAGATATTTGCGAAAAACCCCAAAATGGGACCTTTAGTGACCCCCCTCCCCTCGAGCTCGTGCCCCACCCTCCAGGACTTTTAGTATGTTAATAAGGATACCCCTCCCTACATCTGTGCCAATTTTGGTTTGGGTTCTATTTTTTTCTACCTCAGGCCCTTTTTTAGTCTTCGTTGCCCGGACTAAATGGGCCTCGAACTGTTCAGCGTAGTCTCGGAACTTTTCGCGATCTGGATTGAATTCCCGAAATGATCCAATTTTCATTTTTGGCACGACTGCAGGAGTTGTCATCGTCGCCAATTTATTATGTTTTGAATTTAACACAATAAAAGGAGAAATAAAGAAGGAACGCGGTTGAAACGGAATGAATTGTCTGAATACTTTTTATTATCGCAAGATGGCCGGTTAACAGGTTTGACTTTTTCCACTGTAGAAAAATAAGATATAAATCAAGAGAGATTAAATAAATTGTGAAAATAAATGAAATTATGCCAATACTTTGTTCTAAATAAATTGTAGAAATAAAATTGTCTTCTCAAAATAAATGGTAGACATAACACCCACAACTTTCTTCGAATTGAGTGAGTAGCGTTTTTTTTCGAATAAACTTGATTGTGAAGTAGTTATGGTAGGTAGGTAGTGGCAATGGCAAAGCAGTGTTCGTTGCAGGCGAGTGATCGATACAGAAAAATAAACCTTTGTGTAATAATTTGCAGCATTTTTTCACAAAGACAAAAGCTAAAAGACAAATCCATGTCAAAACTTTCAAAAAATCCCCCTTGTCTTTATATTTTTGAAAATTCATTGGTTCTTCGCCTATTTCTTCTTTGCTATAGGTCACTTTCCCATGTGATTGTTGTGGGAACCACCTTTTTACCTTATAATTATTCCTTAATGTTATTAATAAACAACCCTCTCAGAGCAGCACACCTAGACGGAAATTCCCCAGGAATAGGGGTCAACTACCCTCCTCGGCTTCCCCTTTGTTTTGGGGATGGCGAGAAGGAGAAGGGGCCCCTCTTAAATAGCCGACGGCTCAAGCCGAACGCCAGATAGTAATATATAATATACGCCAGATAATAACTGCTAAACTCTGAGTTGTCATTTCTAAATCTAGAAACCTTGCATAAAATATTAGCTATCAAATTCGCTAAATTTATTTGGTCAGTATTAGGTTCTCCTCTTAAAACTTCAATCTCAAGCTGTGTAAAGGTCTGGGCTGATACGAGTATCAGGGAACAATAATTTACTAGTTGCACTCATCTCCATCTCTTCCTACAACTACCTTTTCCCGAGTCTGCTGGGCTAGGATCCGTCCTAGGGAATACTGACTCCTTTCCTCTCTATACAAGCAATTGTTGTATAGCGCTGTCAACAATGGAGGTTGAATTCGTGGCAATATCGTCTTGTTGTATGGAATTGGTTTGGATGAAGCATCTCTTGGACGAAGTGAATTACCCAATGAAAAGAGAGCCGGTGATCTTAAGTGACAATCAAGCTGCGGTCCATTTTGCTAAAGGGAACAGTGTGAGCTCGCATTCAAGACATATAGACATTCAGTACTTTTATGTTCGAGAACTTTGGAAAGAGGGGAAACTGAGTATAGACTATAAACCTACTTCAGAGAACGATGCGGACATTCTTACCAAGCCATTGACAGGAATCAAGAACCGCAATATCCTGAAGAGGCTTGGTTTAATTTGACAGCTGAAAACCAAATCCTGAATAGAAGGGGGAGTTTGTTGGTGGGCTACTTCATAGGATTTGGTATTTGATCTCCATACGACCACATGTTGTTTACTTTATTAAAAAATCACTTTTGATGTTTTATCGGATGTGATAACAATATAATTTTGTGTTAACGAATTGTGCCTTCTACTTGTCTCTATAACAGAATTTAAAGCTAGTACCTTATTTCAATATAAGAAAAAGTTTAAGACCGTTGGAATAAGTTCCAACAATTATAAATACCTCGTTTGTAAAATACCTATACCTCGGGAACGGACTAGTGGCTCGAAATACCTGGATACACAAAATCGTGAATTTGATTGGTAGCCATCACCATTGACTCCAAAATCGTTGAAAAAGTTTTGCGCTTCGAGAGAGGTTTTTTTTTCAATTGAATTACTCCTTGGAATTCCACGACATGATTTGCCCCGACGACACTGGTGTGGACATTGAGAAGCAGATTGAGTATGAGATAAGATGTGACGAGCTTATTCGGCACATATTCAATCAGTAAGTTGGTAAACATCAAAATTGTGGATAAATCATTTCGAGTCTGAGTAACTGTAAAAGTCCATTGGAAGAATAGAATTTCAAGAATAGAAGTCAGCAAGCTGCCTGAAGACCTCGGGATATTTTATTGCCTTCCAGAATACTCTGGAGTGGAGTTCAATGTTTCATTAGGTAGGATTTTAGTAAATTGCGAAGTATTGTCACACAGAAGAGATGCGATAACTAAGAACTCTATTTTATGGTAGGCTACTCGCCCACTGTCTGTTATCACCCCTTTCGCTTATTCCCCTCCCTTCCACTCACTCATCACATTACTCGTATTTTTAAAATCAAACATATTTACCACATGTTGACTTGAGTCCGACCATTCTTTTAATAGATAGATGTGAAAGCAAAGAAACGGTTTTAAGGAACATTTTATTCTGAGGGAGGGAGATACGGAGAAACCTGGTGGAGGTCCATTCTTTTTATCCAGACCATTGTGCGTTTTTATATACCTGTAGGTACATCACACTGATTTAAGATACCCATGTAAGTATATGTAGGTACCTTCCTACATTAATAGTGCTGGATCGGAAATGGTTTAGTCTTAATATTCGCTCCTCAAACGGTCAAGGGCACCTAAATTTGAACTGATGACGAGAATTTGATGACGATACCTACCGTCCGTTGAACAGGATGTGGTGAAGGTGGTGGACTTGACGGAACTGCCTTTCACAGCAAATCCGTCAGAATTTCATTCGTCTTCATCTCTCACGTTGGGGAAGGACGTGATTCATTTGTCTCCCGCCACGAACGCTATTTTCGGCGTAAAACTGACCGCAAAGTAGCGGAACTCGATCCCTGGAACTCTTGAGAAGCCTATTCTTAGCTTTTTACCTCGAAAGTCTAATAGAAGCAAAAAAGGTTTAAAATAGAGGCAGGTCAGTGAGGAACCGAATTTACGTAATTTATGTCAACCTTTTGCCCGTAAGCACGGTTATTTTATTTTATATCAAATTAGAAATCGGTGATTCAAGTTGCACCTATCAGGATGAATTAGATATTTTGAGTTAGCGATAGTGCAATGGGGCCTTGATTTTTTTTAGATTTTTAATCGAAAGTAGACTACATCCTGAGAATTTTGGCACCCCGCGACCTTCTAGCGTGAGTAGATCTGTTTCTATGATTTTTCACATTTCACTCTCGCCTGGGCGGGACCCCCCAGCCCACTGTGACGTCATAAACGGTCGAAACTTTAAAAATTCATCGGAAAAGAATTACACACGCTAGAAGGTCGCGGTTGGTACCAACATTCTCAGAATGAGGTCTACCTTAGATTAAAAATAACAATAAACAGTTTTTCCTACCCAGGCGCACACCCTACTAGGATGCAACTTAGGAAGTGTATGAGAAATGGCGAGTACCTACAGTGTGTTCTTAATCATGAAATATGTGGATGTCGATTTAGGTCTCGAGTATAGATTGTTAAGCGTTCCTGTATAGCTAAATAATATAATTATTATTAACATGCATTGATAATTGAATTAGAGAAGTTATCTAACTTCCAATAAACTTCTGATAAACTGGTTGAAAAATAGTGGCTACTCGGAGTGGACCAGTTTCTCTCTAAGAGAAGAGATTAGTTGGAAATATCGGTCAATGAAGGCTTGGATTGAGACATGTCAGAGGTTGGTACGAAACTGGCCTAAAAATAGTGTTTACTCAGATGAACCAGGATCTACTCTGGTGGACTTACGATTTCCCCACAATCAATTCAAAACAAATCACGTTTTGGCCACATGTTAGAATGTGGGCATTTTGAAGGCATTTGAGCTGGTTTAGTGTAATTGCAAAGTAACAGCTCACAATAATTTCAGATCACCTGACGGACCAGGAGGAGACAATATGAAATGGAGCGCTTCAATGAAGTTGTAAGTTTTTCAACTTGAAATTCATAAATTAAAGAGTATTTACTACACATTGCCAGATGACTATTAACAATTTACGTTACCATAATATGGTAAAATATATTATATTTAAATATATTATATTATATTTTACCATAATATGGTAAAATATATTATATTTTCATGAAGAGACAAGGTAAGGAGTTAACCATTTAACTGAATAAACAGTTTTTCCCATTTTTGGCCGGCAATTATCTTTAGATTTTGATGATTCCAGCGGCAATCTTTAGTTTTGGTTTATTATTTTCAATAATAAGCCTTTGGAATCGAGCAAGAAAAAAAAAATTTTAACCCCCCCTCAAAATTTGATGTTTTACGTTTCAAGGTACGTAGAATCCGAAAATCGAATAAAAAGATTTCCGTCCGTCCGCCGTACGCCGTACGCCGTCCGCCGTACGCCGTCCGCCGTACGCCGTACGCGGCACTTTTCTTAGCAACACTGGACCGATTTGGTTCAAATTTGGTATATGGGCTCCATTTGGGGTCTAGTTGTGCCGCGAAGCTTTTGGTTGATGTAGGTCACTTCTAAGGGGTGAAAATTAAGGGTTGAAATTTTCAAGAGTGCCCTAGCTCGAAAACTCTCGAAATAAAGGTATCATTTTTTCACCAATTTTAAATAGTATTGAATTTTTAAAAATTTTTGAGACCACCCGGAGCTCTGTAGGACAAACCGTTCGGTCCCTACGAGTACTTGAAGGTTTTCGTTCGATAAAACAGAATCATGAGTGTGAATCGCAAAAGAGGTCTAATCTCCATTCAAATTTTATCGGACTAAAATGCGATCGCTGTTCATTTCTTCGATTTATATACAGTTTTGCCTTCTGCGTAACCAGTAATCAAATTTCCATATGAAGCTTTCTATTTTTCGAATCGAGTGTGACGCGTTTAGTTCTTTCTAATAAACTTGATTGTGAAGGTGTGAAGCCAGTATGGTGTGGTAGGTAGTACCTAGCTGGTAGGTAAAAAAAAGTTGGTAGGTAAAAAAAATGTTGGTGGGTAAAAAACGCTGCAAATCATTGCTCAAAGGCTTCTTCACTCTTCGGATCACTGATCAGCTGAGTGAGCTCCGAAGCCATTTTCAATCATATTGAATGGAAGTGCTCTTCCAGGCGTCTCCAGCATTCGAGGAGATCTTCTTCACTCCTCAGATCACTGATCAGCTGAGTGAGCTCCAAAGCCATTTTTAATCATATTGAATGGAAGTGCTCTTCCAGGCGTCTCCAGCATTCGAGGAGATCTTCTTCACTCTTCAGATCACTGTTCAGCTGAGTGAGCTCTGAAGCCATTTTCAATCCTATTGATCGCAGGAAGCTGAAATTTGAGAGGGAAGGTCAAGGGAGAATACAGATGGTGGTAGGTGCTATTGATGGAGAACCAGTGATCTATACAGAAGGGTGATCTATACAGAAAATGATAAACCTTTGAGCAATGATTTGCAGCGTTTTCAATTCCCTCGACAGATGCACTGATAAATTTCGAAAATTCTTGAAAATTTCAAGTTTAATTACAACTTTTAAAGTTTAAGCGCCTTATAAACTGTAAGGAAATAATAACCAGGAACGAGGAACGAACGGCGACCGACTGAGACCCCCTTAAGATGGATAAGTCTTCTGAATTCTTCAATTTAGGACATACTATTAACCCTTAATGTCCTGATGTATCTTTTCGGAAGTCGGTTTTGTAAACATTCTGCAACACTGTTCAACTACTTTTAAGCGAAAACCGATATTTTGTTGGACACTCTAATGTAAATAACCGGAAAAATCATCGAACCCTGAGATAATATTGTGTTAAGATCAGACCCATCCCTACCATGAACTGGGGGACAGTAAGGTCAGTTTCATGGGTTAGTTCAGATACCTTATTATTACAACTATTCTGCCAAATTTATTTTTAAATCTTACAGAAAAACAGCCCAAGTTGAAAAAATAAAAGTTGTGGCTTCGATTTTTCATCGTGTCTTTTTGGATAGGACGGAGAGATACCTACTCCAGATGGGCTTATTGAGTCTTATTGAGCTAACAATGTTATTTGTGTTATTTCGTTTATTTATTTGTTTTAGAATGAAAGGCGCTGGTTCCTTCCAGCCAAAATTGTTGTCCAAGAATATTCAAAACTAGCAACTCTATAGGTTAAGCGGGTAAGGGTTAAGCGGTTAGGTGTGGAGGTTTTATCTCAATGACATTATTATGACCGTTAACCAGCTTCCAAATATTAAAAAGCTTTAGGGAACGAAGTCTAATATGATTCTGAGACAAGTGATGCTGGTAGATATTTTGGTATGTTGGACATTTTTTCCAAAGCAAATGTTTTCTAGCTAAACAAATATTATCAGGACGAATCAGATTTAACATGAATCATAAAAATTGATTGAAATAGTAAAATGTTGTGAAACATTGTTTCGAGTTCTAATCGCTATTTGAATTTGGTTTGTAATTCAGAAATTTGAATACATCCGATGTTTGGCAATTATTCTAGTGTATGTTGGAATGATCATAAAACAATTTGTCTGAGAATGAGAGGTGTTTTGGTACATTTGATACTTTGATACACTTGCACACTTATTGGGGGTAGTAGAGGTCTTTTCGTTGGCCAGCAGCATTTCATAATAAGCAGTTATAATGAAACTCTTGGAAACAACTTTTTAACTTAGTTTATTAAATAAACTATTTAATAAATATAGTTAAAATAAACTTAAAAAAATAAACAGTTTATTAAGTTTAATGAGTTTATTTATTAAATAAACTTAGTTTATTAAATAAACTAAGCGAAAAAGTTGTTTCCAAAGGCGTTTAGGATCAAAACCGGACAACTCCAGAAAACCAAATTTTACAGGAGAGGCTAAAATGCATTTGGAGCTGCCAAATTGTCAAATGTTATTTTTGAATTCCCGCTATTACTGCATGTTCTCACTAGGTGAGCCCTTGATTTATTTTCCAAATTTCAGTCCGATTCGACTTGTTTTGATAGAGATATGCCAAAAAAACAAAATTTTTTGTCCGGTTTTGAAACTGAAATTGGCGTTTGTCCGTTTTTGAAACCAACCCTTTCCAAATTATCAATTCTCACTGACAAATGACTGCTAAAAGTCATTGTATCCTTTCAATATCTCAACTTCGAATACTCTTTGGTATCCCATTTACCTAATTACCTAAAGTTGGTGGTAGGGGAAAGTGAACAAAAAAAAAAAAAAAAAAAAACGCTGCAAATTATTACACAATGGTTTATTATTTTTTATTTTTCTATATAGATCACTCGTCTGCAAAGCTACCAACCATCCAACATGGAGAAAAACATCGATCGCAATTCGGTCAGCTAACATTTGAACGGAGATTAGGCCTCTTTTGCGATTCACACTCGTGTTTCTGATTTATCGTACGTCCAAACTTTAAATTCTCGTAGTGAGCGAACGGTTTGTCCTACAAAGCTCCGGGTGGTCTCAAAAAATTCTAAAAATTCTATAGAATCTTAAATTGAAAGAAAAACAATACCTTTATATCAAAATTGTTTGAGTTAGGGCTATTTCAAAATTCATTTTGAAACCCTTAGAACTGACCTACATCAACCAAAATCTTCGGGGCACAACTAAAACCCAAATGGAGCCTACATACCAAATTTCATCAAAATCGGTCAATGCTAAGTGGCAAAAGAGCCGCGTACGGCGTACGGCGGACGGACGGCCAAATTTTTATTCGATTTTTGGATTCTACGTACCTTGAAACGTAAACCATCAAATTTTGAGGGGGTGTTAAATTTTTTCTTGGCCGATTCCAAAGGTTCATTATTGAAAATAATAAACCAACAGGATTAACGAATATAAAAATATACAGGGTCCGGCAGGGAGGTATGGATGGTTTGAAATAATAGCTACACACCCATTTTCAAATGAAACTAAAATTTTATTATTTCAGTGTGTACCTTGGATGATGCCATTATGAAAATTAAAGAGGAAAAAAATGAAACATTGATTATGTACGTTTCCTGGGCGCCTCATTTCGTTGCGTGGAGATGTGGAGTGGCCTCCTCGGTCACCAGACCTGACACCTTCTGACTATTTTTTATGGGGCTACCTCAAATCACGTGTATACATACACAAACCACGTACACTTGAAGCCCTGAATGAAGCAATAACTCAAGAAATTCGAGCAATACCACGTCCAATGCTGCAGAAGAGTATGGACAACTTCTCACAACGTCTACAGGAGTGTGTGGACAAAAACGGACACCACTTATCAGATGTTATTTTTCGTACATAATCAATGTTTTATTTTTTTCCTCTTTAATTTTCATAATGGCATCATCCAAGGTACACACTGAAATAATAAAATTTTAGTTTCATTTGAAAATGAGTGTGTAGCTATTATTTCAAATCATCCATACCTCCCTGCCGGACCCTGTATTTCACTCATTTTAACTTTTTCAAAATTTTTAATTCAAGAGAGCAGAATAAAAATCTCATTTTTATTGAAACATTCTTTATCACCGAACATTCAGTAAAAAATAAACATTATGATGCACAAGAACATATCGTTTTCAATTCAAAATCACAGCTCAATGCTTAAAAATCACAGCAACTTGTTATGTCCAGTGACTAGTTTCCAGTCAATTAATTTCTGGAATTAAAATCTCAGTCTAAATAATTATAACATTTACAAAATTCTCAATTCGCAACAGCTTAATAAACATATCAGTCTTCATTGACACTTTTTTGTTGGAACATAGTAAGAAAGAACAAACAAAAACAAACTCCTACAATTTCAGAGGAAACATACTTAAAATCACAAGAGGGAATGTTTTTAGAACAATATTGCACTTAGATTGGTAAACCAAAATATTTAAGCTTCTAGAACGGTAGACCTACGGTTCTACAGTCGGATCATTTAATAATAATTAATTTTGCGCCATTTTAATGAAATTAAATGTTGAAAATGTTGTATTCAAATTCCAAATTTTGGTATTTGAACACAACATTTTCGAACATGACTAATGTTTTGTGTTTTATTTTCATGTATCTACCCTGCATTGTTGATGTCGTACACCAGCTTACCAGTGGGTTACAATAACCCTCTTATCAAGACATGCCTAGTTTAAATTTTCAATAATTATTCAAACTATAAATTAATGTTATTTTCAGAAGCTGCTCTGAACGTGTACCTAAAAAAGACGCGGATTCGTAAGTTCTTGGTTCCAAGGATACCCATGTATTCAAGTAGATACTAAATGTAACAGCAAGTTTCTCAGTGAAATGAATAACTATTTCATCGTTCTGGTAATTCAAGAAAATGACTGATTCTCCGTTCTACTAATTTAAGATCATTTGTGGACTTCATCAAGTATGAAACCCCCATCAGGATTTGCGGTTGCATTGTTGAAGAAAATATGGACATCCCCGCTCCCATTTCAGAAGGAATTGGCGGCAAGCGCCAGAATTGCGGCTGCTTTAATGTATGTACAATGTGAAATACCTATTATAAGACACAAACGAAATAATAAACTAGTGTAGTTTTGTAAATGAAAACAAGTTTTCAGTTAACAATTCGATGGATTTAAATTCTCCTTTTATAGGCTGTCTACCAGGAAAACAGTTTGCGTAAAATGTTGAACAGTATCCGAACACCCCAAATTTGGAAGGCACACGATGGAGTGTGGAGAAAGCAAGTAAGTGTAAAGAGACCTTTTTGTATGGGGAGGACCCTAGGACCAAAATGTGATTTTAATTATCTATTAAATTGAATAAATCAAGGAAAGGGGGCGCACTTGCCTATAAGTAGCTCGGGGGGGGGGGGAGGGGTGAAAGAAAAATACGATCCCTCCCAACAGTAAGATTCTATTTTAATTGAAGACGTCAAAAAACTTGAAGTTTCCTAAGGGCGTCTCAATTTTGAAAATTTAATCTCATTGAATATTCGGTGTCAGAGAGAGAGGAATCTTGAACAGAGCTGCTCACCAGTCACTACGGAGGCAAAGCCAATTCAAAGCCAAATTGAAGATTTTTCTTTAGTTCTTGAGTAAGAGAGCAGACGCTTGATTTGTTCCCGATCTTCTCAGAGCTGCAGCCTTCGTGGAGACCCAAGTTAACAAGGAGAACACAAACATTTCACTTTAGGATGATTGAAAAAAATGTTGTCAACCACGAGCGAATGAAAACAGGGGCATTAACTTTCATAGATGACAAACCAAAGGACCAAAAGCACAGTGATTACCTTAATTTTGGTGAGCTATCACTACTCACAGGCCTGTTCCCCGTCACTGAGGCAAGATAAGATGATTTTGGAGTAGGAACCCTCTAGAGCATGCTGAAATGCATCCTGCATCCTTCACACCTAACTTCAGGTGGCTTGTGGATGGATGCTGCAGAACCCCAAAAACCTTGAGGGAAGTTCGAGGGAAGTTTGAGGGAAGCTCGCGTGGTTGGTCTCTGCTATTATAAGGGCCGTCGAGCTGTTAATACGGCTTGATGGTTAGGGCTGCCTGCCTAGAAATAAGAGGTGGCCCCGGGTGCCGCCATGGTGGGTGGGTCAAGGACCGACCGGACTGCCCCTCACATTTTTCATTATAAATTTATTTTTTAGGAACTAATACTTTGTAGATTGTTGACGCATTTATACCTGTATTAAGGGTGAACAAATAAAGAACATTATTATTATTATACACTTTCTTTATTATTATACACTTTTACATGGTGTCTACACTTTCGATGGGCATAACTTCAGGGTTCGATTTTACAATGTATTTCCAACAAAAAATGTCTCTTAGCAATTTTCTCTTAACCCACTCAAAATTCCTTTTTTTTTCACTTTAAAGTTTTTTTTCGCGTTTTCGACCTCACGGCACTGACATGGTCATAACTTCCCTCATTTCTGCTGAAAATTCAAATCTGACTACACCGTTAGAAAGAGTGTTAAATTACCAAGCTACCTAGTGCAAAATCAAAATCTTTCAGCAATAAAATAGTTTCAAAAAATCAAGTCAAAAGCGAACTTTAAACTTTTTTTGAAACTTGACTTTCTTCGACCAACTTTTCACTGTAAATCCCTGCCCATTTCGATGGGCGCTCTTCGGAGAAAACATGCGCAAATTGTCAGCTTTCCAACGGTCTATCAATTTTTCTCTTCAACATTCAAAAAGAAAGAGTAAATGAAGTTTAAATGTCAAAAAACGTGTGTTTTACAAGCAAATCCAGTATTTCAAGCCCCCTCGATCTCAAAATGACGATTTTGGTATAATTTTCTATGTAATTATTTACGCTGAATCCAATAGTAATACTTTCTAATGATTCCGACTGCTAGAAAGTGGATTTTTCGAAGAAAACCTTCGGTTTTCGTACATAAAATACGCATTATTCGTAGATATGGAAGATATCATAAAGTAGGTAATACCTTTCTACTCAACAAAAACTTCAATCAGCTAGAAATTCGATGTTTTTATTGAGAAAAATGAAGGTTTTCTTCGAAGAATCCACTTTCTAGCAGTCGGAATCATTAGGAAGTATCACTATTGAATTCAGCGTAAATAATTACATAGAAAATGATACCAAATTCGTCAAGCCATTTTGAGATCGAGGGGAGTTTTTTGACATTCAAACTTCATTTACTCTTTCTTTTTGAATGTTGAATAGAAAAATTGATAGACCGTTGGAAAGCTGACAATTCGCGCATGTTTTCTCCGAAGAGCGCCCATCGAAATGGGCAGGGATTTACAGTGAAACGTTGGTCTAAGAAGGTCAAGTTTCAAAAAAAGTTTAAAGTTCGCTTTTTGACTTGATTTTTTGAAACTATTTTATTGCTGAAAGATTTTGATTTTGCACTAGGTAGCTTGGTAATTTAACACTATTTCTAACGGTGTAGTCAGATTTGAATTTTCAGCAGAAATGAGGGAAGTTATGACCATGTCAGTGCCGTGAGGTCGAAAACGCAAAAAAAAAAACTTTAAAATGAAAAAAAAGGAATTTTGAGTGGGTTAAGAGAAAATTGCTAAGAGACATTTTTTGTTGGAAATACATTGTAAAATCGAACCCTGATGTTATGCCCATCGAAAGTGGAGACACCCTGTATAAGTAGTCAGCTCTCCACGACTTCATTGGCCGCCTGGTGGCGGAGGAGCCTTTCCAATTACCCACTATCTCCAGCCAGCTAGATTAATGCCCAAACAATTTTAACCGTTTCAACAGCAATTATCCCGAACTGCTGCTTTTAAGCCCCTAGTATTTTCGGTGTTAGATGTTACCACCATCACCCCAGTAAAACTGAGCTCCCATCGTGTCCCTCGTGTTTTGCTGTAGTCTCCAGCCAGGGACCCCCATCCGCAGTTATTTACCATACAGTCAAGGAGAAATAGAACTCAATAACGTACAAGCATAACGTGCTGCGTTGTGTCTCCAACACCCAGAACATTCTACCAACCACTGACACAGAATTCTTCCGAGCCCCATCACGTAAGTTCACTTCAAATATCATCCAATGTTGCTATGTTGGCCAATGTGGCCAATGTTGCTAAATAATGTTATAGTTGCAATTCGAGCCAGTCACAATGTATTTCCAGGTGATTTGTGTTGGATTCATTCCACCCAGACGGGCCCTGTAGGGTCAGCAAAGGCGAATTGAGCTGTTGTGTGAAGTCAGGTCACATTTTTCTAGTAACATCATCCTAAAATCTTATTTGTAAATACTTCGGAGTTGAAACGACTTTGATGGTTTATGAAACACATTTTACTTGTCCTAATATGCGTATGTTTTTGTCAAATAGATATCAAGCGAGCCCATAAAAAGGAAGGAAGTTCTTGAAATCAACAAAGCTTTGGATACCCTCTTGGAAAAACAGTTGGCACAGGAGTGTGGAGTATCCCCCACCCGAAGACATCTTTTCAACAGTTTGCTTGGTAAGTTTTGCAACCATCTGAAAGTGGCGAACGCACGTGTATTGTACATACATAGAGCTGCTGAAAGATTACAACAGCTCCGGATCATAATTGAATCAAATTTGTGAAGAAAATATAGGTACTAGTTTTATGAGGGGGATCAGGAGAAAGGCTCCTGTAAGTTCGGCTAGAAAGTCAACGCATTCGTACGATCATCTTTCAGTTTTTGCTTAGGTAGGTATTACCGGTTTAAGCATAGAAACCGTATGAATTCTGCCTGCAGATGATTTCTAATGTCTCTCTTACCTTTAACCTACTTTATTTAACATCCAACATTTTATGATAGTCGTAGAGAAATGTATCAAATGATAAAAGCTAATAAATATTTTTTTAAAGTCTGCCAAGTGGTCTCTTAACTTCCTCGTATCCATAACCAGATTGTATAAATGATCCGATGCATAAGAGAAAATCTCAAAACAGCAATCTCTACTGCACTACCCTCATAGGGGACTCTACATGCCAACCCGCACAATCTCTGCATATTTCTTTATAATCGGATGGGAAATGTAGAAGTTATGGCTGCTACAAGGAGATTCACGTTTGCGCATGGGCAGTCGCTATTATCAGTTTAGGGGCATTGATTTTCATTGGGACCATCAACCTAAACGCCTTAGGGTTTCTCCAACGCCTGGGGTTGCACACCTCAGTAAATTTTCTCGGCATCACCATCGACTCCTTTTCGTCATGGCTCAAGCATATTGAGGCATTGGCTCCTAAACTGGCACCGTCAAATTTAATGTTACGGCGTTTGTCCGGGGTTGTTTCATACCATGTGCTTCAAACGGTATACTTTGAGTGTGTACACAGCAGGCTCAGTTCTTCTATGGGGAACTTCTGCTCATAGTAGGTATGGTAGCCTTCAGAGCACAGAAGTCAGCAGTAAGAACCATTTTTCACCTGAAGACATCTCAGAACTGACGCTCTTGGGGACACTGACCATGCCAACTCTCTTCGTATTGAGTGCTTTCATTAATTTATGTACGCAAAAACATTGAACCAATTCTGCAGCACTTTTACACCACTCTTACTACACCCGGAGATGTGATAATCAGTGCCCACCTTCAGACCGTCTCTCCAAGTAGATAACAAGAAGCCTGACGCAGTGTTTAAGAAAACATAACAAACGGTGGATACAGCTTTCGTACAAGTACGCAACCACGAGAGACATTTTATGTCTTTGCGCCCCCTTTCCCCTTCATATAAAACCCCGTATTGTACTTATGTTCGTGGAAATTTGATTGTGCTCGTTGATGGTTGCGATGTAATGTACGTAAATATTCATTTAAACCCGCCCTCTCAAATTTCAGGTTCCTGCGTTCAACAGGAGAGAAAATGGCCTTGGAGCTCACTCAGCTGATCAGTGACCACTCATGCGCCTTCGGCATTCTCAATTGACCCGCCCTCTCAAATTTCAGGTTCCTGCGTTCAACAGGAGAGGAAATAGCCTTGGAGCAAACTCAGCTGATCAGTGACCACTCAGGCGCCTTCAGCATTCTCCTTTGACCCTGTCTCTCAAATTTCAGGTTCCTGCGTTCAACAGGAGAGGAAATAGCCTTGGAGCTCACTCAGCTGATCAGTGACCACTCAGGCGCCTTCAGCATTCTCCTTTGACCCTGCCTCTCAAATTTCAGGTTCCTGCGTTCAACAGGAGAGGAAATAGCCTTGGAGCTCACTCAGCTGATCAGTGACCACTCAGGCGCCTTCAGCATTCTCAATTGACCCGCCCTCTCAAATTTCATGTTCCTGCGTTCAACAGGAGAGGAAATAGCCTTGGAGCTCACTCAGCTGATCAGTGACCACTCAGGCGCCTTCAGCATTCTCAATTGACCCGCCCTCTCAAATTTCATGTTCCTGCGTTCAACAGGAGAGGAAATAGCCTTGGAGCTCACTCAGCTGATCAGTGACCACTCAGGCGCCTTCAGCATTCTCCTTTGACCCTGCCTCTCAAATTTCAGGTTCCTGCGTTCAACAGGAGAGGAAATAGCCTTGGAGCTCACTCAGCTGATCAGTGACCACTCAGGCGCCTTCAGCATTCTCAATTGACCCGCCCTCTCAAATTTCATGTTCCTGCGTTCAACAGGAGAGGAAATAGCCTTGGAGCTCACTCAGCTGATCAGTGACCACTCAGGCGCCTTCAGCATTCTCAATTGACCCGCCCTCTCAAATTTCATGTTCCTGCGTTCAACAGGAGAGGAAATAGCCTTGGAGCTCACTCAGCTGATCAGTGACCACTCAGGCGCCTTCAGCATTCTCCTTTGACCCTGTCTCTCAAATTTCAGGTTCCTGCGTTCAACAGGAGAGGAAATAGCCTTGGAGCTCACTCAGCTGATCAGTGACCACTCAGGCGCCTTCAGCATTCTCAATTGACCCGCCCTCTCAAATTTCATGTTCCTGCGTTCAACAAGAGAGGAAATGGCCTTGGAGCTCACTCAGCTGATCAGTGGCCACTCAGGCGCCTTCAGCATTCTCCATTGACCCTGCCTCCGTAACGCTTCAAAGGGATCTGTTGGATGACGATACCTATTTTCCTCTCACGATCATGTTGACATCTCATTTGTTACTCACGATCATATGTTACTAAACATGCGCATAATTCAGCTTTCCGTACAGGTACATTCATATTAGGGAACATGTACCATGTTTAATAAATTGAGAGCTTTCCAATGAGTGGTGAACGATTTTTGTGGGGTGGAAAATGAGGAAGTTAGTTTTCCCTAGGAACGATTGGTTGTACGTGAAAATCATCACAATTATTTGGTAACGAATTTTGGTAACGGTTTTCGAGTTATGTGCCAGAGCAAAGACATAAAATGTCAAAAATTAAGACAGTATAAATTCACGCTGAATTATACACTGTGTCGAGTTTTAACATGTTTAATGTTTTAGGGCTGGGGGTCATTCTGTGAATTCCGACACGCAAATCTGCAACGCTTTTTTTTTCTTAGTTACCACGGACCGATTTCTTAGTTACCACGTTATATCGGCTCCATTTGGGGTCTAGTTGTACCAAGATGGTCACTGATCAGCTGAGTGAGCTCCAAGGCCATTTTCTCTCCTGTTGAACGCAGGAAGCTGAAATTTGAGAAGCAGGGTCAATGGAGAATGCTGAAGGCGCCTGAGTGGTCACTGATCAGCTGAGTGATCGGCAATCTAATTTCTCCCTTGCGAGGGAAAAACATTAAACATGATTTAATGTTTTTCCCTCGCAAGGGAGAAATTGAACAGAGATTTTTCTATAAATGATTTTGACAAATATTTGTAAGACAAATTGTGGTTTTGGAATTCTGTTTTTTTGAACTTTAAGTTTGTTAACCTTTTATTTAACTACCAAACATTTAATATTGACGATTGTATCGCCTTGCATGCTTTTTACCGAATAAACATTTCAATTTCAATCCGCATAATCCCTGAAAATTTCATTTAAATCAGATGGGAAATGTAGAAGTTATTACTGTCACAAGGAATTCACGTTTGCGCATGCGCACTGACTACTATCAGTTCCGGGCGATGATTTTCATATGGAATCATCCACAAGTCAATTTGTACAATCCCTGAAAAATTTCATCAATTTCAGATGAAAAATGAAGATCTGACTGTTATAAGGATTTTACGTTTGCGCATGCGCTAAGGCTACTATCAATTAGGGGGCCATGATATCCGCTGGCGCCATGCATGCTTTTTACCGAATAAACATTTCAATTTCAATCCGCGTAATCCCTGAAAATTCCACCGAAATCTAACGGTAAATGTGGAAGTTGTGGCTGTTACAAGGAATTCACATTCGCGCATGCGCAGCAGCTACTATCGGTCCGGGGGTGATGACGTTCTTTGGGGACCATCTACGCACCCCAGTCTGCACAATTCCTGAAAGTTTCTTTGAAATCGGACAACAACTTCGTATAGTTTTCCCGGCTGATTTCATGACAAACTGACAGACACGGAACCAAAATTGTTCAGGAAGGCCTGAAATGTAAAACGCGAGTGGAAATTTTGATGTTGGAGAACTTCTTTCTTTTTAATTTGAAAAGTGGAAACTTCCACTATCTTGGTAGACTCGGAAGCAAAATAGCAACCTCAAAAAAGGCATTCAAATTTCCGACTTCTTGATGGAGACTGTTATGGAGTTCAAAAGTTTAAATTGAGGTACAATCAGGACACTAATTTTTGTCAAAATGAGCTGGCTACGAAGACAAGTCCTTACGATCAATCTGCTGGTAACTATGCTTTTGATTTCTCGTTTCCCAGATGAGATGATACGCCAAGAAATGATCATAATGCCCGAAAGGGGTCTTCTATTAATGACCGTAAAAGACGAATTGAAGATGTCATTGATGGCCTACGAAGCTCTGTACGAACAAGGTCTCAATTACGGAATGCAAAAACGACTAGAAGTGAGAATTCAACATTTGATCTGAATCATCTATCACAATATTTCGAGAGCTGGGTTCACGCGTTATGTCCGTAGTGCGTAGCGAGTAATTGTATGCGATTGGCTGAGGAGGGAGCGATTTTCGCGGATGTCGACATTTTTAGAGCATAGTGTATTGTTTAGAAAAACGCTGCAAATTATTACACAATGGTTTATTATTTTTATATATAGATCACTCGTCTGCAAAGCCACCAACCATCCAACATGAAGAAAAACATCGATCGCATTTCGGTCAGCTAAAATTTAAACGGAGATTATTCCTCTTTAGCGATTCTGATTTATCGTACGTCCAAACCTTAAATTCTCGTAGTGAGCGAACGGTTTGTCCTACAAAGCTCCGCGTGGTCTCAAAAAATTCTGAAAATTCTATACTATCTCAAATTGATGAAAAAACAATAACTTTATATCAACATTTTTTGAGTTAGGGCGTTTTCAAAATGTCAATATTCATTTTTCGGCCCTTAGAAGTGACTTACATAAACCAAAATCTTCGGGGCACAACTAGACCCCAAATGGAGCCTACATACCAAATTTCATCAAAATCGGTCAATTCTAAGTGGGGAAAGTGCCGCGAACGGCGTACGGACGGCCAAATTTTTATTCGATTTTTGGATTCTACGTACCTTGAAACGTATACCATCAAATTTTGAGGGGGTGTTAAAATTTTTTTTTTCCCTTTTTTTCGATTCCAAAGGTTCATTATTGAAAATAATAAACCAAAATTGGGTATTTTACGCATTAAGGACAAACGTCGGTAAACTTCGTAATATCCTCTCTTCATTTGACTCGATGATCGTGACCTCGTTTATTAAAAACCGAATCATTGTTTTTCTATCTGATTACGGAACACCCCCACTTCTCTTTTTGCGCATTACGCATTACGGACAATACGCACGTATGTGAACCCTGCACACAAAGATGCGTAGTGCGCATCACATAGATTCACATAATATGTGAACATTATGCACTACGCATCGATATATTATATCGATTCTCTACCTTGAGTGGCCCTGTAGACTGAGTTGATGAATGACGAATTTCCAATTTCATTTCAGTTAATATCTAATTAGTTGCTGAAATGAGGAAATCAATTGAATATATTATGAGAAAACTTTCGGTACATTTTCCATATATGGAAAAAAAAAGTATATATACTTTTTTTTCTCTCATTTTGACAAAGATTTAATAAAAATATCAAAACCTTTCCTGTTTATTATATATATTTTGGTTTGCTAAATGACGTGGGTTGGGTAATGTTCCAATGTTTGCTCATTTTACCATGAAAAATATTGAATCCTATGAATAATGTTCTATTTTGTATAATTGCTACTAAAGCGATTTCTATGGTGGACATCTGAAAAAATAACTTATTCACATTGAGAATAAATGGATAATCGTTCAACATCGCTATTTTAAAAATATGTGAATAGGCAGAAAATATGCTGAGCGATCTGAAAGAAGATTATGAAACATTGGTGAATGAAACCTCAAACCTGGCTAAAAGTATTAAAACAATCAACGACGAATTCAAAGACCAGAAAGTCAGTTCAGAACATTCTGTGAAGGCGGTGCGCAGTCGGGCCAAAATGGAGCTTCAGCAGTTGCAAGAAATAAAAAAATCGTTGCAGGTAAGCGGTCTGTGCTTGAAAATCAAATTTGTAAAATCACCAGAATATTTAAAAATCACCAGAAAAAAAATCACCAGAATTTCCATATTTGGAAATCACCAGATATTTCATATTTGGTGATTTTCAAAAGTGGATTTAACTATTTTTCTCTCTCGATTTTGAATGATTGAATAACGTTTACCTAGAGCGTACTCAGTGTGACGGATATGTCACACTGGATTATCTCACCAAGGACGAGTGTGACATACCAGTCACACTGAGTACGCTCCAGGTAAACGTTATTTATGTCTATGTCAGTCACTGTTTATGTTGATTTCTGACTCGACATGCTTTTAGAGGTTCTACATCATCATCCGGTATTCAAATATTAAAAAGTTCACAGCGTTTTCCTTTATATGTATGTCTCCAAACCAGCCTCATGCGCCACCATCCAGGGAGAGCCAGCACTTCGAGACCTCTTCCCCCTCGCCTGTTCAGTGAGAGCTAGTCTAGCGCATAGAGGCAGAAGACCCCTTCTACCCCTATGGTCTAGGCAAGCGAGGATTCTGAAGCCCCTCCACAGTCTTTGGAGCTCATTGAGATTAGCCGATGTATTTATGCTATGGTTTCTGGTTGAAGCTTCTTTGCCAAAGTTGTGTGGATATCGTCTTTGTGTGTTGATCGGTCATTTAGTCAGTCAGTCAAGTTGCTTTGAAGTCTTTGTCATACACGCGACACTGGTAGATTGTCGAACACTTGGCCCTCTCACAAATTAGGGATTTCCTGAACATAAACGCTGCAAATCATTGCTCAAAGGTTTATTATTTTCTGTACAGATCACCCTTCTGTATAGACCACTGGTTCTCCATCAATAGCACCTACCACCATCTGTATTCTCCCATGACCTTCCCTCTCAAATTTCAGCTACCTGCGTTCAATAGGATTGAAAATGGCTTCGGAGCTCACTCAGCTGATCTGTGATCTGAAGAGTGAAGAAGATCTCCTCGAATGCTGGAGACGCCTGGAAGAGCACTTCCATTCAATAGGATTAAAAATGGCTTCGGAGCTCACTCAGCTGATCAGTGATCTGAAGAGTGAAGAAGATCTCCTCGAATGCTGGAGACGCCTGGAAGAGCACTTCCATTCAATAGGATTGAAAATGGCTTCGGAGCTCACTCAGCTGATCAGTGATCTGAAGAGTGAAGAAGATCTTCTTGAATGCTGGAGACGCCTGGAAGAGCACTGATCAGCTGAGTGAGCTCCGAACCCATTTTCAATCCTATTGAACGAAGGAAGAGGGGAGGTTGAAGAATTGAAGGGAATTGAAGAATTTGAGAGGGAAGGTCAAGGGAGAATACAGATGGTGGTAGGTGCTATTGATGGAGAACCAGTGATCTATACAGAAGGGTGATCTATACAGAAAATAATAAACCTTTGAGCAATGATTTGCAGCGTTTTTTACCTACCAACATTTTTTTTACCTACCAACTATTGGTAGGTACTACCCACCACACCATACTGCTTCACACCTTCACAATCAAGTTTATTAGAAAGAACTAAACGCTTCACACTCGATTCGAAAAATAGAAAGCTTCATATGGAAATTTGATTACTGGTTACGCAGGAGGCAAAACTGTATACAAATCGAAGAGATGAACAGCGATCGCATTTTAGTCCGATAAAATTTGAACGGAGCTTAGACCTCTTTTGCGATTCACACTCATGATTCTATTTTATCGAAGGTTTTCCTTCGTACTCGTAGTACTCGTAGGGACCGAACGGTTTGTCCTACAGAGCTCCGGGTGGTCTCAAAAATTGTTAAAAATTCAATACTATTTAAAATTGGTGAAAAAAACGATACCTTTATTTCGAGAGTTTTCGAGCTAGGGCACTCTTGAAAATGTCAACCCTTAATTTTCACCCCTTAGAAGTGACCTACATCAACCAAAAGTTTCGCGGCACAACTAGACCCCAAATGGAGCCCATATACCAAATTTGAACCAAATCGGTCCAGTGTTGCTAAGAAAAGTGCCGAGTACGGCGTACGGCGGACGGCGGACGGACGGAAATTTTTTTATTCGATTTTCGTATTCTACGTACCTTGAAACGTAAAACATCAAATTTTGAGGGGGGGGGGGGTTAAAAATTTTTTTTCTTGCTCGATTCCAAAGGCTTATTATTGAAAATAATAAACCAAAAAGAGATACTGCATTCTCAGCAGTTTGGTTTCCAACCTGGAAGGAGCACCGTTCAGGCAGCCTATTCTCTGTTGATGAAAGAGCACTCTGGGAAACAAAGACCATGCAGCCATCCACCTTTACGATTTGTCCAAAGCTTTTGACTTGGTCCCGCATGACTTGCTATTGAGGAAGCTTGCACGCTTCGGCTTCTGTGACTCTACAGTGGCATTCTTCAGGAGTTTTCTGATTGGATGGAACGTGGATGGAACCAAACAACTGTCCATTGAACATCGGCTAGTGGTGTTAAACAGGGTTCGGTTTTGGGTCCTAAATTGTTCCTAATATTTGTAAACGGTCTGGCGTACCATTTCGAAAATAGTAGGGGAGACATTTTCTTGTTTACGGACGATATGACGGTTTTAGAGTCAGGCCTTGATTCATGTTCATTGACAGACAGACAGCGTTCTTCTTACAACATTATTGAAGAGTGGTGCAAGGTGCTCAAGTTGAACAAGGAAAATACTCAATATTTATTAAATTCTGTCTGAATGACAGTCTTCAAGGCCCAGTTAGTTTCCTGGGTCTTCAGTTGGACAATCGTCTCTCGTGGAGCATCCTTATAGACCATCTGCATTCGAAACTAGCATCAGCCAATCAGCCATCATTCAAGCTCTTCGTCGGCTTTCTTCTACAGTTTCCTTCCCTGTTCTTCGCATGACTTTTTTCGCTCTTTTCTTGAGTCACGCCTCATATAGATCGTCACGCGGGGAAAACTCTGTTAATTGGGAAACTATTTTCAGGCAGCAGAAAGCAGCGGTCAGGACTATGTATGGTTTGGGGTACAAAGAAAGCTGGAGAGGGTACCTACTTCAAGAAATTACTTTGCCTAACCATTCTCAGCCTCTATGCGTTCAGCTGCATCAAGCTGATCCACAATAACCCTGGATTGGTGCAGGGACTCACCTAAGAGCCCACAGCTTACAAATTTATTTGAATTTCTTTGTTTTTAAATAAGTATTATCCTTGTTACAGCACTCAATACTTTTCTAGCCATGATGTTTCTTATCAGTTCGAGAATGTTAGCTGTGAAGATGAGTCGAGTCATCAGTAATCATTTTGGTTAAGTTCATTATATATTTTAGCTGGAACATGTTTCAGCCTTGTACTAACTATTAAAAAACGTTACGTAAGTGTGAAACGTGGGACTCTCACGAAATTTCACAGGTAGCCTCTATGAGCCTGGGGAGTTCGATCAACAAACTAATCTCCTCCCTGATCAGCTGGGCGAGATAAATTCTATTTAGGAATATTGGGGGCTTAAGCGTGTTCCATGTTTTCACTTAGCTGTTAGGCCTTGAGGGGGTCTCAGTCAGTGAATAAACGATTTCTCCCACTTTTCTATGGCAATTTTTGGTCGATTTTGATTATTCCAGCGACAATATTTAAGGTTTTCAATACCCTAGGTAAATGCTCTAATTTATTTCAAAAATTCTTGAAAAATTCAAATTTAGGTACAACTTTTACTTATTTTTCACTTATGGAATTTTACTATTAGAATTAAACAAGTGCAGTATTGTAAATATTATAAAAATAAGAGGAGTGCCACAAGACATGAAACATGAAAATTGCATGATTATTTCCTGAGAAAAATGTGAAAAACTGTTGATGAAAGCTGTCTAGGAATAAGAAGGCTGGGGGATGGTGATGGCACGGGGGGTGGAAGGTGTCATGTTGCTCCTGCAGACGGGGGAGGGAGCGCCGGTTAGTAAGAGATTAGATTAACCCGCAACGAGGAATGCGGTGGTGCCGGAGGCGGAGTCCCCTCCGAGGAAAGGATCGCCGAGTTTTGATTTGTATTTCTTCGTCTTTAATTAACTAGTAATTACCATACAACAATCTGTATTGTATTTCACTACCAGTATGATTTTAGATGCAGTTGAATGGTCTGATTCCGGAAATTGAGAGAATAGAAAAAGAACGACGGATTAGGCAGTTGCTGTAGAAACAAGAATTTCGAGAATTATACACAACGTCGTGCTCCATCCCTCAATTATATTTTCCATTATTGTAAATATAACTCTCGGTACCGAGGAAGAATGCATTACTTGTTATCTACTCGTAACATATAAAGGGGTTAAGTCACAGTGGTGTCAGTAAGTTTTTGGGAAAAATTAGATATGCTAACTATAAATGGATAACTATTCATTGAAATGGAGGATTTCGTCAGACGTTAATTCATTTGCCAACCCCATTTAATGAGCAACTGACATTTCCAAACGAGCAATTCTCGTCAATAAAAATTGCCAGCAACATTCGACAATTGGGCAGTTTTTATCTCTTTTGAGAACCTAAGAGTTGGCGCCTTTATTCTCTTCTGGTTGTTTGTCCCAAAAAATTGCTGCAAACGTCCAATTGAAACCGATCGGCGATGGATTTCAGAAATCTCCAAGAAAATAGTTGCTGGCTTCAGGCAATAAGCGACAATACTGTTCCACTCAGGGAGATTCGCGGATATTGTGCATCTTTCCGTCGGGGAATCGCAGACGATGGGGAAAAAGTTACTCGAGAGTTAGAGTAATGTATGAAAAGTTGCCTTACTTAAAGAGGCTTTAAGCATAGAATTTCACAGTAAACTAAGGGTTCTGAAACTAGTGATGGAAGCCTGAACCAGTGAATAATATACCTGAAACAAGTACGTTTTTTTTAACAAAAGTAGATGAATTTATTCGAGAGTGACTTCAAAAATGAATGTATAAAGACAGTTGGTAGTATCTAAATCTTAAACAGGGATAATTGGGATAATTGGATTTTCTTTGGTGAATAACTGGATTTTTTTCTGTTTTTTGGTTAAAATAGACAGCTTTTGAAGTAGGTATCTTGCTTTAAGTAGTGTTCTGACGAGTATTCCACCGGAACTTCCTCAGGATCTTGAATCTTTCGGTAAATTGTACTTGGCGACGTTGACCAGCTAAGGTTGAAAGGGCCTAAATAAAGTAGAGAAAAGTAATTTTTTCCTAAGTTAGCTTGAGGTGTTTCACAGTCTTCACCGTTAGTATGGCTATTATCTCGTATAGAATTGGTAGATGTAGGCTTAACAGGTACAGTTCTCTTTATTAAACAACAGGTTGTTGTGATATTGTTTAGTACTGCGGAAAATCGGATCAGGGAATCAAAGTAATGAGTGTCACCAAATTTCTTTTTTGTTCATTTTATGATAAAATTTGGCGGTTTCAGAGTCGATTCTTACACATAAGGACCAAGCCATGTATTATTTAGTTATTCGTTCCTTACCCGGCCTGAGGAATATTTTCTCAGGAAGCTCTTGCAACTTGAAGGTGGTAGGTACTTCTGACTCTAAAATACAAATAAGAGAGTTTTAGAGAGTTTTTCGCGTTTTCCTGGAAAAAAATTGATGGTAAACACGTGAAACTGTAAGTTTTGGTTTAATATTTTCAATAATGAACCTATGGAATCGACCAAGAAAAAAAAATTTTAACACCCCCTCAAAAATTGATGGTTTACGTTTCAAGGTACGTAGAATCCAAAAATCGAATAAAACGCTGCAAATTATTACAAATGGTTTATTATTTTTCTATATTGATCATTCGTCTGCAAAGCCACTAACCATCCAACATGATGAAAAACATCGATCGCATTTTGGTCAACTGAAATTTGAATGGAGATTAGGCCTTTTTTGCGATTCACACTCGTGTTTCTGATTTATCGTACGTCCAAACCTTAAATTCTCGTAGGGAGCTAACGGTTTGTCCTACAGAGCTCCGCGTGGTCTCAAAAATTCTATAGAATCTTAAATTGACGGAAAAATAATTCCTTTATATCAAAATTTTGTGAGTTAGGTTTTCAAAATTTCAAAATTCATTTTTGAACCTTTAGAAGTGACCTACATCAACCAAAGTCTTCGGGGCACAACTAAACCCCAAATGGAGCCTACATACCAAATTTCGGACGGCCAAATTTTTATTCGATTTTTGGATTCTACGTACCTTGAAACGTAAACCATCAAATTTTGAGGGGGTGTTAACATTTTTTTTTCTTGGTCGATTCCAAAGGTTTATTATTGAAAATAATAAACCAAAATTTGGCCGTCCGTCCGCCGTACGCCGTTCGTGGCTCTTAGCATTGGCCGACATTGATGAAGGCTCCATTTGGGGTCTAGTTGTGCCCCGAAGATTTTGGTTGATGTCAGTCACTTCTAAGGGTTCAAAAATGAATTTTGAGGTTTTGAAAACGCCCTAACTCAGAAAATTTTGATATAAAGGTATTGTTTTTCCTTCAATTTAAGATTCTATAGAATTTTTAGAATTTTTTGAGACCACCCGGAGCTCTCTAGGACAAACCGTTCGCTCACTACGAGAATTTAAGGTTTGGATGTACGATAAATCAGAAACACGAGTGTGAATCGCAAAAGAGGCCTAATCTCCGTTCAAATTATAGCTGACCGAAATACGATCGATGTTTTTATCCATGTTGGATGGTTGGTGGCTTCGCAGACGAGTGATCTATAGAAAAATAATAAACCATTGTGTAATAATTTGCAGCATTTTCGGTTAATTATTGCCATTGTTTTTATTTATTACATTGTTTTATTACGTAGCAATTTATCATCGTAAATCAGTACAAAATACAAATGGGAGTATCGGGGAAGAATCATAAATCAAACCGAATGAAGCGTTCTTTCAAGTACTTATGCGTCCGAGTTGCATAATTAAATACCCTCATCGTGAAGATAATAGAGCTCACCTTCCTATTTGACAGGAAGGACGCAACAGGTAGGGGAACCTCAGGTACTGATGATGGAATTAGGTAACTAGTCGGTTAGCCGTAGGTACGTTACGCGAGCCAAGAAAAATGACTATATTTAGAGGGTAGTAAACATTTTTGAGAGTTGTTAGCTTCAACTGGTGTGCATCAGATGCAGCTCACTCAATCGATTCCAGTGGTTACAATCGGACAATGAAATGATTTGTACCAAATTTATTGCCCCTTAAGGCGATCAGAAAATTATTATTATTTTACCTCTTAAGCTACTGATCTTCCAGATATCCTGTGTAGATACTGAGTTTCAGCATTCTATTACGAACAGGCGAAAAGTTAGCTTTATCACTCACACTGTTGTAAGCCTCTCGACTCTTCTGCTTAGCTTATGCTGAGGGAATCTTGGAAAGTTGGAAGGATCACTAAATTATTTATTATTTAATTATTACACAAAGGTTTATTATTTTTCTATGTAGATCACTTGTCTGCAATGAATACGGCTTTGCCGTTGTTATCACCAACCAACATGAAGAAAAACATCAATTCGGTCAGCTAAAATTTGAACGGAGATTAGGCCTCTTTTGCGATTCACGCTCGTGTTTCTGATTCATCATAAGTCCGACCCCTATGTTCTCGTAGGGAGCGAACGGTTTGTCCTACAGGGCTCCGCGTGGTCTCTAAAAATTCAATACTATCTTAAATTGACGGAAAAACAATCCCTTTATATCACAATTTTTTGATTGAGGCGTTTTCAAAATTTTAAAATTAATTTTTGAACCCTTAGAAGTGACCTACATCGACCAAAACTTCGCGGCACAACTAGACCCCAAATGGAGCCTACATACCCAATTTCATCAAAATCGGTCAATGCTAACTGTGGAAAGTGCCGCGTACGGCCGGCCAAATTTGTATTCGATTTTTGGATTCTACGTACAACATAAAACGTAGAACATAAATTTTGAGGGGGGGGGGGGGTTAAATTTGTTTTTTTCTTGCTCGATTCCAAAGGCTTATTATTGAAAATAACAAACCATAATCGAATAAAGATTTGTCCGCCCGTCCGCTGTACGCGGCACTTTCCCCACCTAGCATTGACCGATATTGATGAAATTTGGTATCTAGGCTCCATTTGGGGTCTAGTTGGGCCCCGAAGATTTTGGTCGATGTAGGTCACTTCTAAGGGTTTAAAAGTAAGGTTTGAAAGTTTGAAACGCCCTAACTCAAAAAATTTTGATATAAAGGTATTGTTTTTCCATCATTTTGAGATAGCATAGAATTTTTAGAATTTTTTGAGACCACGCGGTGCCATGTAGGTTGGTTGATTGTTGGTTTACGTTTCAAGATACGTACAATCCAAAAATCGAATAAAAATTTGGCCGTCCGTCCGCCGTACGCCGTACACTCTTTCGCGACTTACCATTGGCCGATTTTTATGAAATTTGGTTTGTAGGCTCCATTTGGGGTCTAGTAGTGCCCCGAAGATTTTGGGTGATGTAGGTCACTTCTAAGGGTTCAAAAATTAATTTTAAAATTTTGAAAACGCCCTAACTCAAAATATGTTGATATAAAGGTATTGTTTTTTCGTCAATTCAAAATAGTATAGAATTTTTAGAATTTTTTGAGATAACGCGGTGCCCTGTAGGACAAACAGTTCGTTCCCAACGAGAATTGAAGGGTTGGACTTACGATAAATCAGAAACACGAGCGTGAATCGCAAAAGAGGCCTAATCTCCGTTCAAATGTTTGCTGACCGAAATGCGATCGATGTTTTTCTTCAAGTTGGTTGGTGGTAACATTGGCAAAGCCGTGTTTTTTGCAGACGAGTGATCTATATAAAGAAATAATAAACCCTTGAGCAATAATTTGCAGCGTTTTCTTAATGCGTTTGTTGGATTCTACGTAAATATACGTTAATTTTTTTCAAGTTACGTAAATTTACTATAAAAATTTTAGAACTTAAAACAGCAAATATAACATTTTTTAAAAATTTGTAATTAAAAAATAATTCTTAAAAATTGGGTTAAAGAAATTGTTTTTTTCCTCGATTCCAAAGGTTTATTGTTGAGAATAATAAACCAAAATCTTCCATTAACTTTGACAAACTTGGCAACCAAAATACTGGTGGTTCGAGCAAGTGACTTTTCAAAACGTAAAGAAAACTCGGTACAGAGGAGAGTGGAATTATGGACCAGAGAAGTAATGTATTGCCCAGAAAGTTCCCAGGGGAGTGGGGTGTTGAGGTAGGAGGGCCTGTTCTACCTTCCTATATAAACTGTCTGATACCGCGTTTCCGCTAGTGATCGCCCGAACATGCAGCCGATCATGGAATACGCCTGTCTTGCACTTGTCACTTCCCTCATCGGATTCGTCGGAGGTAAAAATGAATAAAATAAAGTAGTTCTCCCGTAGTTCCAATTTTATATAATACGGAATACAATATGAAGATTGAAGACCTAAGAAAGTAATGATCGAATTCAATTTTTTTGAAAATCAAGATTTCAATTCCTTGAGTGCGATCCAATTCCTAGTCTGAAATCTCGAAGCTAACCCCATAGAACTAGAACCGCGAAAAACAAAACCTGTCACGAGATGTAAAGTTAAGAACCAAACAAAAGCTCCAGTTTCTTGATTTCTGGACATTAATGAATTTACATCGGTAAAGGTTATATAGTTCAGTATACAAAAGTATATTGGTTCAGGAAGGTTTATCAGGAATAAATTCATTGTAAATAAAACATAAGCTCTAGAAAAATTATTTGTCTGCTCCGAACTGGGATTACAAATCTACGTTCTTTCCTGAGGGATTTACTACACGGCCTAAATTTACTATAAACAACGCTGTGGAGATTTTGATTTTTGATGGCATTTTTTTTCTTCGATAGCAAAGAATCCAAAAATTGCACTATGCAACTTTTTTGGTTTTATAGCGTGTTATTGGTGAATTTTTGCATGAATCACTGTATTTTCCCAGACTTTTTTTTCGCGTGATTAACTCTAAATCTACATTCTAACATTTTTGACATGGATATGTCTTCTGGCTAGGGATCGAGGAATTTTTTGCGACAATTTTTTTTTTACGTGGATATGTCTTTTGGCTGGGGGTCAAGGAATTTTTCGCGACACTTTTTTGCCACAAAAATGCAACGCGGATACCAGTAAACAAAATCTTAGCTACATATCGGTAGTTACGAAGCAAGGTTCTCTAGAATACTGCAAAATATACAAGCGATCGGAGAGTTTTTTTTTTTTTTTAAGAAAAAAATTCTGTTTATTCACGGAAAAAGTAATAGGTAGGTACATATCTTGTGTGTATTTATATCATCATTTTAATCTTCAAATTTCACCTACAATAGTGGACATATCCATGATCTATTGTTTTTCCCTCTAAGGGAGAAAGTTCTTCTTTTTTGGTTTATTATTTTCAATAATGAACCTTTGGAATCGACCAAGAAAAAAAATTTCTCAACACTCCCTCAAAATTTGATGGTTTACGTTTCAAGGAACGTAGAATCCAAAAATCGAATAAAAATTTGGCCGTCCGTCCGCCGTCCGCCGTCCGCCGTACGCGGCACTTTTGCCACTTAGCATTGACCGATTTTGATGAAATTTGGTATGTAGGCTCCATTTGGAGTCTAGTTGTGCCCCGAAGATTTCGGTTGATGTAGGTCACTTCTAAGGGTTAAAAATGAATTTTCAAATTTTGAAAACGCCCTAACTCCAAAAAATTGTGATATAAAGGTTTTTTCTTCAATTTAAGATTCTATAGAATTTTTTGAGACCACCCGGAGCTTTGTAGGACAAACCGTTCGCTTACAACGAGAATTTAAATTTTGGACGTACGATAAATCAGAAACACGAGTGTGAATCGCAAAAGAGGCTTAATCTCCGTTCAAATTGTAGTTGACCGAAGTACGATCGATGTTTTTCTTCATGTTGGATGGTTGGTGGCTTTGCAGACGAGTGATCTATATAAAAATAATAAACCATTGTGTAATAATTTGCAGCGTCTTCCTCCAAGGGAGAAATTTCTTCTTTTTTTCCCTCTAAGGGAGAAATTTCATTTGATTAATAAAGATTGCAAAATTAGGATCTTTATCTATAGATTAACAGTTTGCCACAAAAATGCAACGCGATACCAGTAAAAAAAATCATAGCTACATATCGGTTTTTTTAAAAACACTCCGTTTGACTTAGATATGTCTTTTGGCTAGAGATCAAGGAATTTTTCACGACACTTTTTTTTGCGACAAAAAATCCAACGCGGATACCAGTAAACGGATAGCTACTTGTCTATAGCTATGAAGCAAGGTTCTCTGGAATGCTGCGATGTGTAAACGTGCAATCAGAGAGTTTTATTTCTTTAGAAAAAAAAATTCTGTTTATTCATAGAAAAAGTAAATAGGTACCTACCTAGGTAGATACGGACATATCCATGATCTATCGTTTTTCCCTCTAAGGGAGAAATTTCATAATACAATTTTTCTGTATAAAGCACTCGTCTGCTAAGATCACGTTTGTGTTGCGTATGAATAAAATTCCCCATTACAGCTAGACTAGAGATCTTTTCTTTAACGTGGAAATGTTCAAAAAGATGAACCATTGACCGAAACATATATTTTTTATTTGTCATATTCAACACGGAGTGTCTCCATCCGAATAGTTTCGCATCAACCAGTTTTTCTGATATTAGTTAATTTGTTGTTCGTTACTCATGATGTCCTAATCGTCAAAATCGATTTAACTTTGTAACTCATTACCTACGTGGAAATGGACTCCGTTCTCCTCAACTCCGTTTTTTATGAAAAAGGGTTTTCACAATCTCGTCGTGAGTGATTTTATTCCAGTCATGGTCAGATGGAGTAAAGATTCGAAAGTACAATAATTGTACTTTCAATTATCAATTATCAATTATTGATTTCTTCAATACACAGGTTTGCTGCACTCAGACGTAATTTATTGCTTCCGAGTCTACCAAGGTAGCGGAAGCTTTGATTTCCCTTTTCAAGGTTGAAAAAAAATTTTCTCTTAAAACAAAATTTCCACTCGAGTTTTACGTTCTAGACCTTCCTGAACCATTTTGGTTCCGTGTCTGTCATGGAATCTTTGTAACGGGCATAACTATACGTCGTCATATCCGATTTCAATGAAATTTTCATTGTGCGGGTTGGCGTATAGATGGTCCCCTAAGAAAATCATGGCCTCCAAAATTGAATGTATTTTGTGCGCATGCGCAAACGTTTGAAATTAACTACTATGCATCGGATCTTCTATACAACGGGTTATGGATACGAGGAAGCTACCTATGTGTTTTTTGCTGTCATTGTTCTGGCCGAATAGGCTAGAAATATAAAATCGGACTCATAGATAATAGGCCATAGACCAAATAATGGTCTCATGTACATTCAGGCTGAACCTTGCTGAACCCCTCCCACTCACTGAAGCACCAGTCCAACTATAAAACAGTCATTATTCATCATTATTAGTCGTCTATATTCATTATTTTATTCGTCATTTATTTTATTATGAATCTGAGACTCTGAGAAAGTGTTGATTTTTCCACTAATTTTGAAATTTTAGAACATGTTGGGAAGAATAAACGCAGTTTTGAAAATTTGAGAAAAATGGATGCACGGAAGGAACTCCAGCTCCTTCGGAGATGAAATAAGTAGATAACTATTTATTTGACGACATTCTTCACAATTTACAAGAAGAAAAATGCATGAAGGGATGCGATTTGCTAAGATTTCCTACCCGACATTAGGCCGTGTTGTAGGGAGCGAAACGCTTCATCTCGGTAAATAAATCGATACTATAAATTACAGCAATAATGAAATACTAAATAATACATTACATTTTTTTAAACACGTTTCTCGAATCTTAGGTTACATACATGGACGCTATTAATAGTCTCTAGTTCTAATCGTATTTGCTGTTTAATAGCCTCTCGCATCTAAAGCCCCCTTCTGTAACTATCCAACTTAACACTTGAATGTAAGTACATGGAAATTCAAAAAAGTTTGAAAAATATTGTTTTGGTATTTCAAACACTCGAACAAAGAGAGATCTTTACTGTTCAGGAAGGTTGAAATAGAAACTATCATTCATAAAATTAGTTTTTGATGTTTAATCATTAGTTGATCTTCAGAAGGGATAATTTGAAATTATTAAGAGCGTATTTTAAAATTTTGAAACTGATGTGGATCCTACCCTGGAACTGGCTCAATATCTGAGGTTTTAAGAACGGTCATAATAAATTTAATGTATTTTTACCATTATTTCACAATTTCCTCAATCTAGTGGGCTTAGTAATTGATTTCAGCTGTTTCCAGTCCAAAACATATTGTTTAGTAATGCATGCATTTCAGGGGACGTCCCATTGGATAAGCATTAGGTCAATTAATACCAGTTGGTAAGCAATAAGACTGTTTCTCTCCATGTAATTTATTTATTACTTTAGGCAAGAAATAGTGATCCCCCCCCTCACCATTATCCACCATAACACTTCTAGCAGCATGAGAGCATCGAATCTGAAGAGCATTTTAAAATCCATGATCTACGATACCCAACATGCGAATTCGAGTTCACCTCCCACCCCCCCCCCCCCCCGCCACCACCCCAACGCCAACAATGGTGCCAGTCTGGCACCAAAGCGGAAATACGTCGTAACATTGAACTTTCATCTATTAGTTTTAGTAGGCGGTCCGTCGAGGTTCACATCCGTATTCAAGGTGAAACACCAAAAAAAAACGTCTGCCAAGTGGGTGTGGCATATAGCTTCCTCGTATCCATAACCCGATTGTATAGATGATCCGATGCATAGTAGTTAATCTCAAAACACCAATCTCTAAGTACCTTTCACTACCCTCATAGGGGACCATCTACACGCTAATCTGGACAATCCTAGAAAATTTCATCAAATTCGGATGAAAAATTAAGTGAGTAGGTGTATGTGATTGGATCAAAAAATACATAGCCTCGGCTGGGTTTCGAACCCACGACCATAGGAGCTCTAATCAAGACTCTATCCTCTGAGCTACCGATGACCTGCAATTGATGGGATTTGAGATTCTCACAGGACACCATTCCTCTATGAAAGAATCCCTCTATGAAAAACAATTCTCTGTGATTTTCATAGGGGACCATCTAAACACTACTTTGTAACATCCCTGAAAATTTCATTGAAATCGGATGGAAAATGTAGAAATTATGGCCGTTACAAGGAAATTCACGTTTGCGCATGCGCAATGGCTACTATCAGTTCGAAGGTGATGATTTTCATAGGGGACCATCTGAACACTACTCTGTAACATCCCTGAAAATTTCATTGAAATTGGATTGGAAATGTGGAAGTTATGGCCGTTACAAGGAATTCACGTATGCGCATGCGCAGTCGCTTCTATCAGTCCGGGGGCAATGATTTTCATAGGGGACCACCTACAACCTAATCCACATAATCCCTGAAAATTTCATCGAAATCGAGTGGAAAATGTGGAAGTTATGGCCGTTACAAGGAAATTCACGTTTGCGCATGCGCAGTGCCTTCTATCAGTCCGGGGACGATGATTTTCATAGGGGACCATCTACAACCTAATCCACATAATCCCTGAAAATTTCATTGAAATCGGATGGAAAATGTAGAAGTTATGGCCGTTACAAGGAATTCACGTTTGCGCATGCGCAGTCGCTTCTATCAGTCCGGGGATGATGATTTTCATAGGGGACCGTCTACACACCAACCCGCACAATCCCTGAAAATTTCATTTAAATCGGATGGAAAATGTGGAAGTTATGGCCGTTACAAGGAATTCACGTTTGCGCATGCGCAGTCGCTTCTATCAGTTCGGGGATGATGATTTTCATAGGGGACCGTCTACACACCAACCCGCACAATCCCTGAAAATTTCATAGAAATCGGACAATAACTTCGTATAGTTATGCGCGTTACAAGGAAATCATGACAGACGGACAGACACACAGACAGACAGACAGACAGACACACAGACAGACAGACACGGAACCAAAATTGTTCAGAAAGGTCTAAAACGCAAAACGCGAGTGGAAATTTTGATTTTGGAGAAATTTTTTTTTTCGTCCTTGAAAAGTGAAAACAAAGCTTCCGCTACCTTGGTAGACTCGGAAGCAAAAACTACGAAATATGCGGTTTATGGTGTCCTGGCACCATGGTGGCACCACTATTAGTTCCATGGTGGCACAGAGAATAATTCATGAAAATCCGGAGGTATAATGAGAATTTTTCCTCAATTTCAAAGCTTGGGTACAATTAGTAAGGTAAAGGAACCGAAATATTGAAAAATTGGACATTTTGTGAATATTATCCCCCCACTTATCCCCTCCTCTTGCGAATTTTGGTACTCTGGTGAAATCATGTACAACTCGGGAGTTATTTTAGTCAAACAAAAAAGAAACACGCAAATCGGTTGGAAATTGAGGCCTGGGCAGAGTTTATAAGATTATGCCTGCAAACACACGTTTTTAAAGCATTAACCCCCCTTTACCCCTCTTAAAAAGCAAAATTCAAAATTCCGGCGCCGTAGTGCACAACTGGATAGTTTTCCGCGGCGAAGAAAAAAAGAACCAGGAAAATCGATTGAGAACTAAGGCCTAGGCAGACGGCACAAGATTATGCCCAAAAACGCAAGTTTTTAGAGCATTAACCCCCCCTTTCCTCCCCTTAAAAGGCAAAATTCGAAATTCCGGCGACGTAGTGCACAACTGGATAGTTTTCCGCGTCGAACAAAAAAAGAACCAGGAAAATCGGTAGAGTACTAAGGCCTGTGCAGACGACACAAGATTTTGTTACACACACACACACACACACACACATACACACACAGACATACACCTATGGTTTTTTCGCGGATTTGGATTCAGAATGGTCTAAAACGGATTACTGTGTGGTTATTTTTTTTCTTCTGTTGAGTGTGGTCCAACTTCACCCCAGATCGATCGCATAAGGACGCCCAAGTCTTACTGTGGGACGTCCTAAAAAGATGACACATTCGAGTCCTTATGACTAAATAACAACAAAATCGACGTTTATTCTTCACTTACCTATCACCTATTTGAAAAACCCAGACTAAGATCTTTTAAAAGACAAATTGAAAATATATAACCATGAAAGTTTCTCTCGCACGTAATTCAATTTCGTTAGATCTAGGTAGAAGTCGGAGAATTCTCTTCACTCAATAACTGAAAGGGTACTCAGTTCTATCATTAGTCTAATTACCGATTTCTAACGGGAAGGAAAATTGTGTATCTGATTGCGAGAACCAATCAGGATAATAAGATCAATTCGTTTATCGATTGTCCTTGAATTTTCTCTTACAATTAGATAATTTCTCGTCATGTTGAGATCTGAAATTACTGTTTCAGGAAGCGACCCAAGTGAGCAGTACTACAAAGAGTTGGCGTGCATCCCCAACAAAGCTACGAACGGAAAACCTCAAACTTATGATTGCAGTAAGTCCACTTGAATTGACTCCTTTCCGTCCCTCATCTTAGATTTGTTTTGGATCCACTAGTAACCGAAGTCAGTTTTCGAAAGGTATTCCATTTTCTATACTTTCCGCCGAAAACCCTCCTCTCAGGTGCAAACGTGTTGAAGTCAATCATTCCATTCGAAATTTTGAAAACAATCAACCTGGAAATAATGGTCAAATTAACCCATATTCCCATCAACATCATATATGCAACATAGTGTTATGAAATTATTCTCGTATTTTCCATAGAATTTTGCATTGTTCCAATCATTTTAGTTTATTATTTTCAATATTGAACGTTTGGAATCGACCGAGAAACACTTTTTTTTAACCTTCCTCAAAATTTGTTGGTTTACGTTTCAAGGTACGTAGAATCCGAAAATCGAATAAAACAGTTTCCGTCCATACGCCGCACACTGGTCAGAATTCAAATCTAGCTCGTACCTTAAGGTTTTTATCTACAATTCTCATCCGATTTCGATGAAATTACCAGGGATTATGCGGATTAGGTTGTAGATGGTCCCCAATGAAAATCAAGGCCTTCATCTCCCCCATCTCCTTCATCTCCCCCAGACCAATAGTAGTTGCTGCGCATGCGCAAACGTGAATTCCTTGAAACAGCCATAACTTCTACATTTTCCTACAAGTTTCCTACATTTTTCTACAAGTTCCTGACAATGACCAAAGCTAGACCCCAAATAGAGTTGATGGAGTACCAGATTTCATCACAATCGGTCCTTGGTAATTAGGAAAAGTGGATGGAAGGAAAATTTTAAATTCAATTTTCGGATTCTATAGGTACCTTGAAACGTAAACCATCTCGAGCTACTCAGGGACGTCCAAAAAACTGACCAAAAATTTTTAAATTTCATTGGAGAGCTGGATTTTACATACCCATAGGTATACTCGTACACCCCTTTTGGTTCTCAAAAAACCCAAAAACTATATTCAGGAAATAAATAACCGGGAACGATGAGATGGATATAGGGTTAGCTGCTAGGTAAAAAAGCTCAATTTACTTTGCTTTATTTATTTTTATTTTTTTGAATATTTTTTTATACTTTCTAAAACGTTAAAATTTGGTAAATTGGTTAAGTCACGAGAAATTTAACGGAAAAAGAAATATCAGCTATCTGAGCAATATATCGTCTTCCTTTCACTCTACAAAAATCCATGTTAGAGCAAACAAGAATGTTGATAGTCAGCATTGAAAATGATACATCCTGTTTTACATCTGTGAATTTTTGCCATGATTTTTCCTGTATTCTGCCACAGTGCTACTGTTTTACTAACCTATTACATGAAATTTCTTGTTTAGAACTTCCTTAACCACTTCCACTACTTTCTCCAGTTTATTAAACAGCACCCACTCAATGAAATTAACATTTGCCCAAAAATTACTCGGTAGAATTAATTTTCATAATCTTTGGTTGAAGAGGGTGAAAAGAATACTTTCAGTTGGCGTTTCCTAGACTATCCTAGCGTGAAAGACTATGAAGACCTGCCCTTGTCGGAAGTGTCAAGGATCATTTCGACACACAGGAGTTGTAAAGAATGAACGACGAACACCCGCCTATTTAGCTCCGTCATGATATTGTCGCAAAACGTAATGAGCTTACTATACACCAAGTGAAGTAAGTACTACTAAAGAACCCGAGAGATGCTTTATGGAGTCAAAAAGTGCTTAGTTGTTGTCTGACCGATATTTGGGTCGGTACCAGATTTGGTGGCGAGATTGGTTAGAAAAATACAGGTTTTTCCAGACCCCATTGAACAATTTCACTCGAACTTTCACGTTAACCTACTGTAAGCTGTTGTGTCTACGAGTTCTGTGGGGGAAAGAAATACAATTACCAAAACACTTATTACTAAGTTTGAAATTAAGGGCGTTTATATTTACCTGTGGCGAGGCGCAATCAATTTAGACGTTCTGAAGCGAAGACGTGTCGAAAATGTGATGGCCTGAAGGGCGCATGAATTAGTCACGGAACACAAGTGTGTCCAGCCTGAGGGGCTTAATGATGATTCCTGAAGGGAATTTGCAAAGAACCTGAGGTGTGTCGATGCACGTTCCTCTTATGTGTTATCTGAACCAGGGAAAAGTCAAAGGAAAAAGCAGAAGTACAACTAACAGCTTAGTTTTATTGATAGGAACAGTTCAAATTCGTGCTGCGCACGCAAGAAAATACAGCCTGAAGGGCGATTCAATTGTGACACATTCGTGACATGAAAAAAATATAATGGTTTCGTCAAAAGTTCCGTGTGTTTTCAATACAATCAATTAGTCCAAATCTCATCAATCAATATCCAATTTCCAAGTCAAAATTCATAGAGGCAGTTCAGTTTATATAGTATTAAATCGTTACGTTCAGTTACAGTTTAAGTTTTACTCAAACACCGCACTACTTTGGCCAAAGCTTAACTAGAGTATGGTTAGTTTGTGCACTCACGCGGACAGGGCCCTGAGGAATTCTGTCGGCTTCGTGGCGTAGGATGAAGGGTCGGTCTCCTCTGTAGCTCGGGGACTTAGCAGGGATCGCGAATTGAAAGTGAGTCGACTTCGTGGTGGTAAAGTGCGCACAAGGTAGACTGGGGGGGTAGTGGCAGAATCGAGTCGTGGGGTCGAGCGCGCTGCGACTGATAATGCTGACGGTTGGTAGGGGACTCATACGACGCTGCCAACGCTTCTGGAAATTCCGCTGTTACTCCCCACCCCTCCACTGAGGTGTTGTGCGTGGAGGGTTCTGATTGGCTGCATCTAGGTGTCAGCTGGTCTTGCCTCTCTGGGGAGTTGGGACGCCTAGGTGGAGGTGGCGTCCTTCTAGTCTAGGGACTTCAGGAGGGAAGCTAACTTTAGCTCAGCTCCGCCACTGAAGTTGGTGAGGATTCAGTGAGCGGCAGCTCACACTACTAATCTAGGTACTACCGCGATGACCACTTGTTTTCATTTTCCAATGTCCATGACATCTCCCCTTCGTTCCCTGACATGCTGACTATCCCATACTCAGATCACTGGGATGTGGATTTTCAAGAGTTCTACATAGGGGAGAAGAGCATGAGGAAGTTGGAGGGGTTCTCCGAATTACTTTAAATTTCAAGTTGGACCGATGAGGTTAGAAGAAAATTCCTCCAATGGCTTTATTATTGAGACTGCAATACCATCTAATGGCACCAGTCTCTAAAAATTCTGAACAGCACCCCAAGACCACTCTCGGACGATTGATTATCCTTCAAAGAATGATTGCTTCTCACAACAAAAAGAATGGTGTTATTGGGATTTATGTTAAAACTCAACTATGGAAAAAGTAGGGAGTAATCCAATTTTTAAGCAAGAATCGATTTTTTACAAGAGCTTTGAAAGTCAGAATTTTGAACAGCAGCTCTAGAAGTTATGAAATATTATGAATGAACATCGTTTATGGTCACGATGGGTTTGGTGACACGTGCACTGTGCCTTTTGAGGTCTTGGCTTCGACTATCCTCTTTCCTCCATATTTTTCTTGGTTGGTAACTTTATCACCATTGTTACATTCACAAAATACCAAGTACAGTGTCTCTAAAGTCCACTGGTATGCATGTTGCGGAATCACGTTTTTATTTCATTTTAACACAGAATGTGTTTTTGCGATGACCTACCGAAAAAATCTCTGTTCAATTTCTCCCTTGCGAGGGAAAAACATTAAATCATGTTTAATGTTTTTCCCTCGCAAGGGAGAAATTAGCTGATCAGTGACCACTCAGGCGCCTTCAGCATTCTCCATTGACCCTGCTTCTCAAATTTCAGCTTCCTGCGTTCAACAGGAGAGAAATTGGCCTTGGAGCTCACTCAGCTGATCAGTGACCATCTTGGTACAACTAGACCCCAAATGGAGCCGATATAACGTGGTAACTAAGAAATCGGTCCGTGGTAACTAAGAAAAAAAAGCGTTGCAGATTTGCGTGTCGGAATTCACAGAATGACCCCCAGCCCTAAAACATTAAACATGTTAAAAAATCGTCACGAAAAAGCGACAGAAAAAACCGTTACGCGCCTTTTATAATGATTTTCACGTGCAACCAAGCCGTTGGTAAGGAAATAGAACTCCCGCAGTGTTCATTGCACAGAAATAGTTCACCATTCGTTGGAAAGCTCTCAATTTATATAGTATTTTTCTTGTAGTTACATATTTATTTATATAACATTTATAGGGTTTTAGACCAAATTAAATGTCTAACAATTATTTATTTTATTATTGCCAAAGACTCCACATTTATTATTGTTGTCTTTTATTTAACAGATGACTAGCATCGCAAAAACACATTCTGTGTTCCTATGATTTCATACAGAGTATGGAAAAAGAAAAAAACCGGGGGGTGCAGGGGGGCGGAGCCCCCCGCCGAGGCGCAAAGCGCCGAGTTTTAGTTGAATTAGTTGCTTACTACAAAACAATTAATCATTTGGCAACAGATGATCATTTCAAGACCTGTTGCGAACTTAAATAAAATTCATTCTTCTTGCTAGAAACGGAAAAAAGTGCGTTCTAATATTTTCTAAAAGCTAGAAAAGTATAGATAACACTGGGCCACCAGAGGAGTGGAAATCTCGGAACTTTCCAAATTTTGGTGGGAGGGGCCAGAGGGGCTACCTAAACCCCAAAAGTTGTGGCCAACATCGGAATTCAATTCTGAAAAGTTTCAAAATGTTGACAAGATACTTACCTAAACATTTATACCCATCCCTTCAGAAACTTTCGAGAATAACGACATATTGTTGGAAATTTATACAGAAGACGAGAAAAAGCATGGAAATCAAAGGAAAATTGACTATTCTTGGAGAAATAAAATATTCTAAATTATCAAGAAAAAACTATATGCAGATGACATTTTCAAAAAAAGAGAAACCAATTTAATTATTAACAAAATGGCAACTAATTGAGATTTGGAGAAATGGTCAAAATTATTTACATGAGCTTTGGAAGATGAGGAACTTGGCGAGCGTCTTGAAAGAGGAGCACAACAGAAACGAAGAGCAGAGAAAGAGGTACGGAGAGGAAAAATACGTGGGCACAATAATTGTGCCTACAATTATTGTATCCACTAGAAGTCCAAGAAGAACCCTGATGTTTGAGGCTCCCGCGGAGTGTCGCGAAATCGCGTTTTCATTTCATTTTGGTTTATTATTTTCAATAATAAGCCTTTGGAATCGAGCAAGAAAAAAAAAATTTTAACCCCCCCTCAAAATTTGATGTTTTACGTTTCAAGGTACGTAGAATCCGAAAATCGAATAAAAAAATTTCCGTCCGTCCGCCGTACGCCGTACGCCGTACGCCGTACGCCGTCCGCCGTCCGCCGTCCGCCGTACGCGGCACTTTTCTTAGCAACACTGGACCGATTTGGTTCAAATTTGGTATATGGGCTCCATTTGGGGTCTAGTTGAACCGCGAAGCTTTTAGTTGATGTAGGTCACTTCTAAGGGGTGAAAATTAAGGGTTGAAAATTTCAAGAGTGCCCTAGCTCGAAAACTCTCGAAATAAAGGTATCGTTTTTTCACCAATTTTAAATAGTACAGAATTTTTAAAAAATTTTGAGACCACCCGGAGCTCTGTAGGACAAACCGTTCGGTCCCTACGAGTATTTGAAGGTTTTCCTTCGATAAAACAGAATCATGAGTGTGAATCGCAAAAGAGGTCTAATCGCCGTTCAAATTTTATCTGACTAAAATGCGATCGCTGTTCATTTCTTCGATTTGTTTACAGTTTTGCCTTCTGCGTAACCAGTAATCAAATTTCCATATCAAGCTTTCTATTTTTCGAATCGAGTGTGAAGCGTTTAGTTCTTTCTAATAAACTTGATTGTGAAGGTGTGAAGCCATTATAGTGTGGTAGGTAGTACCTACCAATAGGTAGGTGTGGTAGGTAAAAAAAATTGGTAGGTAAAACAATGTTTGTAGGTAAAAAACGCTGCAAATCATTGCTCACTGATCAGCTGAGTGAGCTCCGAAGCCATTTTCAATGCTATTGAATGGGAGTGCTCTTCCAGGCGTCTCCAGCATTCGAGGATATCTTCTTCACTCCTCACATCACTGATCAGCTGAGTGAGCTCCAAAGCCATTTTCAATCCTATTGAATGGAGGTGCTCTTCCAGGCGTCTCCAGCATTCGAGGAGATCTTCTTCACTCCTCACATCACTGATCAGCTGAGTGAGCTCGAAAGCCATTTTCAATCCTATTGAATGGAAGTGCTCTTCCAGGCGTCTCCAGCATTCGAGGATATCTTCTTCACTCTTCTGATCACTGATCAGCTGAGTGAGCTCCGAAGCCATTTTCAATCCTATTGAACGCAGGAGCTGAAATTTGAGAGGGAAGGTCAAGGGAGAATACAGGTGGTGGTAGGTGCTATTGATGGAGAACCAGTGATCTATACAGAAGGATGATCTATACAGAAAATAATAAACCTTTGAGCAATGATTTGCAGCGTTTTTTTTAGTTGAATTAGTTGCTTACTACAAAACAATTAATCATTTGGCAACAGGTGATCATTTCAAGACCTGTTGCGAACTAAAATAAAACGCTGCAAATCATTGCTCATTATTTTCTGTATAGATCACCCTTCTGTATAGATCACTGGTTCTCCATCAATAGCACCTACCACCACCTGTATTCTCCCTTGACCTTCCCTCTCAAATTTCAGCTTCCTGCGTTCAATAGGATTGGAAATGGCTTCGGAGCTCACTCAGCTGATCTGTGATCTGAAGAGTGAAGAAGATCTCCTCGAATGCTGGATACGCCTGGAAGAGCACTTCCATTCAATAGGATTAAAAATGGCTTCGGAGCTCACTCAGCTGATCAGTGACCTGAAGAGTGAAGAAGATCTCCTCGAATGCTGGAGACGCCTGGAAGAGCACTTCCATTCAATAGGATTGAAAATGGCTTCGGAGCTCACTCAGCTGATCAGTGATCTGAAGAGTGAAGAAGATCTCCTCGAATACTGAAGACGCCTGGAAGAGCACTTCCATTCAATAGGATTGAAAATGGCTTCGGAGCTCACTCAGCTAATCAGTGATCTGAGGAGTGAAGAAGATCTCCTCGAATGCTGAAGACGCCTGGAAGAGCACTTCCATTCAATAGGATTGAAAATGGCTTCGGAGCTCACTCAGCTGATCAGTGATCTGAGGAGTGAAGAAGATCTCCTCGAATGCTGGAGACGCCTGGAAGAGCACTTCCATTCAATAGGATTGAAAATGGCTTTGGAGCTCACTCAGCTGATCAGTGATCTGAGGAGTGAAGAAGATCTCCTCGAATGCTGGAGACGCCTGGAAGAGCACTTCCATTCAATAGGATTGAAAATGGCTTCGGAGCTCACTCAGCTAATCAGTGATCTGAGGAGTGAAGAAGATCTCCTCGAATGCTGAAGACGCCTGGAAGAGCGCTTCCATTCAATAGGATTGAAAATGGCTTTGGAGCTCACTCAGCTGATCAGTGATCTGAGGAGTGAAGAAGATCTCCTCGAATGCTGGAGACGCCTGGAAGAGCACTTCCATTCAATAGGATTGAAAATGGCTTCGGAGCTCACTCAGCTGATCAGTGATCTGAGGAGTTAAGAAGATCTCCTCGAATGCTGAAGACGCCTGGAAGAGCACTTCCATTCAATAGGATTGAAAATGGCTTCGGAGCTCATTCAGCTGATCAGTGATCTGAAGACTGAAAAAGCCTTTGAGCAATAATTTGCAGCGTTTTTTACCCACCAACATTTTTTTTACCTACCAACTTTTTTTTACCTACCAGCTAGGTACTACCTACCACACCATACTGGCTTCACACCTTCACAATCAAGTTTATTAGAAAGAACGCTTCACACTCGATTCGAAAAATAGAAAGCTTCATATCGTCGGGTGATTGCAAAAAGTGACCAAGTGACATTTCGCTAGTTTTCAGGAGAGCCGTCTGAAGTTTACTAATTTTTCCAGTCAGAAAATTAGCATATAAAAAACAGTCTGTAACTTCAAAAACGATTATACCATATTCCTAGGGACCTCTAAATGCTTATTGTACTCGAAATTAATGAATTTTTCACGTCGTTTTGTCATAATAAATCTTTTTCTAGAACATTAGGACTTGGTCATTTTTTCCAGGAAATTTTCAGGAAAACGGTTCACTTGATCATTCCTGCAAATCGGGTCGTGTGGTGATTTAATTTAATTATAATCATCATGATTTTTATATTTCGTCAAATTGAAGTCTCATCGAGGCGTGGTTATCGTTATTGGCTAGAAATTACTATAGAAAGCCCTAAAATTCTCGAAAGTTTACTTGGTCAGTTTTACCGGGAAACTCTGGCCTCAGAAAAGCACTTGATCAGCGTTTGAGAAAACTTTGTATTTCGAGGAAAAACGATGGAAAACTCTATCAAAACGATGCTAGACTGTAGGTTCATAACTTGGGGTGCCAATCTAAGGAGAAAAAAAATCGACCACAACAACAACAACATGAAATTGAAGTGGAATGAGTGGCATCTCTTGAGAGTGCAACTTTCAGCACTCTCGTTTTTTCGTAGAACACTCACCATCGCAGGCTTGAATCCTATCTTAGGTTTTTACTAAAATTTGTACGTCAACATTAAAAAACATATTGTTTAGTAATGCATGCATTCCAGGGGACGTCCTATTCGATAAGCATTGGGTCAATTAATACCATTTGGTTAGGGGAAAAACGGTTCACTCTATGTAATTTATTAGGTATTTTAGGCAAGAAATAGTGATCCCCCCCCCCCCTCACCCTTATCCACCATATCATTCCTAGCGGCGTGGGAGCCTCGAATTTAAAGAGCATTTTAAATACCATGATCTACAACACCCAACATGCGAATTCGAATCCCCGCCCCCCTCCGGCAATGGTGCCAGTCTGGCACCAAAGCAGTAGTACTTCGTAACGTTGAACATTCATCTACTTGTTTTGGTAGGCAGTTCCTTGAAGTTCAATTCTGTATTCAAGGTGAAACACGAAAAAAACTTTTAAAAACCCATGAAATATGCGGTTTATGGTGCCCTGGTATAATCCGGAGGTATAATGAGAATTTTTTCTCAATTTCAAAGCTTAGATACAATTAGTAGGTAAGCTATAAAGGAACCGAAATATTGAAAAATCGGATATTTTGTGAATATCATCCCCCCACTCACCCCCTCCTCTTGCAAATTTTGATACTCTGGTGAAATAGTGTGCAATTTGGATGATTTATGAGTCGAACAAAAGAAACACTCAAAAAGGTTGGAAATAGAGGCTTGGGCAAACTTTACAGGATTATGCCCGCAAACGCATGTTTTTTTAGTATTAACCCCCCCTTTACCCCCCTTAAAATTTAAAATTTGAAATTCCGGTGACTATTGCACAACTAGATAGGTTTCCGCGTCGAATAAAAAAAGAACCACGAAAATCGGTTGGAAATTGAGGCCTGGGTAGAGTACACAAAATTAGGCCCAATAACGCACGTTTTTTTTAGCATTAACCCCCCCTTCCTCCCCCCTTAAAAAGAAAAATTCGAAATTCTGGCTACGTAGTGCACAACTAGATAGTTTTCCGCGTCGAACAAAAAAAGAACCACGAAAATCGGTTGAAGATTGAGGCCTGGGCAGACGACACAAGATTTTGTCACACACATACACAAACATTCACCTATGGTTTTTTCTTCCTCACTACCGAAGGTAGGGAAGCTTTGTATTCGTGAAAGAAGTGAAAAAAAAAAATGTCCTCCAAAATCAAAATTTCCACTTGCTTTTTGCGTTTTAGAGCTTCCCGAACAATTTTGGTTCCGTGTCTGTCTGTCTGTCGGTCTGTCTGTGGTCAATCCTTGTCCCGGGCAAAACTATACTAACCTGTGGTCCGATTTTGATGAAATTTTCAGGGATTGTGCGGGTTAGGTCCTAGACGGTCCCCTATCAATTTCAGCACCTTCGGACCAATAGGAGCGAGTGCGCATGCGCAAACGTGAATTTCCTGGAACCTCGGTTTCTTGGTTTCTAATGAACCGATTTTTCTCAAATTTGGAGGTTAGTTAGGGACTAACTTCTAAGAGACACCCTATAAGTTTCAATCAAATTGGTCAAGCAATAGCCGCTGCGCATGCGCGAACTTTAAATTTATTGTTACAACCAAAACTCCGCAACTATTCAACCAATTTCGATGAAATTTTCAGGGATTGTGTGGGTTAGGTCCTAGAAGGTGGACCGCTAAATAAAATTCTACGTTGAAAATACTAATATCATACTACTCGTGCCCACACTTACTTCCAGGTTCCCGTGTAAATTGCTTCTTTTATTGTGTGATCAAATGTTGTGGTCTGCAGGTCAATTAATGTTGAAACCAAATTGACCCCTCATCACAGTCTCTTTTGCATCTTTCTTTCTGTCATCGAGTTAGTGGTCCACAGGTCAGTTTTGAGATGAAAATTGGCACTTCGCGTTTTTTGAATGCGCCGAACTAGGATTTTACAATGCGAATTTACACTCCATTGATCTTTTCGCCAACTGATTCTATACGTCCATGTTACAATGAGTGAGGAAGCTATACTGCCCACCCAACTTGGCAGACGTTTTTTTTTGTGGATTTGGATTCAGAATGGTCTAAAACGGATTACTGTGTGGTTATTTTTCTTTTCTGTTGAGTGTTGTCCTCCTCCACCCCAGATCGATCGCATAAGGACGCCAAAGTCTTACAGTGGGACGTCCTAATAACTGAAAAAAACTGAGCAGTTGAATGATAGAAATTCGAATATAAACTTTATTGTACAAAAACTTATTTTAAAAAAAAGTTTGAGTTCTTTGAGAATCAAGGAAAAATTATTATTTTTTGAAGTTGAATAATTCAATTTTGAAGTTGAACAATTATTGTAAAATTGGAGCTTTACTCTTCCATGTCTTCGTCATTTTCGGAAAAACTTGGCTCTGGGGCGCGTTCCTTGGTTTTCACTGCTGATGGTAAACCTGCAGCCTGGAATTATTTGATCATGTGGTATTTGATCAACTGTTCCCAGCTTGAAGCCATTGTTTTTCCTAGTTCAAATTTTAAAAATAGTGACTATCTCCCACTTGGTCAGTTTTTCCAGTGAACATATTCACGCACCAAGCATTTGTTTCAACCATATCCTTCGCCTTTCTGGTACTTGGTCACTTTTTCCAAGATCGACTTCTTAGATGGCATCACTTTTCTTCCCTGGAAAAACTGATCGGTTGGCATTTGGTCAATTTTACCGGTATGGAAAACAACTCCTTTTACGTCTTTGCTTGCCCATAGAAAATATCTTCTGGAAAATGGTCAGTTTTTGCAGCACGCATTTACTCATTCCGATGACTAAGTTTTCCTAGGTAATCGTGCTCAAGTGCCACTTGGTCATGATTTGCTACATTTTTCGGCAGTAAAAATTGAATTACCCTCATATTCTTTTAAATAATGAAAATAATCATTTTAAACTCATAGAATTACGTAGGCAACGTTATTTTCTATCACCTGACATCAAAACCTCGATTTCGAGAAAATGTCACTTGGTCACTTTTTGCAAGCACCCGACGATATGGAAATTTGATTACTGGTTACGCAGGAGGCAAAACTGTATACAGTTTTATTTTTATTTTTATTTTTATTTTATTTTTATTTTATCGGACTAAAATGCGATCGCTGTTCATTTCTTCGATTTGTATACATACAAATCGAAGAAATGAACAGCGATCGCATTTTAGTCCGATAAAATTTGAACGGAGATTAGACCTCTTTTGCGATTCACCCTCATGATTCTGTTTTATCGAAGGAAAACCTTCAAGTACTCGTAGGGACCGAACGGTTTGTCCTACAGAGCTCCGGGTGGTCTCAAAAATTTTTAAAAATTCAATACTATTTAAAATTGGTGAAAAAACGATACCTTTATTTCGAGAGATTTCGAGCTAGGGCACTCTTGAAAATTTCAACCCTTAATTTTCACCCCTTAGAAGTGACCTACATCAACCAAAAGCTTCGCAGCACAACTAGACCCCAAATGGAACCCATGTACCAAATTTGAACCAAATCGGTCCAGTGTTGCTAAGAAAAGTGCCGCGTACGGCGTACGGCGGACGGACGGAAATTTTTTTATTCGATTTTCGTATTCTACGTACCTTGAAACGTAAAACATCAAATTTTGAGGGGGGGTTAAAATTTTTTTTTCTTGCTCGATTCCAAAGGCTTATTATTGAAAATAATAAACCAAAACGAATAAAATTCATTCTTCTTGCTAGAAACGGAAAAAAGTGCGTTCTAGTATTTTCTAAAAGCTAGAAAAGTATAGATAAGTAGATAGTTCGTGGATAAAGTTTCCACAATGTATGCATCGATTTCTGGGTGTAAGTTGAAGCCACATCCGTTACTCATCCACAAATTTTGAAACAACCTTCATTGTGTATTGCGATCACATTTTTTGCTTGTTTCATGGCCGGTTCTTCAGTCGCAAATGACTCCACATCAATCCCGCTATACTACGTAGGGATATCAAGAACACGAGACAACTCTATGCCGTAACTTCTTGGCGGATATTTCACAGTAATTTATGCGATGATGTGAATAGTATCCTCGATTATGTCCCCTAATAAAAATATTGATTGGGTTATTATCCCACTGCAATACATTAATTGGCTGTAAAACTCTCCGGAGTCCTTTTAAATGCCTAGTTAGCAAAGAGGTCAAAGGCTGGGAAGAGGGAGCGTGGAAGGAAGAAGAAATGGAGGGGTGAAGCGGGTCCAGGAAGACAGACAGTCTGCCGAGATCGAGGTTGAGGACCTTTGGGAGAACCGGCGACCAGACGCCCTGCGCCCACGACCGGATGTCCAAAGAGACCACGAAGGCGATCGCCACCTTTACTGATAGGCGATAAAAAATCCCCGCCGTCACTTACGTCTGTATCTCTTCTCTATGTAGAAACGTATCTACTCCCTTCGCCCCCTACCGTGCCACAATGTCGCATTTCCATCCATACGCGATCGAGACATTGTGGTTAATGGTGGGGGCAATTTAACCACACTTACAAAAAACTGGGCGTAATAAATTATTGTGCGGGTTTAAGTTGAAGCACAGAGTATTTTGGAAGCTACTGTACCAGTGTTGTGGCTGTACCTGATCTGTATTATTGTCTAAAATATAATTTTAGTATGAATACAATTTTTTTAGTAGATTCACAGAACACTTAATGATCTTTTTATTAACTCCATCATATGAGAAATACTTAACAACAAAGTTAGATGTAGTGGCCAACTTAAAACTTCAAAACTCCCCCTTAAGAGGACACTACGCCCAACATGCTTCTGAATGTTTCAAACTTCGGTAAAGGCAGCGGCTTGGTCAACCCATCAGCGATCATGCAATCAGATTGAAGGTAATGCACGCTGACGTCACCTCGTGCAATAACTTCTCTGATGAAGTGATAACGGATATCAATGTGCTTGGTTCTTCTATGATGAACAGGGTTTCCTGACAATGCAATAGCACCTTGATTGTCACTATTCAGTTTCAGAGAACCTTGTTCTTCACCAAGTTCTTCAGCCAACCATTTCAGACATAGTCCTTCTTTGCAGCATTCTGCGAGAGCCATATATTCCGCCTGGCAACTTGAAAGAGCAACAGTTTTTTGTTTTCTTGATTCCCAAGAAATAGCGGCACTCGCGAAACTGAACATAAATCCAGTATAAGAACGTCTGTCGTTAGCATCGTTAGCCCAGTCCGCATCAGAGTATCCTTCTATTTTATTAGCTGACTGTTTGAAGAGAAGAAGCGGGTTTACGGAGCATAGAAGTGGCTGCTTTGGCGACTGAGATTGGGCTGTTGCTTGAGTGAGCGGAAGGTCAGCAAGGTTCAGCACCTGAATATACATAAGTCTACTATCTTTCTATCGTCTATTATCTGAGTCCAATATTACATTCCTAGCCTATTCGCCCAAAACATAACTGATCATTTCAGATCGATTTTTTTCGTGCCTCAAATTCCTACGTCACTCAATACCATCATGGATTTTTGACATTTTCATGTCTTTGCTTTGGCACATAAACTGAAAAATCGTCACGAAAACTAAGCAAGTCTTGCTCACGCGACCAATAAATAAAATAGACTCACTGTGTTGCAATGAGAACAGTCAACTGTTTTCTTATTTTGATGCTTGGGTACATGAGGTACATGAACTAACAACCTTACTTCACTACCTTGTTGTGTAGTGGTTGACATGAAAATGTCCCAATGTGTTGCAGACTCGTATGCAAGCATTTTCTCACTCTTGAGTATTCTGATTCACTTCTAGACGAGTGGCATCAGACATTCCAACATCAATGAATAAGGCAAAAAAGCAATGAATTTCGGAAATTTCACCTAATCAGCACAGTAACTGTTATTCACCTTGATTGTCTGAAATGAATCAGACTTGCATAAGTTTGTCGACATCACTAATTAAGTTTGTAATATCACAATTCTTTTGAGTGACCCTTCAATGGTTTCCTCAAACATTTCTCTTAAATTTTAGTGAATTTTTGAGGAGAATTCAGTGAACTGTATCCTTAAATGGACCAAACTGTGGAGAATGAAACTAAATGAAACAATGTCAACGCATATAAACTTCTCATATCGGAAAGTAAACCCTATTCCTGTTGAAATTAACTCTCAAGCTATACCATATGCAAATACAGTTAAGTACTAGTTTAGATCAACTAACAATAAATGCAGGTTAAAGTCGCGTGAGCAAGACTTGCTTAGTTTTCGTGACGATTTTTCAGTGTATGTGCCAAAGCAAAGACATGAAAATGTCAAAAAATTATCGGTTGTGATGGTTATACTCGTATTTGACTCGACAATATCGAATAATTATATATATCAACGGGAACCAAGGTGACCGTGTATTATACACACTTCTTTACGATTTTTTACGTGCTCCCCACTCCTACTTGTTAACGAGTACTTTTTAAAGTTTTAAGTACCCACGAAAAAACCTGTAAGGGATCACTTTGAAGGTCGGTGAAATCAGACAACTACTTACTAACAAAGCCTTGGTATCTATCCTGTTAACCTACCCATTCCTTATAGGAATAAGGAATATTCCCTTCACATCTCACAGCCCTTACTTCCTTGTACCTCAGAAGTCTGTCGTTTATGAACCTCTAGAGTGGCCGAACCTAAGTACATTTTGCTTCAGAGTCTACCAAGGTAGCGGAAGCTTTGTTTTCACTTTTCAAGGACGAAAAAAAAAAGTTCTCCAAAATCAAAATATTCACTCGCGTTTTGCGTTTTAGACCTTTCTGAACAATTTTGCTTCCGTGTCTGTCTGCCTGTGTGTCTGTCTGTATATGTGTCTGTCTGTCTGTCTGTCCGTGTGTCTGTCTGTCTGTCTGTCTGTCATGAATTCCTTGTAACGCGCATAACTATACAAAGTTATTGTCCGATTTCTATGAAATTTTCAGGGATTGTGCGGGTTGGTGTGTAGACGGTCCCCTATGAAAATCATCATCCTCGGACTGATAGAAGCGACTGCGCATGAGCAAACGTGAATTCCTTGTAACGGCCATAACTTCTACATTTTCCATCCGATTTCAATGAAATTTTCAGGGATGTTACAAATTAGTATTTAAATGGTCCTCTATGAAAATCACCACCTTCGGAATGACATTAGCCACTGCGCATGCGCAAACGTAAATTTCCTTGTAACGGCCATAACATTTACATTTTTCATCCGAATTTGATGAAATTTTCTAGGATTGACCAGATTAGCGTGTAGATGGTCCCATATGAGGGTAGTGCAAGGTACTTAGAGATTGATGTTTTGAGATTAACTACTATGCATCGGATCATCTATATAATCGGGTTATGGATACGAGGAAGCTATGTGCCACACCCACTTGGCAGACGTTTTTTGAAGTCAATATGATATTACGGGTGCTACGGATAGCTTACGGGTGCTCTTAGCCGCAAAATTGAGGCCTTTGAAATGTGGGCCTATAGAAGGATTTGGAAGGTTCCATGGGTTGATCGAGTGACCAATGCAGCAATCCTCCAGAGAATGAATAATGAGTGTGAGGTTATGAACTGCGTAAAGCGACGAAAACTCCAGTATTTATAATTTTAAAGTCTTTATAAAATAAAGATTGCGTTGATAATCGCCAACGTTCGTCACGGACAGGGCACCTAAAGAAGAAGAATATGATACGATATTAGTGTGATCTTCAACCCCTTTCCATCTAGCTGACTAGTTTTCCAAGATTTTTGGCATGATCCTCACTCCATTTAGAGCTAAACAGCACTTCAATACGGTACTTCAATTGCGGTTGTTGCTAATTTCAGATTTCCTCAATACTTTGAAAGACGACAAATGCTACTACAAAGGGAAGGAGTATGACGTCGGGCAACAGTTGGGAAAAGAAGATCTACCCGACTGCTTGCCGTCCTGCACTTGCGACTTGTTCTACCACAGCAATAAGTGAGTAGAAGCTACCAAGTTTGCTTGAACAAACTTGCAAATTACTCAGCTAAGGGAATCTTGCAGGTTATGTAGCTTAATTGATTGTTTCGTCATTTAATCAGTTTTTCAAAACACTTATTTGTTTATCATAGGGCCTCATGTAGGTCAGTTGAATAGTCCATACCGTTTGGGTTCGTCGAAAAATTTTCTAGAGGCAGCATCTTCGGTAGTGAAAACGGGGCTTTGTAAATGTGGTTTCGAATTGTCAGCAAGCATTATGGAATTGTTGATAAATGAGTTCTTCAGTAGAAAAGTTCTAGTTTGAAAACTTGGTAAAAATCCATTCTAGACCTATAAAACTATCTTTTTTTAAAACTTGTCAGTTTTACTGGTTTGTCAAAAACCAGTCATTTTGAACATTTACGTTTTTCTGAGAAAAGAACGTACAAACCCCTTTCCCTCAGGATAATTTACAACTTGAGATCAATTTCGGTTTTCAGTGGCCTTGGAAGATTCAAAATTATTCTAGGATTGGAAAATTTTCATTTTATGTAAAAACAGATCTTATTAACCGTACTATTAAGAAGCTATCGTTGAAATACGAGTATTCTACTGGGTTGTTTCGTTTTGTTCTAATCGTTCTCGTATATATTTCTAAAAACACTGAAAATTGTGACACAATGGTTTATTATTTTTCTATAGATCACTCGTCTGCAATGCTACCAACCATCCAACATGAAGAAAAACATCGATCGCATTTCGGTCAGCTTTATATTGAACGGAGATTAGGCCTCTTTTGCGATTCACACTCGTGTTTCTGATTTATCGTACGTAAAACCCTTAAATTCTCGTAGGGAGCGAACAGTTTGTCCTACACGGCTCCGCGTGGTCTCAAAAAATTCTAAAATTTCTATACTATCTTAAATTGACGAAAAAACGATACCTTTATAATATAAAGGTATTAAAAAAGGTATTAAAATTTTTTTTGATATTATCAAAATTTTTTGAGTTAGGGCGTTTTCAAAATTTCAAAATTCATTTTTGAACCCTTAGAAGTGACCTACATCAACCAAAATCTTCGGGACACAACTAGACCCCAAATGGAGCCTACACACCAAATTTCATCAAAATCGGTCAATGCTAAGTGGGGAAATTATTATTATTCGATTTTTGGATTCTACGTAGGTAGGTACCGTGAAACTTAAATCAACAAATTTTGAGGGGTGTTAAAAAAAAATTTTCTTGGTCAACTCCAAAGGTTCATTATTGAAAATAATAAACCAAAAATGGAAAGAAGAGGGCTACAAAAAAAAAGCAAACGGTCTTTCCCTTATAATGATTTTACTATGATTATCCAAACCGCACCGAGTTTTTCCAGTCAAGGTTTCTCAAGGACGCTCTACCAAATTTGAGCGAATTTTTGACGAGCGAAAATCTCCCAGTTATAACGGTGATTGAAAACGTTTCAGGGCGTACTGGACCTGCGTCCACTCGGATTGCCCGGAAAACTTGGGCCCGGAGCCTTGTCCTGGAGCTGTTAGGCTGTACAACACGACGAAAAGCTGCTGCTCCGACGCTTTCGAATGTGGTAAGTAGTTCACAACCTCCCTCTGAATGAATCTATTGATTGGTAGTGTTTGACGGAAGAAACACCGCACAAAATCGTTTTTAAAAAGGTTTTTATTGGAGACGATAAAAGGCACAAGTTGAATACACCTGAAACAGGCATCCCTAGTAGGGATTCCCTACCCTATCACGTCCAGTTGCTAGAGCTTGGGAGAATTGCAGATAGCTAACAGAACCTCATCAAAAGTCAGCCAATTCTTCACACGAGTCATCGTCTGTAACTGTGGACAACGATCTTCATGGTGGTCATGACAAGTCATGATTAATCATAAATTTCTGTATTAACAATCCACTCTTAACCCTAGAGTAGTAGACTTCCCTGACACACAGTTATTAGTAGACTACGTAAAAATGACGTGTGAAACTGAAAAAATGTTTTCAACACAAAATGGTCATATAAATTTCATTCATTCAACAAAAACGAACATAAACTCGTTCTTCTTAGTATTTACCTTTATATGTTGAGTATATAAAATAATGTTTTCTAAAGAGAAGCTATGAATACCTGAATTATATCACATAAATGTTCTTATATCACATCCAAAACTCGATTTTTACTCTGGATAATATATTATACTCGATAAAATAAATGTTTTGAAATGAATATATTATGCTTGAAATATTTTGAAAGAGAAAATGAATGAAAATTTGAGAAAAAAGAGAAATTTCTTGCTATTTTGAGATGTGGAGAAAAGGTGTGCTTCATTCTCGAATTTTTCATAATATAAATGTTATAGAAAAACGCTGCAAATTATTTCACGAAGGTTTATTATTTTCCTGTATAGATCACCCTTCTGTTGGGAGGGATCTCCCTGCCAACCATAGGTACCTACTACCTACTAGGGCATTTTTGAAAATTTCAACCCCAACTACCAACCAAAGGGAAACGAAGGGTTGACGTTTTCAAAAATAGGTAGGTAGTAGGTTACCTACCTATGGTTGGCAGGGAGGGACTCCAAATAATTTTCAACAAATAGCAGACTACGTATCTTTGACGTGTAGGCGTTATGGAAAACCAAGATCCTGACGGGAAGAAGTCGAGATGAGGTCTTGACACCACAAAGGTCATTTCACTGCTAGGTACCGATAGCACTGGAGGAGGCCCAGTTAAGAAGGCCTAGAGGGGGGATTGTAGGGGTCTCATTTCCCCACTCACTACGTAATTTTTACGTAGTCTAGGGTTGATCATACTCCGTGATTTAATCTAATTCATAATCCAGACACATATTTCTGTGATTGAAAATTTTAATCATAATCATGAGTTTTTTTTTGCCCAACTCTGATGGACACTGATGGTTAATCTGGTGGCAATCTTCGTGTACTAAACAAATCATTGAGTGGACTGAATACGCAGTTCTTGCGTAGGTACTTGCACTCTTGATACTTGATTCTGGTCTCCACTTCGTAGTTCCCATGCACTCGAGTACTAAGGAAGGTTAAACCATCACGTAGATAATAATCATACACTCGGATCTGAAGTGATGAGCAAATTATTAAATTGACCAACGCACACTGCCTTGCCAATTAGAAATCGGCGTTGATGTGCCCAATGAATATGCCGGTTGTTCATAGCCTGTTATTAAATCCCGTAAGAGGCGAACTATTATGATCGGAGCTCAATCAGACCAGACGCCTAGCGGAGGCTCTCCACACTACTTTATTTCTTTCGCGAAAAACATCTTGAAAAATTAATTACACATTAAAAAGATGGACATCAAGTTCACCAAGGTCAGTGTTTGAGAACGAGCTTGCACCGGAGAGGTTTTATTCATTTTGGCGAGAGACCAGTCTGCAGACGACGTGAGAGATTCGTGAATTAACTCGCAAAAACGGGCATGAAAGAAGTTGGTAAAAAGTGGAAAAGAAACGAGGCAGAATTAAAAAAAGAGAAGATTGAGGGTGCAGGGATGGGAAAAATAGAAGACTTGAAGAGTAGTAGGCGGGTCCATTGATGAGGTGACGGTGGATTTGTGAAGCTGGGTGAGATGTTAATCTAAACAGCCTCGATTGGGGCGCGCCGGCGGCCGTTTTTTCCTCATCATCGCTGCAGTGGAGATGTGTGGATGGATCGCATGAGAAACAATGTACTTACCTATTTTTCCGCGGGGCAAGGAAGAGGGGAAGTCACGATCCCATTCATCTCGGGGCCGACTGGAAGCAGGTTTTATGGCTTCAATGGACGGGAGACGGCTCTCGTGGTGCCCTTTATCGCACCACTTGCCTTCGAATCATCTCAATTCATCTAATATAAGCGACTATGTGAATCACCCGTGCCTTGTACGTGATAGTTGTGGTAAGTTAGTGTGGTAGAGATGAAGTGACAAGATGGTGCTTCAATCAAGTTATCCTGACGTGGGAAAATATTGTAGGAATCTGGCGCATTCAGCAATACTCGTCCTGTCAAAGAACCTCATTGCAGGTTTTAGAGCAACAGGCATTTTTCCCCTTTCCTCAGAGAAAGTCCTTCAGCAGTTCCCCGAATTCAGGAATCGCAATGAACATGTCGCACCCGTCCTAGAAGGGCACAACTCAAAAAACGTGATTTTTGGGAAATTGCGTTTGAAGTTTCAAGCCCATTGGCTTGCGGTTCCACTCAATAGAAATGCACCGCCAACATTTGCTATTGCATAACTGTGTACTGTAACATCTGAGCTAATGTTTCATGGCGAGTAAAAGATAATTTGTTGTTTAGGGGGCCAAGAGGGGGGTAAATTTTGGTCAAATTTCGATGATATTTCGAGTTGTTACCTTTTTAACCGAATATTCTCTAAGATATTTTGAAATGTTACCTTACCAAATTATAACTTTCTGAGCCACTAGTAAAGATAATTACTTACTTGTGTTTCCCAACGTAAAATGATTACCCGTTCGTCAACAATAATAATGAACATAACACAAAATGGTTTGGAATCTTTTATGGCCTCTGGTGGACTGTACTTGGTACAGGAATAGTTGGCCATCTAGAAGTTTGAACCTAATGGAGAATTTTAATAGGCATAATTTCGTCTTCATTAGATTGATCCTTAAAGAGCCATAGCATAATTATCATGCAAGTTTGACACTAACAATCAGTCACGACTATTCTTTTAAAATCCTCCTAATTTTTGGGGCTATAATTTATGAGACATTTCAGTTTTTAAAATCGCCAATTTTACTCTAATAACACAATTTTATTAAACCTCAAATTTTAGGAATTTCAATTTTACCTTAGAAATTAGTAAAAAACCGAATTAAGTAATTGTAAGTACGAGTAAGTAATAATCCAAAACAATCATCAATACAATAAAAAATCACAGCAATAATCATCACTACAAAATATTGTCAGTCAAATTTCAGGAAAAATTCGTTGGTGCTTGAAAGCTGTGGGATACTTTTGTAAGAGTCTCTCAAAAACTTGTCATCATTTGGATAATGAACGGTGATGAACTGTGATGTTGGTCCATTACAAAGAACAGCGTCTGAAAAGTTGATGGAGGAATCACTGGAGTCACAATAAGATATTCATGGTTGATCGCACAGTTGCTGAGGCAAATATTGGAGGAATGTAGTAGACAACTTCAGCAATGCTTTCCCGGTCATAACTCAAAAATCCCATTTTTTGAGTTGTGCCTTTACTCTAGGACGGGTGCGATGTGTAGCACATTGAACAAGACCACCCTGCATGGGCATCGTCGTTTGAATTGTTTCTGGAAGACAATGTTCGCCAACAACGCGCTCCACTCAAACCTCGAGGGAAAACGATCAATGTAGCTCCTGGCTCACGGATTTGATCAATTTTTAAAAATTGTTTCCGCTTGAAAACTTTTAAAAACGCAAACAAGTGTCCGAAGTTACAAATTAAGAATGAAATCTTCGGTTTCTATGGAATTTGTATGGGTGTCCGAAATTAGCTGCACGTTGTTGGTAACTTCGGACATTCTTCTTTTGACATTTTCATGTCTTTGCTTTGGCACATAGACTGAAAAAATCGTCACGAAAACTAAGCAAGTCTTGCTCACGCGACCAATAAATAAAATAGACTCACTGTGTTGCGTAGAGAACAATAAACTGTTTTCTTATTTTGATGCTTGAGTACATGAGGTACATGAACTAACAACCTTACTTCACTACCTTGTTGTGTAGGGGTTGACATGAAAATGTCCCAATGTGTTGCAGACTCGTATGCAAGCATTTCCTAATAAACTTGATCGTGAAGTAGTATGTGGTAGTTAGTTTTTTACAATAATTTCCATTACTTCTTGTTAGGAATCACCTACCACTGACCTAGTGTGTTCCTGGACAGTTATGTTGGTTCTCCACCTTCTCTTATCAGATAACGCATTTTTGTAATTCATTCCCGCTCGAGCGTTCATGTTGATTTTAATAAAGTTCTGTTTTCAATCTTCTAATTATTTCTATTAACATAGAAATACCTAACATGGCGCAGTTTCTGTGATTGAATAGTTTTGTGCTAATTTCGTGAATTATTTGGTGTCTTACGTCAATCTACCAAAAGCTGTGGTTACTATCTAGCGATGGAGTTCAACAAGCCTCAAACTCTCAACATCACTTCTGGAGACGTATCCGCCGCATTTCGAGCTTTTAAGCAAGAAATCACCATCTATCTGACAGCTACTGAAACCAGCAAAAAGCCAAGAGCAGTGCAGGTAGCGAGGGTAAAGAATTTGCTTGGTCCTGATGCTCTCCGGTTGTATCTAACTTTGCGTGAGGAAGATGATGATACGGAAACAACAAACTCTATTTTGGATACACTCGGTAAACATTGTATGCCTCTCAAGAACCTTACTATGTCTATTCACAAATTTCAATCTCGGCGTCAACAACATGGTGAGTCATTTGAAACTTTTTATGCAGATTTAAAGTACCTAATATCTGAATGCGAGTTTGGTGATCAGGAGGATAAACTTCTTAGAGCACAGATCGTTCTTGGACTCAACTCTCCATCCACTGTGGAGCGCCTACTTCGTGATGATATAGCGTTGCCTAAAGTGGTTGCTTTCTGTAAATCGGTGGAACTTGCAAACAAAAATTTAAAAACTCTAGTACCTCAGTCAGGGGATCGTGGTTGTGAAGTCAATAAAATTCATATCTCCAGCCCACCATCACGTTCTCAAACAATTAATCAAAAATTTGCCCAAAAAGGTAATTCAAAACAGCCTGCCGCATATTCTAAGCAGCAAGTTGATGGAAAGTCCCATCTTACAGAATCTTGCCACCGATGTGGAATGAACCATTCCGGAAAAAAGTGTCCTGCAAACAACTTTCAATGTACCAACTGTGGAAAATTACATCATTTTCCCACTGTTTGCCGCTCTCGCCCTTCTAATCTGTCTACTCGTGCAGCTCACGAAGTTGCAACCAATAACAATGACTCATCTTCTCAACAACTGCAGAACGTCGAACTCTCTGACTATTATGACGTAAGCACAGTTTCTCTAACCCACAACATCCATGTAAATTTCATAAGAAATTGGAATGTCGACTTGTTTATTAATGGCTCCCCCATATCTTTCAAACTTGATACAGGAGCTGAAGTGAGCATCCTCCCAAAACATGTTTGGAGTAAGATACCTAAAGGTATTCCACCATTATCTCCGTGCAACACTCGCCTAGAGGCATTTGGTGGATTTCAACTTAAATGTTGTGGTCAAATAACTTTACCTGTGGCTATAGATCGTGGTGCCCCCACTTCTCCAGTGTCATTCGTAGTTGTAGATTCAATGAAGGCTACCCCTATTCTTGGTTTGGACGCATGCACTAAGCTGGATCTTGTCAGAAAAACATTTGCAACCACCACCCTCCAATCTCTTCATCCTTCAATTCCAACAAAAGACGAATTTCTCAAGCAGAACGACGATGTTTTCAGTGGTTTAGGGTGTTTCCCTGATGTGCTTAAGTTGCAGCTCAAGGAAAATGCTCAACCTAGAAGTTCCCCCGCTCGCCGTGTCCCTTTAAAACTACTTGATCGTTTACGCCTGCATTTAAACGCTCTTGAAAGCAGAGGAGTCATTGAGAAATGTTCTGGTGGTGAATGGGTGAATAATCTTGTCATAGTCGAAAAGCAAAAAACAGGTTCTTTGCGTTTGTGTTTAGATCCTCAATACCTAAACCAAAACCTTGTAAGGGACTATGCCACAATCCCTACTCTCGAAGAAATCAGCACAAAATTTTCAAATAAAAAACATTTTTGTGTTTTTGATTTGAAGGATGGGTTTCATCAAGTCAAATTGGCCCCCGATTCCACTGACCTGTGTGCTTTTTCGACCCCCTTCGGCATTTTCAAGTATCTTCGGGCGCCTTTTGGATTGTCTGTATTGCCTGAATATTTCCAGCGCCTCACTGAAAAGTACTTTGGCTCAATTTCTGGAACAATTGTGTATTTTGATGACATAGTCTGTGCTGCAGAAACTCCTGAGGAACTAGAAAAAATTGTTCAGCAAGTATTGAGTGTGGCCCGTCAGAATAACATAGTTCTAAACCCGGATAAGCTACAATACTTTGTTTCCAGGGTAAAATTCCTAGGAATGATTTTCGATGAACATGGGATCTATCCCGATGAAGACAAAGTCACTGCTGTCCAAAGTATCAAATCTCCTACTTGTAAAAAAGACTTGCAGCGAATCCTAGGGACAGTGAACTATCTCCGGACTTTCATTCCTCATCTCTCGGAATTGGTAGCACCCTTTGGAGAGTTATTGAAGAAGGGTACACATTGGGGCTGGACTGATTATCATGAATCCCAGCTAAACGAAGTTAAAGCTGCTGTCGCCAATTTTGCAGTGTTGACCCCATTTGATGTTTCGAAACCCATAGATATCCATTCAGACAGTAGTAGTTATGCTTTGGGAGCTGTTTTGATGCAAGAGGGCCGGCCTGTTTTCTTTGCTTCTAGGTCACTGACTGAGGCTGAGACTCAATATGCTCAGATAGAAAAAGAGTTACTGAGTGTCACTTATGCTCTTTCAAAGTTCCATACCTTCGTCTATGGTCACCCTGATGTTACAGTTCACAATGACCATCGCCCCTTAACGAGTATTATCAAGAAAGATTTCAATAAAATCTCAAACTTCCGTTTGCGTAGGTTGCGATTGAAATTATTGCCCTACACGTTTACCCTCAAGTACTTATCTGGGAAATACATGCACATTGCTGACCTACTTTCAAGGGACTGTGAGCCAGCAATGTTCCCCCATGACAGTTCAATGTACGACATGGTTCATGCAGTAAGCTGCTCAGAATTTCTCAATCAACAATTGAAGTCTAAGTTTCAGAACGAAACATTAACAGACCCAACTCTTAAAGCAGTCAGGTCGTTTTATATCCATGGGTGGCCCACATCGGCGCCTTCTGGGGATCCGGATCTGGCGCACTACTACTCACTCCGGAATGACATAACCATTCAAGAAAATTTGATTTATTACAATGCCCGGCTACTAGTCCCTAGTGGTCTCCGTCGATTCACCATGTCGCTTCTTCATGAGACCCATCTGGGATTCAATAAAATTAAAGCCCGTGCTTCTGAAAATTTCTATTACCCTGCCATGCTCTCTGACTTGAAAAATTTCATCCTGTCCTGTCATACTTGTAACAAGTTCAAGCGAAGTAAGGTTAAAGACCCTCTTCTGCCTCATGAAATTCCAACGTTGCCATTCCTAAAAATTTCGGCTGATCTAGCTGATTATGGAGGTCGAACTTACTTAATTGTTGTTGATTTTTACTCCAGATGGCTCGAGGTTGCACCAGTCCCGAGCAAATCAGCTTCTTCAATAATCAATGCTCTACAGCAAATATTTAGTAGGTTTGGCATACCACAAATCTTCATGGCTGACAACATGCCATTCAATTCTCAGGAATTTAAAAACTTCGCGCAGACATGGAACTTTAAAGTGATTACTAGCAGCCCTTATTATCCAAAAAGCAATGGGTTGGCGGAAAAGGCAGTTGGGATAGCCAAGACATTTTTAGCAAAATCCGCTCATGATGGAATTGACCTGCCTTTGTTTCTATTGAATTACCGCAATAGCCCTGTTGCTGGACTGCCATATTCACCAGCTCAGCTTCTCCAGAGCAGGCTTCTCAACTCAAAAGTCATCATCAATCCATCGTCACTGACCCCTTGTGTCATTAATGACCCAACGGTGATGGCTAAGGCTGGTCAAAGTGAAGCTTACAATCGCTCTGCTAGATCTCAAGAGCAAAAATTGTCTAATGGACAAGACGTCTATGTTCAGAATGTGCATTCTGGATTATGGGAGCCAGGAGTCATAGTGCGCACTCTACCTCACCGATCATATGTTGTTGATGTCTCGGGTCGATATCTTCGTAGAAATGCAATCCACATTCGTCCAAAGACCAAACCTAACCAACTATTGGGGAGTTACCAGTCTGATCTCGTCCCGGCTCCTTCGCAGCTATCTACTCCATCATCCTCGCTCTCATCAGAAGCTCAATCCAGCTTCACAATGCCTCACAAGTCAACTCCGACGGATAGCCCCAACAGGCTACATCGACCCCCATCTCCGCCAACAGTGAAACGTTCTGGTCGTCCCATCAAACCACCAAATCGTCTGAATTTATAAAACTGAAATCCTATTACATATTTTAAAAAAAAAAAAAAGGAAAAGGAAGGCGTGTTAGGAATCACCTACCACTGACCTAGTGTGTTCCTGGACAGTTATGTTGGTTCTCCACCTTCTCTTATCAGATAACGCATTTTTGTAATTCATTCCCGCTCGAGCGTTCATGTTGATTTTAATAAAGTTCTGTTTTCAATCTTCTAATTATTTCTATTAACATAGAAATACCTAACACTTCTCAATGAATGGAATCCTCGACTCGAAAAAGAGTAGTTTGAACGATTTTTCAACAATAATTTCCATTACTTCTCAATGAATGGAATACTCGACTCGAAAAAGAGTAGTTTGAACGATTTTTTAACAATAATTTCCATTACCTCTGAATGAATGGAATACTCGACCCAAAAAAGAGTAGTTTGAACGATTTTTTAACAATAATTTCCATTACTTCTCAATGAATGGAATACTTGACTCGAAAAAGAGTAGTTTGAATGATTTTTTAACAATAATTTCCATTACTTCTCAATGAATGGAATACTCGACTCGAAAAAGAGTAGTTTGAATGATTTTTTAACAATAATTTCCATTCCTTCTCAATGAATGGAATACTCGACTCGAAAAAGAGTAGTTTGAACGATTTTTCAACAATAATTTCCATTACTTCTCAATGAATGGAATACTCGACTCGAAAAAGAGTAGTTTGAATGATTTTTTAACAATAATTTCCATTACTTCTCAATGAATGGAATACTCGACTCGAAAAAGAGTAGTTTGAACGATTTTTCAACAATAATTTCCATTAATTCTCAATGAATGGAATACTCGACTCGAAAAAGAGTAGTTTGAATGATTTTTTAACAATAATTTCCATTACTTCTCAATGAATGGAATACTCGACTCGAAAAAGAGTAGTTTGAATGATTTTTTAACAATAATTTCCATTACTTCTCAATGAATGGAATACTCGACTCGAAAAAGAGTAGTTTGAACGATTTTTCAACAATAATTTCCATTACTTCTCAATGAATGGAATACTCGACTCGAAAAAGAGTAGTTTGAACGATTTTTTCAACAATAATTTCCATTACTTCTCAATGAATGGAATACTCGACCCGAAAAAGAGTAGTTTGAACGATTTTTTAACAATAATTTCCATTACTTCTCAATGAATGGAATACTCGACTCGAAAAAGAGTAGTTTGAATGATTTTTTAACAATAATTTCCATTACTTCTCAATGAATGGAATACTCGACTCGAAAAAGAGTAGTTTGAATGATTTTTTAACAATAATTTCCATTACCTACTTCTCAATGAATGGAATACTCGACTCGAAAAAGAGTAGTTTGAATGATTTTTTAACAATAATTTCCATTACTTCTCAATGAATGGAATACTCGACTCGAAAAAGAGTAGTTTGAATGATTTTTTAACAATAATTTCCATTACCTACTTCTCAATGAATGGAATACTCGACCCGAAAAAGAGTAGTTTGAATGATTTTTTAACAATAATTTCCATTACTTCTCAATGAATGGAATACTCGACTCGAAAAAGAGTAGTTTGAATGATTTTTAAACAATAATTTCCATTACTTCTCAATGAATGGAATACTCGACTCGAAAAAGAGTAGTTTGAATGATTTTTTAACAATAATTTCCATTACCTACTTCTCAATGAATGGAATACTCGACTCGAAAAAGAGTAGTTTGAATGATATTTTAACAATAATTTCCATTACTTCTCAATGAATGGAATACTCGACCCGAAAAAGAGTAGTTTGAATGATTTTTTAACGATAATTTCCATTACTTCTCAATGAATGGAATACTCGACTCGAAAAAGAGTAGTTTGAATGATTTTTTAACAATAATTTCCATTACTTCTCAATGAATGGAATACTCGACTCGAAAAAGAGTAGTTTGAATGATATTTTAACAATAATTTCCATTAATTCTCAATGAATGGAATACTCGACTCGAAAAAGAGTAGTTTGAATGATTTTTTAACGATAATTTCCATTACTTCTCAATGAATGGAATACTCGACTCGAAAAAGAGTAGTTTGAATGATTTTTTAACAATAATTTCCATTACTTCTCAATGAATGGAATACTCGACTCGAAAAAGAGTAGTTTGAATGATTTTTTAACAATAATTTCCATTACCTACTTCTCAATGAATGGAATACTCGACCCGAAAAAGAGTAGTTTGAATGATTTTTTAACAATAATTTCCATTACTTCTCAATGAATGGAATACTCGACTCGAAAAAGAGTAGTTTGAATGATTTTTTAACAATAATTTCCATTACTTCTCAATGAATGGAATACTCGACTCGAAAAAGAGTAGTTTGAATGATTTTTAACAATAATTTCCATTACTTCTCAATGAATGGAATACTCGACTCGAAAAAGAGTAGTTTGAATGATTTTTTAACAATAATTTCCATTACTTCTCAATGAATGGAATACTCGACTCGAAAAAGAGTAGTTTGAATGATTTTTTAACAATAATTTCCATTACTTCTCAATGAATGGAATACTCGACTCGAAAAAGAGTAGTTTGAATGATATTTTAACAATAATTTCCATTAATTCTCAATGAATGGAATACTCGACTCGAAAAAGAGTAGTTTGAATGATTTTTTAACGATAATTTCCATTACTTCTCAATGAATGGAATACTCGACTCGAAAAAGAGTAGTTTGAATAATTTTTTAACAATAATTTCCATTACTTCTCAATGAATGGAATACTCGACTCGAAAAAGAGTAGTTTGAATGATTTTTTAACAATAATTTCCATTACTTCTCAATGAATGGAATACTCGACTCGAAAAAGAGTAGTTTGAATGATTTTTTAACAATAATTTCCATTACTTCTCAATGAATGGAATACTCGACTCGAAAAAGAGTAGTTTGAATGATATTTTAACAATAATTTCCATTACTTCTCAATGAATGGAATACTCGACTCGAAAAAGAGTAGTTTGAATGATTTTTTAACAATAATTTCCATTACTTCTCAATGAATGGAATACTCGACTCGAAAAAGAGTAGTTTGAATGATTTTTTAACAATAATTTCCATTACTTCTCAATGAATGGAATACTCGACTCGAAAAAGAGTAGTTTGAGTGATTTTTTAACAATAATTTCCATTACTTCTCAATGAATGGAATACTCGACTCGTAAAAGAGTAGTTTGAACGATTTTTTTAAAAAGGCGTAATTATTTGGCTAACAAATGGTTTTTAGGCTCATCCAATAGAGGAATAGCTAGCCTGTATAAATCATTTTTTCCAGATTTTTCAACTAGGTTTTAGCTGCTGAAACACAGGAAAAACTGACTAGTGTCCGAAGTTACATGCATTGACAGTACTACAGACAGGTGTACCTATAAGACAATCTTTTTGGGTTGAACAGGGTTATGTGATGGTTAATTGTGCCATCGTTAGTCTAGAGATTCAGTTTGTGGTTACTAAAGGCAGTCCTTGGTGATGTTCCGGTTCACCTCGAATTGCTTGAACGAACTACAAATTTCTGGTTTATAGTGCCACAGGTTCCAATTATCTCCTCCAGAAGAATTAGGTAGGTTGGCTGAGGATTCCACTTGGATTGTTGGGTCCAAGATAAAGGATCTTCTTCTCTGGCTCGCTGTTAACCCTTGATGTCCTGAGGTATCTTTTTGTAAATTGGATTTCCAAGCTTTCTGCAACACTATTTATCCACTTTTTAGACGATTTTTATGGGCAACCGAAATATAGATTGTGTGAACTATCGTTGATATCCGCCTTGAACTATCGAATGTTTGAGAAAACGCGGAAAAATCATCGACTCCTGGGGTAAGATTGTGACAAGTTCATCAAATAGGTGCCTATACATAATTATTCTTGTTCATTTTATCAAGAATTCATTGTTTTCAAGTTGTTTCTCCGGTTCAAAAGTATCTTTTTGGTAAATACCGGCAGCCATCCCCTCTTGAAGCATCTTTGTAGAAACTCACTACAGACACCCCTCCTAATGTATCCAAAAGATACCACCTAGTTTTCATCGAATTACGAAAAATCATGTACCACTCGATCAAAATCAGACATTCTATGGCTCTAATAGTCAAAATACACTAAAAATTGGAAAAATTCAAAAAAAAAAATTTTTTTGAACAAGTGCGTAATTAGTGATTTACTGGAATGTTTAGAGAATAGGGGCATGAAGTGCCGCCCTGCTGGTGCCCGAAAGTTAAATAGATTTTTTAGAGCCTAGGTTGGGATATTATTTTGAGATTGATAATTGAAAAGATGAACAGAACTGAAGAACTGTGGTTGGCCTTTGGGAACCTCGAGCAAGGAGAGCAATCGAGGATGGTTGGCTTAGTTGTATTGCCACCTACATTTGTGTATTTGGGCGGTTGATGGCCTATTTGAGTTCCTTCGTGGGGAGAGAATTGGTTATGCTGATATGAACCACCGACGCCGTTTCCCCGAAAAACTTTATATATTTACTTCGTGGATCATAAGCATACAAATTGTGTTCGAGCTCGGGTTGGAGGTTTTCCGTTGACGTGGGTAACAGACCTAAGGATTTTCCTTAATACCCCACCTTAATCAAAAAGTAAATCAATTAAAATAGTAAATGGCGGGGGTAGAGTGCCGAGCAAGACGCGGATGGTGACGCTACGATGAACTCCAGTTCGTGAACTACTCAACTCTGAGGTACTTCGAGGACGGTTAGGCCCCTACACGGAGGTTAGAGCTTTTTTCTCCCAGTCATGGGTAAGAGGTGGATCCATTTTGATGAAATCGCCAATGGAGATTGGACAAATTTACTGAATTTTCGACGTTTTTGGTCGATGTACTGAAAAATTGTCAGAAAAACTTGTTTATCCTCCCAAACTAGCATATTAAATTTTAGGCCAACCAAAATTTTAATTGGCCTGGATATTGAATTCGATGAAATGGATTGATAGTACCTGAAATAATTCAGAAATAAATTTTAGGTTGCAAGTACCTGGATAATGGATTTTAGGCCAACCTAAATTTTAGGTTGCTAGCACCTGGATAATGGATTGCTAGTACCTGGACAATGGATTTTAGGCCAACCTAAATTTTAGGTTGCTAGTACCTGGATAATGGATTTTAGGCCAACCTAAATTTTAGGTTGCAAGTACCTGGACAATGGATTTTAGGCCAACCTAAATTTTAGGTTGCTAGCACCTGGATAATGGATTGCTAGTACCTGGACAATGGATTTTAGGCCAACCTAAATTTTAGGTTGCTAGTACCTGGATAATGGATTTTAGGCCAACCTAAATTTTAGGTTGCAAGTACCTGGACAATGGATTTTAGGCCAACCTAAATTTTAGGTTGCAAGCACCTGGATAATGGATTGCTAGTACCTGGACAATGGATTTTAGGCCAACCTAAATTTTAGGTTGCTAGTACCTGGATAATGGATTTTAGGCCATCCTAAATTTTAGGTTGCAAGTACCTGGACAATGGATTTTAGGCCAACCTAAATTTTAGGTTGCAAGTACCTGGACAATGGATTTTAGGCCAACCTAAATTTTAGGTTGCAAGTACCTGGACAATGGATTTTAGGCCAACCTAAATTTTAGGTTGCAAGTACCTGGACAATGGATTTTAGGCCAACCTAAATTTTAGGTTGCAAGTACCTGGACAATGGATTTTAGGCCAACCTAAATTTTAGGTTGCTAGCACCTGGATAATGGATTGCTAGTACCTGGACAATGGATTTTAGGCCAACCTAAATTTTAGGTTGCAAGTACCTGGATAATGGATTGCTAGTACCTGGACAATGGATTTTAGGCCAACCTAAATTTTAGGTTGCAAGTACCTGGACAATGGATTTTAGGCCAACCTAAATTTTAGGTTGCTAGCACCTGGATAATGGATTGCTAGTACCTGGACAATGGATTTTAGGCCAACCTAAATTTTAGGTTGCAAGTACCTGGATAATGGATTGCTAGTACCTGGACAATGGATTTTAGGCCAACCTAAATTTTAGGTTGCTAGTACCTGGATAATGGATTGCTAGTACCTGGACAATGGATTGTAGGCCAACCTAAATTTTAGGTTGCTAGTACCTGGATAATGGATTGCTAGTACCTGGACAATGGATTTTAGGCCAACCTAAATTTTAGGTTGCTAGCACCTGGATAATGGATTGCTAGTACCTGGACAATGGATTTTAGGCCAACCTAAATTTTAGGCTGGTAGTAGGACCTGGAAAAATTTTAGTTCAGGGGAAGACTCTTCAGCTATTAGGCTGGCTAAATTTTAGGATAATGGAATTTTAGGTTGCTAGTACCTGGATAATGGATTGCTAGTACCTGGACAATGGATTTTAGGCCAACCTAAATTTTAGGTTGCTAGTACCTGGATAATGGATTGCTAGTACCTGGACAATGGATTTTAGGCCAACCTAAATTTTAGGTTGCTAGCACCTGGATAATGGATTGCTAGTACCTGGACAATGGATTTTAGGCCAACCTAAATTTTAGGATGCTAGTACCTGGATAATGGATTGCTAGTACCTGGATATTGGATTTTAGGCCAACCTAAATTTTAGGTTGCTAGTACCTGGATAATGGATTGCTAGTACCTGGATATTGGATTTTAGGCCAACCTAAATTTTAGGTTGCTAGTACCTGGATAATGGATTGCTAGTACCTGGATATTGGATTTTAGGCCAACCTAAATTTTAGGCTGCTAGTAGGACCTGGAAAAATTTTAGTTCAGGGGAAAACTCTTCAGCTAGAAGGCTGGCTAAATTTTAGGATAATGGAATTTTAGGTTGCTAGTACCTGGATAATGGATTGCTAGTACTAAATTTTAGGTTGCTAGTACCTGGAATAATGGATTGCTAGTACCTAGATAATGGATTTCTAGTACCTAAATTTTAGGTTGCTAGTACCTGGATAATGGATTGCTAGTACCTGGAATAATGGATTGCTAGTACCTGGATAATGAATTGCTAGTACCTAAATTTTAGATTGCTAGTACCTGGAATAATGGATTGCTAGTACCTGAAATAATTCAGAAATAAATTTTAGGGCAACCTAAATTTTAGGTGGCCTGGATATTGAATCCGATGAAATGGATTGCTAGTACCTGAATCATTCAGAAAGACGATGTAAAACTCTGGTTATACTGGAGTTTTCCACTCCTCAACTATTTATTTCTTGCCATTTTTTTTTCAATTTTTAATAATTTATTGTTCCTCCTGAATCGATTATTCTACTGATCTTTGATCGCTAGTCTCCGACTTTCTACGTAATATACTGAATTTGTGAGAGCGATCTTTGTTTTGTTTTAGTTTGTAAACCTTTTAATAGTACCTTGACTAACCTGTGTTCAACCTATAAATGGTTTATAAATTGTAGTTTCGAAAAACTAGTATTCCTATCACCATCTTATCTCATCATTCTCTTTACCGAAGATAATATAGATTTCAACCATTGTTTTTGTATCTTTCAACCATCTCTGCCGCCCGGATGTTGTAGTCTGCCACTCCTGTTCGCTCGGATATCGCCTACCATATTTTTGCAGAGCAACCATCACAACTTTCATTATTGCGTCACTCGAGGGAGCGATCAGTCAAATCGATAGATCCGTCAAAGCAGTAAATCGCAGGTCATACGGGAGAGCTGTTCCTGGGGGCCGCCTTCCTCGTCGTCGCGGTCTATTTCGACGACCCTCAGGGTCGGAGGTCTGCGGGCGCAGAGTGATGAATGGCCGTGGAATGATCCCCCTCATAATGGAGTTGGCAAATAGTCGAGTGAAATGTCCTCCAAATTTGAGATATTCAAATTTTCGGTAAATTTCTACACAGAAATCAGTTTATGAGCCTTTTGTCATTTGTGCCTTTTGTCAATTTTGTCATTTGAAAACTCATAGGCTGCCAACAACTGCGGGGAAACATTCGTTATCCATAATGATTCCATCTCTTGAAGAGAAAACTTCAACCTACGATCAGTTATTTGCGGGCATCAACGCTCCACCCACGAGGACGTGTTGCAATAACTTGGAGGAGATCGTGCCAACTTTTCTCTCTTCCTAGATCGAACGTGTATTAGTTATTTTACATTCCTGCACCATCCCATCCACCTGTCTTTTAATAATATTAAATTCAAATCAATAATGAATAACTAAAGGTTAATTGTATTTGTATCCACCACTGTAAACCAAATTATACCATCTTCGATAAATGAAAAACGCTGCAAATTATTACACAACGGTTTATTATTTTTCTGTATAGATCACTCGTCTGCAAAGCCACCAACCATCCAACATGAAGAAAAACATCGATCGCATTTCGGTCAGCTATAATTTGAACGGAGATTAGGCCTCTTTTGCGATTCTCACTCGTGTTTCTGATTTTGGTTTATTATTTTCAATAAGTAATGAACCTTTGAAATCGACCAAGAAAAAATTTTCTTTAAACACCCCCTCAGAATTTGATGGTTTACGTTTCAAGGTACGTAGAATCCAAAAATCGAATAAAAATTTGGCCGTCCGTCCGCCGTACGCGGCACTTTTGCCACTTAGCATTGACCGATTTTGATGAAATTTGGTATGTGGGCTCCATTTGGGGTCTAGTTGTGCCCCGAAGATTTTGGTTGAGGTAGGTCACTTCTAAGAGTTCCAAAATCAATTTTGAAATTTTGAAAACGCCCTAACTCGAAAAATTTTGATATAAAGGTATTGTTTTTCCTTCGATTTAAGATTCTATAGAATTTTTAAAATTTTTTGAGACCACCCGGAGCTCTGTAGGACAAACCGTCCGCTCCCTACGAGAATTTAAGGGTTGGACGTACGATAAATCAGAAACACGAGTGTGAATCGCAAAAGAGGCCTAATCTCCGTTCAAATAAAGCTGACCGAAATGCGATCGATGTTTTTCTTCATGTTGGATGGTTGGTGGCTTTGCAGACGAGTGATCTATACAGAAAAATAATAAACCATTGAGTAATACTTTGCAGCGTTTTGGTTTATTATTTTCAATAATGAACCTTTGGAATCGACCAATAAAATTTTTTTTTAACACCCCCTCAAAATTTGATGGTTTACGTTTCAAGGTACGTAGAATCCAAAAATCGAATAAAAATTTGGCCGTCCGTCCGCCGTACGCGGCACTTTTGCCACTTAGCATTGACCGATTTTGATGAAATTTGGTATGTAGGCTCCTTTTGGGGTCTAGTTGTGCCCCGAAGATTTTGGTTGTAGTAAGTCAGTTCTAAGGGTTCCAAAATGAATTTTGAAATTTTGAAAACGCCCTAACTCAAAAAATTTTGATATCAAGGTATTGTTTTTTCATCAATTTAAGATAGTAGAGAATTTTTAGAATTCTTTGAGACCACGCGGAGCCCTGTAGGACAAACCGTTCGGTCCCTACGAGAATTTAAGGGTTGGACGTACGATAAATCAGAAACACAAGTGTGAATCGCAAAAGAGGCCTAATCCCAGTTCAAATAAAGCTGACCGAAATGCGATCAATGTTTTTCTTCATGTTGGATGGTTGGTGGCTTTGCAGACGAGTGATCTATATAGAAAAAAATAAAATAAACCATTGTGTAATAGTTTGCAGCGTTTTCGTACGTCCAAACCTTCAATTCTCGTAGTGAGCGAACAGTTTGTCCTGCAGAGCTCCGGGTGGTCTCAAAAAATTCTAAAAATTCTATAAAATCTTAAATTGAAGGAAAAACAATACCTTCATATCAAAATTTTTTGAGTTAGGGCGTTTTCAAAATTTCAAAATTGATTTTGGAACCCTTAGAAGTGACCTACATCAACCAAACTCTTCGGGGCACAACTAGACCCCAGAAGGAGCCTACGTACCAAATTTCATCAAAATCGGTCAATGCTAAGTGGCAAAAGTGCCGCGTACGGCGGACGGACGGCCAAATTTTTATTCGATTTTTGGATTCTACGTACCTTGAAACGTAAACCATCAAATTTTGAGGGGGCGTTAAATTTTTTTTTCTTGGTCGATTCCAAAGGTTCATTATTGAAAATAATAAACCAAAAAGCGCCATTTCTACGGACACCTCCCTAAAGTAATGCTGAAATGGCGGTTGTGGGAAGCTTCGCTTATATGTAGAGGAAGGGCTTGTGAGGGTTTAGTTGGTATTCCCATAATTAGGCGAGTCGAAAACTCCTAAGTCTGCCAAGTGGGTGTGGCACATAGCTTCCTGCTTCCTCGTACCCATAACCCGATTGTGTAGATGATCCGATGCGTAGTAGTTATTCTGTAAACACCAATCTCCAAGTGCCTTGCACTACCCTCATAGGGGACCATCCGCACCCCAATCCGCATGAACCTTGAACATTTCGTCGAAATCGGATGAGAAATGTAAAAGTTATGGCTGTTACAAGGAATTAACGTTTGCGCATGCGCAGTGGGTTCAGTCTGGGGGCAATGATTTTCGTAGGGAACCTTCTTCACGCCAATTAGAACAGTATAACAAAATTTCATCAAATTCGGGTGTTATAGCTGTTACAAGGATTTACGTTTGCGCATGCGCAGAGGCTACTGTCTATTTGGGGACCGTGATTTTCATAGTGTCTACACGCCAAACCGCACAATCCCTAAAAATTTCATTGAAATCGGACAATAACTTCGTATAGTTATGCGCGTTACAAGGAATTCATGACAGACAGACAGACAGACACGGAACCAAAATGGTTCAAGAAGGTCTGAAACGTAAAACGCGAGTGGAAATTTTGATTTTGGAGAACTTTTTTTTTCAACCTTGAAAAGTGAAAACAAAGTTTCCGCTACCTTGGTAGTTGGGTGAAGAGATTATTTTGTCTGTCTGGTTGTTTCTTATTTTTCCGAGTTCAGGGATTTTGACAGTTTGTTGTGCTACAAACATAAATCTCGGTCAGTCTGCGAATTGTTGAGTTCACGGGAATACGCCACGCTCCATTGTCCCTCAGAGCGTGAAGTGGAAGTCTGTCAAGGTCTGTCGCTGAGATGGGGTACCTTGAGGGCGGTAAAGGGGTGAGATGGTTCTACTCGAGCTGAGCTCAATAGGTAGGACGTACTTATTATATAAGTAGACCGGAAAATATTATTACCTTTTGTAACGAAGTATGGACCATTATTATCAATGTCAAACGAGGGCAGGTTGAAAATTGGGGTTGATTACAGTAGTGGAACAAGAAAAACAACCAAGAAATAGAAATCTTGAAGAAATGGAATTTCTCATACTTGTGGAAATTTTGTGTTCAGGCAGGTTTTTTACCTAATAAATCCTATCAAAAACTACCAATAATAACTCTCAACGGTCGCAGCTCGCAGATAACTCTTCATATTGGTACTCGTATGAAAATGCTGCAATTATTACACAATGGTTTATTATTTTTCTATATTGATCACTCGTCTGCAAAGCCACCAACCATCCAACATGGAGAAAAACATCGATCGTATTTCGGTCAGCTAAAATTTGAACGGAGATTAGGCCTCTTTTGCGATTCACACTCGTGTTTCTGATTTATCGTACGTAAAACCCTTAAATTCTCGTAGCGAGCGAACGGTTTGTCCTACACGGCTCCGCGTGGTCTCAAAAAATTCTAAAAATTCTATAGAATCTTAAATTGACGAAAAAAACAATACCTTTAGATCAAAATTTTTCGAGTTAGGGCGTTTTCAAAATTTCAAAATTCATTTTGGAACCCTTAGAACTGACTTACTACAACCAAAATCTTCGGGGCACAACTAGACCCCAAATGGAGCCCACATACCAAATTTCATCAAAATCGGTCAATGCTAAGTGGCAAAAGTGCCGCGTACGGCGGACGGACGGCCAAATTTTTATTCGATTTTTGGATTCTACGTACCTTGAAACGTAAATCATCAAATTTTGAGGGGGTGTTAAAATTTTTTTTTTCGTGGTCGATTCCAAAGGTTCATTATTGAAAATAATAAACCAAAAGCGCTCGTTCAGTCGCTACAAATCGATTCTTCGTCCAAATCGTCGTCGGTTGACGTTCGAACATTTGAAATTCAATGTCGTCGCCAATAATTTCAGAGTAGGTAAATTGTAAATTTTTCTTTAATTTTTTTTCATTTTTGTACATTTGTACTAGAGATGCTTACCGATTTGCACATTTTTCAGAAATTGTTTTATAAACTTTACATATTTGTAGCATATTAAAAAAAAATGAATACATATTTAGCATTTTAAAATAAATAAAAATCCGATCCCTAGTAATGATATACTTCACATGTTTCCAAGTTAAAGAGTTAATTACAGTAGTGCCTCTGAACATTTAAAAAAGTTGCAACAAAAAAGTGCAGATTTTAGGGTATTAATTGCACGTTTAAGAGCAAAGTTTAGAGAAGAAGGTTATTTTACCGATTCTGCATGGTCTAGTTTATTTAGACCACAATTCAACTTGAAAGCGTTCAAGTCTCCCCCCGTGTTTTCAAAGATCGAGGCCTCAGGGCTTACGAGGTCCTCCAGGATTCCTAATCTCTCCCCTATTCACCGCCTGTATTCATCCCTTATTCATTTATTTCAACAACGAAATTTCTTGTCGGCGTCTTCATTTTTTTTCTCCGTCCACGCACACTCTGCCGCCCCAAATCGCCGTAATATGTAACCATATATATTAAATCGTTATGGTTCGCTATCCATCGTGAGGAGTTTTTGTAGAGCCGTCTCCTTCTGCCTTATCTCCCATCTTTATTGGCTCTCGAGCTCGTAAAAGTCTCGGTAAACGTCGACCACCACCTCCATCCACTCCGCGCCATTCAACCATCGTACCCCCTCGAAAAATAATTCTCTGGAACCTTTCCTTCGTCGTGGAGTCATACGCGCAAAAGTTGCCTTCGGAGCCCCTTTTAAGAAGTTCGAGAACTCCTCGGGAGGTTTCAATAATTGAACGTTTTTTGAATTTGAGCGGAGACAACGAATAGCTTCAGTGAGAGGAATTCTTCTTAAACATTAGGTTGGTAGATCAGCTGTCAAGTCTGTTTCTTCTTCTTGTGAGAAAGTAATGTGAGAGGAGCATTTCTTCTAAAACTTAAGGAACAACTTAGATTAGCTGCTTCAGTTATGGTTTATTATTTTCAATAATGAACCTTTGGAATCGACCAAGAAAAAAAAAATTTACCACCCCCTCAAAATTTGATGGTTTACGTTTCAAGGTACGTAGAATCCAAAAATCGAATAAAAATTTGGCCGTCCGTCCGCCGTACGCGGCACTTTTGCCACTTAGCATTGACCGATTTTGATGAAATTTGGTATGTAGGCTCCATTTGGGGTCTAGTTGTGCCCCGAAGCTTTTGGTTGATGTAGGTCACTCCTAAGGGTTCCAAAATCAATTTTAAAATTTTGAAAACGCCCTAACTCAAGAACTTTCGATATAAAGGTATTGTTTTTCCTTCAAATTAAGATTCTATAGAATTTTTAGAATTTTTTGAGACCACGCGGAGCTCTGTAGGACAAACCGTTCGCTCCCTACGAAAATTTAAGGGTTTATATTGAAATATATATATATATATCCAAACACGAGTGAATCGCAAAAGAGGCCTAATCTCCGTTCAAATTAGAGCTGACCGAAATGCGATCAATGGTTGGTGATTTTGATTTTTTTTTTTTTTTTTTTTCCTCTTCATATTGGATGGTTGGTGATTTTGTAGACGAGTGATCTATATAAAAATAATAAACCGTTGTGTAATAATTTGCAGCGTTTTTCGGTCGAGTCTGTTCCTTCTTCTTCTTATGAGAAAGTAGTGTGGGAGGAGCATTTCTTTTAAAACATTAGGTGCCTAAGTAGAAAATTTCCTCAGTTTATTGTTCGAATCTGTTTCTTCTTTTTATGAGAAAGTAGTGTGAGAGGAGCATTTCTTCTAAAACATTAGGTGCCTAAGTAGAAAATTTCCTCAGTTTATTGTTCGAATCTGTTTCTTCTTTTTATGAGAAAGTAGTGTGAGAGGAGCATTTCTTCTAAAACATTAGGTGCCTAAGTAGAAAATTTCCTCAGTTTATTGTTCGAATCTGTTTCTTCTTTTTATGAGAAAGTAGTGTGAGAGGAGCATTTCGCATATATCCTCGAATAGAGATACATCTCAAAAAAAGTGATTTTGGGGAAATCGCCTTCAAAGTTTCCACCTCAAACGAATAGCTTTATTTCCATGGCAACATGTCTGACGTTGGTGATATTTGGGGAAATTTTTCCCGTACTAATGCTCCTACAGCTCATGAACCGAAATTATTCTTTTCGCTAGTGAGGAAGGAGTGGGGGGGGGGGGGATATTTTTATCGAAGTTCTTCGATTTTTGGAGTTGTTCCCTTTTTTCATGGACAATGTTTCTTTATTTCACGGATGTCACTTTTTTTCATGGACGAATTTTATTCTTTTCAAAAGATTAATTTGGTTTGAGATGAGAATAACTTGAGGTCTATAAAACGAGAATTTATTAGATTAGGAGGTGTGGGGAAAAATAAAACAGATTGAAAACGGAAGATCCTTATAATTCTGTCTTCAAAAGTATTGTTAAGTAATTGAAACAGCTGCTTAAAAACCATAATCGACGATACCCAACGTGCGATTTCCCGGCACTATGGTGGCATCACAAATCTGTTCTATGGTGGCAAAAATTATTGTTCATGAAAATACAAAGGTTTATTTATTAAGCTTCAAAGCTTGGGTACCATTAGTAAGCCCTAATATGAACCAAGATATTGAAAAATCGCAATTTTGTGAATACTATCTTGCACCCTCCCAATGAGAATTTAAGTACTCTGGTGATTTCATGTTAGTCAGTTAGGTATCTGAGTCGAAAAACAAGTGGGTGTGGCACATAGCTTCCTCGTATCCATAACCCGATTGTATAGATGATCCGATGCATAGTAGTTAATTTCGAAACATCAAAACAAGTTAATCTGTAACATCCCTGAACATTTCATTGAAGTCGGATGGAAAATGTAGAAGTTATGGTCGTTACAAGGAATTCACGTTTGCGCATGCGCAGTGGCTACTATCAGTCCGAAGGTGGTGATTTTCATAGGGGACCATCTAAATACTAATCTGTAACATTCCTGAAAATTTCATTGAAATCGGATGGAAAATGTAGAAGTTATGGCCGTTACAAGGAATTCACGTTTGCGCATGCGCAGTGGCTACTATTAGTGCGAAGGTGATTATTTTCAGAGGGGACCATCTAAATACTAATCTGTAACATCCCTGAAAATTTCATCGAAATCGGATGGAAAATGTAGAAGTTATGGCCGTTACAAGGAATTCACGTTTGCGCATGCGCAGTCGCTTCTATCAGTCCGGGGATGATGATGTTCATAGGGGACCATCTAAATACTAATCTGTAACATTCCTGAAAATTTCATTGAAATCGGATGGAAAATGTAGAAGTTATGGCTGTTACAAGGAATTCACGTTTGCGCATGCGCAGTCGCTTCTATCAGTCCGGGGATGATGATTTTCATAGGGGACCGTCTACAAACCAACCCGCACAATCCCTTAAAATTTCATTGAAATCGGACAATAACTTCGTATAGTTATGCGCGTTACAAGGAAATCATGACAGACAGACAGACAGACAGACACTGAACCAAAATTGTTCAGAAAGGTCTAAAACGCAAAATGCGAGTGAAATTTTTTATTTTGGAGAACTTTTTTTTTTCGTCCTTGAAAAGTGAAAACAAAGCTTCCGCTACCTTGGTAGACTCGGAAGCAATAGAAACACGCGGTTGAGTTTGAGGAGTAGGTAATATAAGTAGGCTCGAAGGAACGAATTGTTATGATAAATTTCACAATAATCATGCATTTATCATTGTTGATCGTCTTGATTGTAATAGTCGTTTCCGAAAATTTAACATCAGGTTTCTTAAATTGAGGAAATTACTTAATAGATGCGATACGTTCACTCGAGAGGGTAGAGCTGGACTTTGTGCCAGTCTTTTGCAAACGTAGGTGGCTCGCCCCGTCCATCGAACTAAGAACTTCCAGCATTCAGGCGGAGGGGAATGAGCTAGGCTTAAATTTGTCTTCTAGGGATGAAAAACATCACTTCCACTACCCAAAAACGTTCCTAACTCAAAAATGACATTTTCGGACTTGTATTCCTCTTCTAGGATAAGTACGTGCGATTTGTTCTTAAACTTAAGGAAGAACTTATATTAGCTGCTTCAGTTTGTTGATCGAGTCTGTTTCTTCTTCTTATGAGAAAGTAATGTGAGAGGAGCATTTCTTCTTAAACTTAAGGAAGAACTTACATAGATTAGCTGCTTCAGTTTTTCGGTCAAGTCTGTTTCTTCTTCTTATGAGAAAGTAGTGTGGGAGGAGCATTTCTTCTAAAACATCAGGTACCTAGGTGGAAATTATCCTCAGTTTATTGTTCGAGTCTTTTTCTTCTTTTTATGAGAAAGTAGTGTGAAACTTGCATTTCTTATAAAACATTAGGTATGTAGAAATCTTCTTCAGTTCGTTGATCGAGTCTGTTTCTTCTTCTTGCGAGGAAATAGTGTGAGACTTTGGCATTGATACAAGAATAAGAAATATCTTTTCAATAAAAACCTTTTTAACAAAAAATGGACCGACCTCAAAAATTATGTCCGTAAACACCAAACATATTGTTTAGTAATGCATGCATTCCAGGGGACGTCCCATTGGATAAGCATTAGATCAGTTAAACCAGTTGTTAAGTGATAAAACTGTTTCACTCGATGTAATTTATTTATTACTTTAGGGAAGAAATACTACCCCCCCCCCCACCATTATCCACCTTAACATTTCTAGCGGCATGGGAGCCTCGAATCTGAGGAGCATTTTAAAATCCATGATCTACGATACCCAACATGCGAATTCGAGTTCACCCCCCCCCCCCCCCCCACCACATCCCAGTCTGGCACCAAAGCGGAAATACGTCGTAACTTTCATCTGTTGGTTTTGGTAGGCAGTCCGTCGAAGTTCACATCCGTATTCAAGGTGAACCACAAAAAAAAAAAAAAAAAAAAAAAAAAAAAAAAAACACGAAATAAGCGGTTTATGGCATCATGGCACCATGTCCTGGCACCATGGTGGCACCACTATTAGTTCCATGGTGGTACAGAGAATAATTCATGAAAATCCGGAGGTATAATGAGAATTTTTCCTCAATTTCAAAGCTTGGGTACAATGAGTAAGCAGTAAAGGAACTGAAATAATGAAAAATCAGATATTTTGTGAATATTATCCGCCCACTCACCTCCTCCCCTTGCGAATTTTGGTACTCTGGTAAAATCATGTACAACTTGGAAGTTATTTGAGTCAAACAAAAAAAGAAACACGCAAATCGGTTGGAAATTGAGGCCTGGGCAAAGTTTACAAGATTATACACGCAAACGCACGTTTTTTAAGCATTAACCCCCCCTTTCCCCCTCTTAAAAAGCAAAATCCAAAATTCCGGCGCCGTAGTGCACAACTAGATAGTATTCCGCGTCAAACGAAAAAAGAACCACAAAAATCGTTTGAGAACTGAGGCCTGGGCAGAGTACACAAGATTATGCCCAAAAACGCACATTTTTCGAGCATTAACCCCCCCTTTCCTCCCCTTAAAAGGCAAAATTCGAAATTCCGGCGACGTAGTGCACAACTAGATAGTTTTCCGCGACGAACAAAAAAAGAATCAGGAAAATTGGTTGAGAACTAAGGCCTGTGCAGAGTACACAAGATTTTGTCACACACACACACACACACACACACACACACATACACACACACACACAGACATACACCTATGGTTTTTTTCGCGGATTTGGATTCAGAATGGTCTAAAACGGATTACTGTGTGGTTATTTTTTTTTCTCTGTTGAGTGTTGTCTTCCTTCACCCCAGATCGATCGCATAAGGACGCCCAAGTCTTACTGTGGGACGTCCTAAAAAGGGAAAAATAATAATCTTAGTGAAAACGTACTTAACGTAGTAGGTTGTTGGACATAGATATCTAATCAACAGATGGTATGTTGGAATAGATACTCATCTGTAGATTCTATCATCTAGTTGCTATCTAGATAGATAGGTAGATAGGTACACATTGAAGTCGCCGCCGTGCCCATCTGCAGACACAAACTAACCACCTTCCTTACTCGATGATCTGGTTACCATTACAAGAGTGAATACCATTGAGTGACAATGTGCTCCCCAAACTATCAGGTACCTAGTAAGTCTCTGCTGCTATATAAGTATGATAGTAAGTGTGAACCTCCCTAGGAAAAGTTGTGACGAGTATTTGAGACTTTATTATTATAGGAGACAGTTTAATATATTGGTGGACATATTTTAATGTAGCTACGTACCGTCGGAAGCGTTGTTACCTAATTAACATTTAACACCTCCCACAATTTTACAAATATTTACGTTCATACTCGGTGTGGAAGCATGTTTGTAGTATGGGAGGTATGTATATTTGCGAAAAAGAATGATATGTTGGTGAGTAGAAGATCTTGAAGAAGTTTGTGTCTACAGATGGGCACGGCGGCGACTTCAATGCGTACCTATCTATCTAGATAGCAACTAGATGATAGAATCTACAGATGAGTATCTATTCCAACAAACCATCTGTTGATTAGATATCTATGTCCAACAACCTACTACATCAAGTACGTTTTCACTGAGATTATTATTTTTCCCTTTTTGGTGTTTACGGACATAATTTTTGAGGTCGGTCCATTTTTTTGTTGAAAAGGTTTTTATTTTATTATTTTTCAATTTTATATTATTTTTTATTTTTCACTTTTTAGTGGTCTTCAATTTAAATCTGAAATTAATTTACCCGCAGTTTATCGATCTGTTAATGTGGATCTGTTTCCATACTGTGAATTATTTCAGTAAGGTGAACCAGACGCCTTAGGGTGGACCACATTCTGTAATCCGGATCAGTTTCCACATGTATAGATGACTTTCCGTTTTTGGATCAGTTTCAGGAGGTATTTGGTTCACTTTGCTACTTAGCAATCTACTCTCATATCCCCTAACTGTTCGACGTCCCTCATATTTGGTACGGCTATTCAGTTCCGACAATCTCCTATACCATTACCTACCCAACTATATTATGAATGACGAGGAAGCTATGTGCTACACCCACTTGGTAGAATACCCTCTCATCACCTAGTTGTCCTAAAATCCCTCATATTTGGTAAGGCACTATTCAGTTCCGACAATCTCCTATACCATTACCTACCCAACTGTTTTATGGATGACGAGGAAGCTATGTGCTACACCCACTTGGTAGAATACCCTCTCATCACCTAGTTGTACTATAATTCCTCATATTTGGTACAGCACTATTCAGTTCCGACAATCTGCTATACCATTACCTACCCAACTGTTTTATGGATGACGAGGAAGCTATGTGCTATACCCACTTGGTAGAATACCTAACTAACAGTACTATAATTATCCCTCATACGTATATGGTAGGAAAACTCACATATTCGAGCATTGATAAACACGATTGATATGGCTCATGCAGGTTCTGAGCGAATAGCCCACTATAATTTCCCCCTTTCTCATCCCCCGCAGCACCTTTTAGTTATCGGAACCCCCCTCATATAGCATACCATTTTGAAGCTTACAGTCAGACCTTCAATTTGGCTATACACAAATAGTCCGTTATCGGCACAGTCGGAAGTCACAGGGGAAGAAGAGTGAATGCGGACCAATATTCCCGAAAACGAGAACCACGTTTTTCAACTTCTTTCACAAATTTTCGATACTTCTTACGAAGCGAAATGAAATCTGTTTGAAATGGGACCACCACGGATACTGGTAGAACACATTTCAAAAAGAATCAGGCAGATTGGTACCAGAATAAAGAAATGCAAGGTGTTCAGACATACAAAAAAAAAAAAAAAAAAAAATCGTCGTCCCACGACAACCCGAATTGAGTACCTCCTCTTTCGCGCGCCTTCGGCGCGTTGAAGTCGGTCAAAAATTGAACTCCGATGTATTACGAGTATAACTGCTGAAGATTAATTTGCGCTATTTTGATTGACAGAATACTCGACAAAGATCAAGCTGAAGGACACTCCAACTTGTGAATACAACGGAAAGAAGTATCTGTACGGGGAGAAGATGTACACTGGTCCCAATACGCCTAAACACGATAAATGTAAAATTTGCGTCTGCGACGAAGGTTTCAATGGTAAGTTTCTACACATCAATGTTGGTAAGCTTATGTCCTTATCCTCATGCTCCTTATAGGAACCAGTCATTTGTTTTTGAGATCTTTCCATCGATGCAACGCGTATGAAAAATCAGAAAAATCATCTTACCTATGGAAAAAAAACCTTCTTACAGGCAATTTTAAATGGAATCTAATTCAACCCAAAACTTACTGTTGAAGATGTGATCAATTTGATTGATTGATAATTTTCTATTAACAATTGCGAGTATGATAGACAAATCTCGAGCTGACGTCAATCAATTTGTTGAATGAATGAATGAATGAATGAAAGACATGTTTATTTTTACAATTAGGACAATATTATTCATACATGATATGCTTTGGGTCATCAAGACCCGTCAGCAGAGGTTCCGTTGATATTCCTAACACATTATTGATTCATTGTAAATACACATATCACTCAATATTGTTATTATTATTATTCTTATTATTTTATTTATTTGACGTTGGAGGAAGGAACATGGAGGTATATTAGGTACATTGTTTTAGTTATACTAACAAATTATTCCTGCTCTTATTTACAATTTCATCATCATTAACATTGTTATTATTATTTACATCATTATTTATTAATGTTATTATTGCCTTTCACCCATTTTTTTTGGTTTATTGTTTTAAATATAATTAAATTCAGTTATCAGGAATTGCCTGTATTTCCATGCAATTCTTACGAATTTGCAGAGTGGAGACCAATCAGGTCCATTTAACCGGTCAAGGAATTCTCCCCTGGTTAATGATAGGCGCCCAAAACATTCCAGCCGAGCATAAGCTAAAATTGGACATTCAGCCACGAAATGCTCCACGGTCTCATTAACCGCCAGGTTACATAGCGAGCAAAGGAAGGAACTGCGGTTCCTTAGCCATGGCTGCCAATTGACGTTGAGCAGTTCTCCTCGGCACCTAGCTATTATCATGGCATCATAAGGGGTCCTCTTTTCCACGTAGTCAACATTCCAATCGAGGTGTCGGTAGATCAGGTGGTATTGAGCGTTATTTGCCTTGTCTCTGAGGGACTGCAAGAAGGTTGCCCGCTGCCTACATAGCACTTCCTTCATTAAACCCTTCAAGTGCTTCGGATCGAAGGCTGCAGTAGTGGCCATCGTTGATACCTCAGAGAGCATCTCACTCCACACCCTCGCCCAGTCAATATTCCTCCTTATCACTTCGAGAGCTGATACTCTTGTGAATCGGTTGTCTGGCTGTTGTAACACTTTTAATAAGTATTTTCCATTGATCTCCAGGGTGTGTAGAAAGACTGGCTCTTGTTTGGTTTCATTGTACACGATATAGTTCGGGGAGTTCATGGGTAGTCGAAGGAGTTTTTTTTAGGAACAATCTTTTTATTTTCTCCACCGCCTCAAACCGCATACAACCCCAGTACTGAGCACCATAACCGACCGTTGCCATCACTACGGAGGTGAAAACTTTCATCTTGACCTCGGAGGGAATATCAGGTGCAGAGAACAAAGCTCCCCAAACCGAGTTGATTCCCGCACGTGCCACCCTGGCCTTTTCCTCAAAATGGCCATTCAGCCGCAAGTTGAAGGAAACCGAAATGCCCAAGTACTTGTACGTTCCAACCACTTCGACAGGTTGATCACCAAGCGTCCATTTCTCGTTTTTCGCCAGTTTACCCCCATTTGCTCTGAACACCACTATTTTCGACTTTGCCAGGTTAACCTCCAGATTCCAAACATCCACATAGTCCTTCAGCCGATTGATCATAACCTGTAAAGCTCCGGGGGAATCTGCAATCAAGACCACGTCGTCGGCAAACATCAATGCATTGATTCGCTTGGCTCCAATCTGCACACCTCCCTCAACAAAATCTCCAAGGTCGTTCAAGAACAGTGCAAACACCGTCGGACTAAGAGGACATCCCTGCTTTACTCCCGAATCGGTGTCGAAAGAGCCCGATACATGTCCGCCTACCCAGACTCTTGCAGTAGTATCAGAGTATAACTGGGAGATTGCTGCTACGAACTTCGAGGATACTCCCACTGTGTGAAGTTTGTATATAAGCGCATGCCTCTGAACGCTGTCAAAGGCAGCTTTTAGATCGACGAAGAAACAGTATGTCTTTTTCCGTTGGGCAAACCTGATGTGGATTATATTTGTTAGGGTAAACAAATTGTCCGCCGTAGAATACCCTCTTCGGAATCCCGCTTGTTCCTCACAAAGAATATTTCTATTCTCGGCCCAATCCGCCAATCTCGTTGCCAATATACCCGAGTAAATTTTTAGATCGGTGTCTATGCACGAGATACCACGGAAGTTCGCTGGATCCGATCTATCACCTTTCTTGTGGATAGGGAAAACTAAGGAACGATGAAAACTGTCTGGTAGCCGATCCCCACTGTAGAAAGAGTTCAAATTTTTCAGCAGCACACACAAGAGTTCATCAGGAGCGTTAATGTAGAATTCAAAAGGGATTCGGTCCTCTCCCGGGGTTTTATTCTTTTTCACGGAAGACAAATAGTTTTTAAGTTCTACGAAGGAGAGGTCAACGTCAAGTTTGTTAACCTCAATGCGGGGTGGGGCATAAGAGATCAATGATGATCGTATTGGTGGGTTGTATAATCCGGCAAAGTGGCTCCTCCATTCGTGTACGTCTATTCGCGCTGAAGCATTCCTCTCATGCAGCTTCAATCTGTTGTTCACAATCCAATCCTCTCAATGCAACAATCAATTTGTTGTTCACACTAATCTCAGCTCATTTTTGACGCGGTTTCGGCAATTTTCTTCTTTTTTGATCCTCTCGGGGTATCAAGTGTTGACGTCAAGTGATGTTGTCCAGGATCGCTGACGGAGCCCTGGTGCAGGAGGACATCGTGCGACATGTACCTCCACTACTTGAGCTACATCAAGGACGGCTGCCTCCCAACCTACTACACCCCGGACGATTGTTGTCCCGTCCCGATATTCAGATGCCGTAAGTCCTCCATCGAGCAACTAATTCAGAGCCTTTAAAATGGCAGACTAGAATTTTGGAAAAAATATTTGTTTTGAGTCAGATTTCCAAAAATGAGTTTCTCATGCAGGTACTAAGTTGATAAGTACTGTAACAGGGTGTCTAGCGATTCCCCGAGTTTTCCAGGGTCAATATTCGATTTTTTACAGGGTTCTCAATCATTTAAAATGTAAATAAACGTGATCATAATTTCTTGAAATTCGGGTTTCAAGGATTATTTTGAAATGAAGAAGCATTACAAATGTAGGCAGTGGTTTATCTCAAAACATCTATCTACAACTACCTATCACACCGAGGCGATAATTTTCATCTACACTCCAATCCACACAATCCCTAAAACTGTCATCGAAATTGGATGGAAACTGTAGAAGTGACTATCAGTTAGAGGGTAATAATTTTCATAGGGGACCATCTGCAACCCTATTCGCTCAGTTCCTCAATATTTACCCAAAATCAAAGAATAACTTCAAACGCGGTTACAAAGATTTCATGAGAGACTCCGATTGTTGGATAAAGTAGAGAATTGGCAATAAATCATTCAAACTTGTTGGTTTACTCGAGAGAAATAACCACTTCGAAGGCTCATATCTACCTCCAATTCTTGAAAAAATTCGTGATAGGAGGTTGAAAACACCGAAACTTGTTGGTTTACTCGAGAGAAATAACCACTTCGAAGGCTCATATCTACCTCCAATTCTTGAAAAAATTCGTGATAGGAGGTTGAAAACACCGAAACTTGTTGGTTTACTCGAGAGAAATAACCACTTCGAAGGCTCATATCTACCTCCAATTCTTGAAAAAATTCGTGATAGGAGGTTGAAAACACCGAAACTTGTTGGTTTACTCGAGAGAAATAACCACTTCAAAGGCTCATTTCCACCTCCAATTCTTGAAAAAAGTCGTGATAGGAGGTTGAAAATACCGAAACTTTGCTTCAGAGTCTACCAAGGTAGGTAGCGGAACCTTTTTTTCCACTTTTCAAGGTTGAACAGTGGTGTTTTTTGAAGGTTGTTTGTATTTTCGAATTGAGTTTCATGTTCAGGAAAGGTCTAAAACGTGGAATGTTGGTTTTGGAGGACTTTTTTTCCACCTCCCTAAAAGAAAAACAACGCTTTCTCACTGGTTTACTCGGAAGCAAAATAATTTTTTTGAAGCCACTTTCAACATTTTGGGGAACCCCTTCGTGAAACCCTAATGATCTGCCAGTCTTCGGGCAAAAGGACAAATATTGAATGATTTTGTAACAATTCAACAGTTCAATTTACAATGTTCTAATTTTCATTAACTTTTTCAGCTAAAGAAACCGACTTGGTCATTACACCCAAAAACGCAGCTATCGACGAAAACAACAAAGGTAATACTTAAAGAGGCATATAGAAAATTTATTAAAACCAAATGAATATAAAAATGCCAACAGAAGAGAATATTTTTGAGAATTATGGGAGGAATCGGGGAACATGGAGGGAGTTTTGTTTTCAACGGATGAAAAATGTTCTTAGGTCTCAAGAATACAAACCCAAAATTTGTTCTGATGATTTCGCTCATGGCTTCCCATTGCATCACCAATGAGAACCCTTGGGTTGGGACGAGGGGGGCGATGAGAGCCCTGGACGTACAAAAACGCTCGCTCCCGGCGGTGAGATTTGAACCCACGACCCCCGGAGAAGTCGGTCCAATTCCCACCATCAAAGAACGCGCGCCTCAGCGACCATGGCTACACCGGACCCCTCGATGGTATTTATGCCCGAGGGTGGTCCGATAGGTACTTATCAATGCCTACAAAAGAGAAATGAAATTTATTCAAAAGTGGCGATTTATTTCACAACACAGTCGATACATTTGACACGGAGGTCTTCAAAGTAGGTGGCTCCTCATTCAACTCAAATTTCTGCCCGGTTAATCACTTTTTCAAGTTTGGAAACCTAAAGAAGTCGCATGGGGTCAAATCTGGAGAGTGGGGTGGATGGGGTAGTTGGAATTAGGTAATTGAGGTTATCGGGTAATCCTCGCGGAATTTCTGTGACTTTCTAGCTGGATACACAAAAGGCGGAAAGTGCGTGGAAAGCAGAAAGACGGAATGTTAAATGACTGATAGTTTGAACAACATTTGATTATGGTGGCCGCCATTTTGTTAAAAGGTTGCGCGGTAGAAATTTCCATACTGTTTCCATCGAGTCTGTGAAGCTGGGTTCACATGGGGCAGTTGACGCGTCTAGCCGCCTGTGGCTAGCTGCCTAGAGGTTCAATCTGTCAAAGCTCTGCACACGCGCTGGAAGTGACAACAGTCAGGAGTCGACAACGATCCAATTTTTGTGAAATCCATCCACCTCAGAGACCACTCATGTGAATACACTACCATGGAAGAAGATAGGTCTCCTTCCATAGGTCTAGAAGATCTTCTTCCATTACACTGTGTCTGTACAGCTGGACTGGGAAGTGGAACTGAGTATCAACTTATTATCTACGTACCGTATTCGAGAATCCGTCGTAACCAGCAAGTCGAGTAGAGGAGGCGAGCGCTTTCAATGTAAAGACATCATCTTCAGGCCGTCGAGAGAGTACTCTCGCCTCCTGTACTCGACTTGCTGGTTACGACGGATTCTCCAATACGGTACGTAGATAATAATTGTATTCTTATAACTAGCGGAACTAACCCTATTCATTTAATATGAGTATCAACTTGTTTCGATGTTGTGTTCTTGAGCTACAACGAAAAATGGTCTTTTCCTTGAAATCTTATTCTTCCTTCTTATTTGTTGTTTAACACTCTTTGTTGGAAATAGGCAGTGTTGTGATCAGCTGCCTCTTCGCATTTCTGTCCATTCGCTTCCTTAGCTCAGTGGTAGGAGCTCCGATTCAGAATCGAAACGATAGGTCGATCCCCGGTCGAGGGAAGTTAATTTTTGATGACTCAACAGTAGGTAGCTACTCGTACTTCCTCAATGGGTCCGTTGTGATGTGTCTGCGGCCCCTTAGCTGTTCCTATTATTGTTGTTTTGGTTTATTATTTTCAATAATAAGCCTTTGGAATCGAGCAAGAAAAAAAAATTTTAACCCCCCCTCAAAATTTGATGTTTTACGTTTCAAGGTACGTAGAATACGAAAATCGAATAAAAAAATTTCCGTCCGTCCGCCGTACGCGGCACTTTTCTTAGCAACACTGGACCGATTTGGTTCAAATTCGGTATATGGGCTCCATTTGGGGTCTAGTTGTGCCGCGAAGCTTTTGGTTGATGTAGGTCACTTCTAAGGGGTGAAAATTAAGGGTTGAAATTTTCAAGAGTGCCCTAGCTCGAAAACTCTCGAAATAAAGGTATCGTTTTTTCACCAATTTTAAATAGTATTGAATTTTTAAAAATTTTTGAGACCACCCGGAGCTCTGTAGGACAAACCGTTCGGTCCCTACGAGTACTTGAAGGTTTTCCTTCGATAAAACAGAATCATGAGTGTGAATCGCAAAAGAGGTCTAATCTCCATTCAAATTTTATCGGACTAAAATGCGATCGCTGTTCATTTCTTCGATTTGTATACAGTTTTGCCTTCTGCGTAACCAGTAATCAAATTTCCATATCAAGCTTTCTATTTTTCCAATCGAGTGTGAAGCGTTTAGTTCTTTCTAATAAACTTGATTGTGAAGGTGTGAAGCCAGTATGGTGTGGTAGGTAGTACCTAGCTGGTAGGTAAAAAAAAGTTGGTAGGTAAAAAAAATGTTGGTGGGTAAAAAACGCTGCAAATCATTGCTCAAAGGCTTCTTCACTCTTCAGATCACTGATCAGCTGAGTGAGCTCCGAAGCCATTTTCAATCCTATTGAATGGAAGTGCTCTTCCAGGCGTCTCCAGCATTCGAGGAGATCTTCTTCACTCCTCAGATCACTGATCAGCTGAGTGAGCTCCAAAGCCATTTTCAATCCTATTGAATGGAAGTGCTCTTCCAGGCGTCTCCAGCATTCGAGGAGATCTTCTTCACTCCTCAGATCACTGATCAGCTGAGTGAGCTCCAAAGCCATTTTCAACCCTATTGAATGGAAGTGCTCTCCCAGGCGTCTCCAGCATTCGAGGAGATCTTCTTCACTCCTCAGATCACTGATCAGCTGAGTGAGCTCCGAAGCCATTGCTCAAAGCTCACTCAGCTGATCAGTGATCTGATGAGTGAAGAAGATCTTCTCGAATGCTGGAGACGCCTGGAAGAGCACTGATCAGCTGAGTGAGCTCCGAAGCCATTTTCAATCCTATTGAACGCAGGAAGCTGAAATTTGAGAGGGAAGGTCAAGGGAGAATACAGATGGTGGTAGGTGCTATTGATGGAGAACCAGTGATCTATACAGAAGGGTGATCTATACAGAAAATAATAAACCTTTGAGCAATGATTTGCAGCGTTTTTTGTTCTGTTTTACCTGCGAGTTCGGACGATTTTCCTCTAATTTTTAGTGCAAGTTTTATAGTTTTCCCGAGAGCAGTGTATCTCGCATTTGACTTACCAAAATAAAGTTTTAAGAAAGGTAACTTGTGATCTATCATTTTATAGAGTACCTCATACTCTTTCTTCTTCATTTCTCTTCCAATCATGTTTCTTGAATTCTTTCCTTTTGTGTTGCAAATTGAGATCATGAGAGTGGGAATTGACCACCCTTGGTAGGCAGTACCGATAATGGAACTGTACCAGTAATTTGGAACAGTTACATCTTTGACACTGTAACTATTCCAAGGAAATACATGAACCAACACAAGCCTAACCCCAAGGCTCAGTCATCGTTAAAAAACGCGACAAAAAATCGCCTACTGCTTTCAGTGCAACCTCTAGGTGGTGAAGAAAAACACATGGGCCTACTGATGGTCTCAAGTTATTGGAATTCACATCTTCCAACACTACTTCATGTTTTGAATAAGTGAAAAGCAAATTAGAGACGAACCACTGTAGATGAACAGAAGGACGAGAAAATTAAACTTCATGAGACAAACCACTATCAGACAGAAAGACAAGAAAACATACGTTAGCAACTAGAAATACATCGGAAAAATACGATGGAGTAACTGTTATCATGCCTGGGGGAGGGGAAGCGTTACGAGCTCGAGTGGCCGTGAATAGTACTTCTTAACTCTGTTCTCCACCTAAAGAGAACACTACTGTCACGATAAAGGAAAAAGGTGCACGCATTGGCCCATTGAAGTAAGCTTTCCTCTATCTTCTTCCATGCTAACCCTCTCAACTGTTTTTCTCATCAATCTGTCTTACCATTTTCTGCTTTTGTTCTGCCCCATGTGAAGGCAGCTTCACACTACCTGCTGGAAAGCCGAGAGAAGTGTGTTCCAAGAGCAACGTGGGTACCGCAAGGCTCCAGTTTTCACCATAATGCTCACGTTTTTTTTCTGTATCTATTATTCAAATGGGGAATTTGCCTCACATTTTTTTTTCGAATGAGGGTTTATTTTTATGGAATAAATGTGGTGGCAATGTGTAAGAGGCAGCCATGTTTGAAACGTAACGGATATTCTACCAATCTGAATTCAAAGGAGGTTCTGTGGCGCTTACCACAGAAGCGGAACATACACGAACTTTTAGCTTACAAAGGATTAACACAAGAGTGCGCCACGAACTGGCAGGAAGAACCCAGACACAAAAATGACCAAAAGAAACAATATTACTCACTTTTTTACAATACGATTCTACCTACTAGTTTATCAACCATTATTAGTCTTCATCTTCTCTTATTTAGTTTCAAGATTTGAATCACATTATTCGAGTAGCCATTTCACTGGATCGTTTTGTGTGGCGGTGCTAGAACTCTGTCTGTTGTCGGAGTTGTTTTCGCGTCATTATTTTTTTTCGTATGACGTCAACAATATTCCTTGATTTTCGCGGTGTTTTGTAACAGAGGCTTCACTTGTTTAGGCATTTTCTCCTATGATAATTTTTTCCCCTTGGTTATTCCTAGTGTTAAACGTAATTCTAGGCAAATTCCCCATTTTTTCGAGTCGATATATTCGAGTGTATTGTCTGTTTTACTAGCAGTTTCCCACATTTCCTCAACCACTCGAGCGTATTTGGTAGGTCAGTAACGAGAGTAACAATTATTGCAACGTCTGACTGGCTGTAACACCTAGGATTCAGAGGCTTACATTATATTCAACAAAATTAACTTCTCTTCATTTCAGATCTGAAATGTAAGTTTGGGAACTTGGAGATGCAGATCGGGCAGATGCTTTCACGAGGGAAAGAATCAGGAGAAGAGTGCGTGGAGTGCTCCTGCAACACACCTCCGCACCCCACGTGTGTGATGAACGCAGTCTGCGAGACCAAAAGGAGAACCGACTTCACCGCCGAATAGTTTAATTAAAAAATACAAAAGTAGTTTTGCGTCTCATTTTCCCAGTTGTACCTCAAGGTGAAATTAATGATACATGAAAAACGCTGCAAATTATTACATAACTGTTTATTATTTCTCCAAGATCACCCGTCAGGAAAGAACTAGGCTTTGCCATTATTAGCACCTATCACCAAACCATTTTAGTCCCTATGTGTGGGAGTGACTTGAAATTCTAATAACAAAAAAGATCGTAGTTGCGATCGATTTACTCGGCTTGATCTCCGATCATACCATTTGAGCTATCTCGTATCCCATTGGCGGATGATTTCTTGCTTCGTTTCAACCACGGTAGGTAGAACACACGGTAGGGGTCACCAAAAAGGGGCGTGGCAAGCGTGACGTCAGCGCGAGACCACCGTCCGAACTCTTCCTTCGGTAAACATACAGCCAGCCCCCGGTTTTTTATTTGATTTTTGAGGAATCTGGTCTATCAAATGTGATGTGCGGACTTTTCATTATCTCAATGGATACCTCCAGAATATCTATGAGGAGGATAACGGTAAAATCGAGGAGGTTCCTATTCAAAGGATGAAGTTATACGAGGGTGGATCAAATATAAACGGGACTTTATTTTTTTTTAAATTTTATTTGTTAGAAAATAAAAATCGGGTATATGTCACTTTTCTACATAGTCTCCTGCTTTTGTGACACATTTTTCCCAGCGAATAGGAAGTTTTTAATCCCAGCATCAAAAAACGATGAAGGTTGCGTCTGAAGCCAATTGCGCACGAACCCCTCAACCCCCTCGAATCACTGTCCGCCTAGGGCTTCTTTAAATGGCCCAAACAAGTGAAAATCACAGGACGATAGGTCAGTGCTGTAGGGAGGATGATCAAGTGGAGTCCAATGCATTTCTTCCAATTTTTGAACAGTTAGAGCTGCAGTATGGGGCCTTGCATTGTCGTGGAGGAGGATGACGTCACGAATTGGTTGATTCCGTCTTTTGCTGCAATATGCAGCCCTCACCTGAGTCAGTAGCTCACAATAGTAGGCAGCATTGATTGTTCTTCGCAAATGCAAAAAATCAATGAGCAAATCGCCTCGATAGTCGAAAAAAACAGTTGCAAGGACCTTGCCAGCAGACAGTCGAGTTTTTGCTTTCACTGGGGCTGTCTCCCCCTTCCTCCGCCACTCCATACTGGCTTGCTTCGATTCGGGTGTGTAATGATGGACCCATGTTTCGTCGCAGGTGACGATGCTAGCCAAAAATGCTTCCCCTTCTTCCTCAAACCTTGCAAAAAGCCTCTGACAGACCTCCAAACGTCTCAACTTCTGATCTGCAGTCAAAAGGCGAGGGACTCATCTGGCACACACTTTACGGAATCCTAGGTGCTCTGTAATGATCGTTTGGCAGCTCCCATAACTTACCCCTACCTGCTCAGCGATTTCGGAGACAGTCACACGTCGATCATCTTCAAGAATGTCACGAACCGCTTGAATGTTCTCATCCGTAATGCTGCTCCGGGGACGACGATCGTGTTCCTCATTCTCTACTCGTTCTCTTCCCTCCAGAAACTCTTTGTGCCAGGCAAACACACGGGTCCTAGAGAGGGTTTGGTCCCCGAACTGGGCAGTCAACCTTTGAAAAATTTCCGAAGGTTTGACTCTTTCACGGGTAAGAAATTTTATGATAATTCGTTGCTCAATGGAAACGGGCACCTTTTGTTCAGACATCGCGATAACTACTCATGAAAGGTTGTAAAGGGGGAGACGCCCCCCTCATCCACCTTCTAATGAACCTGTTCAAACAATCTCGAAGTGACGGGCCCGCTTCTGTCAACCGTCGGCGCTCAGAGGTCAGAGTCCCGTTTATATTTGATCCACCCTCGTATATGGGAAAAAGTAGAACACATTTATTGAAGGGCCGACACCAATAATTTATTAAGTAGTACTTCTAAGTAAGTAAAAATGTAAATTATGATATAGGAGTATGAACAAAACTCTTGACTTAGGTGTGACATTATGTACATGTGTAATGAACAAAAATACGTTAATTTATTATTTTATCATTTTTTTTAGACAATTTTCTTTTATCTGACGACACACACCTGCGGTTCCCTTCCCGCTGTTTCCTTAGTTTTTCTTCTTTTATTTTACTTAATATTCAATCATTTCAAGCAAAAAAAGTACGAGTTCGGACGAAGTAAGTTGCTAAGTACCCATCAATGTCAGGGTATGATTCATGAATTAAATCTATCAAGATTTTTAATACCTTCGGACATTTGTTTATAAATTGGCCGTGAAAGTTTGTAAATTCTGATTCCATTTTTAAAACATTTCTCAAGAAAAAATCAGATGGCTTGATCAAGAACCCTCTAGAGATCATATCAGAATGGGGAGATTTTCTTGTGGATACCGTAAATATGTGCCTTTTCCGGATATTCCTTCTTCATTCTGAATGCTAGGTACCCTGCTAACATTTCCACGATCTCCAACTTCTCTTCTACACCTTCACTGGTAGTAGATTCCTCCGATTCGTCTACTATTTGTAAAAGAATTTAATCCACGTCAATACCGAAATTTTCCTCGATAAGCTCTCATTTCTTCATTCTTCGGAAAAGATTGGAAGTGAAATCCGTTCTCTTTTTGATGCCGACTATGATTTGAACATTCCGCAACAGCACAACAAACCATTTTGATATTTATGAACACTTCAAAACACTCGTTAGGATGCACACGAAGCAACTGAGCTGCAAACGCAATACAAAATCATAGACGAACAAATGAACGTGGTCTCGCCGTGACGTCAGTCCTCGGGGAATCCCCAACCACCCCACCCATTGACCCCTACTGTCTGTTTTACCTACCGTGGTTTCAACAGTCTTTGAAGTTCCTGTTCCAAGGGACGTCGAACCCTAGCAGGGATGAACCTTGAATGGCTCTTCCCTATGGGGTGGTGTACTCTAGCGGCGTTTTGATAAACTATTAACCAATTCCCGAAATATTGTACTTGTCTGAGTGAGAGCCTTTGAGGACTCCCCATTCTACCACCCGAGTGTCTCAGGCTCTCTCATCTTGATAAGAAATCAGCCAACTAGAGAAACCATTACATTTACAAAGAGTGGAATAAATGCAAGAATACACTACTTCCGAATTAAAATATTTACAGCTTTAATTAGTCGTCTAATGAGAGAAAAAAATCACCATTTGTGGATAAACAACGATCATTCGTCATCGAATTTCGATTTTACAACCAGAGTTTACAAGAATCACAAGACCTTCCTGAGTAGACTTGACCTACTTCACTTCTTACTTCCTTTCCCACGTCCTCCACCTCGAGGCTTCGATCCAGCGGAAGACTCCTTCTTCTTCTTCTTTGGCTCCTTTGAACTCTCAGCTTTGGTTTTCTTTTTGACCTGGAAATTATTACAAGATATTACTGTTACATTCTTCAAAAAAGTACTTGCCAAAACCCTACAGCTCACAACCATGGAAAAATTCTCTCTTCATTTTGGTGACCAGTTAACTTGCATTGCTGGACTGTTCTAGAGAATTCCATTTCACATAACGGCCGCACTGAGCGCTGAACTCCAAACTCCATTTCCAAAAGTGCAGTCTGGGGTACGCCCGCTCGTCTCCTCGTTCAATTGATAATTTCCCTCAATTTTAGATTCTGGAATCTCAAGTCAAATCCTACAACAGGGCCCTAGAATAACGTTTAACGCCAGGAATACCCAAGAGGAAAAATTACCGTAGAAGAAAATGCCTAACAAACGTCAAAAAACACAGCGAAGATCGAGGAAAACTGACTGTCACTCCCCGGGGTTCTTCCAGCAAAACTGTGCTCTGGCAAAGCGTAAAAGGAGTTTTGGCAAATAGTGTCAGAGAATGTCAACAGGTAGAGTCGTAGGCGCCCTCGTGTCCACATGAAATGATCCTCTCAAATAATGTGATTCAAATACCGAAAACTAACTAATACAGGAACTAATTAAGAGAAGATGAAGACTAATAATGCTTGATAAACTAATAGGTAGCATTGTATTGTAAAAAAGAGCGAGTGAAATTCCTTCTTTTGGTCACTTTTGTGTTAAATCATGTAAGCTAATGGGTTCATGTACGCTTTCAGAGGTAGCATTTCTGTTAAGAGGCAGCTAGTCAGATTGCCACCACATTTAAAATTTCCATCTTCCTTAAATTCTCTAAATGTTTGGATACGTTTTCGAGCAGCAAACTATGGTTTTCTTCCATATCAGTAAACCCTCTTCCGAAAAAAAAATAAAAAATTGTGAGGCATATTCCCCACTAGATTTATTTACTATTACCAGAAGAAAACTATAGTGTGCTGTTCGAAAACGCATCCAAAACAATAAGAGAATTTAAGGAAGATGGAAATTCCAAATGTAGTGGCAATTTGAATGTGGCCATGTTGTGACTTGAGGAGTTTCCACTTACGACAGCAGTGCTACTTGTGGAAGCGGACATGAAACTATTAGCTTACAAGATTGAACACGAAAGTGACCAAAAGAAGCCATTTTACTCACGCTTTTTTACAATGCGATGCTACTTATTGGTTTATCAAGCATTATTAGTCTTCATCTTCTCTTATTTAGTTTCTGTAATAGTTAGTTTCGATATTTGAATCACATTATTTATATCTATCACATTATATTTATATATCGTTTCATGTGGTCATGAGGGCGCCTACTACTCTACCTGTTGACATTCTCTGACACTATTTGCCGAGACTTGTTTTACACCTCGCCAGAGCACAGTTTGGGGGAGAAACCCCAGACGTGACGTGATTAGTTTTCCTCTATTTTTGCAGTGTATTTTGACAGATGCTTCACTTGTTTAGGCATTTTCTTCTATGATAATTTTTTCCCTTGGATATTCCTGGTGTTAAACGTTATTCTAGGGCTCTATTTTACTTGAAATTCCAGAATCTAAAATCGAGGCAAATTCCTCATTCATTGAATGGATATTCTCATGTATTAAACAGTTGATCAATACATGAGAATATCCATTCGATGGAGTGGCATCATGGCGAAGGTATTATTATTATTTACTCATGCCACCAAGAAAGCCTGATAAGAAGAGTGTTAGCAAGCCAGGTTCAGGAGCTATTAAGACAAATTTGGAACCTGGCTAGAGCGCTCATTTGAAGAAGATAACCAAGAAGAGAAGGCCTGAGGGCAAGACGTTAGCTTGAAGCCATGAGAAGTGAGCATCTTGCAGGGCCTTAAGACAATAGGGGCATTCAAATGTGTTCATCAGTGTAAACAACATTTAACCTGGTATATCTCACCTGATTTAACCCTGGTAAGAGAAACTGTGTTCAAGAATCTTGAGAAATGCACTTTTTCGAGATAATCGAAAAAAATTACCAATTGAGGCAATATGCCTAAATTTCATGGTGATCGATTTGTAGAATACTCTAGTTCAATTTATCAATTACCATGATCATTCCGTCAGCCAATGGATCAGGTTCGCCTTCGTCCTCTTCTTCTCCTACAACTTCTTCTCCATCTTCGTTTAATTCGTCGAGGCCTTCAGTGTCTTGAGCTCCCCTGGATTTCTTGACACCAGCTGAACTGATTGAGAATGGCGTCATCACGGGGTTTTTATTGTAGGCTCGAGTGAAGGCGGCTTTGACCTGGTTGAAAATAAATTCATCATTTATTATTCCAATGTGACGTAGCATAAATACTAGTATAGGTAATGGTTATTCAATGGTCTTGAGTTCAAGTTTCATCTCCAGCTGTTTTGCAGCACAGATTCAGTTATGACATAAATTGTGCTGGTTTTCTTAAGAGAGATGACTTAATAGGAAAACTGCAGTGCCGCAACCTGTCGCCGGATATCAAAAGTCTCCAGTGCGGCGTGGTTTTGAGGGGAGAACCCGAAGAAACAAGCCTCTGGTGACACATTGGCTGAACCGCACGCTATCCTATTCACTGTTGATGTTGTGTGCACTGTTCCCTGTTCTCTTTTCCTAATTTTTGCTGGATACCTGAATATGTTATGCCCACTTTCACCAAAAGTTGTTCTAAACTTGCTAAGCTAAACGGGTTAATAGTTAATCTGAAGGAATAAACCCGGCAAGATGGCGAGCGTCTTTCACCAACCCAAATCATCGTTAAACGTCGTTTAAGATAATCAAGTTTGTTTAAACTCGAAATGTCGAGCAGATTGAATGAAAGTTGGACATTATGACGCATTTGGGGCAATTGAAACGTTGAACAACAACCACTCCTGCGCTTGCTATCAGTAGATTGCCGCCTTGTGCATCTTTATCAGTGTCAGTTTTTCGAATTCCTTGTTCTGTTTATTTGCTGATTCCTGTGGTTTGTTTCGAGTTTTCCGGTTCCCTTCGTTTTATTTTGCTGAATATTTTCATCACCTACCTATTGAGTTATTGCACATCATCACTTTGAGCCGCAACGAGCGCAATAACTCCAGTATTTCTCCAGACTCAAGTACCTTCCTTCATGTATCCTAGTGAAACACAGTGGCCGCCGCCTTGTTATGAACGGTAGGAATACTTCGATAATTTGAATGATTACCGATGGATGTAAACTCGAAGATGAGGGCCCCTGATTTCACCTCAATAGAAATTTATTTTGGTAAAACTGGTCTTTTTGTATAATGGTCAATTTGTAAAATTCGTCCGAATAGTAACAACTAAGGAATGTAGGTTGCACTATTATGTTATTGAAAAAAACATTATTCATTTTAAATTAACGTGTTGAACTTATTTGCATGACGGGAACTCGAGGCGAGTGTCAATCTAGTCGAGCACTTGGACGACTCGGGGCTTGGAAAGGCGGAAATTCAGTACCGTCAACTGGGGTGATACTGATCAACACGCCTTTTTTCATTTGCATGCGATTGCAGAACTCCACACAGTCCTAAATTGGAAAGTTAGGTCGTGTTATGTGTTCGTAACAATGTCTTCTCTGGGGAGATATCGTTCCCGCCCGATAGTCTAGGTTACCATGGTAGCTGATAAGGAAATAAACAAATCTCAAAATCGGGCCCAGCTGACATTGTGATTGTAACTTCTGTTGTGCCGGTGTCGGGTGTTGTGTGGTGAAGTTCTAGCGAAAAGATTTTGTTTCTACTAGAGGTAAGCATGAAATATCTGCAATTAGTTTGTTCTTTCCGTGTTACTACAGTTGGTTATCTGTTAAAAACAAAAACAACTCATTTCCAGGGGGTGATAGTGATCACGGCCGAAATGCCCCGAAACTATCAAAACGTGATTGGTCCATCATTATTTTTGGTACAGGTGCTTTAAAATAAGTTGTTTCTTGTCAGTTACCAAACATGTGCCACAAATTGTCTTATTATAATAAAAAATACTGAAGAGGATATTACGAGTCTTGAATTTCGGCTTGATTCTGATTTTTATAAGTAAAGAGTTGGTTTTCATTAGTTTTTCAACAAAAATTGTTCTGAAATGAGTTGCTAGTGGTTTTTTTTACCTCAGGGTACTAAAAAACAATTTTTAATAGTTTAAGTTCGATTTTTAATTGTTTTTAATACGTTTAAGTTCGATTTTAAATTAGTGATCACTATCACCCCCTATGTGGGGGGTGATACTGATCATTTTTTTTTTTTTTAACGAGCTTAATTCAACGAAATTTTAAAGTTCGATATAGGATACTGTTCGTAAGATGTGGGAGAGTATAAATTATTTTTTTCAGATTTTTTTGAATTATTACACTGGTAGTTTTCAAGGAAAAACTGTAGAAATTGATCACTATCACCCCAGTTGACGGTAATGTACATAATCTCGGAATGTGGAATCCAATCCAGGATTCGACTCAGACGTCGTCTTCATCGTCAGACGAGTCAAAAATAATTCGAAATGCAAAGATAATTCGCAATTTCATTTCGAAAACAATCACAAATCAATGCGCGGCCATATTGAATTAGTAGTTAAACGAGGTTTCCTAGTTTATTCGGCCGATTTTCGACCGTTTAAACTCGAACCCCCAAGATGGAGTTTAAACTCGTAAATCGCTCTGGTGAAAGACGATTTTTACTAAACGTCGATTATCTCTCACCTCGTTTGGTTTAAACTCGTTTCGAATGTTTGGTGAAAGTGGGCCAACCTGAATGTGGGGTGAAAGTTAGTCAACCTTTTCTCAGCACTTATCAGAAACTTGAATGAAGAGTAATTCTTCGTTATACTGGGACGTAGCAATTCCAGCAAATGATCGAACGAGAGGTACTATGGGCGGAATTCATAGTCCTCACTTAGTTGAAAGAAAATGCTCAAGTCAATGCTTGAGGAGGCGACGGCCACTTGGGCTATTCATAATCAGCGAATAAGGAAATGCTCAAGCAAGCGCTTGGGCGTTTCCTTGAACCCGTATTCATAAACAGTAAATAAAGAAATTTCTTGACTTTCGGGCCCATTTTTTTTTTTTTTTTTTTTTTAATAATTTCTCTTAGATAAAACTAAAGGTTTATCTGACGGAGGGGGCACGCCATAAAACAAAATAAATAAATAAATCAAATATAATGGGGAGGACGCCCAGGACTCACCCGACGCCGGCCCTAGGAATGAGGAGGGTGGGGGTGGGATTTGATTTCATAACGATTTATTTAAAAATCTGGCAAGATTTGGTCGTACACGACCACTCTCCGCTCTAACATCTAACCAGATATTTATATTAACATCATATACTACAGTCTACGTAAATTAAGTTGAAATAAATGTCAGTTTTATCTTAAACAAAAAATAATAAGTGCTAAAAGTGCTAAATTCAATATTTTATAAATAAATGTTTCTTTAAAGTCTCTTTAAATGATTTGTGACTTTGGACTTCATTCACATGTTGCGGAAGACCATTGTATAGTTTAATGCTTTTACATAAAAACGAATCATGATATATTTTGGTCGTAGTTAAAGGTAGCCGAAAAGTAAGTAAACTATTCCTAGTATTTAAATTATGTATATCAGAAACTATTTTATACTTTTCATACAAATAAATAGGCTTTTTAAACCGAATAATGCGGTTCATTAAATACAATATGTTAAAATTCAACATATCTTCAATTTTCAAAATTTCTAACATTTTATATTTATCGTGAACTCTGTCATCGAACTTCAGATTTAATATGAACCTGACAGCACTGTTTAGTGCTCTTTGGAGCTTCAATCTATTTTCAAAATTCAAATCACTCATTACTGATATGCTATACGTAAAATGTGGCAAAATTAACAAATTAACAAGAGTTTTTTTATATTCTTTGATTTATAAGTAAGTATTTGAAACCATATAGCATAGAGAAAACCTTATTACAGTTATTGTTAGTTTGTTTATTCCATGATAGGTTGTCTTGCAATACAAACCCAAGACATTTTGCCTCTTTTTGATAATTCAATGATACATTATTTACAACTATGTTGGGTGCGCTATCTGAAGAAAAATGATCTAGAAGTCTTGCATGACCAATGATCATACTAGTGCTTTTACGAGGATTAACAACTAGACCATGTCTTTTGAACCATGCTGACAAATTTAACAAATCACTATTAACCAAAGCTACATTACTTGAAATTTCATCAATTTTTGTGGATTTATATAAATTTAAGTCGTCTGCAAATAGACATCTTTTACATTCCAGCATGGCATCTGATATCTTATTTAGATACAGCGCGAAGATCAAACTTGATAAAGTAGTCCCTAGAGGAGTGCCCCTACTTGAATTACACCAGGATGAAATGTTGCCACCGATTGTACGAATGCACTGCTTCCGGTCAGATAAATAGGAATTGAACCATTTCACTAGAGACATGTCACAACCTATGCTCAACCCCCTCTCCAACTAAGAAGAGAAATGCTAGCTGGTAGATTCCTATTCTCTCTCTTCGCTCGAGACGCAGCCAGATTCTCTCTTATACGGGATCTAGCTATAGAAACTTTGACAGCTCCATATTGGGAGAAAAAATCTCAACCAATAATGACCAAAATATATATATCCTGGGCTTCCGAACTTCAATGGTTGGCAAGTGGTCCATCAAGATCTTTATATTCATTAGAATATCCAATTCTTTTGAAACCTTGCTCAGTTACAAAGCTCTCCGAAAATGCCTATTCCGCCACTTCCTCCCCTTCCGAAGTACTCAATTCACTATTTCACACTCAGTTTCCAAACGGAAACTACATATTCACAGATGGTTCCGTTTCTGGTGGGAGAGTAGCTTGTGCTTTCTATGACAAGACAAATAATCTTGCTAAGCAGTTCCGTCTCTGGAAATATGCTTCAATTTTCTCGGCAGAGGCATATACCATTATGAAAGCTCTTGAGTATGCCTTGGACCGGTATGACAACAGACCATACATTGTGATTATTTCAGACTCCCAAAGCGTACTCCAGAAACTCAAACACAAAGGTCCCTCAACGAAACTCAGCCACATAGAAATCTCCATCCTCAACGCCATAGACATCCTCGAAACGAGAAATCAGCTTGTGAAGTTCATCTGGATAAGAGGCCATAAAAACATCCATGGTAACACAATTGCGGATCATGAAGCCCGAGAAGCTCTAAACCTTCCAATGAGGCTGTGTCAACCTCCATGCTTCCCACACACCGACCTCAAACGTTCTCTATCACAAGCTCAGCTGAACGCCTGGAGAAAATACCACGTTGAGTACCCGGCGGGTAGTCAGTATAAAGAGTTGTTCGCTCCTCCATCTAAAAAGTACTGGTACCAAGAAACGCCCTCTCCTAGATCTAAAGCCTTCTTCAAAACAATTACCAGGTTACGCTCAGGCCACAGTGTCACCAAAGAGATGCTTGAAAGATTCGGTTTGATTGATGACAACATGTGCTCCTTATGTGGAAATGAGATTGAGACGATCAAGCATGTAGTCCTGGAATGCCCAGCGTCCCAGTTACAAAGAGAAGAGCTCCTCAAGGAAATCACTGACCACTCACTACAACCCTTCAACTTAGACACCCTCCTCGCAACTGGAACTGATCCGATCCATTGTGCTCTCTTTAAATTTCTCTCCGCCATAAACTTTAAAGTGTAATTTAATTTATATATCTTAACTTCAAAGCTGTTATGGCTGTATGTAATTATTTTGCGAAGCCAATAAAAAAAAAAAAAAAAAAAAACCTATGCTCTCTAATATGGCAACAAGAAGCGAATGCATGACTAAGATCAATACCAACAAAGATAGTTAATTCACTATTATTCATGTTTGCTTTAATGTCATCGGTAATAAGAGGAGAGATAATCGGGAGAGAGTGATGAAGGGAAGTGCCTCTATAAAATGACATGGCATTTATGGCGGCCCGCCTTTTTTTCAAACGTGTGATATCTTCAATTAATTTTTCTACCACATGTTTTAGCATCATTGGGCTAAAAGTTGGAGTATATATGTTTTCAAGGGTGCTAAATCCAAATTTGAGGTCAAAAACCTGAATTTCCGACCCACCGAAATATCCCATTCTTCATTCAAAACTTAATTCATACTCGTATTTATTAAACTACAAACGTCGGCCAGTAGCTGACATAAAACTATAAATTCATCAGAAGATCTTACCTTGGAATCTATACTGGACATGGGATCTTTGAACCCAGTCCAGAGGGAGAGTTCGTTCAAAGACTCGATATCTTCTCGTAGCAGGCTGTATTCTTTCAAGACGGCTAGAGAGGATTCAACGCCTTCACTCCCGTTTTGGATGAGCGGCTGAAGAACAGAATCTCTGAGAGCTCGAGCATAATCCAAACGCACCGCTTCATTACTGGCAGACGCCCTGTAAACGCAAAGTTTCACATCAGGTCAAAACTTGTGAGAAAAAAAACTCATTGAACTGTTGCACAATGGGTAGTGAGAAATTTGAGAGATTTTCATTTTGTTGATCATAGCTCATAGAACCTGTAGGTTTACATTGCATTGAGGGTACAAAATGGAAACCTGAAGGAGTGAATCCATGTTTATCCATGGATATTCAAATATTTCGGTCGAGTGGGCCACAGAGGACATTGAGGCTGGGATGTTGAGAGAGATGCACATGCCATGCGACAAGGGCAAGAAGCTGGATACTGTAGCCATGAAGCCTGATGGGCCTGCCATGATCCTGTATGTTCTGGTTGTCAAAGGCAGCCTGAACATGGAGACGCAGGCAAAAGTAAGCAAATATTACAGACAAGACCTAAGGTAGAAATCTTCGATCGCCCTGTGCTTCCCGCTCTTGCAATATTGACTTGGTGTAGCTCTGTACCCTACAATTAGTGAACTTCAAAACTGAACAACTAAACTAAAAGTCCGTCTGTCAACTCACTTCAGTCGTGTGTGGCTTTGTATTTCCTGGGCCAGACGATCCATTTTATTTTTCTTCGAATTCTTTCCAAGCCATTCGGGGAAGTTGATCATTCCGCCGACGTGGCCTTCCAAAGTTTCTCCTGGAATGAGTGAACTGAATACGGCCTGTGGATGAAAAATGAAACCCGATGTGAGATAAGACAGATCAATGTTTGTTTTTCAGCAACTAAACAAGAATGAATATAATTTTCCATGATTAACTAACTAAATAAGGCGTGAAATCAGCATTCGCTCAACATTACTAAGTGTGGTGGAGTCCTCTCTTTTTCAATATCGATCCTGTTGATTATAATTTGAACAATTTATCGTTGAATCGTGGCTCGACGTACAGGAATCTGGGCGTAATATTTGATTCGAGGCTGACTTTTGCTGATCACTTAAGCTGGGTACACATTGGTAAGATATTATAGCATCACAATGTGGCTCACATCATTGGAGAACATTGTAAGATCACTAAAACCCAGCTTAAGTGGCTTTTTATGATGACGCATATAGGGATGGCAACAATATATCGATATATGAAATATATCGATAGATTACGGTTGATATATCGATATATTTATATCGATATGGAGAATCGATATTATAGGTCAATATCGATATATTTACAGATAATATTGCGACTTGTTTTCAACAAGTAAAAATTTGTTATTAACATGAATGAATGAGGAGGGACGCGTGTACCTGTGTTAAACATCATGTAATTCCGTAAAACGGGTCAACTATGTGCCACTTTTTAGGGTTTTTATTTAATAACTCCGAGGAAAAAAATGCTAACCCCTTGCGGATTTTAGCCAACATACCTACACATTTCAGCTTTCAAATTCTGCTTTGAAAAAAAAAATCCATGTTGAATTGGTGAGGTGGGGGATTTTTTTCTTCGTGGCACATTGTTGTACCCATGGGAGGTACAACTATGGTCCACCCAATATTCTGGCTCTAAAACACATTAAAAATTCAATCTAGACAATTGTTGTACCTAGGCATCTCATCTTTGGGCCTTCACCTTCTTTAAACTGTAAAAAAAAATTGTTCTATCCAATTTTCATTTATTTAGAAGTTGGTTTCTATTGAAAACATTAATCCACACTAATTCTAAAAATAGCTTCATTTTCCTTGAAAATTCGCCAAAAGCTTTCATTTGGACCAAATGAAATTAATAAGGATAAAGGCACTTTGGCAATTTGACACTTATAGTCCCTAATGACTTAAAACGAGGAACTCAAGTTTGGCCCATAGAACATTAAATGTTCAATTTAATTTGAACTTGAAAATTGTCCAAATTTTGGATATAGAATGACGAATGTACCGTAAAAAAATATAAAAAACAGGTATATAACGGTATCAGTGGCGGTTCCCGCCCCGAAACTCAGGGGGTGCACAGAGATCAGGAGAGGCTATGGAGAAGGGACAGAATAAGTGATTTTCTCTGCCAAATAGAAATTTCAACGATATGCAAATGGGATAAATCTTGGTAACTTTTTCATCTTAAAATTGCAAACGGTACTAAATACTTAGGTGCAATAGACACGAAACATGTTCTCTAGTGGTTAACAGAAATTCTGAAATACTTAATCATCAAAGGTCGAAACCCAAGAAATTCATCCATCTAATTGCAATAGCTGAAATGTATATTTGCCCGTGACGATTCAAAACATCGTCCAATTCGGAAGAAAAATTAACGAGCCCCTTGAAAACTCCGAGATTCGAAGAATCTTCCCTCTCATCATGCCCACGCACGGCTATTTTTCTAACCGTTTCGTTTTTTTTTTTTTTTTTTGTATCAGATTATGACGATGTGCACTGTCGAGTTGTTGCATTATATTTTGACGACACACTATACGCAAATCTACCAGAGCGTTCTTATGGGAGACAGCCAATGCGTTTTTCAATTTTTTGGCTGAATGGGAGATCACTTATGCCGTCTTTAACTCGAGCCTCATTTCGGTTGGAGAACAAAGTAGGCGAAATTGTCAGTTAGTCACTTCACACCCACAAAGCGAATCTACCTTCTTATAATAGTCGACATTAAAACTTACGGTACGAATCTGCACGGTTTCTGAAATCTGCACGGCAAATTTCAACGCCTGCTGGAGTCCAGATAGAGACAGCAAAGGGCTGCCAGTTTCTCGAATGTCGCACTTTTCCACAATCGACAAACGCAAATAGTTTACTTTACTTTAATGTAAACTACTCATCGTACCTACAACACTCTAAGTACTCACATTACTTTGAACAAAACGGTGTGTACCTACTGAAACGGTAGTAAACTGAAAACGTAAAACGGAATTCCCTTATCAGGTTTGTTTGTTTATGGATGGACGGATGCTCTATTTAGGTTGCCAAGGAATTCCGTGATAGGCAATAACGAGAGGGGGAGTCCCATTAGTTTGTTTGTTTACTTATTACTCTACAAGGAAATCCGGATTGCAGAGCTCTCTGACGGGGGAGCAACGAACCAATGCTGCTCAAGACGACAAAATGTCCTGCTCTCTGGTTGGTCAATCTCACGTGCCTGCCTCCCTCGAATGACGTCACCCTCCCCAGAAATGGTGCAAAGGAAAGTGATGCTCCAAACGGGTGTGATTGGTCAGAAAAGAGGGAGCTCCCGCCAGTTTTCGCGCGTAGATTCAACTAGCACAGTGCCTATGATCGAGTCTTCTGTCACTAGCCAACTTACTCTTGAAACAAAGAGGAACGAACTTTGATTTTTTTTTTCTTTTTTAATTGGCTGGGGGTGCACATGCGCCTATGCTCCTATCAGTAGCCGCCCCTGAACGGTATCTCAAAAAAATATGCATTAAAATTAAGTTACTTAGGAATCATAATAGTCATTTTACCATGAAACTTGAAATAAATTTCCGGAAAATTTCTTCGGAGGATTTTTTTTAAATCTGATGCTGGCGATACCAGACGATGTCTGCAGCAGCTGGCCACGTCCAAAACACAGATGATGCATCAATTAACCATGGAAAAACACGTAGGTAGCTATTTCTGGCAAAAACTGACAAAAATCATGTGGCACATAGATGTACCCCAAAGTTCCGAGTTTTTGATAACATCGAACATCTCCCCAACAAAACATATTATTTAGAAATGGTAATGGGCTTAATTTGTTGCTAGGGATATGTACTACATAATTTGTCCTTACCGAGATCAGGAGTCATTGTGTTCAGGTCTCACCAGATGAGACAAATATGGTCACACTTCAGATCACTGGAAACCAACTGAGGATTTCTGATAACGGGGGATGAAGAGACACGAGGTCCTTCCACTTCGATTTTGTCTTCTATAACCCCCCACGACCCCTGTGAATTTTTACTGATCGCGAAACTTCCCCTTTCGGCCGCTAGAGGCCATTTGTGGTCACAAAACACAAGTGGCACATATTTACACCCCCTGGCACATAGTTGGCACGGTTTCAACCCAAATTTTGTAGATAGGTTGACTCAGCTCAAACATGTTTGCACCTTCAGTGGCGCTGAGGCCTCAATTTTTTGACTTGAGCCAAAATAATGGAGCCGCGTCTAGATTAACTACTTTTAAACGAAGTGAAGCAGGTTTTCACAACAATTATTTTCAATTTTTAAAGGACCATGCCTACAGTATACCCTAGTCAATTTATACATCGAAAATTGCAATGGCGAGGGTATTTACGATATTTTATAATATAAAGAACATAGTATGTTCTTAGCACCCCTGAGGGTACCCTACAATTTCCAACACCGAAACCCCTGTGCTTCTGACAGTGTTCTGAAACCACATTTTCAAACTTTTTCAGTTTTCAAACTATGAATTTCGATGATTCATAACCAGCATAACTTTTTAAAGTAGGTTAAATACTAACTTCAACCGTATTTTCCAAGTTGATTGATGTTACGATATGATGAGTATATCGATATATTTCTTCCAAAATCATGTTGTAACGTTTCAATTCACTTACCAATAATTTCGACAAGCTTTTCCAAGTGGATCTTCCGATTTGTCGATAAATGTCTTCCTAAATGATGTTTGTATTGATTTTAAAACGATTAAATTGACCTACCTACTTCACACTTTTTCCAAGTAGATCTTCGATTTATCAAAATATCGATATATTTTCTTCGATATATCAAAGATATCGATATTTCATTGACGATATATCATTTGATCAGTATATCGATATATTTCATTCAATATGCCATCCCTAGACGCGTGTAGCTCCTCTCTGACCAGCTGGATGAGCTAAATTAGTTTCTGGAGGCACCTCGAAGCTGAAAGCTAACAGTAAGCCTGTTTTGAACTGCTGAGTCTAACTAGATCCCTTCTGATCAGCTGAGTAAGTTAAATTCGATAGATTCTATACCGGTACAAATGTATAATCACGGATAACATGAGATTCGTAGAAGAATTTGAAATTTAATCGTAGATGAAGAATAAATTTGCAGGTTCCTCGTTTTCGTGAATCAAGGAATGAAAATACAACGAAGACCTATTTGGAATTGAGAATAAGTGGTTGGAAAGTAAGGCAATCTTAGAAGGTATGGGCAACCAACCTGCGTGGGAAGCAGGCTCCAAGCGTTATTAGATCGTATCGCTCTTTCTACCAAATCCCCGTGACACAGCGAAGCTGCTGCAACAGCGAATAGTTTCATTTTATCTTTCTTTGATTTCCTGAAGAAGAAAAAAACAAAATATCAGCTAAATTAAAAAGAATACGTAGGCCACGCAGAACCCAACAGTTTTATTTCTAACTAATGTTATGAAAAATAACAAACTGAACCTCTTATTGATGAACTGGTTCTTCAGAGATCACCGACTTCTCTGATGTTATCTACTTTACTTTCATAATGATTACGATCACAAAATTAATACTCCACAATACGGGAATGCACATAGCAACAGGAGAAACTGGAAAACTGTAATTTTACTTTGTATAGGCCACTTTTTCACAAATATGATCGCATACCAGGAGTTAACGAACGCATAGCTATGCCTAAAATGGACGTAAGAATACTCGTGGGTTTGTTGACACGTTGGACGCGGATAGCGTCAATGTCACGCAAATCCCAGGGTCCCTGTGGCTGGCCGCGTTTATGTCACTCCAATCCCGGGGTCCCTGTGGCTGGCCGCGTCTATGTCACGCAAATCCCGGGGTCGCTGAGGCTGGCCGCGTTTATGTCACGCCAATCCCAGGGTCCCTGTGGCTGGCCGCGTCTATGTCACGCAAATCCCGGGGTCCCTGTGGCTGGCCGCGTCTATGTCACGCAAATCCCGGGGTCCCTGTGGCTGGCTGCATCTATGTCACGCAAATCCCGGGGTCCCTGTGGCTGGCTGCATCTATGTCACGCAAATCCCGGGGTCCCTGTGGCTGGCCGCGTCTATGTCACGCAAATCCCGGGGTCCCTGTGGCTGGCCGCGTCTATGTCACGCAAATCCCGGGGTCCCTGTGGCTGGCTGCATCTATGTCACGCAAATCCCGGGGTCCCTGTGGCTGGCTGCATCTATGTCACGCAAATCCCAGTGTCCCTGTGGCTGGCCGTGTTTATGTCACGCAAATCCCAGTGTCCCTGTGGCTGGCCGCGTCTATGTCACACAAATCCCGGTGTCCCTGTGGCTGGCCGCGTCTATGTCACGCAAATCCTGGTGTCCCAGTGGCTGGCTGCGTCTATGTCACGCAAATCCCAGTGTCCCTGTGGCTGGCGGCGTCTAAGTCACGCAAATCCTGGGGTCCCTGTGGCTGGCCGCGTCTATGTCACGCAAATCCCGGTGTCCCTGTGGCAGGCTGCGTCTAAGTCACGCAAATCCTGGGGTCCCTGTGGCTGGCCGCGTCTATGTCACGCAAATCCCGGTGTCCCTGTGGCTGGCCGCGTCTATGTCATGCAAATCCCGGTGTCCCTGTGGCTGGCCGCGTCTATGTCACGCAAATCCCGGGGTCCCTGTGGCTGGCGGCGTCTATGTCACACAAACACTTCTCGCAAAACAGGTTCAAGAATATCTGTTCCTGTTCTTTTGTTCTCAATTTCCGCTATTTTCTAGCTTTTTTTCGTGATAGATGAACATATTATGAGTCGAACGGTTCAATCCAGAGCTTAATCGCTCGAGGTTGAAGGTAATTGAGCAGTTATCAAAGTGGCACCTTATCATTGTGCGCTCCTCTGGTAATTTCGTTTTTTTCACATTTTTCATTCATTTTTACGGAATGATTCACTCTTTTTAAGGTTGATCGACATTGTTTAATGAGGAATTTCACCATGTCGGAATTTCCTATTTTTGACCCAAAAATCGGATTCTGCACCTCGAAAAACCTCCTAAGGCAAACTTTCAGCCCGAACTTCCTAATTTACGAATAAACAAAACAGTGTAGAAAATACGAATGTTTAAAAAAACCGGGAAAATAACGTCATCCTGGAATAGTTCATTTATGGCCGCTTGAAGCGCTGAGATCGAGAAATCTATAGTCCCCAGATGCAAAATTTCACGAAACAGTAAAGTTCGAAATCGAAAAACTGAAGAATAAAATAGAAAAAGCAAGATGGGGAAAATTAGGTTTCCCCTGTTTTTGTTTGATAACTTTTCTCTTCAAAAACACGATTTCGTCGTCCCAATGGGCGACACTGGGAGGAGATGGCAATCCGAACAGCCCAATCTGCGAGCATTCCCGCTTCACGTCCGTTTTCCCGGTTAGTTTTGAAATCAAAAATTTTGATTGTCTCCCAAAAATAACAGGAGACTCATTTTCCGAAATCAGCCCAATTTTCATCTATCCCACACCATTAACTATTCAGGAAAAATGCAAACAGAATTCGGTGAAATTCCTCATTGTTGATTGTATCAATAATCAGCTCAACCCTCTCACAAGTTTCATACTTTCAGTTCGTTATCGTAAAAAAGACCCAGTGGTTTGACTACGATTTTTTTTTGTGTTTGACTCGGTTTTTTCTGTTTTGAATCTTTGCCAGACAACTGCACAAAGCTCCCAAAAAAGAGAAGACTCGTTTTCTTTCCAAGTATGGAATAACTAGGTATAATATTGTCGTACATGATTGATTCCTACCTATTTCTATGCACCATCAACCTATCTCCCTTGCAAAGGCCGCCAGAATTCGCGTCCAGTGGACGGGCGGACTAAGCCAACCCACAAACATAGGGCTGATTTCCCATTCAAACTGGAGCAACTTTACACTGCCGCTGGCTGCGTCACGTTGATTCTCAACTTTTTTTATGTCAAAATTTTTGGAAAAATATATGTTGCTGCTCTAGCGTTTCAGCGAAAAAAAATTCTCCGCCACAGGGGTCCAACGCATTTTTTTCCCCGCTTTCACATGTTAACAGGTACTGCCCACTTCCCGGGAGGAGGGGTGTTTAGTAAACCCATCTAGTAGGCTGGATTTCTAGGAAAGGTGGGTTCACAAGCGTCCGACTCCGTGACTTTTTCCGACCCTCTCTGACTCTTTCCGAGATTCCGGTTGGGTGTTCACAGGCGTCCAGTTTTCGGCGGGACATTATGGCGGGAAAACCGACCCCCACCTCCCTCCTCCCGCCAACCCACCGCCCACTTTTACCACCCTCCCTCCGACTATTTCTAGCCAATCAGCAGGCAGAACAGTGAGTCGGAATCGCAGAGTAGGACGAATCCTGCTCTTTAGACACTCCACAGGCACCCCTCAGGTTGCAGCGGAAGGAGTTTGTAGATCAACTCATTGAAGACCCCCTACTTTGCAAAAAAGAAAACGCGTACTAAGAAGTTTTGAGGCTCCTGAGATGATGAGAACTAGATGTGGGAAAACCTAGTTCAGTGAGTGAGTTGACTCCCAGCAGGCCACTCACTCCAAAGAAAAATTCAGGTTAGCGACTGCTAGGAATTTCTCAGTAAGAGCCACTCTACCCCCTCAGTTGAAGATCACCGGCTCACTTTGTCCATGGTGGTGTGCAAGCGGAACCTACGACCTGCTAGGAATTTCTCAGTATGGGCCAATTTAGACCATTTAAGTGTTTTTCTGCAGAATTCAAAGAACTATCTTGAGAGAAGCTTTAGTAAACAATTTTATTCTACAAAATACTTCATAAAACTTAACTACCTAGATAAAGTATTTATATTTGGGAATCAATAAAAGTAATAAAATGACCATTTTTTGACCATTGTTGTCGTTTGATACATAGAAATGGAACCAATTTTTATACTCATGCTTCCGCTTGAAACACACGAAAAAAACAAACCAAACAAATGTTTCAAGTTATTGCACTGGATGAAAAATGATATGAGAGTGAGAGACAAGGGTGAACTGAACTTTCGAAAGGAACGGCGAACTGGTGACCTGCTCAGTGGAGCTCTCCAAGAGCCCATCTCCCATTCAAGACTCGGGAGAAAGTCCAGTGAACTGCGAAATTCCCTCTGCAGGTCTTTAGAGACCAGCTCACTTGAAGGAGAAGAAGACCAGGTCACTCACTCACTAGCTACCTCTAATGACGAAACTTGTCGTCTGAGCAACAGCTGTCCCTATTACGTGTCTGCTATTTCATTTCATTATCGTTATACTCCCGTGCCAAGTTGCAGAATCGCACTCTAGTCAAACAATTGTTTCTGTTCTCACTAATAATAATCAATGTATAACTGTAGTTATATCGACTAAATGTATAACAAGAACAACACAATTCCATTCCCCTGATTGCACGCTTAGAAAACCGAACTTACGCGTCGGCAGCATGAGGTACGACGTTCAAGTAATTTTCCTGGACGAAGAGAGGGGCGATGCTGTAGTCGTGGAAGAATAAGTCGAGTTTGTCATGTATGGACATTCCTCTGTGTTCATTCTCTGTGAAAACCTTGCGGAGGACGTCCCACGCTCCCTGTAATTCATGAATTCAACCAATCAATCAGAAGCTATGTTTACAATAAAATGTATTCCAAAGCTTGTACAATTACGGGAAAACAATAAATTAAGATACTGCTTAAACCTATTAAAAAAATCAACAAATTAAAAAGAACGGTAGTAACCACCATGAAGCTTACCAGTTTCAGTTCTTTACTGGTGACAACCATTTCCGAGTCCCGCTTCGCAGCCAACATTGACAAGTGATTCAGGACTAACCGGATGTCTTGATTAGTGCTGGTTATGATGTTGTTCAACACGTCCGGTTTAATTTTGAGACCTTCTTTAAAACATATAGACATCATGGCGCCCTGGAAAGTGCAACAATACAATTGAAATCGTGTTGAAGGTGTAAACGCAAATGTAGATATGCCAGTGATAAGTAAAGATTGTTGCAGGTTGAGAAATATCGTTCACCACAAAAAGTTACTTAGTTATGGTTGAAGGAATGTGTAGGCCTTTGGGAAAGGGAGAGGACGGCGTTTTTGGATAATCGCATCGTTAATGCCGACGTTTCTTCTTACCAGACTCAAAGCTGGACTACTTCAGCCAACCTGGCAGTCCAAGATAAGCTGGCAAGAGATATGGACAAGAGAATACATAGGAAGGTGGACTGCACGGCTAGTGCCAAACATTCAGAAGATGGTCAGTCAGAAAGCATGGAGAATTGAAATTTTTTCCTCACACAATTCTTCAAAGGACATTAATTGTTTTATGCTTATCTACATAAAATGGGGAAGGTAACTGCCGTTACATGTCTGCACTGCCAGAAGAGAGAAGACGATGATGCGCTGCACACCTTTTTCAAATGCACCAAATGGGCAGCTGAAAGAAACCAGCTGCTAGCAGAGCTGGGGTTAACTCCCCAAAGTTCAACACCAGAAGCTGTTGGAAGGTGAGAGGAGCTGGAATCTTGTGGCAGTGTGCGCAAAGAGTATCCTGACAAGGAAGATATTCTCAGAATGGGAGAGAGAGAGAGGAGGGTCTTGGTCCGTCCCGCCATCCATAACTGATGAAGCGCCCCAGGACTCAGCCTGAAGTAATGTGGTAAACAGTTCCAGGCTGAGCTTCCAACGTGGGAGAAAAGGAGGTGTTTTGTAATGGGTTTGAATCCCACATAACCTTGAAGTCGCGGACCCTTCAAGGTATCTTACGAGACCCAACTCCACCTGTGGACCCTAAAGATTTTCTCACCTGCCTGCCAAAAAAAAAAGCTGCAAATTATTACACAATGGTTTATTATTTTTTATTTTTGTATAGATCACTCGTCTGCAAAGCCACCAACCATCCAACATGAAGAAAAACATCGATCGCATTTCGGTCAGCTTCAATTTGAACGGAGATTAGGCATCGATTCACACTCTTGTTTCTGATTTATCGTACGTCCACACTTTAAATTCTCGTAGTGAGCGAACGGTTTGTCCGACAGAGCTCCGGGTTGTCTCAAAAAATTCTATAGAATCTTAAATTGAAGGAAAAACAATACCTTTATATCAAAATTTTTTGAGTTAGGGCATTTTCAAATTTTCAAAATTGATTTTGGAACCCTTAGAAGTGACCTACATCAACCAAAATCTTCGAGGCACAACTAGACCCCAAATGGAGCCTATATACCAAATTTCATCAAAATCGGTCAATGCTAAGTGGCAAAAATGCCGCGTACGGCGTACGGACGGCCAAATTTTTATTCGATTTTTGGATTCTACGTACCTTGAAACGTAAACCATCAAATTTTGAGGGGGTGTTAAAAATTTTTTTTTCTTGGTCTATTCCAAAGGTTCATTATTGAAAATAATAAACCAAAAATAAGCACACATAGTACGATCAGGCGGCCGAAGATCTGAGAGCTTCTCTTACCTCATTAGCGTGCTCGTGTGAAGGGGCATTGCATGCAGAGTTCCTAGCCTTCCAGAAGAGGCTCGTAAACATGCTCCATAAATGGAGTAAACCAAGATCTGCCATTATTGGCTGGGTAAGAACAACACACAATATCAATCATTCGTGCAGTCTACCGACGTCTTCGAGGCTCGAGGAAGAATATCAGATGCCTCGGAATGGAGTTGGAAGAAAGGAGCACCCCTGCTAAGAAATTAGAGAAGAGGCCGCTCTCAAAGCTCAAAACAAAAAAAAGTTGAATATTGAAATAAAGACCTCAATGCCTTTATTGCGCCTCTTCTGTGCCCATCCATTAACTGCATCCTTGTTAATAAATTGTGCCTTGTGAGGTTGGTAGCACACTAAACTCCATCATGCACCTCTAAAGCTCTGGTCGCTTCACGCAGCCAGCAGCCCAGAAATCAACAGAAAGATGGTGTAATTTGTTCTTATAGTATAATAAAAATTCAAAAAAAGATGTGCAAAGCAAATAAGATCGACCTTGGGAGTCCAAAGACAAGAGAAGATCAGCATATACCAGCAAAGGAAAAAGAGTGGAGCCCAGTGGCCAGTCATCATGATCGATACAACCAAATGACAGGTGATTGTGTGATGATTGTTGTTTCCCCTCCCACTCCTCTTCAGAGTTGCCACGAACAACTTCTACAGAATTTCACCGTATTCCCTGGCCCATTTTTCACACCCGATATATTCAATGTTCCACCTAGCTACTCACCTTGATCTGATCAGCCCGTGGCTTGAAGAACCTGAGGTCGAAGCAATGATTAACTAGTGATCTGATTTTCGGGTGGTTTCGATCGTTACACATGCAAATCACAGGGATTTTAGAGCCTTTAATGAGGGAAATCAGTTCCTGAATCCCGCCTCGGTCCTCGTTTCCAGCCATACCGTCGACTTCATCCATTATTAAAACGTGGTTTTTCGAAGTAGCGTATCCTCCTAAAACAAGACGAAAAAGGATCTGAGTTCAAGTTTGAACTAGATGATCTTTCAATATAACGGAGAGAAAAAAATCGTCAGACTCATAAAAATATCGTTATCACTCGGTGAATTAGAAAGACCCCCAGTGGCCCGGTAGTTAGAAACCTGGGAGGTCATCCCACCATTTCTTGTACAATATATAGAGAATAAAACAATTTATAATACATGTACATAGTCCCATATGAAAATCTTTACCCCCTACTGATAGAAGCCGCTGCGCATGCGCAAACGTGACTTCCTTGTAACATCCATAACTTCTACATTTTTCTACATTTCTCACCCGAGTTCGATGAAATTTTCAGGGCTCATGCGTGTGTAGAAGGTCCCCTATGAAAATCATGGCCCCCAATTGAAAGAATTTTGTGCGCATACGCAAACGTGAAATTCTCTTATCAGACATAATTTCTACAATTTCTTCCATTTCAGTCAATTAAAAAATTTTTTTTTTTTCAAAAGAGCATGGGTCAGGAATAACGGTAATCGGGTCTGTTCATCGAGAAAATGTTTAGAAGAAATTAGGGAAGCTAATGAAAGTTGACGATTTGAATGATGTGACGTAGTAAGTTGTTGTGACGTATTAACTTGCTGACCTTGGATCGAGATATTCCACTAATCCCAGTCTCGAACGCCTCGTGGCCTTGGATACTACAAAATACTACGCACACACGCCCACGGTGTAGTGTGTGTGCGTTCAGGGCCATTTTTTTCAAACGTGTAATCTCTTTATTTAATTTTTCTACCACATGTTATAGTATCAGCGGACAAACATTCGGAGTATAGAGGTTTTCAATGGTGCTGAATCCAAATTTGAGGTCAAATACCTGAATTTCCGACCCACCGAAATACTTCATTCTCATCCGATTTCGATGAAATGTTCAGGGGTTATGCGAGTTGGCGCGTAGATGGTCCCTCATGAAAATCATCACTCCCGGAATGATAGTAGCCGCTGCGCATCCACAAACATGTATTTCCTTACAGATACCCTTTGCCATGCCTGTCGGAGTGGAAATGAACATTTGTATCATGCAGTGCAGCAGTGTCCATGAACTCATGGGGGCCGCATCCTACGTCATGATGCAGTCGCCAAGCAGATACCAGGTCTTTGTCTAGCGACTGGGATGTTGAGAGGGAGAGATTGTATCACCTGCCGAGTGACCAGGGTAAGAAGCACAAGATCGTAGCCGTCAAGCCTGACATCCTGGATGTCCAGGTTGTCAATGGCAGCTTGGACATGGATCAGACCTGGCAAGCTAAGATAAGAAAGTATGATAGAGATGATTTGCGACAAGCTGTGTCAGAGCTGAAAGGAGTGGCACCCAACAACATCAGGGTGATGGCTGCAACCTTGTTGTGGCGCGAAGTACGGTGTGGGAAAAGTGCCACAGAGTTGCGCAGGTTGGGCATCTCAGTCGGTGTACTCCGTGGTGTCACCAGACGCGTCCTGCTCGGCTCATATTTGAACTGGTGGTCTTTTGATAGAGGCACTTCCCTTCATCTCTCTCTCCCACCCCCACCCTCCCCATCTTCCCTCATCCCTAGGGCCGGCGTCGGGTGAGTCCTGGGTGACCTTCCCATTAATATTTTATTTATTTATTTATTTTTATTTATGGCGTGACCCCCGTCACAAAATACAACTTGTCTTTAAGGGGAGATTTTAAAAAAACGAGCCGCAACTTCTACATTTCTCACCCGATTTTGATGACATTTTCAGGAATCATGCGAGTTGGGGTGGAGATGGTTCCCTATAAAAATCATGGCCCCCGAATTGAAAGTATTTTGTGAGCGTGCGCAAATATGAAATTCTTGTAACAGCTATAAGTGGATGGTCCCCTATGAGGGTAGTGGAAGGTACTTGGAGATTAATCTTTTGAGATTAACTACTATGCATCGGATCATCTATACAATCGGGTTACTTTTTGGATGCTTTTACAAGGTCTTTTCCAACCATCTGTTCGGAGCAGGTTCCGAACAATTGCGCATGCGCACTAGAGGAGAAAACCGAGAGAACTCGTTCCAACCGAACTCGGGGCTTGCTCGGAGCAACTTGTTCTGTATTCTAACCTCCTCGGGGACTTCTCTCATCCCCAACCTGCACCGAACTCCAGGAGGAGTAGGTAGTCCCGGACAGTAACCTTCTTCAATAGATAACCTGCCTTATTCGTGATTTCAACTGTCTACTGTCAACTTCTCTCCGTCATTTGCATTTCCTCTCTTCTAACATGTCATGTCACTGATATTTGATTCAAGTTCAAGCAGTTTGGATTAAGAGAGCTCGTCCGATGGGTTAGAAGAAGATTCGGCAGGTTTTGTGGATGTAGTCAGGGCCAAAACTTCCGTGTTTTTTGAAGAAACGGTTCCCTTGTTCAGAACTAGTTCTAGTCGCGCATGCGCGGGACTGCCGCGTTCCGAAAAAGTTCCGAACAGAGTGGTTGGAAAATACCTACAAGCAGCACACTTTGGTTTTCTTCCATATCAGTGAATCCTCTTCCGAAAAAAAATGAAAAAATGTGAGGCAAATTTCTCATTGACTCTTGCACTATTGCCCAGCCTGTAAACACTCTAAACCAGCCTGTGAGTGAACTGTAAACACCTGTATTGCCAAGGAACTCCAGGATACGATTTAGCAACAATACTCGTCCAAGGACTTCGAAAATTGACTCAACTTCAAGATCCACCCCGCCCTCAAATCATGAATAGATTATTGTTCTCTGTACACATTCGGTTATACAGACCTTGCACGAAAGGAGTTAAAGACTTGCTGGAGAGAAGTTCGGTTATTTCTTCATGCAGCAAACGCTTGCTTCTTGTATCTGATGCGTTGAATTCGACAACATCGAGATCCAGCTCTTTACAAACTAGATGAGCAGTCGTCGTCTTTCCTGAGGAAAAAATGGACACCGCAAAAATCATGATTTGAACCCAGCACATGAATGGCTTCAAAATGGTATTTAAAAACTAATACAACCTTCAAGTACTAACAAATGGAGTTCTCCAAAAAAAAGTAAAAATTATTTAATTTTATAATTTGTCAATAACTCAAACGAATATGTTGAAACAAGTGGGTATCGATAATCAGGCACCAGGAATAATTCCATTGGATATTTACCTACACCAGGAGGTCCAGAAAGAAGAGCAGCTTTGAAGAAGGCGCCGCTATCATCCTTGGCCCACGGACCTAGAGAAAAACTATGATTAAACAAAGAGATAATGGAAAACTACCTTAAACATTAACCCTAATTGAACCATGGTGTCACTAGTGTCACCGAAAACATTTTGGGAATTTCTCAGCTGTCCCAAGGTGTCACCAGATTAACTAGACTTAAATTGTAATTAAAAAATTAATGGACAGAGCTGAATTTTTTTAACCATTTTTTGTAAGTTATTAGAAGTAAAACAAAATTATGTTATGACAACATTCTTGAACAGTTTTCCATCCATTTCCTTGAAAATGTTTGTCATAACTCTATTTTGAGACTTACAATAGCCCACAAAAAATTCTTCTGTCCATTGAATTCAAAATTTCAATTTAATTTTGGTTACATCAGAGACACTTCGGGACATCTATGGAGTTCCTGACATGTTTTCGGTGACACCAGTGATTCCATGGTCCAATCAGGGTCAATCATCATGTATCGATGATTAATAAGTACCGCCCACTTGAACGATAAGAAGAAACATCTCGAAAATACAACATAGTAGTATTTACATTCTTTCAAGTTGTTAATTGTCAAAACTGCGTAAACATTAAGTCTAATCGAGAAAGTATTTCCAATGGAATTGAGTTTTCGACAATCCAGAAAACTATCAACAGAATTTTTAATATCGGTATTGAATGATGAAATTCATGTAGTAAAATTAGTGAAGTTGAAACAATAAAAAATAATTATACCGTACTTATTCCGCCATAACTTCAACAGAAGAAAGAATTGGAGAATCTACCTGCCGTTTGGCTCACACAAAGGTGTCCGAGAAAGATAAGGCCAAACTTCAGAGGTCAATTCAACAAGTAATTTGCAACAAAAAGTGCCTCTTAGATATTCTTTTATAGATGCTTCATTTTCGAGTTATTTCACTTTTTAAGATTTTAACATGGGGCCATTTTTTAACAAGATATAAGGATTTTAATATGTTATCGCCCTAGGGTAACTCCAAAAAAACTTTATCCGAAAGTGTCACGAGTGTTTTAAACACTCCGATCCTACGCTTTTTCCAACACTCCGATCCTACGCCTTTTCCAACACTCCGATCCTACGCCTTTTCCAACACTCCAGTTTTCGAGGCGCAAACCACCATGTAGTGTAAACTCTGCCAATCCAGAGCCTGATACCTTCCTGTTGCTTGGTCCACAATCCTTCTCGTTGCATGGCTCAGCATTCCTTCTCTGTGTTGCTGTAAACATATACCTTCTCTGTTGCCAAGTTCATTTTTCTGCCGAAGTTATGTCACCTACACCTTTATGTATGGTAAGAACCAACTTCGATTATTTACGTAGTTGGCTGGCATCGTTTTTACCAAAAAGTAATCGAAGGATCTTGTAACCTAGGCTTTTAGTTGCGATGTGTTCTTCGACGTTTTTGGATGTTTTAGATTTCTTAATTATAACAATACCTATGGGACAACCAAAGGTGTTAAGGAAGTGATGAGCAATTTGAAGAGCAGTCCCATAAAGAGCTAAATGAAAACAACAGACAACAAATTCATAGTAAAAGGAAACAGCAAACAAACAAAACATGTCTGGGGTCCTCGGGGCTTGTTTTTCGTATGTTGAACCTTGTCTAACTAAAATGATTATAACTCCCTTATTTTTCATGCAAATTCAAATCTGATTACACCGTTAAAAAGAGCATTACATTTCCAATCAGATGAGGTACAATACATACACATTTTAACCCCGCATCTAGTAAGATTTGTCCTAATCCAAACTTGAAACTTAGCAATTTTCGAGTTTTTTTACTAAAAGAGATTTTTCGAGTTTTTTTACTCACAAGAGATTTTCGCCCATTACCTGTTGAGGAAAATCAATGCGGTTTCAGGCAAAAACATCCTCAAATTCTCAGGTATAATCAAAAAATGTTTTACAATGGGACTTGGGGGAGAAATTTGTGTTTGAGCGCGGAAAAACGTGAATTGTTTCCAACGAAATCGACGTTTTGATGGGAGTATTCGGAGGGTCTCCTCCTCTGCCGCTCCTCCCATCCTCAATCCAACTCCGAGTCCTCCCATCAAAACGTAGATTTCGTTGGGAAAAATTCACGTTTTTCCGCATTCAAACACAAATTTCTTCCCTTAAGTTCCACTGTAAAACATTCTAACATGGAACATGTTTTTGCCCTAGGGTAACTAACCAAAAAACGTTACGCGTAAGGGGGACGCGCGACAGTCACGCACACTCCGATCACGAGCTTTTTACGACACTCCAGTTTTCGAGGCGCCAAGCGCCAAGTTTTTCTTAATGCATCTTAGATATGTTGCTAGGGATAGTAGAACTTTTGTATTATACCAACCTACGACTAAAGGTTTTGCACTAAATTTGGCTAAAACGTGTTCCATGTTTTTATAATTTACGCCAAAGGCTTCAAGTAGATAGAATCGAGCGAGGCGCGAAGCGCTGAGTTTTGATTATACCGCTGAAAATCTGAGATTTTGAGGATGTTATTGATGAAAACCGTATTAATTTTCCTCAACAGGAAATGGGCAAAAATCTCTTGAAAATGTCGACAAAAAACTCAAAAATTAAAGTTTCAAGTATGGACTGTTTATTGTTTTAGCGAGGTTAAAAAATGTGTATAGTAGCTCATCTGATTGGATATTTAATGCTCTTTTTAACGGTGTAATCAGATTTGAATTTGCATGAAAAACAAGGGAGTTAAAATCATTTTAGTGAGACAAGATTCAACACACGAAAAAAATCTTAAAAGTTAAATAACTCGAAAACGAAACATCTAACAAAACATTTCTAAGAGGCACTTTTTGTTGCAAATTACTTGTAAAATCGACCCCTGAAGTTAACTGTATCTTTCTCGGACACCCTGTAGACTTTGGGGTAAATCAGTGGACCGTATTTCCCATATTCCCGCCCGATGATGAATTACTGCGCTTCTAAACCTAAATCACATAAGTTCCCCTACATTAGCAACCTACTTACTGGGTTTGGGAATCTTCTTATCGCCTGTTTGATTGCTGTGCCAAGCCTTGAGCCACTTGACCAACTTGTTGACGTTGCTCTTTTCTCCTTGCTGACCTATGATCGCCTTCAGGTTTCCAGGTTTGTACTTGTCCACCCAAAGCTGGAACTTGGCCTCTCTGAGTTTTGGCGCTGAGGGAGAAGACGTAGAAGAACTTGCTTTCGAGCTGCTGGGCGTACACGGGGACTGTGAGCTGCCACAAAATTTATTTGGTTTGGATGTAGTGACGCAACCGTTTTTGATTTCGTTGGAACTTTTGGTTGCTACAACAGGAGAATCAATTTTCGGTCGCGATTTTTCTTTTTCTTTCAAAGGCGACCTAGGAACTACTTGTTTGACCCTTACATCAAGCGGAGACTTTTTGAGAGGTGAATCCTTTTGAGGTGGGGGTTTCACTGGACTTGGTTCAGGAGACAAATCATGGTCCATTATCTTAGCTGAGGCTGCAGTCTTCTTGGTTTTCTCAACAGGCTGTTTGGAAGACTTAGCCTTCTTGGACGGCGATACTGAAGCAGATCTGGCTCTTTTCTTAGGGGAACTTGTGGGAGAAAGAGCGTGATTTTTCTTAGGAGATTCAGAGCTCTGGAAAAAGTAAGTCAGATGTTCAGGTACAGATGTATCGAAATTGGGGAGAGTCTGACCCCTGATCTGTCGGTCGCGCGACTCCCGCGCCCCTAACGAGAATATAAAGAACTCTTGTCATCTTCGTCACCACAAGGGGGCTGTTATCATCGTAAATGTTATCAAACGCCATTCGCAAGCGGAGTTGAAGCACACCAATATTTCGAGCTTTTTCCAAGTAGGTTATGAAACTTTTGCTTCCGAGTCAGCTTTACCTCCCATTTATTTTAAGTTAAGGATAGAAATGACAATTACATTTGCACTTTGTCTTTTTGTACAACTAAAATGATTAATTGAGACAGTACCTACCATCCTTTTTTACAGTAGGTACTACCTTGTTATTCTGACTTTTTGGTTACTCATTTGGGTATCTAAATAAAAAAGTAAAAGTAAATATAAATTTCTAGTGAATGTAAGTTTAGCCGCTAAGAAAGTGATTGTGGGTTGAGATTTAAAGCAATTATTTTTTTAAAAAATTTCAAAAGAGTATGGCTCAAGAATAACAGTAATCGGGTCTGTTTGTCGAGAAAATTTTTTTTTTTTTAATCAGAGAAGCTAAGGAAAGTTGAAGATTTGATTGGTGTGACGTAGCTAGCCAATTGTGACGTAGCTAGCCAAAACTGTCTTCGAAAAAAGTATCCATGCACAGAGAAGAGATTGGAATGTTCTCACTGGTAGCAGGTTCAAATTGAGGCTCCAGAACGTTGATCTTCCTCTTCTTTTCCGTCATATTTAGAATGAAAGTAAGAAAAGAAATCATGGGCGATACACTAGCTGAAAATATGATAACTCGAAACCACAAACGAAGCGAACAGAAAACAACTGATTACAGACAGCAGACGTAGGTAACTCTAACAATTGAACCATAAAGTAACGCTATCCGATGAGAATCTCTTGGATACTACAAAATACTACTCCCACGCGCGTGGCATAGTGTGTGTGCGTTCATGGAGGACCTTTTTTTCAAACAAATGATCTCTTTAATGCATATTTCTACCACATGATACAGTATCGTTGGGCCAAAAGTTGGAGTATATAGGTTTTCAAGGGTGCCGAATCCAAATTTGAGGTCAAAAACCTGAATTTCCGACCCACCGAAATACTCCATTGAAGAAGAAATCGCCCAAATTACCCCCGCTATTCTCCAGAAAGTCGATAGAAACTTCTACGAAAGGATCAACATGTGTATCCCCCCCCCCCCCCCACCTAGGACATCATTTAGACGATATTATTGTAGATCATAGCTTGAAAACACCACATACTAAAACCTTTCTGGCAAATAAAGTTTTCGGGATAAGTCTTGTAGTTTTTTTTACTGGCCATTTGAAATGTCGGAAATTTTCTTGGCCCACCGCTTAGTTGATAAGAGTGTCCTGGTATTCTCGGTAGGGGCGCCACAGTCGCGAGTCTGACACATCAGGGGCCAGACTCTCCCTTGAAATTGGATAGTACTAGACAAGATTAATAAAAACACAATAGTTGTGTCAGAAATACTTATGAGTGAAAAACGAAGCAATTCTAGAATCCTGGGCGTTAATTCTTCAACTTCGAGCCTACCACGAAGGACGTAATGATAATAAGTTACCTGTCCGAGTTTTTCTTCAACTTTGGTTTTAGGAGGAGTACAGGAGACCTCCTGGACCCAATCATCGTCATCCATGTCCAGGAATGCCGCACTGACGTCAGCCAACTCATTTTCAGCGACTGATTTACTGTCAAGCTGCGAACAGAATGCATTGGTATGAGAGTTCTGAGTCAACATTCTAATAACTTTGAATTTCTAATAATTTCAATGCACACCATAGATTGTGAATCATTTATTAACCTTTGGAGGAGCCTTGACTTGTTTTACAGGTTCAGTTCCAAAAAGACTCTTGACTTTGTTCTTATCGACTTCAAAATACTTGGATGTGGATGATTCTTCCTCCTTGGCTTTTTTGGTAGACGCTAAAATGATATAAGATAGAACATTAAGAACAATAAGTTCATCATAATTAATGAAGAGTGCGAAGTTCATAACGAAGCTTCATAGGGCGACCACAATGAAATGAAAATTCCTAGTATTATCATTCGCCTTTTGAGGCACTCGTAGATCAGAGTTGGGCGGAATCGTGATTACGATTGTAATCGTAAAATGAGCGTTTTCCATTACGATTGCGACTGTAATCGTAATTTCAATAGTAATCGCAATTTTTAAGGCAATTAAAGTGCTTATCTCTCGAAATTTATGATGCTGAGTCAATCTTGAGAGGTTTAGCACAATGCGATGTTTTTTGGTTTATTATTTTCAATAATGAACATTTGGAACCGACCAAGAAAAATTTTTGTTAACACCCCCTGAAAATTCGTTGGTTTACGTTTCAAGGTACGTAGAATCCGAAAATCGAAAACGCTGCAAATTATTACACAAGGGTTTATTATTTTTCTATATAGATCACTCGTCTGCAAAGCCACCAACCATCCAACATGGAGAAAAACATCGATCGCATTTCGGTCAGCTAAAATTTGAACGGAGATTAGGCCTCTTTTGCGATTCACACTCGTGTTTCTGATTTATCGTACGTCCAATTCTCGTAGGGAGCGAACGGTTTGTCCTACAGGGCTCCGCGTGGTCTCTAAAAATTCTAAAAATTGTATAGAATCTTAAATTGATTGAAAAACAATACCTTTATATCGTAATTTTGTGAGTTAAGGCGTTTTCACAATTTCAAAATTCATTTTTTGACCCTTAGAAGTGACCTACATCAATCAAAATCTTCGGGGCACAACTAGACCCCGAATGGAGCCTACATACCAAATTTCATCAAAATCGGTCAATGGTAAGTGGATGGAATGGTTAAGATAGTATAGAATTTTTAGAGACCACGCGGAGCCCTGTAGGACAAACCGATCGCTCCCTACGAGAATTTAAGGGTTGGACGTACGATAAATCAGAAACACGAGTGTGAATCGCAAAAGAGGCCTAATCTCCGTTCAAATGTTAGCTGACCGAAATGCGATCGATGTTTTTCTCCATGTTGGATGGTTCGTGGCTTTGCAGACGAGTGATCTATATAGGAAAATAATAAACCCTTGTGTAATAATTAGCAGCGTTTTTTCAGTGGAAAGGTCCCATTCAAAGAAAATGCCCAGACGTATGCTTTTTACTAGAGAAGAATAATGAAGTCTGGATATAACAACTTTTTTTGCGCGCTTTTAGGAAGAAGAAGAAAACATGTTTATTTTCAAAAAGATAGAGAACAACTAAAAATTATATAACAATACATATCAAAGTCAACATTACTAGTCAATATCAAAGTCAACATTACTAACAGAAAAAAAACATGAAAGGCATGGACGTGTCGTCTGTCTGCCGAGTGGGTTGAGCGAAAATATACATTGTGGCGATTGCACACCTGCTCACCATTTTTAAGATAATTAAGTAGGTACTGATTGACAGCATGAGACCTATAAATTTTGCCAAAGTTATCAATTCCCAATAATCAAACAATAATAACCACCGATAATATGCAAACGTACCTGAAAGTAAATGGGATGCTTCTGTAGAAGGAAAAGACGTCCATTCCCACAAAATTACTAATGAAAACAAATAAATTTAACGAAGAAATGAACGGCAGTTTCCTATCATCACAAAGACCTGAAGATCGAAAGGTGGCGCTACCTGTGCAGAGATGCGTGGAAGCCTATTACGGCGGGGAAAGAGATGCGGAAGCGCCCTAGCGGCGGACTGGCGAACGGACAATAATACACGAGAGTCTCGCTAGAGGGCAGCGCAGGATGAAGACAAAAGGACTCTACTGAGTGTCTCTCACGACGGAAATTTACTCGGTCATCAGAATTGACCCTAATTAATCAAGCTTCTCATGGTTAATAAGACTGACTGGACTTGAATGTCTAGTGCAAGCTTCAACCCCTAATGATTTACAAAGGAGTATCACTTATTCCATTGTTAAATCCAAATTTTTTCAACAGATTGTAATATAGAGGAAGAACCTCTTATCAATCTCCACCAATTTAGAGAGAACATCATAAAAAGAACTGACTATTATCAATTTATTCTGGAAATTACAATCACTAAAAAGGGGAAATTAATACCATAGAGGCTATACTGAAGTTCTATTCATCATGCATACCAGAAGTTCCTGTTTACTACTGAGATTATAGCTGAAACTCCAGTCCAGATTCCTGTTCTTTTTCACTGAGTTAATAGCTGAAGTTCCAGTCCAGACTATTCTTCGAAGTTCCTGCTGAAATCCCCACAGAAGGGTGAATCAAGATTTCTACTAGTTCCTGCTTCTTTAAATTTTTCTCTGAGTCATAGCTGAAGCTCCAGTCCAGATCACTACAAGAATTTCCTCCTAACATCTCTACTCAAGGGTGGAATTCAAAGTCCTATCAGAAGTTCCTGCTTCCCACTGGGTTCATAGCTGAAGTTCCAGTCCAGATTACTACAAGAAGTTCCAGCCAATATCTTCCCTGAAGTTCCTGTCAGATACCAATATAACCTTCCAAGAAGCTAGGATAATTAAATGATAAGGTCTGATTTGTTAGAATAAGTTTCTTCCTATCAAAGTACCTTGTTATGTTAGAGAAAAAAAAAATAAAAAAAAAAATAAATAAATAAATAAAGAAAACCAACAGGAAAGAGAAAGTGCCTTACCAGGAAAAGGATTTAGTGGCTGGTTGTATGGGGAGGTTTGGAGACCAGTAGTAGTCTGCGGTTTCTTTTTCCTGGCTGGGAAATATTTCAACGGTTTTTTTCCGGTTTTTAAAAACCGTTACAACATATATAAAAGAATAATAATAACAATGCTAATTCAATGGGGACACTAGTCCCAGTTGAATTCCTTAATGAGTAGGTCGCGGTATGTCCATCAACGATGGCCAAATCGAGCAGCCTTCAGCCATGCACCACTGTCGTTCAGGATTCTCACCATAGCAGGCATTTCCAGCTCTCCAGCGCCCAAGAAATGGATCCGGAACTCAGCCAGCACTGGACACACTCCAAGAAAATGGACAATGTCCTCGTTTACCCCCATATTGCAGAGAGGGCAAACTCGGTGAGAACTACCCGGTCTACAGGAAGTGCCATCATTGAACGCGAGGAGGGCACCCCTGAACCTCAACACCCAGCGTCGAACCCACAATGGATGATCCACGGCTTCCCTGTGCAAATCTGCTGGCATCACATTATGATCGAGCTGGGGGTAAAAAGTATTTCTTGATTGTGCTGCGCTCAATCGCATTTCCTCAATCCATGCTGTCCGAACCGACTCCACCAGCTCTTCTAGTTGCTGCCGCCATGATGCTAACTCTGCCATGTCTCCCATAAAGGTGCAATTGTAACGTTCTGCTAAATCCTTCAGACGCGCTTTTAGGAACTCCGCCTCTTTTCAATAGGTTTGTTCCAGCAAGGCCAACCGCGGTCGACCGCGGTTAGCCCAAAAACCACAGCCTTATAGATCGCGGTTGTGTGACCATCACCGTGGTTCAACCACTGCTGGAACACTCAACAGCTAGTTGGTCGAAAATCGCGTTACTTCTGAGTATGTGTGACTTCAGGTTTCCATACCTGCTTATCGTCGCATAAGATGCATAATGAATAAAATACCTTTTCTCATTGCTGTAATCATTTAAAATTCCTAAAAACTGTTTCTTTGGTGAGGATGGTAAAAAATATTGTACAGATCCAAAGCAAGCAAAGTAAAAGAGTAACACCTTTCTACTCAATAAAAACATCAAATTTCTAGCTGATTGATGTTTTTATTCAATAGAAAGATTTTACTTCATGCTCACTACCATATCCACGAATAATGCGTAGGTATCTTATGCACGAAAAACGAAGGTTTTCTTTGAAAAATCCACTTTCTAGTACTCAGAATTATTCGGAAGTAGGATTCACCATTGAATTCAGCGTGAAAAATTACATAGGAAATGATACTAAACTCGTCAAGTCATCTTGGAATCGAGAGTGACCATACACCGCGATTTTTTGTAAAACACGTTTTCTTGCATTCAAACTCTTCCAATTTGAATTTAAAAAAGAAAACTTGAAAGCCGACCGTTGGAAAGCTGACAATTTAAGCATGTTTTCTGAAGATCGCCCATCGAAATGGACTGGCGTTCAAAGTGAAAACTTCAATTTAAAAAGAGTCATATTTCGAGAGAAAAAATTGAAGTTTGCTTTTTGACTTGATTTTTTAGAAATGGTTTAATTCCAAAAGATTTTGGTTTTACACTGGGCAGGTTGGAAATTTAACGCTCTTCCCAACGATATCCTTAAATTTGAATTTATTTGGTAAATAACAGGAATTATGGCAATTTTAATGACGTAAAGTCGAAAACGCGAAAAAAAAACTTCGAAGTGAAAAAAAGGCATTTTGAGTGAGTTAAGAAAAAATTGCCGGGAGACATTTTTTGTAGCAAATTAGTTGTACAATCGATCCTTGAAGTTTGGTCCATCCAAATGGTAGACACCCTGTATAGGTATGATGTTATAGAAAAGTCACAATTTTAATGCAAATTTATATTCACGAGGGCGTAAAGAGATTTCAAGGTTTCCTTTGTGAGAGCGAGAAATTTGAGGACATTGGGCTGGTTGAAGCTTCAAACGTTTCTGAAAAAAGTTCCTCCAACAGGAGGGTGAAAAAATCGATTATTTAACACATCTACTGTCCAATTTGTACCTATAGGTATCTGATGAACTCTCAACCAAAACACCTTGGGAGGTCCTTCCACTGCGGAGCTCGTTTTGAAATGAGAAGGTTAAGGTAGAGGTTTCTTTAGTGTGAGGTTTCCAATCCTGACCGCTCGCGACCACACTCCTCAAAGTGGTCGGGTTTGGGTCGACCGTGGTCGAGTTGCTGGAACAGTGGTTCAACCGCAAAGTTGGGCAGATTGTCGTGTTGGAACAGTGGTTAGTTGTAATGCGCATGCGCCGGTCGACTGCGGTCGACCACGGTCGCCTTGCTGGAACAAACCTACTATTATCCCCTGAAGCTCTTCCCGCCATCTCTCTTATCATTCAACACTTTTCCTATCATTATCATTTTTCCTGTATCTTCCAATGCTGACAACATTACAATTTATCCCAGACTTCAACATCCACATAAATTTAATGAAACAAATACGATTTTTACTTTAAAAATTAAAAAATCAGGTACATTCATCATTCAGTGTGCCCTGCGAATTTCTGTGACTATTTAAAGCTAAAGTTGTTTCAAAGTTGCAACTCCAGGAAACGCCACAGAGGTATCAGCAGGAAACTCCCCGCACTTTCTTAGGTTTCCATTTTAATAAGACAGCCCAGATTTTGAGGAATTTGTATTCAACTTACATCTTTATAAGCTTACATTTGATTGATTTCTGACTGCTTTTTCTCTTAGGTGTCTTGATGGGTTCCTCATCAGAGTCCGACTCGATGAGAACTCTTTTCCTGCTGCTTTTCTTATCATTGGCTTGTTTAAAGGATGATTTCCCTTTCTCAGCGCTTGTACGAAAAAAACTCCGGATGTCCTGAAATTAAAAAGCGTTGTTGTACCTACCAACATTGTGGAAAAAAGAAGCGGCTAGAACTCAAATTTTTCTCTTTGTGAGCTCTTGAACCCTTAGATTGGCTTGATAACCGGTTTGCCCAGAAAGCGCTCGCAAAGAAAGAGAAATTTGAGTTATTACCGCATCATCTTCTCCCGTAACTGCAAAGTCCTAATGGCAGGAGCACATGTCTAATGTTGAGTTACATCGGAGGGAAAATAGAAAATACCGAATGGGAAAGGGAGGGGACTTCAAATCTACGTCATCGGTCTACTCAGTGAGACATGAGCAAGCAGGAAGGTTGCATGAGCTTTGTTCCAAGCGACATAATTATTAACAAGTAATATCACAATATACGAGCCTGGCTTCTCTCTCCTACTTACCACTCAAGCTGGATTCATATGGGACGGAAGAGGCTGAAACGGAAAAGACGGAAAGACGAGAAAACCAGTAAAGGAGGTAGCTGGAGTCGGCGGAAGGTTCACATGGATGATGGATGGTGGATGGAAAGGACGGAATGATAACCACTTTGTGATCTTTTTTTTCAACTTTTTGTACGATATGTATAATACTTTTTTGTTTCGAAAATATAATACGTTTAACTGTGTGTTTATGTGTACTTCAATGGAACGTGAGGGAGGGTGACTGTCCATTAACAATGTTGTGATCAGCGACCTCTTCGCATTTCTGTCCATTTGCTTCCTTAGCTCATGTGGTAGGAGCTCTGATTCAGAATCGGAATGATAGGAGATCGATCCTCGGTCGAGGGAAGTTAATTTTTGATGACTCAACAACAGGCCCTCTCAATACAAATGCAGCAAGTATAACAATAAATTAATGATAGTGTTATATACTATTTTAGAAAGTAGTTAGATTTTTTCAGATGTTTGAAAATGGTTCATTATGAAGCTATACTTATACTATTTATCACAGTTAGAATTTTTTTTTTTTTTTAATCATTCCCATCCATCAGGTCGATTATTTTCTTTCTTTTGGTGAATTTTCCTGTCCCATGAGTTGAGGAGGTGCTGTGTTTTGAATTTGACGTTAGATTCCTCGTTGAAATTAATTTTGTATTTACAAAAAAGAAGAAAAAAACTAGCAAGAAAAGGACAGCACAACCAACAAATGAATCGCGAGCGTAGAACCTCAGGGTGCCTTATTGTCGATTGCAACAATCGATTGTTTCTACAATCGATTGTTTCCAACAATCGATAGTTTCGATGGTTTTTTTCAACAAAGGAGTAATTCGTTTTATCCTCGAGACTCAATAATCGATTATTTTCGATATCAAACATAACCTTCTCAACATAATCTTCTCTGACCCGATCAGCTGGTCGTGAAGGGGCGCCATTTGCGCTCCTATCCAGCAAGGTTATTCTGTTTACATACCAAGTTCCTTGGTATGTAAACAGAACGATGGTGATAATATTCTTTAAAAGCAATTATGTAATCGTTATTATTATGTCTCCCTTGTGGGTTAGATGTCTGACAAGAAATTCCATACTCAGTAGGTATGTGTCTTAAGATACGTCTCTGCAGTGGTTTAGACCCCTTTGAGTAGAGTGTTGTTGAGTTTGACGACGATTTTCCTGACATAACTCGCGAAGATCTCGTGGAGTATCTTGTATTGAAGACGGATTTCATATCCCTGAAGCAACTGAAGTGCTGCAAATCTTTGGATCCGCACAACTTCGTTAATTCAGGGCATGTGAAATCCGTCTCATGCAAGGTACTCCCAGGTGACAAGGTGGTGGTGTTTGGAAAGGTAAGTAATTCTAATGTTATCCAATTATTATTAGGTTAATTGAAATAATAACGATGTATGCCATGTTTTGGGCCATGTTTTGGGATTCAACAACGGTCGTTTGATGAAAATAATGTTATGATAGCATCCCCTGCCCATTGCTAAGTCAACATTGTTATGAAACTTTGAAAAATCATGGGAAAAGATCTACTCATAATAGAAGAATCCAGTTGATACCAAAACTCTCAGTGAGGGCTCTACTTTCAATTAAAAATTATAATAAACCACTTTCCCGACTCTAGCACGCACCCTACTTCAAGCCATAAAGCAGTACCTATTGTATGAGCAATTTTTCAAAATTAGGTTCCATATACGAGTATGTAGGTATATATTGACCTAAACGCTTACTCCGTTTTATCGTTCGAATATGGATAGATTAACATGCAATGGAGTCATTACTTAAATTTTGAAATTCAGGAGATGAAGTGCATATTTACATTGATCATTTACTAATTGAACTTCAAAACAATCACGCAAATTGGTTCGAAATTATCTTCCTGGGAACTTCGTACAAATCAAAACACTTGGACACAAACAAAAACATTTCGTGAAGCTCGTCCAATGAGGGTAGGTATTCTATCATTACTACCTAACTACTGATGACTGAAGTAACGTAAGCACATTAAAATGTGATGTATTTTTATTCTTACTGGTGATGAAATGCCGAGAACAAACTACCTAGTATTTGTTTGGAGTTTAGTTGTCGCCCTCTCAAATTGCGATTGATTCGAGCGAGCCACCTTGCTCCTCTTTTTTCTGATAGGTCTCTTGTCTTCTCACACTGGCTTTTAATGACTTTTGGCAAACCAAATAACGAAATACTGCTCCCGTGACGGGAAGAGCAGCCAAACACCATACAAATCGGCATGCCTAATGAAAAAATCTTTGTTTGCAACGATGGGAATTCAGTCAGTTCATCAAACATGGTTGTCAGGAACGCTGGGAATCAGCGACGCCAAAAGGCTGATATTCTTTTTTTTTGGAAAGTTCTCTTGTCTTTCCACGCTGTTTCTAATCACTTTTGGCGAACCAAAAAATTAAATACCGCATCCGGGACGAGAAGAGCAACTGATAACCGCATAAATTGGCATAATGAAAAACCGTCCATACAATCTTTGTTTACAACGGAGTCAACATGGCCGCCTTTCAGCGAGATTCGAATAACCGTTCGATTAGTGGAAGAATCGATACATCCATTCTGTGTGACGTCACTCGGATAAAAGCAATATACTATTGTAGAAAGTAGTTAGATTTTTTCAGATTTTTGAAAATGGTTCATTATGAAGCTATACTTATACTATTTATCACAGTTAGAATTTTTTTTTTTAATCATTCCCATCCATCAGGTCGATTATTTTCTTTCTTTTGGTGAATTTGCCTGTCCCTTGAGTTGAGGAGGTGCTGTGTTTTGAATTTGACGTTAGATTCCTCGTTGAAATTAATTTTGTATTTACAAAAAAGAAGAAAAAAACTAGCAAGAAAAGGACAGCACAACCAACAAATGAATCGCGAGCGTAGAACCTCAGGGTGCCTTATTGTCGATTGCAACAATCGATAGTTTCGATGGTTTTTTTCAACAAAGGAGTAATATTGCTCTTGGAATTTTCAATTTGCCCACATTTATTTTCACGAATGCCAGCTGAACAATGTTCCTGGAAAATTTACAGTTGGAATTCTGCAATAATTCTGGGAATACATTATCTCAACGCATCAATCACGTTGATTGTATCAAAACAATCAATTTTTGGATGCTATTGACAGTTGGCCACCCCTAGTGCAACCTCCACTCTTGGTTATCATTGGTGGAAGATCATGGAAAGGGTGGAAGACAGACAACGGTATGAAAATTCCTTCTGCCAACGCGTTCCGTCAAGATGGCGGCCACTATTCTCAACCGGGGAAAATCAGCCAATCAGATTGTGATATTTCTTTCCTTCTTTTCTGTTTCGGCCCTCTTCCATCCCATGTGAATCCAGCTTCATACTTCTCATTCGTCCACTCACTGTTGCCAACCCTTACGATAATTCAGAGGAAGAATACGATAATTCAGAGGAAGAATACGACAAAAATCGATATAGTACAAATTTTTAAGCACAAAAATCAGCTCTCAATAGCCAATATGTTTATACCACGTTATCGCCAGATTTCTTCAAAATTTTCAAGGATTGTGCAGGTAAGGGTATAGATATCACCATATGAGAGGATTGATGTTTTTGGGATTATCTAATATGCATCGGATCATCTATACTATCGGGCTTAAGATACGAGGAAGCTATGGGTCTGTTTGGAGAGGCAGTCTGGGGCCGAACTGTGTCTGAAAAGGAGAGGGGATAGAGGCGAGTGGGCTCCTCCAAAATCCTCTGGGCTCCTCCAAACCGTTCAGGACTGCCTCTCCGAACAGAGCAAATGTGTTACATCAACTTGGATCACAAAATTATTTTTGGATGAGTGCCTCTATTCCATTAGAATGCCTATTCATCAGAGGTGGGATTTTTCTAGTACAATATTTGCGACATTTACCTACTTAGAAATAAACCAAAACACCTCAGAGATGGCGAATTGGAAGATTTCCAACAGTATCCTCAGTTCTTCATTTATTTCACAAATTATGGGAGTTATGACCGTGATGAACGGTCGAAAACACGAGCGAAAATCAGGTACAGTAAAAATACGTGGATAAATTGACATGGTTTAGAAGTTTTAGTTGAAAAACTGAAAAAAGCAAAGTTTTCACAGTTTTTTAGGACGTCCCACAGTAAGACTTGGGCGTCCTTATGCGATCGATCTGGGGTGAAGTTGGACAACACTCAACAGAACAAAATAACCACACAGTAATCCGTTTTAGACCATTCTGAATCCAAATCCGCGAAAAAAGCCATAGGTGTATGTCTGTGTGTGTGTGACAAAACCTTGTGTCGTCTGCACAGGCCTTAGTTCTCAACCGATTTTCCTGGTTCTTTTTTTATTCGACGCGGAAACCTATCTAGTTGTGCACTACGGCGCCGAAATTTTGAATTTTGCTTTTTAAGGGGGGGAAAGGGGGGGTTAATTCTTAAAAAACGTGCGTTTGCGGGCATAATCTTGTGAACTATGCCCAGGCCTCAATTTCCAACCGATTTGCGTGTTTCTTTTTTTGTTTGACTCAAATAACTTCCGAGTTGTACATAATTTCACCTGAGTACTAAAATTCGCAAGGGGAGGGGATGAGTGGGGAGATAATATTTACAAAATACCCTATTTTTCAATATTTCGGTTCCTTTACTGCTTACTAATTGTACCCAAGCTTTGAAATTCATTATACCTCCGGATTTTCATGAATTATTCTCTCTATCACCATGGAACTAATAGAGGTGCCACCATGGTGCCAGGACACCAAAAATAGCAAATTTCGTTGGTTTCTTTAGTGTTTCACCTTGAATACAGATGCGAACCTCGACGGACTGCCTACAAAAACTAACAGATGAAAGTTCAATGTTACGACGTATTTCCGCTTTGGTGCCAGACTGGCACCATTGGTGGGGGGGGGGGGGGGGGAAACTCGAATTTGCATGTTGGGTGTCGTAGATCATGGATTTTAAAATGCTCTTCAGACTCGAGGCTCTCATGCCGCTAGAAATGTTTTGGTGGATAATGGTGAGGGGGGGGTCACTATTTCTTGTCTAAAGTAATAAATAAATTACATCGAGTGGACAGTTTTTTCGCTTACCAACTGGTATTAATTGATCTAATGCTTATCCAATGGGAAGTCCCCTGGAATGCATGCATTACTAAACAATATGTTTGAGCACTACGTCAGTGCCACAGTGTTTTCGGGGTTGCAAATTTGGGAATAAACGACGACTCCTGACAACATAAGTATAGGAAATAATCGTAGATGGTCATTGCAATTTTTGGCCTTTTATCGTATAAATAGACTGGAATATTAATTTAAGGCACCCCAGGCAAAATAATAGGATCTCAGGTGGGAAGATAGGCAATTCGAAGAAAAATTTCACTCGTGGCCTTTCGAGTAGGTAGGCATGTACGAGGTATCGTACTTAATACCTAATTTTACCTCTGGGGGCCTGACTTTGGATACTTGTGCCTGACACCTCCCGTGAGCCAGTAGGGGACGTTGTGCGTCACATGACATAAATATAAATTGCGTATTGAGTGTTTTAACTAGTGTCATCTAACTACTGCAACAATAAACTATTTCATAGGTAGTTTATCTGCTTCAAGATTGCTGCGAGATGGAAGTACAAAAGATCTTGTTCTCCCAATCATTTTCAAGTGTAGAACCAAGATTACTTCACGCACGGGTACTTACATGAACCCAATTTACTTACAAGGAAACTAAGTTACTCACTGATTGCTTCATGTACGAAATCAAAATACACCAAAGAAAACTCAATTCGTAAAGTAATATAGGAGGTAGGCTAGAGTTGAGTGATAGTGTTGCTGCTTACCTGCATAGCGGACGATACAACTACAAATCACTTGAAAACTGAACAATGCACTATTAAAACAACACACAACACAATACACTATTAAAATCAAAGCTTAAATTTTTATTGTAAACTTAGTAAGATTTAGTTTTGAATGGAAACTAGAATGCGGGATTTCGATCATGTCTTCCGGAACCACAGCAAACGGGATACGGGAATGGGCGAATGGCGGAAAAAAGCGGGAATTGTTATCAACGTTATGGACATTCTATTCAACATTCACTATTCGAACGAGTTTTCATGGAATTTTTGTCATACAATTAATTGAAAATGTTTTGCGTTTCAGTAATGGAAGGAAAAGAAATTTAAACAATTTCTATTGTCGAATGAAGAGCGTTGAAGTAGGAGCCTTCCTCCACGGCGAGTAACATCGAAAACAACTAACCAACGGGATTATGTTTATACTATCCATGCTTGGTTTAAACCATCCATGTGGAGGCTACTGCTCTGTTACATAGCTCTGTTTCAACATAACCTAATCGTAAACATCTCTGTTTGTTTAGATGTGGATTACTAACGTATAGCTCAGCCAAATTCACGAAGATTCACAAAAATACATCTTTACAATCATTTATTAGAGGGAGTCGACATAAGGAAACTCAAAATCTTAAAAATAGTAGTAACTGTTGTGTATTATAGTAGTCGAGTATGAATGTCATCCCTTGTCATCAGACAGCTGGCTCCTGACTTCTAGATGAGGTAGTTATTTTTTATCAAATGGTTAGATGGGTAGGCTGTCCTACAATAGAAATTGTTCAGAACGACACCTAGGGTAAGGGAACCAGTTATAGACACGAGACCAGTTATTGACAGTTGCGCCTTCAGGCACAAATAATAAGAATTAGGTGCCTCCAGTAAATTCCGGCTAGTCATAATTTATTACTAGGACTACTCAGCTGCAATTTCTCCTCGAAATCATGTCGCTACGGAGAAAATCAACGGGATTACGTTTGTTTTCGTTTTTCGTGTTCAGCTGTCGACGTTTTCTTGAGCAACTCAGTAAGGAGGTTAGTCACTTCCACGATTTTTTTACATCATATTATAAGGTTGTAGGGCCAATCTTTTTCGTCACACTCATCCTATTTGTACCTATTTTAATATTTTTTAACTGTAAAAAACTTAAAAATAACTAAACCAAAGAGTTTTGGAGGGTGTCGATAACTGGATCTCGGATACATCAACTTGCCCAGTTATTGACACCAGTGTCCATAACTGGATTTTTGTTGAAATCTTTGTTTTTCAGCGAATTAAACACAGTTTTCTATTTGAAAGCGAAAAGTGTTGAAATTGTAACAAAATTATGATGGGATCCAGTAATCGACAGGGGGTGTCAATAATAGGCTGAATTTGTAGTCAATAACTGGAGGATTCCACTCCATATATAGATAACAGGAAAAACCAATTATTGACATACCTAGGTACTGAAAAAAACTTAGAACTAAAATCGCAGTAAAATTAAAATTATATTTCTTAAATCTGTTGTTAGGTACCTACAGGAAAAGTTTGGCACCAAGCTATTGAGTTCGCTCATTTTGCTTCCGAGTCTACCAAGGTAGCGGAAGCTTTGTTTTCACTTTTCAAGGACGAAAAAAAAGGTTCTCCAAAATTCAAAATTTTCACTCGCGTTTTGCGTTTTAGACCTTTTTGAACAATTTTGGTTCCGTGTCTGTCTGTCTGTGTGTCTGTCATGAAATCCTTGTAACGCGCATAACTATACGAAGTTATTGTCCAATTTCTATGAAATTTTCAGGGATTGTGCGGGTTGGTGTGTAGACGGTCCCCTATGAAAATCATTATCCTCGGACTGATAGAAGCGACTGCGCATGCGTAAACGTGAATTCCTTGTAACGGCCATAACTTCCACATTTTACACCCAATTTCGATGAAATTTTCAGGGATTATGCGGATTAGGTTGTAGATGGTCCCCAATGAAAATCAAGGCCTTAAAATATACAGAAGCCTCTGCGCACGCGCATACGTAAAATCCTTGTAACTGCGGTTACAGGAGATGAATTTAAGGGATGGATCTAAGAACAGAAGACTACTTGAGAGAGCAGTCGTTGTTTGAGATATTGGAAGATCCTAAAAGAGTATTCAATGGAGACGAAGGCGAAGTTCGGAAGCGAGTTTAATCCTCAGATTTTATACCAATTGACTTGAGAAAAGATTAAGTTGAATTTTATATATAACTAGTCTTAATCCGAGTGACCAATTTCTGTAATTTATTATATTATAAATTAAGTTACCCATTTTCAATGTTCAATGTCGTGTCAATAACTGGTTCCTTCGTGTGTCGTAAACTGGATTTTGATTGTCAATAAGTGGTAACAAAACTCACTTTCGTAATTTCGGTGGAAAAATTGTAAATTCTAATCTTTTAAGGAAATTTGTGAACATAATTCATTCAATAGACCCAGAAGATCAACATGACACAGCAAGAAAAAGTAGAAAAAATCTTAACACGAACAAGTACCTAATCATGAAATCGCCCGAAAGTTTTGGTTGTAGTGTCTATAGGGTTCGTTCAGTCAGGCAGTCCTGGACGGTCCAGGACTGGAGCAGTCCAGGACTCGTGACGTCACAGAGTCGCCCTGGACTGTCCGAGATTCGGTGTTGTCCGAACGCACACGGGACAGCACTGGAAGCATGGATATTTCATACGTATAAAATATCCATGCCAGAGAGATGTGACGATTTTATTTTAAGATTTATTAATTTATAGACGTATTTATGAATACTTCTTATTGATTTTACTCCTTTTTGTATAGGAAGAATAAATGCTTCTAAAATGAGGTTAGCTGCCTAATTAAAAGTTTCCTATTCCCCCAAATGGAAACTGCGACTGGAGCTTCGTAAAACTACCTACTTTAAATTGAAGTTAAGTTACGAGCTGAAGTTATGGGTTACGAATTAACGAATTTTTACACAAGTGGTACAAAATTACTTACTGTGAATTGATGAGATGATTCCACTGCTACCAATTCTTCGAAGAGGTGTCTTGAACCACCCTTTTAACCAAGTGAAGCTTTCTTAAGAGTAGGTACAGGTAGAGTCATACAAAAGGGAAGGCCATTTTCGACAAGACGCTTGTATTTAAAGAAAAATGAAAGTAAAACGCTTTCGACTTGACCGATGGCTATAATTTCAAATAGAGACAGAACAATGGTAACAAAATTACGAAAATAAATTGAACGTGTATACAGATTTATGCTTCTTTGCCAAAATCGTATTTCCTAAGCTACTCATACTCAATTTCAAAGTTCCGAGTCTTTAATTGTTTTATGAATAGAGGTTAACATAATTACTGTTACTTTACAATACTAGTTTTCAATTCCACTTTTCTTATTCCACATGTGCTAAGAGATATTTAGGTCGAAGCGGTCAGCAACATTCCAGAACGAAGCAGTTTGGTGCCCACAGTAGGTAGGTAGGCCACAAAAATATCAGAACTCCGATTTTGGGCTCTCAGCTTTCCATATGGACCTATATGTGGACAATATTATGAAATAATGAAGAACAGAATGAATATTTTTATAGTTTGATGTAAGTACCTATGTATCGACAGTACGAAAACTGAAAGATGACAAACCTGCTTGAGCAGAAAAATCGAGGGAGTGTTTGTACCAGCTACTCTACGAAGAGTTGATCATCAAATTCCAACACAACTTGTTGAATGTAGCTTTGGTTCTTCAGCCTCAATCTCCGATAAATCAACTCCATAACGAAAATGTCTTCGAAATCATCGTCCGAAAAAATAAACCACACTCATCACGTCACTTTCGCAATCAGAAGAATCAGCCGACATCATAATTGGATTTTCATAAAACTTCTGAATTCTCGAAAGATTGTTGTCATTTAAACGCGAGAGGTGAGGAGCGGGAGAAAAAAGTGCAATGCGCATGCGCCGGACTCTTTACTCTCGCTGAAATCTGGAGTAAGTTCGGACGACCCTGGACTGCCTCTCCGAACGGCAAATCTCTCGTCTGGGACTACACTGGTCCTCTCCGAACGGCCAAAAGTGGGCGTGGTCAGCCCTGGACTGCCCGGGACTGCCTCACCGAACAAACCCTATAACTGGTGCCCTTACCCTACTGACATCAACTTCATAGAGCTCAAAGTAACAGAGACAACTTGTTCGTAAGTTGAATATCTGGATTCTCAACCAACTGCAAATGGAATTAGAATGTTGAAATATTTCTGATCATTGAGAACCTGCCTTTCTAGGGAAGAACCTTTAATAATATCTATATGTACTTGTAACCGCCCTTCCCTGAAGCTGCGGTTTAAGCTTCCCGCCGCCTCAAATGCACCCCAGCACACTCTGGCGGAAAAGCGCGCGCGACATCTTGCAGAGATACCAACTGCTGATGATAACCCGAACGAGCCACAGCCACCTGCACCTACCGCGCATGCGCGCCGCTCCGCCCCACCACCGACTGGAGTGGGGGAGACTTCGAGATCGCCTCCCTCCGCATGACCCACCGGTCATTCTACGGTTGCCACTGTTGGTGGAGAGAGAGTGAGTCAAGGTGTATACAGCCCCTCCGATCCTGCAGTCGTACACCGTATTATCACCCGTGAGCTGCCCTACTGCCTGAGGATAACTCGAGGTCTTCCGCAACTCTGCACCTCACACCGGACTCTTTGGATATCCGGCCCCTTCTTCTACACCGCCCTTGGGATCCACGGTAGGCTTTTGCCATTCCCTCATAAACTTTCCTTTTTCGTGAAGACCTTTACTTCGAGCAATAGATAAAGACTGAGAATTCAAGGCTCATCATTAAAACCTTTCTTGTGCACAGTGCTTATATTTAATCTTGTAAATTTGTAACTTTAATTGTAACTTGTAAAAACTTACCTTGTTTGAAGAGCTCATGGTGTACGCCCTCAGCGTCCACCATTAAAGTATCGTACACCCAAGTCGTAACGTAAAGCATAAAAGGATATTAATCTATTTTCTACAAAAGTACGCAAATACTTACCATTGCATTGCAAAGAACCGAATTGATATCATTTTCTTATCTTGAAATAACTTGTACATATTTCGTAGAAATACATTTAAGAGTCGTGACGAAAAGCTGTCTTCTCAGTTAAAACTACCTTCAACCTCACTGCAATTTAGTTCATTCCTTAGGTCATTTCACTTAAATTGCCTATTAGGATCATTTTGCATTCAACTTCATAATTCACAGTAATCTTTCAAATATTCATTTAATTTCATTATATTCATAAGTCTTCGAGACGTCCTACAAACGTAGGTGGTGGCAGCTATCAACAGAAGGAACTACAAAGGTAAGAGAGATATATTTATTTGAGTGTTTAACCGACTCGATATCCCCCTCGGTTGCATCCTTCAGAAGTAACCGAGAGTGATAAAAACGGGTTACATACTGTAGCACGTTTAGAAGGCCTTTGATAGTTTCATCATCTGGCTGAATCGTTGTAATAATGTTGTATACAAGGTGTATCAGACTGCGCTCCCTACTGGGGGATTCGTCTCAAATAATTCTGTTCTGCTTATTTCGTGAGTTTTGCCATATTAATTCCCATGTCTCTTTGTTTAAGGCAACATGGGGAAATCTAACTCGTTGACGTTAGTTCTTCCCATCACGAACGCAACCAATTTACAAGATCTCCTAGAAATCCTCAACTCTCACGGTTGCTGTGTGACTTTCAAAGAAGCTCGCGATCACCCGCAGAAAGAGAAGAGAATAGTTGTCGGAGAAGTCTTCGACGAATACCCCGCTTACAAAGATTCTTACAATTACCACAGAAAGGTTGGTAATCACTTTCTTGTCAGTGGTTTTCCATTTTTATACTCAGCTCTTTGAATCCTGTTGCAATGAGGAATATTACCATGTCAGAATTTCTATTTTTGACCCCAAAATCGGATTCAGCACCTCAAAAAACCACCTACGGCAAACTTTCAGCCCGTACTTCCTTATTTACGAATATCAAAAACAGTGTAGAAAATATGAACGTTTAAAACATATTGTTTGGTAATGCATGCATTCCAGGGGACGTCCCATTGGATAAGCATTAGATCAGTTTAACCAGTTGGTAAGTGATAAAACTGTTTCACTCGATGTAATTTATTAGGTACTTTAGGCAAGAAATAGTGATCCCCCCCCCCCCCTCACCATTATCCACCATAACATTTCTAGCGGCATGGGAGCATCGAATTTGAAGAGCATTTTAAAATCCATGATCTACGATACCCAACATGCGAATTCGAATTTCCCCCCCCCCCCACCTCCTCCATTGGTGCCTGTCTGGCACCAAAGCGGAAATACGTCGTAACATTGAACTCTCATCTTATAGTTTTAGTAGGCGTTCCGTCGAAGTTCGAGGTTCAAGGTGAAACACAAAAAAAAAAAAAAAAAAAAAAATATGAGGTTTAAGGTGTCCTGGCACCACGGTGGCACCACTATTAGTTCCATGGTGGTACAGAGAATAATTCATGAAAATCCTGAGGTATAGTGAGACTTTTTCCTCAATTTCAAAGATTGGGTACAATTAGTAAGGTAAAGGAACCGAAATATTGAAAAATAGGATATTTTGTAAATATTATCTCCCCACTCATCCCCTCCCTTTGCGAATTTTGGTACTCTGGTGAAATCATGTACAACTCGGAAGTTATTTTAGTCAAACAAAAAAAGAAACATGCAAATCGGTTGGAAATTGAGGTCTGGGCGTAGTTTACAAGATTATGCCCGCAAACGCAAGTTTTTTAAAGCATTAACCCCCCCTTTCCCCCCCTTAAAAACCAAAATTCAAAATTCCGGCGCCGTAGTGCACAACTAGATAATTTTCCGCGTGGAAGAAAAAAAGAACCAAAAAAATTGGTTGAGAACTAAGGCCTGGGCAGCCAACAGTAGAGATAATTCAGCCCAAACGCGAGTGTGAATCACAAAAGAGGCCTAATCTCCGTTCAAATTTTAGCTGACCGAAATGCGATCGATGTTTTTCTTCATGTTGGATGGTTGGTGACTCTGCAGACGAGTGATCTATATAAAAATAATAAACCGTTGTGTAATAATTTGCAGCGTTTTTTTAGTTTAGTTTTGATCCACAGAATATCGATAGCATAACATGGAAGCAAAAAAAAAAAAAAAAAACGCTTGACATGCTGGTACTCCAAATTGGGTACTTCTTCAAACGATAATTTCATTTCCTGATGTTGCTTTTAAACCTCTTTTGAGATGGTCCCCAACCGCCTACCCAAAATATTATTTATGTTTCATTACCTAGCTCATCATGTTTTCCAGATTCATTAAAAAGCATCGAATTTCAAGAGTTAGCGGAAAGCTTAATCTCAGAAAGATGCCAGAGGGAGCGCTAGTTGTGCCTTTTGGTGTTCTCCCGCGAGACTCTCCTTTGGGCAGCGCAGTAGACAGCGAGGCCTCCTGAAAACCTCGATTATCCGGAGCGCTGGATTTCGTTGAAAAGAATCACGTTTTTCCGTGTTCAAACTCAAGTTTTTGTGATAAGTCCCACTTCAAAAATAAAATTGACTACCTATACCGTTGGTAAGCTGAGATTTTGGCGCAGTTTTTACCGTTCTTGCACCTTGAAAAAGTATTGGTTCCCATAGTTCGAGTTACGATTGAAAGAGGTTTCCGCTTGAAATTTCAAACCTTGACTTAAAATCAGGCATCTAACCGATAGGAAATTTTATGCTCTTTCCAAAGGTATCCCTAAATTTGAATTAGAACAGCCAATTAAAGGAGTTGTGACCTGTTTAATAACGCAAGGTCAAAAATACGGAAAAATCTTGAAATTAAAAAAAAAACTTGGAAAAACAAGGGGTTAAAAAAACTCAGCGCTTAGTGTCTCGCCAGGGGACAAGCCCCCCTGGACCCCCCAGGTGCTGTCTACTTGACCTTTAATATCCTGAGGTTTCTTTTAGGAAGACCGATTTTTACCTAGAACATTTTATTCACTTTTAAACCAAAACTGATAGGTAGCTGTTGGCTATCTTGATAATTCAACTATCGAATGTTTATGAAACTAAATTAGCAAAATAATTCTCCAGTTGACAGACTGTAATAGGGCCTTCGAGGTACCTTCTGCCCTCATTTCTTATCTTGTAGGCTATTAGTTAGGTTTCCTCGTCGGAGATAGCGCCACTGTCAATGGTAAAACAGATCCCTAGTGAACTTCCCTTAGTGAACCTTCTCCGTCGTATTCCTTGGTTCTTTACTTTAAGAGAAATAACAGACCCCAACATTCCACCAAGGATTTTCCCAAGTTTCCTTCTTCTACTCTAACAAAATAGGATATACAGGGTGTCCAAGTAACTACGCTCCCCCCACTTATTTTCTCTAATAGTGTAAGAAAAAAAATCGAATCAACGGTATTCTTCATCATTTTTTGCGTAGAATTAAAAAATGACAAAACTGCGCAGTGCGCAATCGCGCAACCATGCGCAATCATGATCAACTTCGTTTTTTCAAATGAGAACCCCCATTTTTTATTGCAGATTCGGATTCTACGTCAAATTTTAAGAACATTTTACTTCGACAACTTTTTTTTTAGACGCGCGCAGCCCGCACAGCGAGCGCTCAAAGATGCGCAACCCAGAGATTGCGCCAAAGTTGAGATGAAGGTAAACCTCAAGTGCGGCACAATACTTAGCACTGTTTTTTCTACGCTGAATCGCGTGGTGATGTCCCTTTCTTGATGTGATTTCATTTTACCGTATCTACAGCCGAAAAAGTCACTTTTTGAGGAGGAAATCGTCGATTTTCCGTGGAATCTTTTCCGAGTATTGTTTTCTTCTCGAATTATTACTCCTTTGTGCAGGTAGACATTACAATTTACATTCAGAGTTATTATTTATCAAGAGTTTATTTAAGAGTTCTTAATTTATTAAGAGTTATTATCAAGAGTTTATCGCTTAATTTTTTGAATCATTGTTCATCCAATCATGTTTTCAGAAGACTGAAAATTATTTTGCAACATTTTGTGATAGTTATGTTGAAGTTTCTCGTTATTTTACAATTGTAAAAATTTAATTTTTTTACATTTTATTAGGATGATTTCTTAATAATTACCCTTCGTAAGAAAATCGATGATTTCCTCCACAAAAAGTAACTTTTTCGGCTGTAAATACGGTAAAATGAAATTAAATCAAGAAAGGGACATCACCACGCGATTCAGCGTGGAAAAACAGTGCTAAGTGATGTGCCACACTTGAGGTTTACCTTCATCTCAACTTTGGCGCAATCTCTGGGTTGCGCATCTTTGAGCGCTCGCTGAGCAGGCTGCGCGCGTCCAAAAAAAAAGTTGTCGAAGTAAAATGTTCATAAAATTTGACGTAAAATCCGAATCTGCAATAAAAAATGGGGGTTCTCATTTGAAAAAACAAAGTTGATCACGATTGCGCATGGTTGCGCGATTGCGCACTGCTCAAATTTGTCATTCTTGAATTCTACGCAAAAAATTATGAAGAGTAGCGTTAATCCGATTTCTTTTCTTACACTAATAGAGAAAATAAGTGGGGGGAGCGTAGTTACTTGGACACCCTGTAGACAGATTCAGCTGATAGCGCTATCCTCGGAAAGATCATTCTTGACCTGACAGACTGTAATGGGGCATTTTAGGTACCTTCTGGTCAAATATTCTATAGATATGTCAAAATACGAGTACATCTTAATTTGATGAAAAATAATTTTTTTAACAAACAATTGAACATTTTTTGAACAAGTGAGAAATTAAGGGTTAAAGCCTACAGCGTAAATTATAAAAACATGCATCATGTTTTAGCCAAATTTAGTGTGAAACCTTTAGTCGTAGGTAGGTATAATACAAAAGTTATATTATCCCTAGCAACATATCTAAGATGCATTGAAAAACTCTGCGTAGTAGTTACTAGGGCTAAAACATGTTCCATGTTACAATGGGGAATTTGCCTCAATTTTAGATTCTGGAATTTCAAGTCAAATCCTATAATAGGGCCCTAGAATAACGTTTAACACTAGGAATAACCAAGGGGAAAAAATTACCGTAGGAGAAAATGCCTAAACAAGTGAACCTCTGTTACAAAACACCGCGAAAATCGAGGAATATTGTTGACGTCATACGAAGAAAAAAACGACGCGAAAACAACTCCGACAACAGACAGAGTTCTAGCACCGCCGCACAAAACGATCCAGTGAAATGGCTACTCGAATAATGTGATTCAAAACTTGAAACTAAATAAGAGAAGATGAAGACTAATAATGCTTGATAAACTAGTAGGTAGAATCGTATTGTAAAAAAGTGAGTAATATTGTTTCTTTTGGTCACGTTTGTGTCTGGGTTCTTCCTGCCAGTTCGCGGCGCACTCTTGTGCGCACTACTTGTAAGCTAAAAGTTCGTGTATGTTCCGCTTCTGTGGTAAGCGCCACAGAACCTCCTTTGAAGTCAGATTGGTAGAATATCCGTTACGTTTCAAACATGGCTGCCTCTTGCACATTGCCACCACATTTAAAATTTCCATCTTCCTTAAATTCTCTAAATTTTTTGGATGTGTTTTCGAGCAGCTCACTATGGTTTTATTCCATAAAAATAAACCCTCGTTCGAAAAAAAAAGCGAGGCAAATTCCCCATTGCTAAGAAACATTTTTTTGTTGCAAATTTGTTGTACAATCGACCTCTGAAGCTATGTGGACCTATGTTGCGCTACTCTGTATGCATAATATAGCATAGAATTGCTGTTCAATGATGGCGGATATTTGAGGGAGACTTGTAGATTCGAGGCATATCGATAGTCACGAGAAAACCAAGTAACTGTACTTATTTGTGGGTAAAACCTAGAAGGTACGACAGATGAATATAGAATAATTTCAAATTGTTGGATTCAATGGGGTATTTCAGTAAATTTTTTTTTCAAAAGAGTATGGCTCAGGAATAACAGTAATCGGGTCTGTTCGTCGAGAAAATCTTTTTAAAAAATCAGAGAAGCTAAGGAAAGTTGAAGATTTGAATTGTGTGACGTAGCTAGCCAACTGTCTTTGAAAGAAGTATCCATGCACAGAGAAGAGATGAAACCCTTGGAGGACCTCTTGGATACTACAAAATACTACTCACACACGCGCGCGGCATAAGTGTGTGTGCGTTAAGGGAGGCCCGCCTTTTTTTCAAATGTGTGATCTCTTTAATTAATTTTTCTACCACATGTTACAGTATCATCGGGCTTAAAGTTGGAGTATATAGGTTTTCAAGGGTGCTAAATCCAAATTTGAGGTAAAAAACCTGAATTTCTGACCCACCGAAATATCCCATTGTTTTCTTACTTCTCTCATTCATTTACAGGTTTACCACTTGAAATCTGCTGTTCCGGGAGACAATGGCCGCTTCCGGTTTATCGCCACTGGGGAACGAATGGTGCAACTCGTCGACGACAACTTTGCGACGACGACCGGTGATTACTTGGCGCTCTATGAGCCAAGCTTCATGAAGTCTGCCGCTGACCTCCCTGCGTTCTATTTTCCCAATTCCACCTCGACTCTTTGGGTGTGCAAAGCTTTCAAGGACGCCTCCGACCAACCATCGTCACTCACATAATGCTATTATTAAATACTAGTTATTAAAATTACTTGTTGAGTAGAGTTCCCGGTGTCTGTGCAACATTAGTAATAAGATTTTCATATAATTTCATGCATGAACAATCGTCATTTTCAACTGTCACGTGGTCTGTTCGGAGAAGCAGTCCTGAACCAGCTCAGAACCAAACCGGAAATGATAAGGGGAGGGGATAGAGGCGCCTGAACTCCTCCAAACTGTTCAGGACTGGTTCTCCAAATGAACCTACTCAGTGCTGCCTAGGGATGGGTATTGTTATAAAAGTATCGATACTGTATCGTATCCGAGTATCGATATCCCAAGTATCATTGGGCATGAGTGTCAATATTTTAAAATATCGAGTATCGATACTTTAGTGTCACAAACTATCAACATTACTCAACATTATTGAAAAAATAATTTTTTCAACAATGTTTATTCATTTTTCACTATCAAGAGTCCAACCAGAGTGAATTTCTCCATGATATAAACGTTATTTATGCAACCAAGGAGTAATTACCCAAAAGCCTCTCTACCTTCTTAATTTTTTAGCCATTTTGTTGAATTTTCCTCGAGAACTGTATCCATATTCGATATTTAGAAATATCGGATCCAAAGGATCGATATCCAAAAATATCGAATAGTGTAGTATCGGTAGAGGTGTGTCGGTACAGCTGTACCGGGACTGTGGAACCGAGTATCAGGTTGGAACGGTTCCACGCAGTGACAAAAACTCGACCCTTACCGGTCCAGTTCCACGGACTGATAGGATATCTTAAGATGGATCTGGACCGGGAAGAGAATCTTTTCTATCGGTCCAGTTCCATCCTCACCAATCAGAATGATCTGATCAATCATCTCATCAATCTGATCATTCTGATTGGTGAGGATGGAACTGGACCGGTAAGGATGTAACCGGACCGATAAGATATCACAGAGAATGGTTCAATGGCTCTGGACCGGTAAGCATGGATCTTGTTCTCAGTTCTGTTCCATGTTGTACCTGGAAGTGCCCTTACTACTTCCATGGACTGAGAATGGTTCATGGAATGGCTCTTGAGCGGGAAGTTATCTTCTGGACAGGTTAGCATGGAAGTTGTCTCCAGTTTTATTAATTTATTATTGTCATGTTAAGTTCTTAAACTGCAACGTCATAATTCTTTCCTTGAATTGTTTGGTAACTATAAGTTATAATAAATTGCCTCTTTTGTAACACTTGTTCAAATTCCTTCCTTTTAGCGAATTGTCAAGGAAAATGATGCTATTGTATTGCAAGTTGAGATCATAAGCATGGAAGAAGGACGATAGGGATTTGACTGCCTGCTTCATCCATGCCATGTGAGTGGGATTTGATCGCCTGTATCGGTAATGGAACTGTACCGGTAATTTGGAACGGTTACATCTTTGTCACCGTAACCGTTGGAACCGTTCCAGGGAAATGCCTGGACCGACACACCCCTAAGTATCGGTACTAAAATATCGAGTATCGGTACGAAAGTATCGATATTTTGAAATATCGAGTATCGCTATCCATCTCTTAGGATCATGGAAGCAACTTTTTTTGTTTTTTTCAAGTGATATAGTTTTGAATTTGTTAGGTGTAACAATATAGGATGAATTCCAGAATGAAATTCACCTTATTGCTCATAATTAGTCAGAGGAGGGTGTGACGACCCTACCCCTTCAGACCAGTGATTAGATTAATCAGCCGGCCCGAAGAGGATATCGATTCATATCTCTATGAATCGGATATCTCGACAGGCGTAGCTTCAACAAATCGGGAACAAACCAATTGGTTTGTCCCGTATAAAATGTAGAGTCGTCACATAGGGAACCATGATTTTCTTCTCCACTCTCATAAGTGGTAGAGCTCAGAATTTCAGTCTCAATGCGGCCTTGATGGGATGTTTACAGAGTAAACAGGTGAAATGAGATAAAATTTTTGTTAGTGGAAATACAGTTTTACAGCTTCTTGCACGTGCCAGCAAGAAGTTACAGTGTCCGACAAGATACTCAGAGCCTAAAGCTGGGTTCACAAGGGTGCATAATGGGGAATTCGCCTCACATTTGTATTATTATTATTTATTTATTTTCGAAATAGGGTTCACTGATATGAAAGAAAACCACAGTGTGCTGTTCAAAAAAGCATCCAATAAATTCAGAGAATTTAAGGAAGATGGAGATTTTGAATGTAGTGGCAAGCGGTAGCTTCGTCAAAGTCTTCCAAGTTGTTGAGGATTGAATTAGACTCGACATTCCAAGCTGGTTCCAACTTTAAATTTGAATTTTAGTACCTTATGAGACAACAAAAGTGCAATAGAAAGTTGTTTAGAAAGCTACCTACCTACTGATACATTCCAATTATTTTTGTCTCTAGTTTAGTTTCTAAGTCTCCTTTCCATGTCGTTCTGTACAGTACCTTTTCGCTGGGAGAAATTCCTAATTACATTTATATAATATCCACAAAAAAATGCATTGTTATTTTGCTTCAGTCTACGATGGTAGCGGAGGCATTGTTTCCACCCTTCAAGGATAAAAAATGTACCTAACTCGTAACTGTATCTTGATCAATAGGTTACATCAGTCCCAGTAATGCAGTTCGCCTACTACCAGTACCTAAATAAAGTAGCATCTTTTACTTACCTTTTATGACTGTTATTCCAAGATGATGTTGATTTTTTAATTCTGTTTGTAAGAATTAAATTTTTGACCTTCGTTGCCATAACTTGGTGTTATTCTTGAACTACCCTTATTTATCTCACAGTGCATTTGAGATTGTTACTCTTCAGATATTTCTGTATGCGTGCAACGACCTCCTCTTCAGTGCTGGGGTGAAACCTAATGGGAAGAAATATCCCTGCAGCCTAATTAATTTCCGAATTATCTACGAACTAGGTTTCAAATTAATCAAATAGTGAAAAATCTGGGATAGCGGTGTGGCTGCGGTCGTTGGGGCGTCGTTGTTTGGCAGTGGACTTTGGACCAACCTCTGCGGTGATCGTGGGTTCAAAGCTCATTGCCGGCAGCGTGCGGTTTTCAGTGGCCAGGGGACGGTGAGGCATAACCCCTCTTGTCACAACCCAGGGCGGTGAGGCAATGGGAAGCCATGAGCGAAATCATCAGAACAAAAATTCTGTTCTTCCCTCTGGAAGACAGCTGATGACATCAGTGATGCCAGGAATGGCAGTCAGACGAAAATCCAACCTGAAATGTTTCTTTACTTTACTTTTACTTTTTACTGGTGGAAAATCTTGACGTTTTTGAAAATTAAACAAAATGAGGCAGAAGGGAAATAATCTCGGGGACAGGGAAGAAGGGAAATATCGCTGCAGTGGCAACACTGTCATGGAAGGGCTGCCCAACGTTGAAGGCTCGCTTTCACCCGTGCTCACAGAAATATCTGACCGAGTATTATGATCTTTATTACTACCTATTGTTTTGGATTGGAGGGAAATACTAAACCAGAGGGGCTACCTGGGTGTGCTAAGAACCTTTCTGCCCGTTCAGCACATTACAGCCTGGTTCTTCATGGAAACTCACAGTTCAGTCCTTACAGTATGATCTCATTCAATGCTGAAAATTCAAAACTATTTTAAGTAGTCGGAAATGCAATACCTTCAAATCCGAAGTTTTCAAGCTAGGGCATTTTGAAAATGTCTGTCTCTACTTTTCACCAATAAGAAGTGATTCCTTAAAGGGGACGAACGGTTGGTCCTACAGAACTCTGAGTGGTCTCATTCGATACTGAAAATTCAATACTATTTTAAGTAGTCGAAAATGCAATACCTTCGAATCCGAAGTTTTCAAGCTAGGGCATTTTGAAAATGTCTGTCTCTACTTTTCACCAATAAGAAGTGATTCCTTATAGGGGACGAACGGTTGACCCTACAGAACTCTGAGTGGTCTCATTCGATACTGAAAATTCAAAACTATTTTAAGTAGTCGAAAATGCAATACCTTCGAATCCGAGGTTTTCAAGATAGGGCATTTTGAAAATGTCTGTCTCTGCTTTTCACCAATAAGAAGTGATTCCTTATAGGGGACGAACGGTTGACCCTACAGAACTCTGAGTGGTCTCATTCGATACTGAAAATGCAAAACTATTTTAAGTTGTCGAAAATGCAATACCTTCGAATCCGAAGTTTTCAAGCTAGGGCATTTTGAAAATGTCTGTATCTACTTTTCACCAATAAGAAGTGATTCCTTATAGGGGACGAACGATTGGTCCTACAGAACTCGGAGTGGTCTCATTCGATACTGAAAATTCAATACTATTTTAAGTTGTCGAAAATGCAATACCTTCGAATCCGAAGTTTTCAAGCTAGGGCATTTTGAAAATGTCTGTCTCTACTTTTCACCAATAAGAAGTGATTCCTTATAGGGGACGAACGGTTGACCCTACAGAACTCTGAGTGGTCTCATTCGATACTGAAAATTCAAAACTATTTTAAGTAGTCGAAAATGCAATACCTTCGAATCCGAGGTTTTCAAGATAGGGCATTTTGAAAATGTCTGTCTCTGCTTTTCACCAATAAGAAGTGATTCCTTATAGGGGACGAACGGTTGACCCTACAGAACTCTGAGTGGTCTCATTCGATACTGAAAATGCAAAACTATTTTAAGTTGTCGAAAATGCAATACCTTCGAATCCGAAGTTTTCAAGCTAGGGCATTTTGAAAATGTCTGTATCTACTTTTCACCAATAAGAAGTGATTCCTTATAGGGGACGAACGATTGGTCCTACAGAACTCGGAGTGGTCTCATTCGATACTGAAAATTCAATACTATTTTAAGTTGTCGAAAATGCAATACCTTCGAATCCGAAGTTTTCAAGCTAGGGCATTTTGAAAATGTCTGTCTCTACTTTTCACCAATAAGAAGTGATTCCTTATAGGGGACGAACGGTTGACCCTACAGAACTCTGAGTGGTCTCATTCGATACTGAAAATTCAAAACTATTTTAAGTACTTAGTCGAAAATGCAATACCTTCGAATCCGAAGTTTTCAAGCTAGGGCATTTTGAAAATGTCTGTCTCTACTTTTCACCAATAAGAAGTGATTCCTTATAGGGGACGAACGGTTGACCCTACAGAACTCTGAGTGGTCTCATTCGATACTGAAAATTCAAAACTATTTTAAGTAGTCGAAAATGCAATTTCTCGAATCCGAAGTTTTCAAGCTAGGGCATTTGGAAAATGTCTGTCTCTACTTTTCACCAATAAGAAGTGATTCCTTATAGGGGACGAACGGTTGGTCCTACAGAACTCTGAGTGGTCTCATTCGATACTGAAAATTCAAAACTATTCTAAGTAGTCGAAAATGCAATTTCTCGAATCCGAAGTTTTCAAGCTAGGGCATTTGGAAAATGTCTGTCTCTACTTTTCACCAATAAGAAGTGATTCCTTATAGGGGACGAACGGTTGGTCCTACAGAACTCTGAGTGGTCTCATTCGATACTGAAAATTCAAAACTATTTTAAGTAGTCGGAAATGCAATACCTTCGAATCCGAAGTTTTCAAGCTAGGGCATTTTGAAAATTTCTGTCTCTACTTTTCACCAATAAGAAGTGATTCCTTAAAGGGGACGAACGGTTGGTCCTACAGAACTCTGAGTGGTCTCATTCGATACTGAAAATTCAAAACTATATTAAGTAGTCGGAAATGCAATACCTTCGAATCCGAAGTTTTCAAGCTAGGACATTTTGAAAATGTCTGTCTCTACTTTTCACCAATAAGAAGTGATTCCTTAAAGGGGACGAACGGTTGGTCCTACAGAACTCTGAGTGGTCTCATTCGATACAGAAAATTCAAAACTATTCTAAGTAGTCGGAAATGCAATACCTTCGAATCCGAAGTTTTCAAGCTAGGGCATTTTGAAAATGTCTGTCTCTACTTTTCACCAATAAGAAGTGATTCCTTAAAGGGGACGAACGGTTGGTCCTACAGAACTCTGAGTGGTCTCATTCGATACAGAAAATTCAGAACTATTCTAAGTAGTCGGAAATGCAATACCTTCGAATCCGAAGTTTTCAAGCTAGGGCATTTTGAAAATGTCTGTCTCTACTTTTCACCAATAAGAAGTGATTCCTTAAAGGGGACGAACGGTTGGTTCTACAGAACTCTGAGTGGTCTCATTCGATACAGAAAATTCAAAACTATTCTAAGTAGTCGGAAATGCAATACCTTCGAATCCGAAGTTTTCAAGCTAGGGCATTTTGAAAATGTCTGTCTCTACTTTTCACCAATAAGAAGTGATTCCTTAAAGGGGACGAACGGTTGGTCCTACAGAACTCTGAGTGGTCTCATTCGATACAGAAAGTTCAAAACTATTCTAAGTAGTCGGAAATGCAATACCTTCGAATCCGAAGTTTTCAAGCTAGGGCATTTTGAAAATGTCTGTCTCTACTTTTCACCAATAAGAAGTGATTCCTTAAAGGGGACGAACGGTTGGTCCTACAGAACTCTGAGTGGTCTCATTCGATACAGAAAATTCAAAACTATTCTAAGTAGTCGGAAATGCAATACCTTCGAATCCGAAGTTTTCAAGCTAGGGCATTTTGAAAATGTCTGTCTCTACTTTTCACCAATAAGAAGTGATTCCTTAAAGGGGACGAACGGTTGGTCCTACAGAACTCTGAGTGGTCTCATTCGATACAGAAAATTCAAAACTATTCTAAGTAGTCGGAAATGCAATACCTTCGAATCCGAAGTTTTCAAGCTAGGGCATTTTGAAAATGTCTGTCTCTACTTTTCACCAATAAGAAGTGATTCCTTAAAGGGGACGAACGGTTGGTTCTACAGAACTCTGAGTGGTCTCATTCGATACAGAAAATTCAAAACTATTCTAATTAGTCGGAAATGCAATACCTTCGAATCCGAAGTTTTCAAGCTAGGGCATTTTGAAAATGTCTGTCTCTACTTTTCACCAATAAGAAGTGATTCCTTAAAGGGGACGAACGGTTGGTCCTACAGAACTCTGAGTGGTCTCATTCGATACAGAAAATTCAAAACTATTCTAAGTAGTCGGAAATGCAATACCTTCGAATCCGAAGTTTTCAAGCTAGGGCATTTTGAAAATGTCTGTCTCTACTTTTCACCAATAAGAAGTGATTCCTTAAAGGGGACGAACGGTTGGTCCTACAGAACTCTGAGTGGTCTCATTCGATACAGAAAATTCAAAACTATTCTAAGTAGTCGGAAATGCAATACCTTCGAATCCGAAGTTTTCAAGCTAGGGCATTTTGAAAATGTCTGTCTCTACTTTTCACCAATAAGAAGTGATTCCTTAAAGGGGACGAACGGTTGGTTCTACAGAACTCTGAGTGGTCTCATTCGATACAGAAAATTCAAAACTATTCTAAGTAGTCGGAAATGCAATACCTTCGAATCCGAAGTTTTCAAGCTAGGGCATTTTAAAAATGTCTGTCTCTACTTTTCACCAATAAGAAGTGATTCCTTAAAGGGGACGAACGGTTGGTCCTACAGAACTCTGAGTAGTCTCATTCGATACAGAAAATTCAATACTATTTTAAGTAGTCGAAAATGCAATACCTTCAAATCCGAGGTTTTCAAGCTAGGGCATTTTGAAAATGCGTGTCTCTACTTTTCACCAATAAGAAGTGATTCCTTATAGGGGACGAACAGTTGACCCTACAGAACTCTGAGTGGTCTCATTCGATACTGAAAATTCAATACTATTTTAAGTAGTCGAAAATGCAATTTCTTAAATCCGAGGTTTTCAAGCTAGGGCATTTTGAAAATGTCTGTCTCTACTTTTCACCAATAAGAAGTGATTCCTTATAGGGGACGAACGGTTGACCCTACAGAACTCTGAGTGGTCTCATTCGATACTGAAAATTCAAAACTATTTTAAGTACTTAGTCGAAAATGCAATACCTTCGAATCCGAAGTTTTCAAGCTAGGGCATTTTGAAAATGTCTGTCTCTACTTTTCACCAATAAGAAGTGATTCCTTATAGGGGACGAACGGTTGACCCTACAGAACTCTGAGTGGTCTCATTCGATACTGAAAATTCAAAACTATTTTAAGTAGTCGAAAATGCAATTTCTCGAATCCGAAGTTTTCAAGCTAGGGCATTTGGAAAATGTCTGTCTCTACTTTTCACCAATAAGAAGTGATTCCTTATAGGGGACGAACGGTTGGTCCTACAGAACTCTGAGTGGTCTCATTCGATACTGAAAATTCAAAACTATTCTAAGTAGTCGAAAATGCAATTTCTCGAATCCGAAGTTTTCAAGCTAGGGCATTTGGAAAATGTCTGTCTCTACTTTTCACCAATAAGAAGTGAGTCCTTATAGAGAACGAACGGTTGACCCTACAGAACTCTGAGTGGTCTCATTCGATACTGAAAATGCAATACTATTTTATGTAGTCGAAAATACCTTCATATCAAACATTTTCTAGCATTTTGAACATTTCTATCCCTATTTGCACCTCTTAGAAGGTCTCTTGACCGATAATAACTAAAATCTTCTGCGGAATATTTTAATTCGAGTGCCGTATTCTACGTACCTTCAGCCAAGAACATCAATTTTTGAAGAGAATTAAAATTTTGTTTACTTGTTCCCTTCCGAAGGTTCAAAACTGAAAAAAAAAAACCAAAATGAATGATTAAGGGAAATAATTGATCAAACCCAACATTTTGCTTTTCAAGAGTCACATTTAATACTTTTCTATATACTCACGGTTTATAACTATTTACCATCATGACATCATATACATATAATATTCTGAGAGAAGTTTTTAGTAAATGGGAATAATGTAGTAATAACGTACGTTTACGTGGTAATTGGGGGTTACAGTAGGAACTCAAACGTGGCGTAAATGATCAAAAATTGTTTTAAAATTCTTAATACCACACTTCGGGAAGTCAAAATTGGTTTCCTTCCTGAACCCCAGCAAAACAAAAACGCTCCTGGTAAAAGAAATTCCTTTTAGTGAACATTCGGAAAAAAAGTTACCGAGTTTTCAGAAAAAAGATTGTTCCGAGCGTTTTATATGTTTTTTTTTAAGTATTTGAATTTTTATTTTTTGGTAATTATATTATAAATTTTTTTGTTTTGTATTTTTATTATTTTTTTTTTTCATTTTTGTAAATACAATAGTGACGCTAAGCAATGAAAATATAGGGAATTCGGGCGAGCAAAAACCCGTCGACACCACTTATCCCTTACAAGACTACACGTCCCGGATTGACGTCCTGTAAACGACTGAGCCCCTAGTGGTGCCGGCGGGTTGGTGGTCGTTGCGTTCCTGGCGCCGACTCCGCACGGCGCCGCAACACCCCGGCAGACGAGAAAAACCATAAAAAAACGACGTAAAACACATTTAGCGGGAAAGGGTTTTTTTAAACTACGTTGTTTCCGCGATCTTTTTTTATCAACAATTTTGTTTTGGAAAAAATTTTGATTTTCACCCTTTTGTTGTTTATTCGGGATATGGGTCCGGTTCTTGCAGGCGTTCGACGGGGGGGTCTTCCAAACTTCTGCATCTTTTACCGTCGGGTAAAAAATGGGTCAATCTTCATTCTAAAATCCTATTTTTACGCATATTTTGCGTTCGACGATCGTAACGATCGTTCGTTTTTTTTTCTCCGACTTGAGTCGAAAAAAAAAATGTTAAAATTCCCACTCCCGAGGCCGCTGTAATATTCTGTTCACAATACTCTTGTGACTCGTGTTTGTCCTTTTCATCTGAATTTGACGTCCACGCCCTTACAAAGTATATTTACAATCAATCGTCCAATTTTGTTCTCCTTTTATGCGGAAATTCGCGATCGTTTTCCAGTTGACGAGCGCCTCGGGAAAATGTACGTCACTTCCAAAAGTAGCGCCGTTTCCTCATTCGAAATTGCGTCCCCCCAACGTCCCCGATTGCAAAGTAACCGGACTGGCGAAGAAACGACGATCCGCTCGCACAAATTTAACCGACCTTCACAACGGTTTTCGAAAACACGCCAGATATACTCCAGGAAATTCACCTTTTTTTTCCCCATTTCAAAAAAAAACAGGTTCGGTTAAATTTTGCGAAGGATCGTCAACCGTTCGACTCCCATTTTAGCTTGTTGACCGCTGAACAAGTTAATAAGTTCTTTTATTCAATTTGATTTTCAACTTTTGATTTGTTGCTGTTTTTAAACAAATCCAAGACCTGTTTAAAGACCAGTGTTTTTCACTTCCAACGGATTAAACCATTACAATACGATCATTTTTTAAAAGTTTTGTCTTTGATAAAATTGAAGAAATAATCGTCATAATTCTAGAGAACCCTATAAAAAATATACATCTTCAAAAGCACTTAATATACAGAAAAACAATTTATAAAAAATCACAAGTTCAACACTTAACATGACTAGAATAAAATATGTTGTATCAAACATATCAATGAGGTATATATATCAAAAAAACATCTTTGGTTTCCCCAAAAATAACAACAACTCAACATTTTTCGTGCTTTGCACTGATCTTTTTCGAATCTTGTAACGTCACGTTCGGTAATTTTGTTCTAAACTTTCAATTCCGTCTTAAAAATGCTTTTTTCAACATTTCATTGTCGTGCACAAAGCAAGTTTTTCGAATAATTCAAAGCTCATTTAAATTTGAACTATTCAAAAAAATTGTTTAATTATTCATTTTGTAGATTCAAATAAAAACTTAACGTTAATGAAATTGGATAATGTCGCAATATTCTAAATTCGAAGTCAAACACATCAGAAATCGCTTCTGCGTTCCCTTGTACATCAACATTACAGTGGTATTTTGGCTGGTAAAAAATTACCATACTTTATCGTAATAAGTTCATTACAGTTTACAGTTCGGTCACATTATTAGGGATATACTTGCGTGTAGTAGATAATCTTTGTATGTAGCTTGATAGGCTTTAAATTAACTAGGTATTTATACAGTCCACTTGAAATTTCACATATTTTATTTATTATTTCTTACTTAGTGTAAACCCAAGCCCATATTTTTGGTTAATTCTTACAATTAAGGTATTTAATAGTAGTAAAAATCAGCTCACATTCATCATGTTATCTAAAAAAGGCATCTGAAAAAGTTCTTTTTTGGTCTGGGCCGATCCTAGAACTCGTTATTGTGGTTTAGGTTTTCGAGCTGCTCAGTGACGACAGGGATGGAAAGTGGCGCCGCGGTGCCGCTACCGCCGGCGCCACCCGGCGCCAGTGGCTGTTGCGCCATGAACGGCTCCGTGTTCCTCCTCTTCATCTTCCCTTTCATCTTCTTCAGCATCGTCGCCTGTGAGGTTATGGTGGCACAACATTTAGTCAAACCAATCAGGAAGAGACTTTTCGTAGGGTGAAATGAAAGTTTTTGTGAGATTTGGGTTTTCCATTTGAAAGAGGTGACCGTGAGGAGATACTGCGCTAAATTCAACTTTCGAGTTATAATTTCTATTTTCCTACTCAATTTTTGGTGGAATAAGATCTAAAAGTACACATTGAAGAGGAAGGAGAAAAAATGTGGATTGAACAAGCAACCTTCACGTTACAATTCCTCAGTGATGAGAAGAAAGAATGTGGTGAAGAATTTTGGTTGTGAGATTTTCATTGAAACTCAGTAAGGAGCAAATAGATTTCCTATTTGCTATTTTATAGATTGTGACTATCTAGCAAAACCGTAGATCACCGTAAATCACATAATAAGCCCATAGACCTGAAAAACTCTGATTTTGTTCAGTTCTACTTCAGTTGATAATTTGTCTTCACCTCTGGCTACTTCGGTTGTGTTTTTCTAGACCATGAACACATTTTTTAAAGCTATTCTACGATAAAATAGAAATTATTCTGGTGGAGAGCCAAATTACAATTATTAAATAAGAATACGGCTGGTAGGTTTGTGTTCTTCAACTACTTTCATGGAAGAGAAATTTTATTGTTTGGTTTTAATATGAAAAACACAACTAATTGAGTACCTAACTATTAATATATTTTCCACCAGATTGGTTTTTAAATCTTAATCATTTCGGAGGAACAAAAATCCCATTCATGCAGTGAACGAATTTTTTTTTTTTAAACTTCAAAACCCTAAAAAATACTCTCCTTGCTGATTTTGAAGGGTTATCCAAAATTCCTGGCTAAGAAATTGTCTTTTCGTTTGTTATTATAAATATTTTGGAACAAACTTCAAATTGCTACAAAGTAATAGCTCAACTTATCGTCCGGAGTGACAATCAAAAAACTTCAAGAATTGTGTTAGTTAATGCTGATATTGCTGATGTTCCGAGACGGATTTCAATGGGGAGGAGGAGGGATGTCAAAAAGTCGATGCTAAACATTGTGAATCCATTAAAATGGCTTCTTCTTCTTCGAGAATTCGCTAAAACTAACCTAGTAGAGATGATGATACTCTATGATAAGGTATGCTCATTCCTACTCGATGTGACTGACGTCATCATCTGAGTACTTCACAGCAGATGTGAAATTGACTGTCGAGGAAACCATCTATCGGCCACGTTATCAAATGCAATCTTCCCAGTAGATGTTACCACATTTCTCGATAGCAGTTTGAAGATTTAAAGGTAAATAATATTACATACGCCAACCTATTAAGTTTATGCTCCTGCGAAAAAATCATACACTGGGTTCGAGTCGGAATAACAAATCTCACTTTGAATTTCAAGAAACAAACACATGTCATTCTTCCTAGGTGTCCGGACTCTCCACGTACCCACACAAAAGTACAAAAGTAAGTTTTCTTGCACCTATATCCTAGAAATGCCGAAGTTAGTTACTTTATAATCAGGTTTAATTATGTGTTAATCATATCTAACGAAGGTCTCGATGTTAATGTTTTTGTCTCTAATACAACCAACGAATTCCAAGTAACAATAAATTTAACATTAAATAAAAATGACCCAAATGATTTCAATGATGAATTCATCAATTGACTGGTAATGTTATATTTAGCGCAGTTTCTCCTCTTTAGAAAATATGTGATTTTCGAGGTACTTGTCTATACCTATCCAGCGATGTTTTCATCTCAAAAACACGTTGAATTGACCTTTTCTAGATAAATTGAGACTAATAAATGTCCTGACCAATTTTGGTTTGGAACATTCCCAAACATCGGGAAAACGACATGAAACCTACACTTAATAGACCCACGTTTATGGTCTTTATAGGCGAATAGGAAGCGTTTGTGTTCGAAAAAACCATTAATTTGTTAATTGTAAGCCGATTTTGATTCTTAGTTAGTTTTATTGAAGGGATAGAATTTACTCGTTCGAGCTTTTGGCCCCCTCCTGACTAGCTGACGCAATGTTCGGTTCTGTAAGCCGTCTCTTCATTTTTGTTTTCTTCAGCATCGTGGCCTGCGCGAGAAAATCCGCGTGTTGATCAAAAATTGCGAAGTTTATTTTAAAAAATTGTATTCACAATTTAACTGAAAAAAGCTTTTCAATTTATTAATGCTTGCAATGAACATAACAAAAGCTTTGTCCAGTCTGACGGATGTTCAGTGTGATTTTACAGCGAGTTATTATAGAATGTTGAAATTTAATTAGTATGTGATTATTTCGTTGTTTTGGATGGACGCTTCGATGAATGAAGCCAAACACTTTAAAATTATGGCAACTGTACAAGGATTTTAAAACTACGATGGCGGGTAATGACAAAAATTACTTTAAGGAAAAAATTACCTTCTTATTTATGTCGATGGGGTCTACAGGTTAATAGAACACCTTCTAGGCATCGATTTTCACAGATATGGAACATGATCGCTCAATAATCGTAAGGACTAAAATGGGAGAGCAGCATTTTGGACATCATCTCTAAAGATAGGGCTGATTTCCATCTAATGAAACTGACCAAAATTTGGTCTTTCAATTTCAACATGACTGATATCACCCCTCGCCTACAGGAAACCTTTATGACGTCACTCACTTTCATTTTACCAGTTCTGCGGCTCAACTAGGAGTAATTTCGAACTGAAAATTGGTAAGGAAGGTGATTTTAAGAGCGCCTAATTTTGTTGTAAAAAATTAAGAACAAAATTTTCTCGACAGTAGGTTGACCTAATACGAACATATTACCAATATCTTAACCTCTTGACTGCCATGAGTCCACCAGAATACTCGCAGGTTTTCACATAGAAACATTATGAAAAGTTAACTTTTTGGAGCTCCTCCAGTTATTATTGTGTTTATGTGTTAACAAGGTTGCTAGGCACGGAATGGTTTCCGGGTTTGAGCATCACAAGCGGTTTTACTTTTACGATCATGTGATGATTTACCAGTTATGCGCTGTGCTACTACGGCTGCAAAATCGATGAAAATCATCGATGTTTAAATACATCGATATTTAAAAACCAACCATCGATGTAACAAAAACATTGACCAAAAACATAGATTTTTGTCAAAACCTTCAATAAATTGTGTTTTAAGCAGAAAATTTAATCAATGAGGGTTTCGCCCTGAATATCATGTCAACAATAACAACTGCCAAACACTGTGCAGGTGTATCACCCATGAGCTATGGAAACTTCCACTGTTATATAATTTGAATTTCGGAAAAGCATGTATACTTGGAGAATGGAATAATATCTCACCATATAATTAGTCACAACGTTTTGTATTTGGAGAGTTAGGGGGGAAAAGGATTAAACTCCTATTTTCCTAATTGTATGAAAATCGAAAAACAAAGTTTGAAGTCGTCCCAGACAGAGGCATAAAAAAGTGAACCGTAAGGGCCACCTGACCGGGAATTTAATTATTTTTAGGTGACAAGAAAGAAAATTGAGTAGATCGAAGATGATTTCAGAAATATTTAAAAATATTTTAACAAGGTATGGACTTTGACCTTTTTTCTCACAAATACTTGCGTTCTCGTCACCATAATACCTAATAATTTATAAAAATGAGGCACTTGAACTACAACATTTTTTTTTGTATTATTTGAATTTATAAAATTGAGGCACAAACATCAGCTTGATGAAAGCAATCAGAGATAACAGGGGAAAAGAAGAAACATCGGTAGAATCGCAAGTAAAACATCGATGTTATGAAAACATCGCACTCAAAACAAGGATGCTAAAATCATCGATGTTCAGAGAAAAACATCGATGTCGCAGCCATGGTAGCTACCTACTCAACTATGTTCAAAGTGAGTTCAGGGCATAACGTGTGTATCCTAGGTGCAAGACTCATAAATAACACCCTGGTGTCACATTATGTCAATAATGTTGCCGCACAAGAGAAAAGTGCGTTTGGCACAGATCGGTAATTTTCCATTTCAGGCTCTGGCAGTGAAAAGGTTAATCCGTGCAAGGCAACGCCTGAGACAGCTGTATTTCCTACTCAATAAACAGTCAAATCTTCCACTCCACCTGAAGCGACAGATTTACCCCACCAACATTCGTCCAATGAGGCTATATCGAGCTCAAATCTGGGGTGCGGCAAGCAACAGCACAATAAAACGGGTACAAACGTTCCAAAACCGAGCTCTCAAAATCATAACAGGAGCACCATGGTACATGAGGAACACTGCTATACATCGAGACCTCATCATAGCAGACGTCGCCGATGTCCTGCCTATAACATACCATCAACTCCATAGCTCGATGACCAGCCATCATAACGAATTACTCTCACACGTTGCTAACAATCCGCCACCACCCAGGGATCAACGAAGACTCAAGCGCAAGAGGCCTCCGGACTTCCTTTGAACGCCACTGAAACTCACCATAGCTACTATGAACTTGTTCCTATATTCACTCATCAAACCTTGTTAACACATACTGTTCTATTTATAACTCACTTAAAATTGTTCTTTTACAACGCATAAATTTAGCAAGGGCTGTCACTGGGCAGTAACTTGCATCATATTTACGAGGACAATCTCTCTAATGTTCACTATTAAGCAAAACAAAACTGTAGTATTCAATTACAATAGTTTATTTTTTTTAATCACGTTCGATTCCAAAGGCTTAAACATTTTTTCGAAAAATAAGTGAATTTGTGGGGATTTATAAAAACGCAGTGAAAAAATATGGTTTCCGCATGAAATTCTTCTAGCTTTATAGGAGGGTCAATTCCGCTACAGAGAAAGCGTGACTGTCAACTCAGGAACAAAAGTAGGCAACGAACTTGGAACGGATACCATTGAATTTGTTTTCAATCCAGTCGTGGTTTTCATCTCGAGTTACTAATAATTCTCATAATATTCAAAGCAATGAACTAACACCAACAGCCAGGCGCGCTATTCTATCAGGTCACTAACCGCAGGAAAAACCCACTCTCCCTCCACCCAGGACTAGGACGAGGGATAGAGGGTTAACCCTTTAAAAGCCATCAGGCCATTATTGGAGGCATGAAGTCTTCCCGAATTTCTCCCGGTGATAACGTGGCTCTTGGTTCATTTTACAAACTGAAAGACATTCGTAGTTATTCACCTCCTCGGCCAGGCCGGTACGTCAGATTCGTCTTGACGAAAAGTTTCTCCCTCAAAAAGAACCGAGTCCTTCAGATTCGTCTCGACGAAAAAGTTCAAAAAAAAAATTAATTTCCCAAATCTTGACTCTGCCGAATAAATTATTCAAATTCTCCAAAAATCGGCCTCGCTAGTAAAAACGAGGAAATCGTAAACGGCTTACGAGGCTAAAAACTCGTAACAAATTCTAAAAGAGCATGTGAAAGGTCTTCAAAATGCCCTTCAAAATTGTCGTTAACTATTCTTAGAATAAGAAATATTGAACTTCCGTGAATCTATGACGAACAATGATTTATAGTCCAGTCAAAATGTGTTCAAAACGGACCCTTGCAGGAAAGTTTTGGGGGGTTTCTGATTTCTTTGATTCCTTATGTTTTGTGAGTGCTGGAATCTGAGGTTTGCCACCAAAATTTCGTGACGGAACAGTGGAAAATGCCTACTACAAACTTCACATCTTCAAAATCAAGTTTATTTGGAAGAAATAATTTGAGTACTCGATTTGAGTAGCAGCAGCAACGACCTCGGTATCTTCAGAATGGCTATTTTCTGAACCTGGCAAGACCCTGAAGGAACAGAGCAGCCGACTTGCCACCAAGACAGCCAATAAACATACGATTCTCAAGGGCATTGAAGACAAATATTGGAATAAATTATTACCATATTTCTTCGTTTAATGTTTTTATGGCCCCAATTAATGGTGGATCGATTAGCCCGAAAGAAATAATCGCTACTTCAACCCATCCTTAGTTCTGACGGACTTCGGAGCCCGAATATCCGAAAGAGGCGAAACTGAATTAACTCAATAATTAATCTTTGCAAGAAAAATTCTTTATATGAGCGCTCATGCAAGAAATCGATCCCTAGAAGGATATTCACATGATTTGTCAACTCCCACGGATTTCAAATTCTAAACTAAAATTCAAAAGTTCTACTCCATTCATTTTTCAAGTCAATGGAACACAAATAGGTGTATAATTCTACGTTAAAAGGGGTAGTAACGAGTAGATCAACTTGAGATAGATAATAATCTTGAAAATACAATGTCAAAATACCCAAAAGAATGAAATTCGGTCGTCTGTACTCAAATGCCTACCCTGACTGCCAGACTGGAAATAGTGACTCCGTGCCATTATTTGTAGAAGCTTATTTTAGACATTGCGTGTTTATTTTTATTTTTCGCCATGCATTACTAAAAAACAAAGGTAATCCGAATTTTGAGATTTTTTGGACGGAAACGTGAGGCTTTTAACGTGCGTTTTTAGTGAAAATAAGCTTTTTTTTCCACCTTGGTACATAATTCGACGTTGTCGTGAAATGCGGCAAAGCAGGAAGAAGAAAACTAAAAGATCCATAAATATTTTTGAAATGATTATTTGAAAGAGTGAAAAAGTTACTTGTGCTCGAACAGGATGAAAGCTCATAACAGATATGGGCGAATTCTTATTCATAAATACGATTATGAATACAAATCATATCTGCGACTTTATGATTATGAATACGAATACAGGTATGAATACGAATACAATTGTATTCACACTTTGAATACGATTTTCCCCCGTATTCGTATTTTGAATACGATTTTATGATTTTTTCTATGATTTCCCCAAAAATCAAATTTTTTAAACAATTTTCCCTGAAAATCATACTTTTTTTTATGATTTTCTCCCGAACTCTGGACATATTTGTAACCTAACATTGTCAAAATAATCAATCAAAATTCGAAACGCTCACTAATTCTTATAGGATTTTTCACGCAGAATCGAATGAGACCAATACCAGGTCGCTACGACCAACCATATAGAAACTAAGACGACATTTCCGCTGAAAATCGTATTTTTTTTTTACAATTTGCACTGAAAATCATAAAAAAATTATAATTGTTACCGCAATTTTGGTCCCTTAAATTGCCAAAATAATTAATAAAAATTCGAAAAGCTCACCAATTCTTATAGGATTTTTCACGCAGAATCGAATGAAACCAACCCCAGGTCGCTACGACCAACCGACTAGAAAGTACGACGAAATTTCCGCAGAAAATCGTATTTTTAAAATGATTAGACTGGAAATCATTTAAAAAATTATGATTTTTACCGGACATTTCGTCGTACTTTCTATTTAGTTGGTCGTAGTGACCTGGGGTTGGTCTCATTCGATTCTGCGTGAAAAATCCTATAAGAATTGGTGAGCGTTTCGAATTTCGATTGATTATTTTGACAACGGTAGGTTAGAAATATGTCCTGAGTTCGGGAGAAAATCATTTTAAAAAAGTATGATTTTTAGGGAAAATCGTTAAAAAATTCGATTTTTGGGGAAATCATAGAAAAAATCATAAAATCGTAGTGAAAATACGAATACGGGGGAAAATCGTATTCAAAGTGTGAATACGATTGTATTCGTGTTCATAATCATAAAATCGCAGATATGATTTGTATTCATAATCGTATTTATGAATAAGAATTCGCCCATCTCTGGCTCATAACCTATAAATCATCAAAAGCGTTTTTTCGACTCGACGAGAATCGTATAACGTTGAAAGTCGAAGCATGAAGCTGTCTTGATTTGGCCAAAGCGTTCTAAAAGCTGTACCTACTTCGTAAAAATTGTTTATAAGCGTTTAAAAAGAATTAAAAAAATTGGGGTCTCATTGCTGTTAGTCGATCAAAACTAAAAAATGTATCAATGATCATGGTATTTTTTAATTTTTTGGAACCTACCTAAATGGTGTATGGTCATTCTATTAATTATTCTCGTTGATGTTGAGATGTAGAAAGAAACCTATAACTAATCACCTATCCAAAAGTCATTATAAATGTTGTTTGTTTCCATAATATGGTACAAATAGCAAGAATGAACTATAACATGTAAATCCATTTGAAATGCTAGCATGCAATAGACGAGACAAAAGGACTGTCTAAAACGATATACAAGAAATCAAAAGGACGAGGAGTTACGAGTGGAGACAACACAACTAGATATCATTTTTAGTGTTAACTGAATATCACTTGGTATCGCACCATTTTCTTTAAATTGAGGAGGAGAAAATTGTTCTTCGAAAACAAAATACGCCACTTTTATATAACTGGAAACTTTTAGATAACATAAAAATCTGAGCATTTTAATATTATGCCTGGCGATGGGGAATCTGACTTGTAAAGCTTTGCTAGGTGTACAGGGTGTCCCGAGAGGACCGGAATTCTTACAGAGTCGATTCTCCAACTAATCTAAGTAAGAAAACGTTTCCCAGCAATTTTGTTTCGACCTCTCGTTTTTCCAAGTTTTTTTCAATTTTAAGGTTTTTTCCGTGTTTTCCCCATCTTTCTCTGGCAATTTTTGTTCGATTTTGATGATTCCAGCGGCAATATTTCAGTTTTTCAGTTCCCTAGGCCGCGCACAAATGAATTTCTAAAATCCTTTAAAATTTCAAATTTAGGTTTATTTACACGGCTAGGGAATGGACAAACTGAAATATTGCCGCTGGAATCATCAAAATCGAACAATAATAGGGTGTGCGCCTGGGTAGGAAAAACTGTTTATTGTTATTTTTAATCTAAGGTAGACCTCATTCTGAGAATTTTGGTACCAACCGCGACCTTCTAGCGTGTGTAAGTCTTTTCCTATGAATTTTTAAAGTTTCGACCGTTTATGACGTCACAGTGGGCTGGGGGGTCCCCCCAGGCGAGAGCGGCGCGTGACGTCATAAACGGTCGAAACTTTGAAAAATCATAGGAAAAGACTTACACACGCAAGAAGGTCGCGGTTGGTGCCAAAATTCTCAGAATGTAGTCTACTTTCGATTAAAAATCTAAAAAAAAACAAGGCGCACCCCCCATTGCCAGAGAAAAATGGAAAATACTACTGAATTAACGGTTTTTCCCATTTTTCTCTGGCAATTATTGCTCAATTTTGATGATTCCACGGCAATCTTTCAGTTAATCAATTCCCAAGGCCCATGCACTAATGAATTTCTAAAATCCTTGAAAATGTCAAAGTTAGGTACAACTTTTAAAGTTTTTGCGCCTTTAATTTGGCGAAATACTATGAACGAACGGCGACCGTCTGAGACCCCCTTAAGCTAAGAGCGAAAAGTTGTTGCAAAAATAGTTGTAGAATCAACTCCTGAATTATTGTTGATTGGCTCCGGAATATCGTGTACATAAAGGAAGATGGTTTGCTCCGCATTTTTGAAAATCCTAACAGACATGCTGAATAATGGAGTAAAATCACCATTTGGAACAATCAGAAGGAGTTGGTGATTTTGCTAGGTTAATATTCAAGATGGGCACAACTAGTGTTCATTACGAAAACCGTATCTATTTGAAATGTTACTCCGAAATCACGGTATTAGGATTTCAAACTTCTGAAAGAACATTCTCAAATTGGTACAAAGAAGGTAAACCGATTTCAATTCAGTTTCTTTCCTGGATGAGGACCAAATAGGTAAATTTGCAAAAAATGTAATAATATGGAAAATCAATCGTTTTCCAATATTGCTTCCTAGTCTACCAAGGTAGCGGAAGCTTTGTTTTCACTTTTCAAGGACGAAAAAAAAGTTCTCCAAAATCAAAATTTTCACTCGCGTTTTGCGTTTTAGACCTTTCTGAACAATTTTGGTTCAGTGTCTGTGTGTCTGTGTGTCTGTCTGTGTGTCTGTCATGAATTCCTTGTAACGCGCATAACTATACGAAGTTATAGTCCGATTTCAATGAAATTTTCAGGGATTGTGCGGGTTGGTGTGTAGACGGTCCCCTATGAAAATCGTCACCTTCGGACTGATAGTAGCCACTGCGCATGCGCAAACGTTAATAAAGAGAGGCACTTCCCTTCATCCCTCTCTCCCACCCCCACCTTCCTCATCTTCCCTCATCCCTAGAGCCGGCGTCGGGTGAGTCCTGGGCGTCCTCCCCATTATATTATTTATTTATTTTGTTTTATGGCGTGCCCCCTCCGTCAGAAAGACCTTTAGTCTTTGAGGGGAGATTATTTTTAAAAAAATAAATTTAAAAAAAAAAAAAAAAAAATGAAATAAAAAGGGCCATAACTTCCACTTTTTCTACCCGATTACGATGAAATTTTCAGGGATTATGCGGATTAGGTTGTAGATGGTCCCCAATGAAGATCACCACCTTCGGACTGATAGTAGCCACTGCGCATGCGCAAACGTGAATTTCCTTGTAACGTCCATAATTTCTGCATTTTCTATCCGATTTCAATGAAATTTTCAGGGATGTTACAGATTAGTATTTAGATGGTCCCCTATGAAAATCACCACCTTCGGACTGATAGCAGCCACTGCGCATGCTTCTAAATTTTCCATCCGATTTCAATGAAATTTTGAGGGATGTTACAGATTAACTTTTTTGATGTTTTGAGATTAACTACTATGCATCGGATCATCTATATAATCGGGTTATGGATACGAGGAAGCTATGTGCCACACCCACTTGGCAGACTTTTTTTGAATGTACAGGCTAAAATCTCTCTCCAGTAATGATAGGTGGGAAGATACCATTAATCATGTTTGATTTTTTGAGAGAAAAAAATTTTTATTGAACATTGTAGAAGGAATGAAGGTGGACAAGGACTCCAGCAGTTGTCGAAACATAATGGGTTTGCCGAAAGTTCAAAATGAGTCGCCAAAAGTTCAAATTAGTATGCCAAAATTTTGCCAAAAATTGGAATTGATTTATGCCAAAGGGTTTTTTTGCGAGCAAGCGAGCGTAAATGAGTGACGAGTCTTGTGGGAGCTAAATTGCTGGTCTGTCCTCCAGTCCGAGTCCTCGGACTTGTTTCCTTGGGCCTCTTAGCCTCATGGAAACCGCTCGATGGACGGAGAATTGAGTTTTCACTCGCGTCCACATCATCACTTGAGCGTAGGATTTGGAACATTTGTTGGCAAGGCGTAGGGAGGCATTCTTGAGAAAAGCGTCATACTCTTTATGCAATGCTCCATCGCATGAAATTACGAGTGGCGTGAAAGACCCTCTCAGATCTTCGGCTATTCTGTCGTATTTTGCATGCTTGGTATCATGTTTTATTAATCAACTTTGAAGTCAACCAACACTGTATGAATAAAAAAGGAAGTATACTACCAACAGTTAGAATGGATGTTAATCATTTCGTGGATAATGATATCAAGTTGTGTTCTCCATTCCGACAGTAACTTTTTGAAACTTGGAAGTAGAGTAGGTATGTATATTAGATGGCGTCTAGAATTGATGTATATGTACGTATAGGCACTAACCAAATGTCGAATAACACAAATCTAATTAATCATGAATATTACACGCCAAAGGGCGGTTTTTTTGCCTCTACTTCCAAGCCTTCCAAAGACGACCCAACTTACCTTGAGAGCTGATTTCAAAACCACAACTTCGCAAGGAGCTTGAATCCAGGGCTCGCCATCCACTTGAACCGGCATGTCGGAACTGATGTGGATTTTTATATGACCACCCTGAAAAAACAATAACTGAAGTTAGGTAGATACTCACTAGCTACTCGGAGAAATTTGGTTCATTTTGAAAAATCAAACTGAGTAGACAGCTTAATTTGATTTTGCCATTACGAGTAATAACTGTTGATTAGACGTTTTCCCCTCTGACTTCTTAGACTAAGCTACAATAACACAGTTTTGAGTTAGATGTTCTGATGCGTTGGACATTAAGTTACATTGGAAATTGAAACAGTATTGTTCTAGGGGATTTGGAGAATCTGATTAATTAATGAGAATAATTTAATCGTTGCTGTGTTTTACTCCTAGAGAACTATACGTTTCGTTTGAATACCTATTCCTTGTTGGAGATCAACCTAGGACTAAGGATGATGAATGAAAGATACAAATTGAATTAGGAAAGATAAATGGATATATTATCCTATAATCAATGAGGCTTTGTATCTATATGGAGGAGGGAAAGAAGTATCAATAGAGTTTACCTATTAGATCTTCGGATTTGAACCACGATGGTAAGGGAAGTGATCTAGTATGAAAGTAATGTACTTACAGATCGGTGTCTGGAATTAGACTGGGGGGCTATCCCTGAGTAGTGACTAGATAGAGCGAAAGAATCGATCCATCGAATCACGAATCAGGTGACAGAGTAACGAGTACTCCGTCACAAAATCCTGATACGTTTGACATTTTGATACGTCGGACTTTCTGATAAGTTGGACATTTTGATAAATTTGGGTGACGTCAGTATGACGTGTACCTCGTACCCCTCACTGCCTACCGTCCTCGACGAGTCACTCAGGGGTTCCCCTCCATGTCCTTTATTAGAGAACTAAAATATGCGAGTAAATGGAACATGTGTGTTTGACAGCGAATCCATCGGACGGTCATTCACGATAAGTTGCATGACTCCTTGAACATATTTATCTCCTGAGGTAATGTACTTATCAATAAAGCATCTACCTATATCTCTATCAATGAGCTCAAACGCCTTGCTATGACCTGCCATGTACACAAGGATGAACTCCAGATGTGCCTGCCAGGCGCACTTGAAGAAACCCAAATATCGTTCACATTTCCTGTGAATACCAACTAGGATGTCAACTAGGCTTCTCAAAATACCATTGAGATGAACCCTTCTTAATCTCAGACATTGATGAAGTTCTAAACAAAACATATTAATAGGGCACTACAGGATATTTCAAGAAGCTCCAAGCTGATCCAACTCCGCTCCCTTCATCACCCAATTAATCGGGATGATAAAACAGTTATTAATCAATCTCTGAAGGCTCATTTGCCCACCAGTTCTCCTCACCCTTATATCGCAGGTTTTATTTCAAACTTTACCTGAGCAATCCTCATAGCCGAGCGGAGGCCGGACTGGATCTGTCCGAGATGGACGACGCCGGTGACGCCGACCACCTCCAGCATCCCGTCCCAGTGGTTCGGCTTGCTGAACTGGTCCTCCTTCTCAGGACCCCACGGATTCGCTCCTGATCCCCAACTGTCAACAGAAACCAGATTAGTTGGGTGGCAGGTAGTTTTAAACATCGAATATCCATTCATAGTACTATTGATGGATGGTGCAAGGGCAAGTACTCTTGCCAGACTCCATGAACCAGGGAAAGATCTCGTTTAAGACGTCACGTGACAGCTTGCAATTTCACGAATGCTGAAAATCTCGTAGTATCTAGATTTCTTTGACGTTTGACGAGTGTTTTTTAGTATACCCTCTTTCAAACTAACATTTCTCCTCATAAACCTCACTCTTTTAGAAATTTAAATTTCATAAGAAAAAAAAAAGCATTTTTTTTAAATTTTTTATTTTTTATTTAATGAGTGATGGGGATTGACGATTTGAGTCAATCCCCGCTGATTAATAAGCTTTCAATGGAAACCCAATTAAATTTTTCCCTAAGTAAGGGTTTTCATCAAATAAAAAACTGGGGTCTGTATTACAGTTTTACACAAGTCAAAAACTTAAGTACAGCCCCCACAAAATACACAAAATAGCAGATAGAAAATAACAATAAAAACAAAAAACTCAATCGGGCATCCATTTTTTTTTTTTTTTGGTTACGGAAGTGGGGAAACTCTCTAAGAGCGAAGGGGAAGCTCACCCCAACAGTGTTGGACTCCCCAGCATTGGGCCTATCAACTAAAACCCCACTCCCTCTGCTTAGGACTCACCCCGGAACCACTTGTACAGTATTACTTCAGGGTAAGCCCTTTTTTTGTGCCAAAAGGCTGCTCCTACTTCTGGTCTCTCCTTCAATTTTATTCCTCATCTTCTTCCTCCCATCTTCCATCCATCTTTTTTGCTTTGAGGACTGCAGTGACAAATACTGCCATTGCGTCCCAGCTCCACTTGGCATCCATTTATTTTTTCAAAATGGACCTATAAAAATTAGGTAGCTATGCATTGGTACCTAAGGTGCTAATGGATAGTGAGTGGATGGATACATGGTTTCAATCGATAGAGAGTTATTATTGTGGGGATTTTAAACAATCTCACGCTACTTTAGTTTACTATCGCTTCTCAATCTCCTAACTTTTGATCAAAGTTCTTTTTATGTTCCATCAGTTACCTCTGATAATATTGATTTATTTCCTTTCTCCTAATTTATTTTGTTTTATTTAAGTATTATTTTTTAAAACTTCTAAACAATTTATTAGTAAATGTCCTCAAATGCAATTTGTCAGGTGAAGAGAGGTATGAAACACTTCAATTTTAGCTGGTGTGGAGCTGTTTGACTTGAGTTTTTGACTTGTATAAAACTACAGTAAAGCAGTTTTTTATTCGAAGAAAACCCCTACTTATTCAAAATTTAATTGGTTCTCCGTTGAAAGCTTATAAATCAGCGGGGAGTGACGTTTTGAAATAACTCATTAAATTTCTAAAAGAATGGGGTTTATTTTTAAATTGTTATTAAAGCTTTTATTACACAGATAAACTCATTAACAATATATCTGACTTATAATACTGCAATACATTTTTCAGGATTTAAGATACATAACTTAGTCCCGTGTCTCTCGAAACTATCACATTCACTTCCTACACAAGTTCATGCGGTTTTAGACGCTTAAGACGTCGAGTTAGATCTTGCACATCTGGGAGCTCTACAGCTTCCTCAGTCACATGATCAGTCTGACAAGCAAGCTTTTTTAGCACTTCATCCACACTGTCAACTTGAAGTTGGCGGTGGAGAGCGTCATTTCGAAACTAATACGGCGCATTAGTGATACATCGCAGTACAGAGTTCTGGAAACGTTGGATGATCAATCTATTGGTTGGAGCTGTGCAGCCCTACAACTTCACTTCATACTTGATTGTACAGAAGCAGCTTGTTACCGATGGTCATGGTGGAACGTCTGCCGATCAGCCAGTACATCTTTCTAAATTTCAATGCGAGCTCAGTCCTCTTCTTTTTGACATGTTCCTTCCACCTGAGCTTGGCATTTAACGTCATGCCCAGGTATTTGGCTTCATTCGCCCAGGGAATTGTCACGTTGTTGAGGTAAGTAGGAATATAGTTGATTTTACCAGTCGGAAAATTTTGATTTTCCAATTGGTAAAATCAACGTGCACTGACTTGGCCTCATTCAATCTGATCCTCCATTTCGAAGTCCATTGGCTGATTTTGGAGGTGGATTTATCGAGTTTTGATATTGACTCAACATTGCTGTCACCAACTGCCAGGATAGCAGTGTCGTATGCGAATGTTGCTGGGGTATTGTCATCAACTTCTGGTAAGTCGCTGGTGCACAGAAGGTACAGGAGTGGGCCCAGCACACTTTCTCGAGGCACACCAGCATTTATTTTCATTGGCACTGAGTACGCACCGTCCTGTTTGATGCGAAAGTACCGGTATGATATGTAAAGTGAGGTTTATGAGGAGAAATAGTTTGAAAGTGGGGAGGCAGTACTAAAGAACACCCGATGTTTGGAGTACACTTTCGAGTGGTAAGGATTTCAAGAGGTAGATGAGTAATAATCCAGATCTAGATACCCATTCAAAAGGAATCATCGTCACCAGCACTTATCCTTTAGGTAGGTAAGAGTTGTCCATTTACCTAAAACTAAAATGATTAAATAACTACTTACCTCAGAATGTTGAGAATTATGATCCCCTCGACCGGTGGAAGATCGATTTGCTTCCCATCAACTTCCAGCTTCACTTCCCTGTGCAGGTCTTTGCAGAGTTTCCTCCCCACCATCTTTCGAAGTCCCATCTTCACGTAGACTCCTTTATTGTGAAGCCTAGAAAATGAATAGGAATTTATTGTACATGTTGCTGATGCAAAGGAACAGTAGGTGTTGCTGTAACTGAGAAAAGTTTGAATGTATCAGTTATTGATGTGATACAATCTGGTCGTCTCTGGCGTATAATGTCAATGAAAGTAAATACTGAATTAAAGTTTCTCGAAGGTTGAAGAAGAAGTTCCCGATTGTACTACCTGGTCACGTACGGAGCGGTCAAAAGCTTTGGTTCAATTTGAAGCAAATTCTAAGCTTATCTTGGAAAGAAATTTTCAAGAGTCGTTCAGAAAAGAAGTCCTTCTTTAAATCAAGTTTTGTATATGTGTACCTAATATTATATGTATTTATTATTAAAAGTATTATTATTATTATTCATATGTACCTGCTGTTGAATTTGTTAGGGTTCTCCTCCCTCGCATTGTGGAAGTCCAAGCAGAGGTCAGCATCTATCCCTATGCCGAAGTAATTGTTCATCACCATCACCGTCGATACTTCCTCGCTTGTAGACCCTGCAAGGGAATTACCTTCTTTCTTTATTTTTACGTTTCATCGTTTAGAAAATTAAGTTTACTACTTTACCGGTAGAAAACGATATATCAAGCATTATTGTATTTAATTAACTGCAACTATGAAAATCGACCAGAGCTCTGCCTCAACGTTGATCGGAAATGGGGTCAAAAACCTCTGAAAATGATTACACAACGGTTTTGATGAAAATAGGTCAAAGTGCGAAGATCACAGCTTTTCAATAAGATCGAAAACTGGGGTGAGAAAGTCTGCTCTTCAGCCTCCTACTGCGTCTTAGAGGGCAAACTGTGGAATCGCTCGTATTTCTGATTAATTTATCTTCCAATGGGAACTATACGATTGGTCCTTCAGACCTCTGAGCCATTAGATTCTAAAAATTGGATTTTTTGAAAATTTAAATTTTCTTCACCAGGGTTCAAAGGGACACAAGCTCATCGAAATATATTTCGCGGATATATTACTTTTCTGTAGAGATTCCTTTCTCGATCAACGTTATCAAAAATAACCTACCCAGCAGCAATCTGGGGACAAGGTGTGGTTATCGACTATTATAGCTTACCTGTAGAGTTGGATATCTGAGTGGTCTTATCCTCACTCTTGTCCTCAGGGCGGAAGATGACCGTCCACCGGTCGAGGCGGATTTCCTCCGCGTCGATCACGTCTCTGAGGAGATTGAGGGGGTCTTCGCCCCCAGTGTACCCCGGCCCCCATCGCAACACTCGAGCCAGATCGTTGCCTTCAAACAACAATATTGAATTTAGGTCTCGTTCAGAATGTATATTTGCATTCTTGAGTAAAATAAGGGTTGAAGTAGGCAGTGGAGAAATCGTAAAATATCTGATCTACATCATCGTGTTATTAGGTATGGTAGCGATACATCGGCATACGAAACATATCGATAAATCGATAGTAAAAGTCCGAAAATAAAAATTTTTCAAGGGACGAAAAAATAAAATAAAATAACTAGTTTCAGGGGCTACCCCTTTCTGTATCTCATACGGATGGAGATTTATATTAAGGGGGTCTCAATCGGTCGCCGTTCATTCCTCGTTCTTTCAATACTGGCGCTCAAAGTTTAAAAATTGTACCTAAATTTGAAATTTTCAAGGATTTTTCAAATTTATTAGTGCATCTGCCTAGGGATTTAAAAAACTAAAAGATAGCCGCTGGAATCACAAAATCGAATTGCCGGCGAAATGTGGGAAAAACCTTTTAGTTTGTTAGCGACAATCTTTCAGTTGTTCAATTCCCAAGGCAGATGCACTAACGAATTTCGAAAATCCTTGAAAATTGCAAATTCGAGTACCACTTTTGAACTTTGAGAGCCGGTTCTTGAAAGAAATACTTATCCGGAACGAAGAACGAACGGCGACCGAATAAGACCCAGCCCATATGAAATACAGAAAGGAGCAGCCCCTGAAACTAGTTATTTGATTTATTTTTATTTTTTAATTTTTAAATTTTTTGTCCCTTGTAAAATTTTCATTTTTGGTCTTACAAGAGTTTCCACTTTTACGATAGATTTATCAATATATCTCGTTATGTCGGTGTTGAAATGACGGTGTTGAATTAAATTCACGACACGACTTCTCTACTTCTTTAACCCAGCTCAAATCATCAGTTCAAACATGTGTCATTGGATGGTTTACACTTACAGTGGCACTCATGGCTCAATAATGGGGTATTTCGGTGGGTCGGAAATTCAGGTTTTTGACCTCAAATTTGGATTCAGCACCCTTGAAAACCTACATACTACAACTTTAAGCCCAATGATACTATAACATGTGGTAGAAAAATTAATTAAAGAGATCACACGTTTGAAAAAGGTGGGCTGCTATAAATGCACACACACTAGGCAAGGACTACGCCGCGCGCGTGTGTGTGAGTAGAATTTTGTAGCATCCAAGACGTCCTCCAAGGGTTTCTGTGCATGGATACTTTTTTCAAAGACAGTTGGCTAGCTACGTCACGATTGGCTAGCTACGTCACACCATTCAAATCTTCAACTTTCCTTAGCTTCTCTGATTTTTTAAAAACATTTTCTCGACGAACAGACCCAATTACCGTTATTCCTGAGCCATACTCTTTTGAAAAAATAAATAAATAAAAAATAAAAAAAATTGACTGAAATACCCCATTTGACTTGAGCCAAAAGTAATGGAGGCGCGTCTAGATTAAAACTACCTACTTTACGAAGTGAATTGGGTTTTCTAATCAATTATTATTTGCACTTTTGAAGGACCAGGCCTACAGTATAGCCATTCAATTTATAAATCCAACGTTGCAATGGCGAGGATACCTACGATTTTTAATATTGTTAGAACCCCTGAGGGTAGTTAATCCCCAAATGGGCAATCCCGAAAACCCTGTGCTACTGACCTAGTGCGCTGAAAACCGACATTTTTGCACTTCTTCAGTGATAATTCCGATAATTCATACCCAGTGACCTTTTAAAGTACGTTAAATACTCTTATTTCAACCAGTTTTCCAAGTAGATCTAACATAGTGCATACAACCCTAGCCCTCTAGGGGGTTACGTAACCCGGGTAAACTTTTCGATTGTATCGAAAAATAATCTATTATACTTATATCAAGTTTTTTGAACGCATTTTTTTACCAGGGTTACGTAACCTCATGGTTAACTTCAACCTTGGGGTTAAATTTTTTTGAACTGGCCCTAAGGTACATTTAAGCAGGTTTCCATGTTTTATTTCAACCGTTGGCTCTAAACATTATGTGGGTAATCTGAGGACCAGGAATACTTGTCCCTTATTAGTACACAAAAAAAAACCATTTAATAGCAGCGTGTAGGCTGTACTTACCTGTTCCGAGTGGCACTATAGCGCAAGGTGGGCTCGAGCATTCGCTGTCTTGACCGACGTTGTCAAGACATTGAAGGACCCACCCGATGGTGCCGTCGCCTCCGCAGACGAGGATTTTGTAATCCTTGATGTGACGAAACACGTACAGGCTGTAAAAACAGCCAAAAATAAGCGTTTTCTATAAGAAGGAACGCGCACGTGATAACGTGTAGTTTTTAATACGTAAATGTACACGTTTGAACGAGTACAAGTCAATTTAAATCAATCAAATCAATTTGATCTGAGCTTTTAAATTTGAATTTTCGTACATTTCCTGTTTACTGCATTTTAGATTTTCTATTTCTATTGTGTATGTTATTGTGGGTAGGTAACGAATCTAATGATATTGTAGAAGTCAGTGCAGATCAGATATGATCGTGCACAGTGCAAATTTCTCCCTATACGAGGAGAATTTGCCAATACCCACTGCAGAAGTCTAGCGTTGAAAATCAAGTGCACCCTTCCACTCATCTCAGCAATGAGGAATTTCACCGAATTCTGTTTGCATTTTTCCTGAATAGTTAATGGTGTGGGATAGATGAAAACCGGGCTGATTTCGGAAAATAAGTCTCCTGTTATTTTTGGGAGACAATCAAAATTTTTGATTTCAAAACTAACCGGGAAAACGGACGTGAAGCGGGAACGCTCGCTGATTGGGCAGTTTGGATCGCCGTCTCCTCCCAGTGTTGCCCATTGGGACGACAAAATCGTGTTTTCTAAGAGAAAAGTTATCAAACAAAAACAGGGGAAACCTAATTTTCCCCATCTTGCTTTTTCTATTTTTTTCTTCAGTTTTTCGAACTTTACTGTTTTGTGAAATTTTTCATCTGGGGACTATAGATTTCTCGATCTCAGCGCTTCAAGCGGCCGTAAATGAACTATTCCAGGATGACGTCATTGTCCCGGGTTTTTTAAACGTTCGTATTTTCTACACTGTTTTGTGTATTCGTAAATTAGGAATTTCGGGCTGAAAGTTTGCCTTAGGAGGTTTTTCAAGGTGCTAAATCCGATTTTGGGGTCAAAAATAGGAAATTCCGACATGGTGAAATTCCTCATTCGTCCACTTTGGGTAATGGGTTTGCATCTTTTCGAGTTTCCTCATTCAAACGACGGTATACTATGCAGAAACGAGTACTGCCGTCTTTCTTTGGGGTTAAAACTATTGGACTTGCCCACGAACTCTCCGAGGGTTCGACAACTCCAGCTCGTACCATTTCAGCTATCAATTCGTTCACCAGCGGTTTCTTGGTAGGTGGCAACCTCCGGTGTGATTGACGAATTGGAGAGCCACTACTCGCATCAATACGGAGAGGAGGTACTTTGGCCGCCCCACTAAGAGCTAGCTTTTCAGTAAAAACGTCCTGAAATTCCAACGAAAGTTCTGCAAGTTTTTTTTCCTATGGAAACAATTTATTAACAAGGATGAAGCTAACGGATGGGCACAGAAGAGGCTCAATAAAGGCATTGAGAGTTCTTCTTTCATATTCCAATATTCGTATTTCAATATTCCTTTTTTTTCTCTGAGCTTCGGGAGCGGCCTCTTCTCTAATTTCTTAGCAGGGGTGCTCCGTCCTCCAACCCCATTCCGAGGCATCTGATATTCTTCCTCGAGCCTCGAAGACGTCGGGAAACTGGACGGATGATCGATATTTGGAGTTTCGTTCTTACCCAGCCAGCAATGGCAGATCTTGGTTTACTCCATTTATCAGCGAGCACGTTTACGAGCCTCTTCTGGAAGGCTAGGAACTCCACTTGCAACACCCCTTCACACGAGCACACTAATGGAGTAAATGAAGCTCTCAGATCTTCAGCCGCCAGATAAAAACTTCCTGTGCTTGTCTTGGGCTGCCCGGCTGGCTGTTGCAGTCCAGCTTAGAGACTGGTAAGAGGAGGCAATGCGATTATCCTGCAAGTTGTGTCTTCTGCAATGAATCCAAGGGACCACTAGATCTCTCAAGCAAACATTTTACGGCGTCATTCAGTTTGGTCTCGATCCTATAAGCTATACTTCTCACCTCAGTGGAAAGCCACAGTATCAAAGCCTGCCCTCTTAACTTGGAAATTCTGAAATCGCAGCCAAGTTTGAGATCTTTATATCTAATATTGATGCCTTAAAGCGCCAAGGCGCTATGTCCAAAATAGGAGTTTTGAGAAAAACGCAAAAGAAGTTTTCACCAGTGAACAATTTCTAAAATACTATCATTTTATATTATGCTTATTACACTCAACTCTTTAATTTCTTCAAGAAATTTGCAAGCTATAATCATAAAGAAAGTCAATAATAGTTTTGTTGAATTTGAATTTTTCTGAAATTAAAAGAAAATGTGAAAGATGGATAGCGCCTTTGCGCTTTAAGGTATCGATACAATATTTGTACGATAATAACTCTTGCACACTGTACGATATTTCGTACGTGTACGAGATTTATCGCCTTCAACACTGCTAGAGACAGTTATAGAAGAATACATACCCGGGAAGGGGACCCCCGTTGTCGAGGTCGAAGACTTGGTAAGGGTTGAGGAGTTTTCTGAAGCTGGTGATGAGCTCGAGACCTTGACATCCGCCAGATTTGACGTTGACGAATACAAGAAGCGGTTGCACGCCTGGCGGCACCATCGAGGGCTCGATGTTCGGAAGCAGCATTACTGAAATAATACGAAACAAGGGGAATATTGTGAAAAATCACGACCTTTGGATACCTGGTGAGGAAGTGGAGTAAGGAGGAAATCACTTTCAGACGCCTACGGGAAATGCCTATGTCCGCAATGGGAAATAACGGGTGTCGAAATTTTGCATTTTCGATTCCAAAGTCGGATTTAGCGCTCTTGAGAAAACCCTACCTACAAACCGGTTTCCAACTCAAAATTCCATTTAGAGCGGCTGGAAAAGAAGTGAGACGATTTTGTATGACTGTTATGCCTAAAGGCGCGTCCACACCAGTAACAAAACATGTTACAAACAGTTAAATAACCAATGTTATGTAACTTGTAGATATTCAACTGAAAAAATGTTTTGTACATCTTGTTGTGTAACATTTTTCTGTTATATATCAGGTTTCACAATTATTTTTCTAACCTTTTCATCAACAATATACCTATTAAGGTTTTCAAACACAACAAAATTTATTGGTATTGTAAAGTTTACTTACCTAGAAGTTGTTTATCTTCGTACGAAGACTCTCTAAGAATGTATAACGCTTTCACAGCCTTTTTTGCATCTTTGTACGTAATGACCATTGATCCGTATTCGTAATAAATCGGCCCGATACTAGAGAACTTATATTCTGAAAGAAAAGGTGTAAATTGAAAGCGTGACAAGCGATACTAGTTCGATTCCATCAAAATTATTATTTATTTGATAGACATATATATTAAGATGAATTACCTGACCGACTCTAAAAATATTAGTAATATCGTGTGCCTAATTATGAACACGATGTTCAATAAAATATTCTGAATCATTCATAAAACACTTGTTTACACACGAAACACTGGCATTCCCGTTAATTGTTTCAATAATTAAATAACTACCGTGACCTGATTTTTTTTTAAATTGACATTCAGCATGATTGAATGAGGAAATTTTCGAAGGTCCTTTGAAGAATGGGTGAAACATGGCTCGAGTCAAACTTTGTTTGAAGGCCGACCATGTTGTGCACTCAACGGTGAACTCTATATTGGCCACAATTTCTGTGGTAAGGACAGTCCTACAACTCACGAATTATCGTATATTTGGCCGATAGAATGTACTTCAGAATGTAGATAGAATGTAGTTCAGTCCCCAAATAGATAAATTGTAGATACATACGAGTCATTTAAGAATGTTAAAAACGGATTTCTGAGGCGGAAATGTTGAAAATTGTCACACAAAAAAATGTGTGACTATTGCAGTACCTAGGTTGATTTTCTCATTTCCTAAAAGATGGCCGGAGGTTTCAGCATGCAAATGTGCTTCAAGCTTCTATGTAAATTCACAGGTTGATCGAGTGAATCAAAGAGCTTCGGCATTTTCAACCTTCTTCTTCAATCTTCTTTCCGAGAATTGGAGGTGAAAACAGGCCTTCGAAGTGATCGTTTCTCAAAACAAACAAATGTGCTTCAAGCTTTATGGATGAACGTATTCGATTTCACGTTTCTCTCAAGTGAATCGACGAGTTTCGGTATTTTCAACCTTCTTTTTCGACTTTTTTCAAGAATTGGAAGTGAAAACAAGCCTTTTAAATTGTTGTTTCTCTCGAGTGAACCAACTAGTTTCGGTGTTTTCAACCTTCTTCCTCGACTTTTTCCAAGAATTGAAGGTGAAAATTCCAAAGGCTTATTATTGAAAATAATAAACCAAAAGTTCAATAATTTGGAAAATTTTTTACATTAAAATACAGGTAAATAGGTAGGTACTTATCTAGCTCCCTCGTTTTCGACTATACCAATCGGTAATAATGCTAGTGTCGGGTAAATATTGTTGGTAATTTGAACGAGTTTTGAGAGCATCGATGCCTAAGAACGTACGATAGCCACGACAGCAATACATTGCGCCTACAATCTCTGACAAGACTTTCGAACGCACCTTGTCCGAGGAATTCACAGAGGATGTTCTCGTAATTTTTCTGGGACAGGTAAGGGGGAAGGCTGCCGACGAAGAGAGCCAGGTTCGGGCCGTGGGGGTCCTCCTTCATCTGGAGGTAGAACCTCATGAGTTCCATTTGTCGAATCGAGTCCGTTCCCAGGGCCTTCATGATCTCCCAAGGCTTCTCGTCCGTTCCAAGAACCCTCTCGGTCACTGAAAACAAAATTACAACTTCAAGCGTTTGTCGCACAACTGATCACCTCAGGGGAAGAATAAATCAAGTCCTCTTCGTTGAGATTCCAACGCCATCTCGAAAGCTCTTAGAGGTAGAACGTTGGGAATTGAGCCAGTCTTGAGATACTGACGCTTTACTACGAGCAGTAAAAGACACAACAAAAAGCATCATGACTTTAGACAATGAGAAATTGTGGACTTGGATCATTTTCCTCTTGAAGTCTTAAATTGCATTGTATAGGTAAATAAGTACATCACAATAAATAACAGGCACACGCATATTGCAGGAGATAGTTCGCGTTAACCTCCACAAATAATGTTTCAGGGATGTAAAGTCAGGTCTATTCACGAATATGTAACTGGTTTTAATTCAAAAATTGTTTCCAAATAGCTTTCAAATTATTTGAAGAACACCAGGTACAACATTTTGATTGAGATACATGCAAAAAGTATAGTCTTATCATTTACCAACAAACTTTGACTGATAGTAGCTGCTGCGGTTGCGCACACGTGAATTTCTTGTAACAGCCATAACTTCTACATTTTCCATCCGAAATTGACAACATTTTTTTTTAATAGATTATGCGTATTGGGATGTAAATGGTCCCCTATGAGGATAGTTCAAAGAAATTGGAGATGTTTTGAGATTAGCTACAATGCATCGGATTATCTATACAACATATCGGGTTATGGATACGAGGAAGCTCTGAACCACACCCACTTAGCAGACTTTTTTCAGTAGTAATAATTTTTAAAAAAATCAATCTTCTGGTAATTCATTAAAATAATGTGGATTGTTGGGAAGAAAATTATTAGCTTTTCTCTTTTGTAGTTTACTCCTCTGTTTCTTCTTCTGACAGACAGACAGACAGGCACGGAACTAAAATTATTCAGGAAGGTCTGAAACGTTAAAAGCGAGAGGAAATTTTGATTTTGGCGAACATCTTTTTTCAATCTTGAAAAGTGAAAACAAAGCTTCCGCTACTTACCTTGGTAGAATCGGAAGCAAAATGCTTCTTCTACCTTGGTAGACTCGGACGCATAAGTCCGAGAATCGGGTTGGCAGTTTACAAGAAACTAAAAAAGTGGATGAATTATTGTTTTTCAGTAAAGTAGTGATAATGAATAATTTGAGTTTTATATCCGGTAGATAACTATTAGGGGAGCATGAAATCTACATAAATAGGAGCGAATTCACTATCGTATTTATGTGTGCCAATTCAGAAAAATATCAAAACGAACGCATTGATCTTGCTTGTGTTCCTGGTGATACAATTTATCTTAATACTAAAAACTAGGGAAGGCACAACCTCCTGTTATATTGTCATTCAAAATATAAATAGCCTATCTACGGGTATAGGAATCATTGAGGGACGAGCAACGTAATAGTCGGAGAAGCTGAGACGAATGGTCGCTCGAAGTTCACAAGTGTCTGTGCGGCGGACAGGCAGGATAACCTGCTAGGAAATGTGGAGTTGCCCTACAAATTCCATCCAGTCTTCCCAGGCCACGTTTTTGAGTATAATTTTTTGGTTTCGACCTCTAATTTTTAGACCAATTGTTTCGTGATAATTCCAACATACAGTAGGATAGTTTCCAAACAAGGGAGGTATTCGAATTTTTGAATTAAAAACATACTTAAATTATTAAATAAAACTTTAAAAAAATATTTAAAAAAATTTTTTTTGTTGGTAATATCTTAGATGATGGCTTGTACGATTTTCTTGTTCTGATAACATTCATATGGTTCGATTTGAAAATAACGATTTTTCAAGCTTAGATAAACGGGGTAAAAGTATGGGGCGATACTAGTGCCACCTCCATCTCAGAATCATACTGGACCCCTTTAGCCCCCTGTAGCCTTACACATTTTTTCAATGACAAAAAATGTGTAGGAATTATTCAAAATCAAATCGCCCACTTTCATTTTGAGTTTTAGACCTCTCTGAATAAAATTGTAATGAATTTTTCGGTATGTCCTACTTAAAAACTTTACTACACGAATAAGTTCATGAATTTTCTAAATTTTGAGAAATAGAATGTCCGAGTTTTTCATTCTCATTGGTGTCGTTCTGGTGAACAAGATAAATGATGACGAACTATGGGTTATTAAATATATAGGGAAACTTACTTTTGGAACGACTCTAGAAAAGAAAAATCATTATTGCTTAAGGCGTCCGTTTTACCTTGAGACCACTTTTAAAAAATGAAGGTTTATTTCGGCTCACCTCCTCTATCGAGTAATATCTCGCTGAGTCGGAAGTCTACGGGGTTGAGCGAGCAGAGGCCGAACTTGATGAGGGCCTCCCTTATCAGATCTGTTATCGTCGTGCCGGCGTTCACTTGGACGCTGCAGAAAGGCACGCTCACCTGGAGTTTCCCGGGATAGACCCTCACTTCCCCGTGATCCGTGTCCCTGGAAAAACGTGACGAATGAAAACGGGAAAACGACATGTCACTAAACGCGTTAGTGACCCACCACTTGTCTGTACTACATAGGTATCGACGCACTGTGGGCCAAATCTCGAAAGAAGTAAACCTTGATCAACTAAATAAGTAACAAGAAAGGTGAATGACGAGTACGTAAATAATATGAAATCCATTGGCATCTCAAGTCGATTTTGAACATTTTTCACGCTTTACTGAAAGAAATCAGCAACCTCAAAAAAGTTGGTCCTTCTTAATAATACTTTCTTGAAGGAATAACGTTGTCAACCCTTGTTCAACAAAAAAAAAAAAAAAAAATCTGATTTTTTCAATTCAATTTAGATGTTATTTGACAAATCTATGAACTATTTGGGCAGAAGTCCGTCAGCTCAACAATGATCTATCTTGTGGCCACAATAGCATCAGCAGAATCGGTCAATAAACCCAATTTTGTTGAAGGAAGAATAGAAGGAAAAATCCTTGGTGGGTTGTTGGGGTCTGTAATTTTTCATAAAGTACTCGTACAGAACCAAAGAATAAGGTGGGGAATGTTCACTTCATAGAGGGATCTGTGTTGCCTGTGGCGCCATCACCGACGAGGAAACCCTACTACTAAAGCCTACAAGGGGAAAAATGGGTTTAGAAGGTTCCTCGAAGGCCCTAATATAGTCCGTCAAGACGAGAATCATTTTCTTTTTTTCTTTGAGTTACTATGTTTTCATTATTACATTTTCTTACACAATCGATAGTTGGATTATCAAGATAGCCAGTGGCTACCAGTTTTCGTTTAAAAGTGGATAAACTGTTGCAGGTAAAAATTGGACTTCCAAAAAGATACCTCAGGATAGTTAGGGTTAAGAGCATATGATGTAAAGAGCTTGGCAAAGCAAAACGTGACATCATTCTTCCGTTGATGGTTTTGCTAGTTATGATTCTTATATTGTAGGTGCCAAATTACATGGAAGTTAATATTCTCAACGTTTTTTGTGCATGGAGTCGACAGTAATTTTAAAGAACTGTCATCACAAAATAAATTCTGAAATAAATTTCCAATTTAGTGCACTGTACTCGGTATACTCGGACAACCAGGTTTCAACGGAAGCTTATGTCCAACATCGTACAAATTTTTTTCTTTTTCTTTTTTTAAAATAATGCTTGATTGGGGGCTGTACTGGATAGTCTCAATGGTGTGACACGCTCTGACAGAGACTGAACGCCCAGGTGGTTTAAACCCATAAACGTCCATTGTTTTCGCAAGCTTCCTCAGCGTTGGGCTCTAGGGAAGGTTTGGCTGGAGCCTTCCTTCCATGTTTCCAGGGGCTTCAAAAAATGACCCTCTTTGTTCGAATGTACACAAATGAACTCAAGATGCCAAGCCGATACCGAAATAACCGTATTGGAACAGGTTTTCTTGAATTTGGCTCACCGTGTGACGGTGCAGTTCCCCTGGGACCTCCGATTTTGGCTCACTCTGTAAGATTATGCAGACGTGTTAAATCAATAATTATCACATAAACATCACATACTTTTATCTCAACCACGGATTTAATTTCCTTTCACAATATCTATAAAATATTGTCAGGAATAATTTACGTAAAATGTGTAATTAAGCCAAATTTCATAAATAACTACCTACTAGAGTAGGTTCTTATGTTTAATTAATAAATCTTTAAGAATATCTACAATCAATTAAATTGAGAATATCTACAATCGATTTTAATTTGAAAATTCTAAGATCAGTTTCCACACAATCTATGAAGACAGTTTGAGAACACAAAAAATGTTGAATACCTAATTTTTTCATCTTTCTTCACATATAAAATCGAAGGTCCCATTCAAATCTACATCCGGATAATATTACGGAAAAAAATTGAACGAATTAAATGTTGCTACCTATCATCGTTAGGACTCCTCTTATAGGATCCCCCCGTTTTCCATAGTTGAGCACGCCTTGCAATCTTGGGACTGAAATTACAAATTCGGTAGAAAACCTAAATAAAATGGATCTCTCACTACCCATAGAAGCGTGCGTACAATGTTATTTGGGAATGAAAGTGAGATGCGGAAACAAAATCTACGATGCAACAAAAAAAAATTGCTTCAGTCAAAATGTAAGGGATGATTCGGTGAAGGTTTTTGAAGCAGTAAATCTTAATAATATTTCATTTTGAATATTAATAAAGTCGTATTGCTAGCATATTCATAATGATTCCTGTTCTGTCGCAACAAAGTTAAAAGTGACACCTTGGTTTACATAAATGTAACTTTAGGTATTCTAAGTATTTCCCAGTCAAACAAAGTCATTTCCCAACCTAAATGTTTTTCTCAACCTAATTAAGTTTTTGTCGTTCAAATTCGATCAATTTGCTGTTAAATATAGTTGAATTCAATACTGTTGAGTGTAGAAGAAGGACTTAGACAGAGGAAAACTAAATTAAATTGGGAACAAAGTAAATTGAAGAAGCGACTGCATTTGACAAAGAAATGTCAAGGTTCCACCCAGTTCATTTCTTACATTTTTTGGGGCTCTATGATGTTATAGCTTTTCCGCGTCAAATTAACCCTAATTGGACCAACAAAATTTTTCATCGATTACTGGGGAAGTATTAGTAATAACTTCATTTGTAAACTTTCAACAGCTCACAAAAAATTCAACTCTGTCCATTAAATTTAAAATTGTAAATAAATTTAGTTAGGTACTCTGGTGACATCTTGGGACAGCTGTGGAATTCAAGGATTTGAAATTCAAGGAATTCAAGGATTTTGTGGAATTCAAGGATTTCAAGGATTGCACCAGTTACACTATGGGACTGGCGCGCTTTTTGCCTTATTGATTTGGTGTCACTTATCAAAAAATTCCAACTTTAATGTTTCGCCGGAAGTTATAAGAAATTATTGAAATTGAGCTTTCAATAATAAAAAAGTTGCCGTTGGGGGTGTGTCTAGCCACCAGTAGTAGGTATTAATCGTCCATACACTTACTCAGACTTCATAAAAAATCGTCGAAATTTGGTGTCACTAGTGATACTATGGTCCAATTAGGGTTAAAGGTTTTCCGAAACAAAATAAAGGTTTTCTATTTCAAAATAAAGATCTTCTATTTCAAAATAAAGATCGTTAAGATACGTTCACTCTAGCGGACTGAAAAACTTTATGAAAACAATACAAGGACAGCCTGTCCATTCTCTATCGAGTTTGATATCCTATTCCTTATGCATGGTCAGGGAGATTTCTACCGCAGCACCTGAGAATGACCACGTTGCGCAATCATGCGCAATCGACACCAACTTTGTTGTTTCAAATGGGGAACCCCTATTTTTTATTGCAGTTTCGGATTCTACGAAAATTTCATGAGTTTTAGACCCATCAACCAATTTTTTGGTTGCGCACAACCCGTCCAGTGAGCGCGCAAACATGCGATGGATTGTGTCAAAATTGAGATTAAGGTAGACCCCAAGTGTGATACATGTTTTTTCGTTAATTTTCGACGCTGAATTGTGCGGTGGTATCCATTTTTGGATTTAACTGGAATTTTTCGAAACGGCGGCTGAAAATTAGGTGGTTTTTAATAGAAACTCGCTCTTTTTCCATCCTTATGAGTTACGACGCAATTTTGAGAAAGAAGGAGGGAAAGACAATAAAATTTAGGGGTAGATTTTTCTATCAAAAACCACCTAATTTTCGGCCGCCGTATCGAAAAATTCCAGTTAAATCCAAAAAGGGATACCACCACGTGATTCAGCAAACAACTTTTTTCTATCTCCAAAAATAACGATTTTAAAGGGGGCGGGGGAGGGGGGGTTACATATATATATATGTAAAGAACGGAACTCGATCAAAATTGAACAAAACAAAACTAATAATGTTATAGATCATTCTCAGGTGCTGCGATAGAAATCTCCCTGACCATGCATACGAAATAGAATATCAAACTCGATAGAGAAAGGACAGGCAGGCTGTCCTTAACTATCTGTCCTACGTATCTTAACTATCATATTTTGAAATGGAAAACCTTTATTTCGTTTCAGAAAACCTTTAATTTTTGACATGGACATGTCTTTTGGCTGGGGGTCAAGGAATTTTTCGCGACATTTCTTTTTTGCCATAAAAAGTGCAACGCGATACCAGTAAACAAAATCATTATATATCAGTAGCTATGAAGTAAGGTATACTGCCATATAATTACATGCAATCGGAATTTATTTTTAGAAAAAAAAATTATGTTTATTCATAGAAAATACGGACATGTCTATGATCTATTGTTTTTCCCTCTAACGGAGAAATTATACAATAAATTTCCCAACAATTTAACCCTAATTGGACCATGGTTTTCGGAAATCCATTAATTTGAGGCGGAAAATATGTTCATTTTTACCACCATTAATAACAAAACGTTAACATAAAAGTTAATGCTATTGTTCCAAATAACTTAGGATTCCTCAATGCCTTACAATAAAGCCTGTCAAAGTACGTAAAGCCTTGATTTGGTAAATATTTTCGCCACTTTACAGAGGTTTTGGTTATCGCTTTTTCCAATGAAATTCATATTTTTTCGACCAATTTCACTTAATTTAATGAGGCATTGTTGTATATAATGATAGGTGGAGAGGTTCATAAAAAGTAAGTATATAAAAACTAATCTTTCTTATTAAAGCTTGTAAAATGCCATTTTTACACATATTTTGGTCTAAACATTGAAATTTTGAAATATTTTGGTTTAAATATTAAAATTTTGAATATTTTGGTTTGAATATTATAACATCAAAATATTTTGTTGATTATTAAAATTTTGAAATATTCCTACTTTTGTTTCCATCTATGATTTTTTGAAAACAATACCTCAAACAAAATGTATGAAATTATTTGAAAAAATAAAAAATTGTTTGAAAAGTTATGAAATTGGTTGAAAAAAATCATTAAATTGGTTCACAAAATTATGAAATTGGCTGAAAAAAATTATGAATTTCGCTGGAAAAGCTAAAGCTTTATAGGGGAGGCTATCTCGTGAATCACTGGTGTCTACGTGAGTTGAAAAAACTTGGATGTGGGGTTGAAAGGCAAAATCCAAGAATCAAGCGGTTTACCACCAGTCCCCTTTTACGATAAAGCTTTCAAATGTTCAGTGGTATCTCATATTTTCTAGTTGGAGGACTCAACTCAAATCCAGAATATAAAGTTAGTCATGACTATTATTTTAGCGAGAAAGCTTTTACAGCTCCACCGATTTGTGTTCAAAAATTTAAACAAATATCACTTTGTCGGCATAATATTGACTGTAGTTTCAAGGTCCAGGTAGATCTGTCTTTCAGTACAAAAATGTTGTTACATCCGTCTTGTACAAAACAGAATTTCGTCGGAAATGAAATGAATACATCGACGGATAATGACTGAGGGACGTGTCTGCGAGTAAGAAATTTTGAGTTACTTTCAGTTTAATTACCACAACAGGCGTCTGACGGGTCAGATGTTCTTGAAAGCCCAGAAGCTTTATAGTGTAAATTTGGCAACATTCGATAGCAAACGTGGTCAGTTGACGATTCAAGAGACCATTTTTTGTTGTTGTAAATAAGTTCTTCACAAATACCCACGTCCCTCGGACATGTCACCATATGGTGACGAACGATTGAAAACGATTGGGGCTTACCTGAACCTTAGGAAGACAGCGGGCCGTTTCCCCTCTCTCCGGGTCAAGTTCTGTATCGGACCTGGGTCAACTAACGGCATCTCGTAGGGTGCGTACAAATCAGTCAAATAAAAGTTCACTGGAAAAAACAAGAAACCCGAGAGACCGACAGGACGTTAGCTTTCGACGGTCACGGCATGAAAGATCGGGGGTAATCTTAAGCAAGTTAATCAGCTTAATGAGTAAACCGCTAAAAATCAAGCAAATCGCAGCAAATGGCCCGGTCAATACGAAAGTATAGTTCTGAATACATTTGGATGAAGATGAAATTGATGAAGCTAAGCTTTGTGCATTCTTTGAAGGAATCTAGGCGTGTAGCTATGTGAAGCGTGAAAGAAGTGTTCAAATGCCAGTATGTTTTACTCCTGTTTAGTTTCTACACAATGCGGACATTTTATATTCTTCTACTTGTAAAACCGGTTTTATGCATCACGAACGTAAATGGATATTTTTGCTCCGCGAAACCCTTCATCGAACTACATTCGGTAAGTAACAAGTCTGAGCAACAACTGGACAATTCTTCATGACCAACTCCGGATCATAGCAACAGAGCGTAATTTATAACTTTGCTAGGGCATCAAAGAACTTGTTTGTATTCAGAGAATGGAACTCCTTCCTTCACCTCACGATACATAAGTAAACAGATACCAATTTACTTCACTTTTTGACTCTGTTAGCGGTTTTCCAGTTCATTCGCCAGAATTTCTAGCTTCAATCAGTTGGGATCTTCAGGCAGAAGAGAACTCAAAATGAATTTCCCTTTTTACTCCTTTCGAATCTTTTCCTTTAAAATTCAGAAACTGGAATCGATTTGAAACTACTGATCAGAAAAGACTTTCCACAACTGGAAGCCGAAATGAGGATGTGAATGATCGGTGAGTTGTGGTTACAGCCGGGAGGAACGGTAGCAACCATCCAGTCTTGAGACCGATTTTTGATTTCTCGCACTTTATCCCCTTCTCGTTTCCAATCAAATAGTTTTTAATAACCAAGAAGTGCATATAGAGTAACACGTCGTTATTCTGGAATTTCCTATTAGGGAACGAGTAGAGCAAGAACCGAGGTCTTATCAATATGGGAAGCGTATTTTTGCACTCGACGCATTAACGATAGGATGAAGACGATGAAGTTCCACAACACAATATTATGTTGGGTAACATAATATTTCACCACAATCTATCCAAGCATAACACTCACGTAGCTTAGCATGTCATAAGCTAATTGTGATAACGCAATGAAAATATTCAACATTTCAACCCATTGAGTAGGGATCGATACATACGGTAGGAATACTTTTTGTTGAGTGCTTATAACTTCCCTGTGTAGTGGATACATCGTATCTTCCTAATCAGTTGGAAATACCAGTTCCTCGACTGCTATCTACTAGTGAGGAATTTTGAAAAGGTAGATCCTTTTGAAAAGAATCATGTTCCTAAACACCAAATTGAATCTCTTATGGATTCATCTATGCAATGAACACGATTCAAGATGAAAAATATGATTCATCTTTTTTAAACACAATTACCGTATCTTAATAGATCAAAGTTTATGTAAAAACTCTACACACAATTACAAAACGGCTTATTTTCCGTATAGATAGAAATTCTGTGATGACCTCCGATCTTCCTTGGTCAAAACGAATGAACTTGATGACACTTCCGTTGGTATTTAAACTCTATCTGGCCAACCTACCTTTCTGCCTTCAGTGTCTATCAATACTAGAAAGTCATTACTGTCTGTAACTCTACTGGCGGTTCACAGTCGTGGTTCAGTCCTTTATGGTACATTTTCGATAATGAACCTTTGGAATTGAGATAGGAAATTTTTTTAACACCCCTCAAAATTTGATGGTTTACGTTTCAAGGTTTGATCGTTTGCAAAATTTGGCACTAATCATTGAGGGTCTAGTTGTGCCCCGAAACTTTTGGTTATTGTCAGTCATTTCTAAGGGGTAATCCCAAAACGTGCGATATGTGATCTTGACAGGAAAATAATAACGCGTTATGTAATAATTTGCAGCAGTTTTCGTAACAACCTTTAATTCGTTATGGGGAGCAGACCTCTGGGTCATTTGAACCTATAAATTGTGATAAATTTTTGAATAAAATAAAAACCGTTCTTTAAATATACATTTTTGCAATGTAGGGTTTTTTTTAGTACGTCCCAAAGTAAGGCTTGGTTCACGACTCAGTTTCACCATTTGAGGAGGGAAAGTAAACTCAAATTCGCATATCGGGTATCGTAGATCATAGATTTCAAAATGTTGTTAAAATTCGAGGCTCGCGTGGCGCTAGAAATTTTATGGTGGATGAGAGGGAGTGGGGAGTCCACAATCTCTTGCTCAAAATACTAATTGAACTACATTGGGTGAAACAGTTTTTGGCAGTACTAAGGTAAATAAAAATCCATGTTTTATCGCTTACCTACTGGTTTAAAATGAACTAATCCTAATCCAATGAGACGTACCCTGGAATGCCCAATGTTTGCTCCCCTGAGAATTGACTGAGAGGAACCACACGTTTCGGGGCACTACTGGATCCCCGAATTTCATTCACATTGGTTCACAATGGATGGTTTCCAAGATGGATTTTTGAAATTCGATTTTCTTCCTTTCAGTTCAAAGGTTCATTATTGAAAATAGTGAATCAAAACGGACCTCGGGACCTCCATCAAACCAGTTGGGGCAGAGCTTTTAGTTCGTTTTTGTGAACCGGTGAAATGTACCTACAGCGAAACTTATACCGTACATTCCTCAACTAACCACTTGGGAGTTACTATAAACTTGATCATCAGATTATTGATCCATTATCATCTTGTTTACCTACTCCAGGTCGAATTTTGAATAATCGTGTCTTTCCCATTCTTAAATGAGTACTAGCTCTTGCAAAGGCCTTCGGAACTCGATGCGAATCATCTAATAAGCACTAAAATTTGTTTTATAATGTCATCTACGATTTTGCAAATTAGGTATGTTATTCAAGAATCATAAATTCAGTATTGACTGAGCACATGCATTGGTGATGATACGATACGATAGCCTTTTGGTTCGTACTGGTTTTTGAGGCTACTGTTTGGGTGTTGTTTTTCTATAATTTTCCTGAGGCTTACGTGGGTCTTTGGTGATGTGGAAAGCCCTTAGAGCTTGAGTGAGCACATGCTCCGTTGTCGCAAGACGAGATACAGTGATCGTTCTAAAAATCCTTCTCCTTACTGAACTGTTCCCATCGTACACTTTTATCACCTCTGCAAGTGGAAAATAAATAACAGTTCTTTTACACAAGTTGTGGTTCGTCGGATTCGTTATTATGAATAAGTTTGAAACACCAATAAATCATTCCTGGAGGAAGAAGGGAATGGGGAGGATCATACGATGTGTTTTGAGTGGGAAACACAATTTTCTTCAGCTTGAAAAGGTAATGGGATATTGATATGGATTCGAAAACAGCCACACACAATCATGCAACACGTGATGAGCTTACATCCCTTCAATAATCAGTCTTAATTTATAATCCCGAATTTCAATGTTCCTACCCCAAGCAAAAATTTGTCCGAGTTAGTAACACAACTCTTACAATTTTCCAGACTTCAAATAAAAGGAATGAATTGATTCCATAGGAGAATATGTTTTCAAGCTCAGAATGACGTCATCGAGAGCACTACTATTATAGAGTAGCAATGTTGATGACTACTGGTATACCAAAGAAGTATCTTCTATAATGTTATATAATCTATAGTTGAATCGCTGAGATCATGAGAGCAGACTTTTTTTAAGGATTTTTCTCTTGCTGTACTGGATGTAAACTTGACTCGCTAAGATATGTAGTCTCACGAGTTTGTAGTCTCGTTTATACTGCTAGTCGTTAAAGGAATTCCCTACCACACCATCGATAGTTTTGAACAGTCCAACTCCCTTGGCAGATTTTTGCTTTTCATTGTCAATTCCTTTGACAATAGGGTGTTAGAACTTGACGTCAGGTCAACATTTTGAGTGTAGATGGTCCCCATGAAAATAAATCTCCTCCGGATAAATAATAGCCTCGTCGTCTCTGAGAAACCCTTCTAACAACCATAATTTTTATACTTTCCATCCGAATTCAATGAAACTTTCAGGGGTTGAATTAATGTGTTCGCTATGTGATAATCAAATTTAGAGGATCGTGTTAGACAAGTAGAGACAGAAGTTTTGAGATTATCTACTATGGGTCAGATCATCTATACTGCCGTGTGAAGGAAGAACGACTCAACTCGAAAATGGGGTTTTTACGTATCCCCTCTAATTCCCCCCCCCCTCCCACCGCCTTTCCGATGAACGAGTCAAAATCTCGAAATTCACCCCGGAAGAGGTTGAAATAGTTAGAGGTGTAATTTGAAAATTGCCTAATTTTAAGCAAAAACGTCTCAACTCCATGCTTTTTAGGGAAAACATCTCAACTCCTCGATTAAAACACCCAAACTAGCTAGATTTGCTATTTATTTGTGGAGAAAAAAAGACTCAACTCGCTGAAAACGCCGTTTAGTTGTTTTTCCTCCACATTGTTGGATTCAAGATCGGGTTGGGGCGACTCGTATGGTTGTCGATATTTGACTCAAATGACACGAATCGATTGAAGGTACGTGTGTAAAGAGGAATAATTGTACCAGTCTATTGAGCTGAACAAAATAATATGTTGTTCATATTATGAGATCTCAAAAAAATGGGGTCACGGGAGTGATCTGGAGTGAATTTATGGCGAATTTTCCAGAAAATCTTCAAAGCTTATTTCTGGGATTTCGAAAATTTTGAGTTGAGTCGTTCTTCCTTCACACGGCAGTATACAACCTGTATCTTTTTTCGTTAGTGCTAACATTAAACACAACACTACTCTTACTACTCTCACTGTTCTCAATGTCCCTGGAATTATTCATTTCGTATGTACAATACCAATTTTCAAGGAACAAGAAACATCAGCAAGAAACAAAGCATTGAAATGATCGCAGTGGAAAGAACCCTTTAAACGTTGACGTAGGTCCCTCTTCTTTCCTTCTTTCTTTTTTCTTCCATTATTTTCTCAACACCGAGATCTTTTTTCCCAGTTACAATTCACGCAACAATCGGTACTGGAACAAGCTACTAAATAGCATGAATATCTCATTTTTTCAAAACAATGACATTTGTCGGTGTTCCCTTCGACCCTTCATTTTTGATTCCACACCAATGTTCTTTTGATACAAAAATAGTTGTGGAATTGTTAATCATAACTTTTACACGCCCTCAAATTGGTAGTTCAAACTCGTTCTTAATTTTTTGAGGAGAGGCAATAAGTAGTCATGAGCGAAATCAGAACAAAAAATTCTAAATTCTGGTCTACCGCGATTTTTTTACTTAGGGGGACATCACTTTCCCTGTTTCTTACGAGTAATAAACCGTTTTATGTCCCTCCTGTAGCAATGAAAATGCTTCAACTACGCCCTTCTGATCTCAGCGATTCAAATATGTTGCTGCAACTATGTTTATACCGTATTAAATCGTCGTTGACTGTCATGATGTAGCAAGAACGACCATGTTCCAGGAATCTCGTGTATAAATGAAGTTCAAATTTTAGTAAAATTATTAGATTACAAATTTGAGTCGATTTTATACAAAGTTACTGGAAAATTATTTTTCCATATAAAATAATTTGTAAAATTTGTGTTACTGTACCCCAAGAGCGTATTCAATGTTAAGCTAATTATCGTTCCTAATTGTGAACCATAAAATGCAAATGACTAGTGCGAAATTACAACTAATATCTTCAGAAAAATAAATATTAATCAAGTGATTTTGATAAGAACGCCTCTAAAGCACTGATTCCATTTTGAAAACCCCAAACTATCAAAAAATGAAAAACAAGATTTGTCGCCAAAATGTATCGTTGACTGGTAGTGAAAAATTAACTTGCAAGCTTACATTATAACAAGTCATTCACGCCCCCGATTCGGTTCATTAGTAAGTGCTAATATGGGAGTACAACAGGTTAGGAAACATAAACAACTCCAAAAAAATATGATAAGTAAATGAAAATAAGAATCAATAATGTAGGCCCCAAGTCAAGTCGCGATTACTACGGTTTTAATTTCGAAACTTTTAAAAAATAACAAATTGAATTCGAAAAGAGAACATAATTAAAATCAAGGTAAGTTGATCAAATTCCAATAGCACTATGAAGCAAGTTGTTTCCTGATGTAACTGTATAATCGAAATGAAGTGTGTGGAATAAGAACATTTTTAGAAGGTGGAGAAAAGATGGGCTTCCAAATTTCAAAAAGCTTCCAGAATCAAAATCTAGTATAATAGTAATATTAGTATGATTTTTCCAATTGAAGGAATATACTTCATGTGAAGCCTTTATTGCATCATTCGGCACGAATTTCATTGGGAATGTTTATAAGTGACTAAATCGAAACAGGTTTTGGTAGTTTTTTGTTCTAGAAAACATCCTTAAAGCAAATTTACCATGTCACTGTGCTTGTGGATAAATGTAAAAGTGCAAAAAAGCATGTTTTTGTGCATAATATTGAGTTTTGAGTCATACATATTTTGTTGCTATAAAATTGTAGATATTAATGTCAAATAATAATTAAAAATTGTATTTTGTTTATCAGGATGAAAATTAGTTGACAGTTTAAGATCTTACATTTTAAAAATATCATGGAAGAGATTTAAAAATGAGTAAGAGGCTATTTAGTATTGAATGTAGATATTAGAAATCCTTCATTTAAGAAAGAAAGTGGCAATATTTAAAAACCCAGTAAAGTAAACAATCTAAATTGGTGCCCCGAAAATGTTCCATTGTGATTAATTAGCTAGTTATTCAACTATGTTTCAACGAATTCATTTTATAAAAAAGAGTGGTAGAAAATCTCACAAGAAAAATTATGAGTAGCTATTTTTTTGGCCCTCCTACAGCTCAAAATTGAGTTTTAAGAGGGTCTCAGTCGGTCGCCGTTCGTTCCTCGTTCCGGGTAAGTATTTCCCTAAATTACCGGCGCTCAAACTTCAAAAGTTGTACCTACCAAAATTTAAAATTTTCAAGGATTTTTGAAATTCATTAATTTTTTGATTTTGATGATTCCAGCGGCAATAATTTAGTTTTCCAATTCCCTTTGCTGATGTACTTATAAATTTCGAAAATCTTCACAAAATTTCAAATTTAGGAACAACTTTTAAAGTTTGAGCGCCGGTAATTTAGGGGAATACTAACCCGAAACGAGGAACGACTGGCGACCGACTGAGTCCCACTTAACATACAATTTTTCAAAATTTCAGAAAATAGTGAAATTGCGTATAAATTGATATATTTTTATATTCAGTAAAGCCTACATTTACGGAAAGCTTGTGAAGTTAAAGTTGCCCCGAAACGTGATAAACTGCTTTATTTCCCCTGAAAAATCAACATTGGAAAATTTACTCATCGTTTCACATTTCAGTACAACTGAAGAAGAACGAAGATGAATAGAGTTTCCGATATAAACAATTAAGGCACTTTTAAAACAGTTGATTCATCAAAATTAAACTTCGATTTAAAAAAATATATATATTTTACATAGTTTGTATAATTTTAAAAAAGAAGGGTTGAAGAATGGATTTGTGATTAATTTCTACGTTGTATTTCATGTGTAACAAATTGGATATTTATTGGTGGTGTGATTTTAGGAAACAACTCGTTGCCACTATTTGACTTAACTTGAGGCTCATGAAAAAAACAAACAATTAAATGCTTTGGTTTTTTATTATTGTAATAAAGTATTGGACACTCAACTTTGGATTTACTTCCAATCCACTGTTTATTGTGTTCTTTGACTCTTTTACAAACTACACTATCCCCATCTACAGTCAGCAACAAAGTGCAACAAAAAACAAAAACAATGCACAGTGAGTGGAAGGCAATAATCATTCTGAAATTACTATACATTTTCATTAAATAGTAGGTATGCAGTTAGGTATGGTTTTAAGACGGGGGGACCTGATCAACAAGGTTGAAACGGTACGGTCACAATTAACCCCTTTCAATTTTCATATTCAAAGGGGCCATTCACTAGCATTATTCATTCAAATTTACACAATTACACGGTTTGGTTTTGAATGCAAGCCCAAGGCAACTTTACACCATTTTGTCAAAGGGATCAGGGCAAACATTTACAACACATGAGTTTGGAATTGACATTCTGCCATAGAATAAGGGATAGGTAATTTGGAAACTGCTATCATCTGTAATCAAGTCTGTCAAAAATTCAAAACAATTCAATACAAAATGAGACAATCAGCTTAGGTATTTAGAATCAAGTCACAAGCAACAATGTTAGAACATTAATTCCAAGTAATAATAAACATAAATCAAGTTTATATATTCGAATATTGGTTTAGTTTAAATTTATGCTGTTAGTTTATTTAGTAAAAATAAATCTAATACTGTTAGATCATCATTTATTTAAGATATCATTTATTTACTGTTTATTCAGACGTGTTATTTATTGTTTTGTGTTTAAAGCAGTTTTCACCGCCAGTAAATTCGCAATAAATGTTTTCTACAATCAACAGTGAATAAGAATATCATATTATTATTCAAAATATCACTAACTAAAAATCATAAAATTCATAAAAGTACGAAATGCATGATATGTATTCTAAATCATCACCTACGATTGTTTTAAAAAAATCAACCCATCTAAAGATCAGAAACGAAATTTGGCATCAAAAATCCTTATTATTTCCATAAAAGAGTTATTCCAAACCAAACAACTAACGATATTAGTAATCAAACGCCACCAAAAACTATCACTCGTTTCTAAAATTTTTCTCTCAAAGTTTTCCATTGATAGGTTAAGTCTGAGGGAAAAATATGTTTAACAAGATGATTCCTTCGTTATGTCGAGGACGATCACATTTCGTTTTTCCGTCGAAAGAGAAAGCTTGACTCACAATATTAAAAATTTGCGCACAGGACAAAAAATCTTACCGACGATGGGAGAGCCAGCTTGTAAGCGCCAGAAAATAACAGACCACTTGCAATATAGTAAATTTTTAATATGTCTGCTTGCTCTTCCATTTTCTGACAATGTAAAAAGAAAAATATTTCGTTGAACCAAGATTATTGGTGCCAAATTCAACGTGGAAAAAACATCAACATTACTATTGTAAACAATTTCCTAATTTATATGCATACTTAAGAATAAATCAATAACTACCTTTCTTCGATGGTAAATTTGAATCAAATAAGTTCTCAACTATAAATCTAGTAAAGAATTAAATTTTTCAGTTTTCCGGCAATAAAATCTGTAGGCGGTTGTTCTAAAATTGATCGATTTATTGTTTCATAAATTAGCCACTTCTCGGGACCATTTTCTCGTTGAATCAGTTGATAATTGATCAATTTTATTTTACTCCGAGCAGTAGTAGTTACTACAGAAGAATGAGTAGGAGAAACGCCTTCCTCTCAGAGCTCTTCACAACCTACTTTTCGCAATGAATTTTCGTTAACTCAATTTTTGTTTTCTAACCCTCTTCCTGATATTCAACCTAATATCAATACGGACCAGCAATATTCACTGGTATTTTAGTCACTTTAGCCTGGTAAGTTGCTTTTGGTACAAAACTACAAGTTGTTGCATGTTGAAAAAAGAGTTCATGTTGAAAAAATTCTGTGCACAGTACTAGGAAAAAATGTACTGAACAATCATCAATAATAATTTATCGTTTGTTTGCTGGGAATAATCATTAGTAAAATCATCTAAAAAGACTCGAAGTAACAGTTTGATTACTGGAAGTTCACCGAGTAATGGACATGAAAAAACTTCATTCTGATTCACCATGAAGCTTGTTTTTTTTCATTTTTTTAAACTTATTTTTTGTACATCATGCAGAAGTACAAGATCACAAATAGATACAACTGATACGAATTTCGCATTTTCCAATTCAAGTTTTTGTGTCAGAAGGTTCTTTCTGTAAATACTCATTATTTCAGATCTTGGGAGAATTCCAAATATTTTCAAACCTCTTCATTTGTTAGAAATATTTTCAAATTTATGCCTTTTATTTAAAATTCCAGTGGCAACTCGCATGTTCATTTGAATTGAGAAAATTGCGTAAAACGTTCAAAGTAGGCGTGTACGTGAACATACCAACTGCATGCCCAGGATTGTAAACTTAGAATTTAGATTAAACTGAATCAATTAGGTTATTAAAGTTTTGCATAATCGATTTTGAATAGAGAAAAATGCAATAAAAGGAGGAATGAATTACCTACTCATACTTGGTTGGGGCGAACTAAAGGTGCTGGTACTGAAGGTTATCTCTCGCATACCTACTGTATGCAAAGGAATACCTACTTTATGGAGACCTATAGGGTGAGGGGAAGGAGTCATACCTTCGTCGCGGTCCACTTCCTTCTCCTTGCGCTCCCGGCCTTGTGGAGTGGCATGGAGGGAGGAGTCGTCGTTGTCCCGAAACCTTCCGTCCCCGCTGCTGAACTCTTCCGAGATGCTCCTCACAATCATGTCGTCGCCCCTGGAGTCTGGGTTCGGGATCCGCTCTGATGAGCGAAGGCCCACAGACGTGACACAAAACATTGTTGTAAGAGAAGACGCCGCGATTGACAAGATACATGCTGTGCAAGGATCATACGCATGCAGTCTGGGATTCGATCCAGGTAAAGATCATCAAAGAATCACTTCATTTACTGTGTTTTACTCGCTAACGTGTCATCTGCTTCCCACACTTGATTGTGAATCAAGGTGCCCTTTGGACATATCCGAGTCACTTGGATATTCTACGATATTTTGTACAGCTTTAATAATGAAGTACAGAAATATTTAGACCTTCACGTCTAAAAGGCCTAAGTGCCAAAAACCTCAAAAAAGTTATCAAAAAGTTTTGTTCAAACTGATGTCACTATGCATTCAAAATTTCTGAAATGTTTCTTACACAACCTTTGCTGTAAGTACTTTTATTTCCCACCTTCATAGGACTTTTTTATTTTAATAAAAATATTATTGTTTTTGAGGGAAAACCAGGAAAGCGCCAATTGCCTAAATATATAGTAGGAAAGCGCCAGTTCTGGCTTTTAAAAGTTATAGGAATGCGCCAGGTGAAGTTCAAGGACAGCTCCAAGCAAATATCACTGTTATGCTAGTTTAATAAATGTAATAATTAGAAGAATATTGTACATCGGTCGTCACAAACTTAATGTCTACTTGTTTATATTGGGTTCGGTAATAACATCCTACCAACTTTCAGAAATTCAAGTATGGTGATGTTGCCGTTCTTGTATTCTTCGTATTTACTTTGGATGCAGTCAATTTGAAGCGCCTTTTTTAGCAAATTTTCAAGGAAAATGAAGCTATTGCAATGGCCTCAAAATTTTTAGAATCGACTTTTTCGAAAAATTTTCACACTGAAATCCGTTTTGGAACATTCTGAAACGATCCCTGAAGTTTTTCCAAAAATCATATGTATATATATATATATGTGTCATTCCGGACGATAACTTGAGTAATTGTTTAAAAATTTTTTTTTAGTTTTTGCTAAAATGTTTGTAACAACAAACCATAGGTCAAGTTCGTTAACCAGCAATTTTGGACAATCCAAAGTGGTCCAAAATTCAAAAAAACTCAAAAAAAAAAAAGGGTTTTTCCCGTTTTTTGTGGTTTTTACATTGAAAATCATGGTAATTTATGGTATATTCGGATTCAGCACAAAATTTCTGATATGAACGCTTTTTTCAAAAATGAAAATTGTCCAAAATTAAGAAAAGTTTGTAGCTATATATATATATAATGAATACGTGCGTATATTTGTTGTAACCAGAAATGCAGTAGCCGTGTGGGTACTCTATGAGTTCGTAGAGACGACTAGAACATGAATATGGACTCCTAAGATCTTCAAAGCATACCCAGCAATAATTTGCAGCGTGTTATTAGAGAATTTTCAAGGAAAATGAAGCTATTGCAATGGCCTCAAAATTTTTAGAATCGACTTTTTCGAAAAATTTTCACACTGAAATCCGTTTTGGAACATTCTGAAACGATCCCTGAAGTTTTTCCAAAAATCATGTGTTGGAAAAAAAAAAAAAAGTCCTCGTTCGAATATTTAATCGACAACTGCCACCGATAGAAACGTTTAAAACCCAGTGTATTATTGAAAATCGCACGATTTTTTCGTACATATCGCGAATAAAACTAAATGTTATCAAATTAATTACTTAGTAACGCATCAAGAAGAAAAATGTGTGATAAACAAAAGGTGGCTTGTGATGAGGTTGGGAACATACGATCATGAACGCGATCTGTCGCACTCATCTTTAACTACGTCCTGGAGCTTCCACAATCAGAACGCTTCTCGGGCTCCCAGATTCAGCTTTCAGCCCAGTGATTTCACGTCTTCCGGGACGTCGATTATTGGTGTAAAAGTATGTTAAAAAAAATATATATATACATATATATAAACCAAGAATCGAAAAAAAACTTTCTACAACAAATTGCAACACCATCGGTCCTTTTCATAACCACACCTTAAACTGAATGATTTCTTTGAAAATTCGCTCATTAATTCATGCTGCATGAATGGACTTTTTTTAGTTACTTTTCTTCCTTTTTACCTTCATTTTTAGGTAGGTTTCACTCTGAAGTTTTGTGAGTGTTATTATTAATGTGTGTATTGAGGGCTTTGGGCTGTAAAACATGTCGTTCAGGTGTCGATGGTAGCTCTCAGCTGCGTTTGTTGTCCTCGGATCGTGTGATTCTGATACAGGTGCACTCCAAATCGCCGGTGGGAAGGCAGCTTCTTCCGAAATATAATTATCGAAGACGTAATCAGCGAATTTCAAAATCGGTGTTCCTACTACGTCAGGTGCCTCAGAGATGAGATCACAAAATGCATCCTCAACCTCGGAATAATGTAGGAACGGCAGTGAAAAAAATAATTTCATCCACACACTTTTTTCAGAATTTTTCTGTTCGTATTCTCTTTTCAGCCCCAGTTCAGCAACTTTCCTGTGCCATGCTTGGCCAAGGTGGAATCGGCAACCTTTTATGATACACCCTGGAAATACGACCCGTACAGACTTGTGCGCAGCCGCTTCAAAGTCCAAGATAATCGTTTCCGGGCGTAAGTCGTATCGTGTAATACTTGCCTTATGATTTTTGCCGGTTTCACTTCCAACATTTCCATTGCCTTGCGCTTGCAGGTTTTCCGCAGTTCATTTCTGTCGATCTGTCGGTTAGAGAGCTCGTCGTGAGAATGAGAGTGTACTTCCGTCACTACACTATTTACACCGGAATCTGTATAAATTGTACATGAACACTGTCGACGCGTGCACCGCCAACGAACATTTCCGTCTTGCAGGTCGCGAACTCGCCTAGACGTAAAATTACAGTATAGCAAACCATCGTTTTCTTTGTTGGTTGATATTCTCTTCAACTCCATAACCGAAAACCTCCGGCCGACTACTCTGTTAAACAACTAATCTCACGAGCACGTTTATCGACTAACTGACCTTATCGAATTTCTTGTTTTGACAAGTGCGGAGTGAGTCCGGAGTTTGACCGTCGTTATCTCACTGGCGCTTTCCTATAACGTTAGCTGGCGCTTTCCTTACACTTCATATTGGTAAATTTCAAGGGATTGGCGCTTTCCTATTGCAGCCGTTTTTGAAACGCTCAAAAGAGTTTATGTACCTGTTGTGATCTTCGCATTTCTGTCCATTCGCTTCCTTAGCTCATGTGGTAGGTGCTCCGATTCAGAATCGGAATGATAGGAGATCGATCCCCGGTCGAGGGAAGTTAATTTTTGTTGACTCAACAGTGTGGCGCAGGCGCAACGGACCCGAATGGTCTCCTCAGCATTTCTCAGAGAAACAACAACTTGGCGCTGTCTACTACGAGAAAAACAACAAATTCGCGTCGTAGACTGCGCCAAGTTGTTGTTTCTCAGAGAAATGCTGAGGAGACCATTCGGGTCTGGTACGACTGCGCCACACTGTTGACATCAAAAATTAACTTCCCTCGACTGGGGATCGATCTCCTATCATTCCGATTCTGAATCGGAGCTAAGCAAGCGAATGGACAGAAATGCGAAGAGGTAGCTGATCACAACATACCACCCCAGTTTCCCAAGAGCGCGTAAGTGCCATTAGTTTCTCTATCAAGGAATAAAGATCACTACCTAACCTTATGTTGGAAATATTGTGGTTCAGGTACTATTTTTAGGTTCCTTTATGTTCTCCAAAATTTTGTTCAATCGCTTGGCCAGTAACAATCATGGTTTCTCAATGGAAAATAGAATATTGAAAAATATGCTGAACGGAATAAAACTTTTATTTTTCATACAAACAGTAAGTACCTGCAGCCATAAATCTTCTTCAGTTTTCACGTTATTAGCTAACCAATATTCTTAAAGTATTTGGGATAAAGTACTATGGTAGTATATGCTAAATTCTTAGGAAAAAGTCGAGTTTTTCGAGAAATAGCGTTCATTCGCTTATGTAAAAGTTCAATTTTTAGATAAATAACTCGAGATAAATTTTCTATAGGGAAAAGTTGAATTTTTCGAGATATTACGTTCATTCTCTATAGGGAAAAGTTAATTTTTTCGATAAATAACGTTCATTTCTATAGGAAAAAGTTAAATTTTTCGAGAAATTAAGTTCATTCTCTATAGGAAAATTATCCTCTAGCTCCTTTTTTTTCAAAAGATCGACATCCAACATTTTTATTGATAAATAAGGAAATAAATAACCTGTAAACAACAGTCACCTACCTAATAAATAGGAGAAACCAACGTAAAACGTTTTTACCTACGAAAGTGTTGCCTGAAAACTGGTTGGCACTTAGGCCCTTTCAATGAAAATTCTATCTGGACTTAGGTATCTCTTGAAAAGAGGAGGTGGAGATTGGCATCCCTGCTTTTTGCCGGTCAATTTCAAAACGAATAAAAATGAGTTGGAACATAGGACCTTTCTAGATACATTCCCGTTGGCCCATAGGTACCAAAAATGAAAAAAAAAAAACGAAAAACTGCCGAGATGGCACTTAGGCCCTTTGAACCTGAAGGTCTTCATGTTGATAATCCAGAAAGTACAAAACCAATAGAGGTGATTCTTTTTTAAATCTTACCACGCGTCGAATACCAAATATGGTATTTAATCTCACCGCAACTGTCGGAACCAACTACAACTAGTCTAGTTTAGAAATGTGCTCTGATGGGCCCCAAAAGAAGGGAGCACAGAGTGAAGTGGGTATCTAAACTAAACTCAAAGTCATTCTATAATTTACCATCTTCTGGGGCCGAAAGATCATAAAACGAGGGAGATGGAGCTGTAGACTGAAATCAGAATGAATGAAATTGTACGCTACGGTTTTCTCGACGAACCTTCAAGAACACTGCTTTCCTCGCTTCTCAGGCTACTATTCGACAGATTTTCATTCGAACACCTTTACAGTTACCATTATTACCAATCTGTTCATGACGATTTCGCGTTATTACCAATATATTTTCAGTGGTGATGTGAGCTTCACTAAGTTCTGAGATTTTTATTCAATATCAGCGTATAAAAAATTGGATTCACGTTAGGAAGACATGGAAATTTGACGCTCTTTCCGACGGTGTAATCAGATTTTTATTCTCTCAAAAATTGATTTTAGTATTGCAAGATCGAAAACACGAATAGAGTCACAAAACGTTGCACTTGGGGGTGTGTAGCCGCCAGTGTTATTTATTCATGATGTAATTATTGTAGAATGAAATCAGGGGGACACCCACTGTAGCGGCCATAGGCCTACTGATAAGCGTCTAACAATAAGTGTGACCATTTATCAGACTGAAACCCATGCCATAGAAATATGCGTACGAGAGATCGCCAAAAAACCACTCAAAGGTGCGAGAATTTACATAATGTCTGATAGCCAGGCAGCCGTAAAGGCCATTGCAGCCTATTCAATAACATCAAGGCTAACCTGGGATTGTCTGGACTCCCTGAAGGCTGCGGCTCGGGGCAACAAGTTAACTTTGCTCTGGGTTCCTGGCCATGAAGGAGTAGATGGCAATGAAGAAGCCGATCGACTCGCTAAGCAGGGATCGGAATCCCGATGTTTTGGTCCTGAACCCCTACTCGGGGTTACTAAGAGCTTCATCACTCAACAGGTCCAAAAATGGGAGGACAGCAAGAGAGCTGCGTACTGGCGCAACACTCCAAAGCAGAGGCAAGCCAAGCAGCTAATCACCATCTCTAAAAAAAAGAGCAAAAGCCCTGCTGTCGCTAAAGAGAAGGACCTTCGCAGCATTGTGGGTCTCCTGACTGGCCATTGCCCCCTGAGATACCATCTCAACAAGATGGGCAGGCAAGGCCAGGACAGTTGAATGTCGGCTCTGCTGCGAAGGAGTCGAAACAGCAGAACACATCCTCTGTGAGTGTCCTGCTGTAGTATCTACCAGATTCCGGCAATTCGGCAAGGGTACTCTTGTCCCGGCCGAAATTGCACGGGAAACGCCCGAAAAACTTCTTCACTTTGTGAAAGAAGAGGTTTTCAAACGGGCACTTAAGTGAAAAAGGGAATCCTGTCACAATAGATCAAACTTATGGTCTAAGTGACTAAGAGCTTGCCCCGTCCCAATAAATATTAAAAAAAATGAAATTAAAAAAAAATTAAATAATTGTTGTTCAGGTGGACTCAGGTCCCAAAAATACGCGATATAATAAACTGAGATTCCTCCCTTATTCTCTCACGGGTTCCACAAATCTGTGTCGTCCACCATCATGTTCCTGGTTACTGGCAGTTTTCTGGATCAGGACTTTTTACCCCCGTCCGGGGAAGTAAGTCTACGCTCGAGTAAAAACTGGTGCGTCTTCACTCACTATCAATCACTATATTTGTGGACACAGATCGTTTCCCCCTCTTAACTCCTTAAATTACAGTCCATCTGCGCATTCTATAATATTCATATCATAATTCAGTCACATTTTCTGGCGTTATTTGATAACGGATTCTTGAATCCTTTTACCAGCGCATTTGTTTTTGACATTTTATGTCTTTACTATGGCACATAAATGAAAAATCGTCACGCGGGGAGCGTTATGAGGGGAGCGTTACGCGGAAATTTCTGATGATTTTCACGTACAACCAATCGTTCCTAGGGAAAACTAACTTCCTCATTTTCCACCCCACAAAAATCGTTCACCACTCATTGGAAAGCTCTCAATTTATTAAACATAAGACATAAAATGTCTCTCGTGGTTGCGTACTTGTACGAAAGCTGTATCCACCGTTAGTGTTTTTTCCTCAAACTATGAACAATATTAATTATTCAATTTTATCGACCCTTTCCAGTACTAATTTCCTTGAAAAATGAATGTATAAATACTAGTGATCTATGGATTGTTTTACCAGCATTGTGGTAACGGTGCCCAAAATTGTATTTAAAATTTGATTTTGAAAGTTCAAAATTTCAGTTCCAATTTAATTTATTAACGGCCGTTAGCTGGTTTAATGAACTGGTTCCCGTGAGATCACCGAAGTTAAGCTCTGTCGGCTTGTGAGATTGTCTGGATTGGTGACCGCTCTTGGGCAGGATTGCAATTTCTTGATAATTTTTCCAGTTGGGCCGTTGGTGAACCCGCTTCTACACGTCCCTTGCGTCTCGATAGACAGGTAATCAAATCCAACTTCGCATGGGGCGTCTCGATGGACTGGTAATCAGAAACTCGGAGCGACCCAAGTCGCAATTGTGGTCGCTGGGCGATTTGATTACGGAGTTAAAAATCGATTCAATATTGATTATTGTTCTCTAATAGTGTACGAACATAGTGATACCTTTCGTTACTTCGTCAGACTAATAAAAAATGTTATAGATCAATTTAAAGTTGGAATTTCAATTTTCGTGAATATCTTGGTTGTGAGGCGATTAAAAGAAGTTAGTTTTCCCTAGGAACGATTGGTTGTACGTGAAAATCATCAGAAATTTCCGCGTAACGCTCCCCTCGTAACGCTCCCCGCGTGACGATCCCCGCGTGACGATTTTTCATTTTGTTTTTTTTTATATATGGGGTACTTGGCTTCCCTTAGAGTGTCTTGTTCTAATTTCTGGCCCAGATTATACACTCACAGACTCCTGGATCAAAGATCCTGTTAATGTTAAGATCAAGCAAGGATCAAACCAATGAAATAGAGAATATTTTTTTATCATCAAAGATACTTACCTCGGTTTTGTTAATCGTCGTTTTCGACTGTGAATAGTGGACATGTTTTTGTGCAATGTATTTTCATCGGTAGTATCAACTATATTGCAACCCATTAATAGAAAAAGAATAATTTTTCACTTTTGTTTCTATAGTGTCCGCCAGAAAGAACGCTTTCAAGAAGATTTCAAAATGACGGTACACCAAAAGTAATTGTGTTAAAAAAAATTTATTACGTTAAAATGTTCACAAAGAGTGGAAGTTTTAGATCATGTAAAAAAAAATTAAGTTATAAAGATCACGTCGGTCGTTGAGATGACGACCATTAGACGCAATGCAGGATTCCAGCCGTCCCTGGAAAGACTGCATGGCGTTGGTCAACAAGGAACTTCTTGCACCACTCGCCTGATTCCTCCCTTCAGTTCTTCGAGTGTTCGTGGCCTGTTGATGCATCCCTACCTTAGATTTCCACAAGAAAAAATCGCAGGTGGTAAGGTCGGGAGGGGGGGGGGGTGGCAGGGAATGTCACCAAAGCGCGAGATGAGACGACATGGAAATTTTCGTTGAAGGGGAGTGCAGGGGATTCTCATGGAGTGTTTAGGGGTTCATTGGGGACCAATAACGACAATTTTGACTGTTGAAATACCCAGAAGAATTGAAGCACACATTGAAGCACGAGCTGTGTGGGATCTCGCCCCATCTTGCAGAAACCAAGTCATTTTGATACAGACACGATGACAGATAAGCTCCAGGAAAAAAAGTTCGGCGATTATTTTAACGTAGGTATCGGTCTGAATTGACGGTTGCTGGTTCCCCGTCGTCGCCTTCGAGAAAGTAAGGTCCAATGACTCTGTCTTGGCTGATGGCACACCGAACTGTTACTTTTGGAGAGTGCAGGGGATTCTCATGGAGTGTTTGGGGGGTTCGTTGGGGACCAATAACGACAATTTTGGCTGTTGACATACCCAGAAGTAGAGGTGTATCGGTACAGCTGTACTGGGGACTGTGGAACCAGTTCCATGCAGTGACAAAAACCCAGCCCTTACTGGTCCAGTTCCACGGACCGATAAGATATCATGAGCTTTGGACTGGGAAGGGATCTTTCGGACCAATAAGCATGGATATTGTCTCCAGTTCAGTTCCATGTAGCTGGAAGTGCCCTTACCATTTCCATGGACTGAGAAGACAATATCTTCTTATATTAAAGTAACATGGAATGCCTCTAGACTGGAAAGGGATCTTCCGGACAGGTTAGTATGGAAGTTGTCACCTGTATTATTATTCTTATGTTATGTTCTTAAACTGTAACGAAAAATTATTCTTTCCTTGAATTCTTTTTTCACTATCATTGTTAATTGTCTCTTTTGTACGAATTCCTTCCTTTTGTATTACAAGTTGAGATCATAAGCATGGAAGAAGGAAGATAGAGATTTGACCACCGTCTTCTTCCATGTCATGAGAGTGGAATTTGACCGCCCTCGGTAGGCAGTACCAGTAATGGAACTCTATTTACTACCTAGTAATTTAGAACGGTTATATATTTGTTGCTGTAACCGTTCGAACCATTCCAGGGAAATGTTGACCAACGCCATGCAGTCTTTCCAGGAACGGCTGGAATCCTGCATTGCGTCTAATGGTCGTCATTTAAACGATGTGATCTTTAAAACTTAATTTTGATTTATTATTTTCAATAATGAACCTTTGGAATCGACCAAGATTTTTTTTACATGAACTGGAACTACTACTCTAATACAATACTAATACAATTTTTTATCGCAATTACTTTTGGTGTAGCGTCATTTTGAAAACCATGCGTTCTTTCTGGCGGACCCCGTAGTTAGCTAAGTTTTTAGGTAATAACTCCAAATTGCTTATTTATCGGTTGTAGATTGTAAAACCCTGGATTTGTATTGCTGGATTTATTGGTTTGTTGTAAAACTGCTTTCGTGTTTTCGCTAGCAACGAGGAATTACACGTGTCATTCATGGTACACGGACCAGGAAAATCAAGGTATAATATATGTCTTTAGATGTAAATCTAACCTAAGACAAGCAATTTGACCGAGAACTGGTCACCGATTCGAATTCACGAGACCAGACAGTCGTCGTTATCAGGAAAATAGATAATAACTCAGATTTACCAAGCTTGTAGCATATAACAGAGATTCTCTCTGTTTCTCATCTACAAAAGTACTATTCATGATTAATCGGAACAATCCAAGTGAGTTATTATCAGACTACTCACGAGACATGGTGGTCGGTCTTCTGACTTGGACTCCTATGATGGCCTCCATGGGTACTTCCGTTCTCGGAATGCTCACCGCGTGAGGAGGCAGGTAGATCGGCTCCAAGTTCCCAAACTGACAGTCGCTGGCGATGCTCCGACGACAAGCCGCGTGCGACTGCGAATTTTCAAAATAACCATAGATTAACATTAAAAATATACTTCGATAACTTAAAGCACCAAAGCGCAATGTCCATCATGTCTTCCACATTTTTTTTTAATTTCAGAAAAACTCAAATTCAACAAAACTATTATTGATCTTTTTGACGAATATAGCTTGAACATTTTTTTGAAGTAATTAAAGAATTTAGTGTAATAAGCCATTATTTTAGGAATTGTGCACTGGTGAAAACTTCTTTTGCGTTTTTTCTCAAAACTCCGTTTTGGACGTAGAGCCTTTGAGCTGGAATCGTTATGTGAAATATATACAAGGAGTCTCAAAAGTTGTTAACCCCCCTGCTAACGTGACAAGGAAACATAAAGTTACGTGACAGGGAAAAAAAATGTTTCTTTTTTGACTATATGAATTTTTTTGTGAGGATTTCAAATATCGTAGTTTTGTGCACGTGTGATACGCAAAACATGCGCAATGCGCACAGACTTCCTTATTTCAAATAAGAACTCCCATTTTCGTTTATTATTTTCAATAATGAACCTTTGGAATCGACCAAGAAAATTTTTTTTAACCCCCCTCAAAATTTGTTGGTTTACGTTTCAAGGTACGTAGATTCCAAAAATCGAATAAAAATTTGGCCGTCCGTCCACCGTATGCGGACTTAGCATTGACCGATTTTGATGAAATTTGGTATTTCGGCTCCATTTGAGGTCTAGTTGTGCCCGAAGATTTTGGTTGATGTAGGTCACTTCTAAGAGTCAAAAAATGAATTTTGAAATTTTGAAAACGCCCTAACTCAAAAAATTTTGATATAAAGGTATTGGTATTCCTTCAATTTAAGAATCTATAGAATTTTTAGAATTTTTTGAGACCACGGGGAGCCCTGTAGGACAAACCGTCCGCTCCCTACGAGAATTTAAAGGTTGGACGTACAATAAATCAGAAACACGAGTGTGAATCGCAAAAGAGGCCTAATCTCCGTTCAGATTATAGCTGACCGAAATGCGATCGATGTTTTTCTTCATGTTGGATGGTTGGTGGCTTTGCAGACGAGTGATCTATATAGTACAATTTATTAATATTATTTATTTATTAACCTACAGTAATAATTTGCAGCGTTTTTATTGCAGATTCAGATTCTACGTCAAATTTCATGTAAGTTTGACTCCTCAGTTGATTTTTTTACTGCGCGCAACCCGCCTCCCTGGGCGCTCTGAGTTGCGCAAACCAACGATTGCACCCAAAATCAGATTTTTGAAACGTCAAAACCTCTTAACTATGGAAATATTACTCAGTCGATTTTCCACCTATAAAAATCGTTATCCACTCATAGGAAAGCTCTCGATGTGTGACGAAATTTTATGCTGACTACTCGCGAATAAAAACAAAGAAACTACGTCAAACTTGGTAACGACAATATTTTCGATTTACACCAGCGATGAGACATATTCATGTCAATCTTGTTGATACTTGTATGACTTGTAGTCAAAGGATAAATTTGTTTGTAAGAAAATATTAATAATGATTTCATTGCTGTGAGCCCGCCTCCCATACGTCCTATCACGATTAACACAGTCTATTTGCAATGCTGCGCACCGAGTCATCTCGATGAAGGTAAAGGGGCTATTTTTGAATTTATATAAAAATAAATAAAAGTCGGAGGAAACACGGAGTGTCGTTTATATTTAGACGAGATGGTCGCGATGCTGGGGGCCACCTGTCTTTCGGTGAATTAGTTGGGTACCTAGTGACTGAACTTCCAAGTTTTGGCTCCAAGCCTCGCTATCTTTCGGCGTGTCATGTCTCTTGCCCGCTCACTAAAATTTAGTATTAAATTTAGTAGTAAATTTAGTATTTAATACTAAACGGATCAAAATAACGGGCAACCATTCGAAACCTTCCTCAGTTATAAAAACACAGTAAGATTGAATGCCAGGTGCATCATCAAACAATATTTTGTTACTCTGTACATTAATCGATTTTTTTTTTTTTTTTTGCTTCTACAGTATATACAATAGGAAAGCTTTATATTAGCGCAGCATGAAAAAGTCTGTCAAGCGGATGTGGCACATAGCTTTCTTGTATCCATAACCCGATTGTATAGGTGATTCGTGACAATCTACACGCCAATCCGCACGATCTCTGAAAATTTCATCGATTTCGGATGGAAAATGTGGAAGTTATGGCTATTACAAGGAATTCATGGTTGCGCGTGCGCAGTGGCTACTATCAGTCCGGAGGCGATGATTTACAAAGGGGACCACCTGCACCCCAATCCGCACAATCCCTGAAAATGTCATCGAAATCGGACAATTCGATAATTTTGCCAACTACAAGGGTTTCATGACAGACACACACCGATAGACACGGAATCAAAATTGTTCACGAAGGCCTAAAACGTAAAACACGAGTGAAAATTTTGATTTTTGACATTTTTTTCAACCTAGATAAATGAAAACAATGATTCCTCTGATTGGTACACTCAGAAGCAATTGTGGGTCTTCCGAAATCAAAATTTTCACTCGTATTTTGCGCTACATACCTTCTCTAATCTTTGGTAACTGTATCTTAGGAATTTTCAGGATTGATGCGGCTTAACATCGAGACCTATGAATTTCATAACATCGGACAAACAGCGAGTACCTAATCGTTTATTTCTATGCTTCGCTAGTCACCTGTTATACTGAGTGATATTGTGGGGTAATACAGGCTAGGCTGAGGAAATCTTTAAGCTGCGAAAAAGAGACATCCGTACCTTACTAAAGCTTGGTGGAATGAGACCTGTCGAGGACACTTCAGGGCCCTTGGGATCCTCACGCTCCCGGGGATCTTCACCCTCAATTGTATATTATAGGTGAAAACAAATTTCGATATTTTAACCCCGGGTCTATCTACATCTACCTGACCAGACCACTATACCGACTTGTACCTCCAGAAATCGTCACAACCTTCGATCTCCACAAGCAAGACTTAATTCCTCCATTATTTCCAACCCTTACCAAATGGGTTGTTGTTTTCTTATTGAGCATCGTTTGTATTGCCTACAAAAGCCGCTTTATAAATAAAAATCTATTTGATTTGATTCTCTCGATCTAACACCCCGATTTTTCAGGAACCATCAGGGTATAGTATGGGGTTGGGCCCAAGAAGACACAACGACTGCCAATCGTGATACTATTTGTCTTCTCAAAAAACTATCAACATGATCATGAAATCCAGTTTAATTTGGTAAATTCATCAGTGGTCTACTCAATAATATATTCAAGCAATTTTACGCCAACTAATTTTGTACATCCATGTTATTCTGTTTAGGAAAGAGCTACTCTCTTCAACTTGGCAGACGTTTTTAGTACTCATCATCAGAGTTGAGTATCATTAATTCCACTGAAATGGAATAGGTTAGAGTAATAATAAGTGGTACTTAGCTTTCTATTGTTAATGAAAATGATTCTTTTTAGACTCATAATAATGATTAAGAATCTGTAATCGTGAAACTTTGAATGCTTACTGCCTGAAGTACCTAATCAGAAAGGACAAATCTTGAAGGAACATTGAAGAATGGTAGAGACCTGGCAGTTTCTGAATATACATCAACCTACCCATTTACCTGTATGAAGTCTGAGTCACAAAGGATGTTCATCCTTACAGGTACTTCCTCTGAAGTAATTATCAATGGTGTAAGTACGGGCTGATGAAACTTACTGTCATGCCACACCACTCGCATCTGAAGCCGGAGAGGCATTCTAGGGAGCCACATTGCTTCTTACAGACGGCGCATCTGGAGTTTGGCGGCAGGTTCCCTTCCCGCCAGTGGTGCTCGTGATGGACTAGCGACAGCTCCTTTCCCGGCAGGTAGGTTGCGTTCTCCTTGCAGTCCGCCACTGCGAAATCTTGGCACTCCACGTGAACGAAGTACTCACAGACTAGGAACAAACAGTAAATATGTAGCTCGACCTAACAAAACACACTACGTCAACTGATATCGAATGGGGTCAACTGGAATACACTCCTTCTTTACCGAGCTTTCGGTAAATTTATCATTAACAATTTATAATTGGAAAAAATACTTCACCACTACAATCGATTGATCTTAGTATTGAATCAGCACTCAGCAGTCATGTCCATCTGGCTGCTTGGTTTCAGGGTCCGAGATCCGACCTCGGACATTGGGGTGAGGGCCAAGGTTGAATCACCTTGTCCCAGGAATAATGGAGGGAGGATTGTGCCTTTTCTGGCTATGCCACCAGCCGACGCTTCTCCTCCCCATGGAGTTCGAGTTCAGCTCCAAGTTCGAAGGGGCCCATTTGCTCGAGCCGAGGCACGCCGTCGTGTGGCCCTAGTACTAAATGTAGACCAGATAAACGATCCTCCTGTTAGTGGGTAACCAGCCCGAATCAGATCCTAGGCTGACTTGCCATGCCACATCCCTCGCCAGGTGATAGTTGCTCCAATCACCTTTAGTTGGTTTCGCTGAATGTTTGCAAATGCTGCTGCAGCCTCTGGTAATGCATCAACTTCATATTTCTGAATTCTGGAAGCATTGATGTCTGCGAGTGATCTCTGGCCAGAGCCAGGAGATCACCAATAATGAAAGCTCCTCTTGTAATAATAACCTAGGAATAAACTCCTTCTTTACCGAGCTTTCGGTAAATTTATCACTCAGTGAGGATACCAAGCGTCAATATAAAATTAGCTGGTGGGGGATGCCACCATAATTATTGAAAATTAAATGTTATGGTGTTAATGAAAAAAAAAATTAAACACTACCTTTCAGGAAAGTTGGAAAATTTCCATCAGTAATAAATTTATCGAAAGCTCGTAAAGAAGGAGTTTATTCCAGTTGACCCCATTCCACAGGTACTTACTTACATACATCTACAGACAGAAGTACTGGTACTGTCTAGGTATAGATATATATATATAGTATGTATATCTATGTAAAGCTATCGGATAAAGCTACATGCACAGATATATAAAGACATGTAAGGATACATATATAGATTTACAGTTCTATATCAATGGATACAGCATAGATACTGGTGGACGAGGATTGACTGGAAATCACTCAAAGACCTGTTGGAGTCAATTATCAGACCAAGAAAAATCTGTACAGCTACTGATAGCGGTGTTGAGACAAAAGCTGAGCACAGTGATGCCTATCACTGCCGGTCTCATTAGGTTCATTATTTTGAACCTTTGGAATTCAGCAAGAATAAAATACAACCCCTTAAAATTGTATGGTTTACGTTTCAATTGATATATAGGTACATTCTATCACTGCCGGTCTCTTTAGGTTCATTATTCGAACCTTTGGAATTGAGCAAAAATAAAGTACATTGAGCAAGATAGGTACATGCCTATCACATTGTACATTGAGCAAGCTGAGCACAGTGATGCCTATCACTGCCGGTCTCTTTAGGTTCATTACTTGAACCTTTGGAATTGAGCAAGATGGGTACATGCCTATTCATCGAGGCATTGAGCATGCCTATCACATTGTACATTGAGCAAGCTGAGCACAGTGATTCCTATCACTGCCGGTCTCTTTAGGTTCATTACTTGAACCTTTGGAATTGATCAAGAATAAAGTACAACCCCTTAAAATTGTGTGGTTTACGTTTCAAGTGATATGTAGGTACATTCTTTCAAAATTTTTAGGACTTTTTAGAGTCTGATGACCACCCAGAGCCCTGTGGTACCAACCGTTCGCCTAATGAGGATAATTAATTGCGTAATTAGAGAATGTTCATGATGATGTGTGAAGAATGTTCTTTAATTAATTTAAGATAGTGTTCAATTTCTAGAAACTGATACCACACAGACGATCAAAAATCATTAAATGCCCATTAATTGTGTTTATCAGACCAAGTGAAGCCAGCCAGGCTAAGTCCCTAGCATGTAAGGGCATAAATCCCCTCTCCCTCCCCACCCACGCCTGGTCCTTCGAAAGTGCCAGAGTTCTATCGTAAGGATCATCAAGTTGTCTCAATTTACTCTGGTTGGGCGATTGATAAGTCAGAAACACGAGTGTGAATTCCACATGAACGTTCGCTGGCGTAAGAAACCCAAATTTCAGCTGATTAAAATCTATTTATTTCGTTTCTTCGAATAGAATTTCTTGTCAACCAGTTGTGCCTCCTTAACAACCAAGAATCAAATTTCGTATTAAAGGCACCCACAACTTTATGATAATGATGTTTAAATGGTAGGAACATTCTGTCGAAATTAATTCGACAGTTAACTCTGCGCGATAATATAGGTATAGAAAGGTACTGTTAATAGAAAAGCCGTGTTCATCGCAGACGGGAGATCTTTACAGAAAAATAATAAACCGTTGTTTAATGATTTGCAGCGTTTTTTCAAATTGCCACATTTTACAGTATCACAGGTAAAATTGATTGTGATAGTGTCGTTTTAGATATCTATGTCCTACATGAATTGTTCGCCGACAATGCAACTTCTTTTATAGAATATTCAGTAGTTTGCAACTGTTCATCAATCTGTCTGTGACGGATTTGTGACTAAATTGGTTTCATCGATTTCCATGAGGTTTTTGCAAAAATAACTCCAAATTTTGGTGTGGTGGGCTTTATAAATTAATAAATCGCTTGTCAGTACTTTAAGGACAGTTGAACATCTACTTTAGTTCCGAACGATGTTTTTCACAAATTTATGGGTTTGACAAAATTCCAACTGTAAGGAAACAGGTTCAGAGCGGAAAGGAGAAAATCATCCACAAGTTGGATCAGTTTCTTGTTTCTGACTCATTTTACTAGATTCTCAAAGAACCAAGTGGGAAACCCAAACAAAAAGGGTGACTACTCTGATTAGACCGGTTGAATTACCTATCAGGGGGCCTGATTCTGATGGCTAGTAGCGAAATGGATTCAAATTATAGAGATAAGGTAATCAGGACGCACTATTGTGTAACTATTCTAGTGGTAAACTGTCAAAACAACAGTATTTTAGCAACGTGCAAGACCTTCATTCCAAGATGTGACGTCACGATGCCTTCGTGAGAGGAATGTTTTCCGTTTTGGAGCCTACTAGATAGTAATAGTTCACCAATGATTTCGACCTTCCTATTGATGCCTTTGTGTGTGAACAATATTTCGTTCTATAGCCAATTAGATTTGGTTACTTCAAAAGTTTGATTTTATTGGTTTAAAAATGAAGAACAAGTATCTTTAATAATTAAAATTATCAATTAAAATTACTTTTAATCAATCTAATAAACAAATAAGCGATCATCACTTACTTTCGCAGTGGGTGGAAACGGTGTCATCAAGCTTTTTCCGACAGACATTGCAAAACTTCCTTTTATGGTGGGCCTGTTCTGACCAGCAGTGAGCCACAGGGTTCTGGAAAGAAATGAAAAACAGCAGATGACAATACTAATCAATACATGTTCGGCATAAGACAAAGAAAAGTTGTATTCTGATAGTTGTATTTTGAGTTCATTCCACTTTGAACTCGAACAGGAGTTTATACAGGGTATCCGAGAAAGAGACGGCCAAACTGGGTTGATTCTACAAAAGTAGTAATTTGCAACAAAAAATTTTTTAACCCCTTGTTTTTTCAAGTTTTTCCAATTTAAAGATTTTTTTCGTACGTTGAACTTTGTCTTACTAGAATGTGTATAGCTCCCTCATTGTACGTGGAAACTCAAATCTAATTACACCGCTGAAAAGAACATCAAATTTCCCATCAGGTGAGCTACAATACACTTTTTTAACCTTGCATCTAGTTAGATTTTTTCCAGTCCAAACTTACAACTTTGCAATTTATGAGTTTTTGACGAAATTCTCAAGAGATTTCCACCCATGCCCTGAAGTGGAAAAACGATGGGGTGTTCAGCAAAAACATCCTCTAAATCTCAGGTTTCCAACTGTATAGTTTTTGAAAAATTTACGGTCAAATTTAAGGGTGAAGTTTGTGTTTGATTTTTTTCAACGAAATCGACGGTGTGGCGGGAGGACTTGGGGTCTCCTCTTCCCGCCAAACCGTCGATTTCGTTGAAAAAAAAAATCCACATTTTTTCGCGTTCAAACAGAAATTTCTCCCTAAATTCGATCGTAAAATATTTTTTGACTATACCGTTGGAAACCTGAGATTTTGGGGATGATTTTGCTGAAATCCCTGTCGATTTTCCTCTACAGGAAATGGGTGAAAATCTCTTGAGAATTTCGTCAAAAATCTCGAAAATTGCAAAGCATTAAGTTTGGACTATAAAAATCTAACCACATGCAAGGTTAAAAATGTGTATTGTAGCTCATCTGATGGGAAATTTAATGTTATTTTCAGCGGTGTAATCAGATTTGAATTCCCACGAAGAATTAGGGAGCTATACTCATTTTAGTGAGACAAGGTTCAACAAATAATCTTTAAATTGAAAAAACTTGCAAAAGCAAGGGGTTGAAAAAATCGACTCCTGAAGTTTGGCCGTATCTTTCTCGGACACCCTGAATTGGTCAAATTTCTTTGAAGGAGCTAAAAATAAATTAATATATTGGAGACAGGCTATAATCCAGTTTGAAGTTTGCGCTTCTTATTTCAGGGCAAACTTGAATTAGCGGACGTGTGCACACTACTTGACGATTAGATTGTTGCAATAACAATACTACACAAGTGAATGGAAAAGAAACATGGAGAAGTGAACTTTTTCCTTACGCAGTTCTTCACAGGACATGAAACTGTTTTATGCCTATTATAGGCATAAATACCCTTCCCATTTTATGCATATAATATGCATAAAATGGGAAGGGTATCTGCCCCAAAATGTCTCCATTGCATGAACAAAGATGATGATGTGCTCCACACCTTCTTCAAATGCACCAAATGGGTGCCTGAAAGAAATCAGCTGATGGCAGAGCTGGTGTTAGCTCCCCTGAGTTCAACACCAGAGACTGTTGTCAGCAGGATGCTGGAAGGTGAATGGAGCTGGGCTGATGTGGCAGAGTAGAGCACACAGAGATCATACTGGCAAGGAAGATGCTCTTAGAACGAGAAAGAGAGAGGAGGGAGCATCTGGTCCGCCCCTCACCCACAACTGAAAACGCCACAGGACTCAGCCCGAAGTTATGTGTCAAACGGTTCCGGGCTGAGCTCCAATATGGGAGAAAAAGAGGTGTTTTTTAGTGGATTTGAATCCCACATAACCAAAAGACGCGAACCCTTCCAGGTATCTTACGAGATCCAACTCCACCTATGGATCTTGGAAATTTTCTCAACTGCCTACCGAAAAAAAACTATACCCAGGCTCTTTTAAATGTCTATCGTCCCCGATAAATCAGGAGCTAACAGACACCCAGCTGATCTGACTTCATCTCAATCACGAATAGTGAATCTCAACTGTACCAAATTTCATCTATAACTGCGATAATATAGATAGAGAGAAGTGACTTTTAGTGGACCTCACGAGGTTGTGTGCAGAATCTCGGAATGATGTTGCCATCATTGATCATCCCGCTGATCAGACTTCCTCCTGCCCATAAATTATCAGGGTTTGTACATAAATTGTTTTCACCAAAGTTCATGAAAATATACTCTGCAAAAATTTTGTGGAATCGAAAATGCCCAAGTGTGAAGCTTGGTGTAAAGTTCACAATATTATGTGTTTCTAGCTGAATCATTCGGGTGGAGGGGGGGGGTCATGTGTTTTCTAATATTGCGAACATTCCATCAACTTTCCATCAACTAATGAACTAAATTTTACGTAAAATGTAAACTGCTTTGAACAACAACTTTTAGATATGTAGGAGTTTTTTGATCCAATAATTTCATAGTATTCGGAATAAACTCATTCCAATGTGTACTCAGAAAAATTTAAGTCAAGGGATATTTTCCATACCGTTTCACGATAGTCCGAATCAGCTTTTAAAAAATCGCATTCCGTAATCAACATTGTTTTTTTTTTCTCATTCTCCTCCTCCCCTTGACATTAGGGGATTTGAGAGGTATCATAGGCAGACCACTAAAAACAGGTTTTTAATAAACTTGTTTCTTAAGTGTTTCAAGAAATAAATTCAACTTTCAATTTCAATTCACTACAATGTTTCTGACCATTTACCAGCAAGTGATCAGATCGTGATTGTGATTATCTTTAAATTTTATAATATGAAATTTATATTATACCTATATTATATATATTATATTATATTATACCTATACCTATTATACCTATTTTATATTATACCTAGTATATTATACCTATCAAATATCCATATTTTTAAGGACAATTGCCTGCTGAAGTTCACATGTTGAACTGATTTGATCTGAAGACCATTCAGATAAAAACATGTGAAACGAATTGACACTAAGCTTTGTAGATATAGATATATTTATATTTTAACAAATTAAAAATTAGCAGAAGGTTTGAAAATATAGTGATAAACAGGAAAGAAAACTTACAATTTAAACGAGAATATTTCGGCGTCATCAGCGCGAGTTGATGACGCCGTAGGCGAAATATTCTCGTTCAAATTGTAAGTTTTCTTTCCTGTTTATCACTATATTTTCAAACCTTCTGTTAATTTTTAATTTGTTAAAATATTACACGCGAGTGTTTTCGATTTTCACCCCAGTACTATAGATATATTTATAGATAGATAAATATATAGGTTTATAGATGGATTATATTAGCGTTATTTCAGTAGCGTTATTAACATTTCTTTAGAATGCATTTTCTTTTAGAATGCTTTCTTACATAAAAATACCTTTTAAAAGAATTATCTGATCCACCACTGCTTCCTACATAACAGTAATAAGTAACAATGCCATACGATGTGATATCAAGTCATTCGGTCCATACAGTAGGCATGAAGGTACTTACTCGCGAACAATGTGGAAGTAGGAAAAACAATATTGAAAGGACGTGGGTCGGCAAGGTTCCCCGGTTTTTGGCATCTCCCAAGAGACAGTAAAATATCCGGGGAGCAGCTTTCGGCCTGTTTGTAAATATGCGCTCCTCCGTCTGTTCCATTTTTATTTGTTATAAGTAGATGCGTCAGCGCAAGGAACAAAACCGAAGAAACCGACTTTGACGTCACGGATTGACGTAAAGGATCCTGAAGTAAACATTGCTTCAACGAATCAAATCCACCAGATGGTGCGGAAAACGATTGTTATTGAAGAAAGAGAGGAAAAATGTTGCTCTGACGCTCTTGGAGATTTAAAAAAGAAGAAGAAAGAAATTGTTGGATACATAATCTGTGAGATGAAATCTTTATTTATGAGAATCCGTCCTCCCATAAATCAAGCAGTCAGCTGCCAAATTTATTCTTATTTTTAACAAGGAATCGTTTCATGATGGTTCACGATACCTCAACCATCTTTCCTAGTACCGACTCCGAGTTGTAGTACCAACCTGAACCTAAACAGATGTGGACGGTTTTTGTTGGTATAAACCTTTTTAGGTATTTACTTAAGTTATGAATTGGTTTGCTTCGTATCTTCCAGTTATGTCGTTTTCCAAGGACACAACTATCGGATGCTGGAGAAGTGCCACAACGGCGCGTCATAAGTTAACCATTTCAACATTCAAAATACGTTTTTTTATCAATATGAAATTTCCGAACGAAGGAAAGAATGAAGGGAAGCCCAAAAAATCGATGCAACGACACAACGAGAAACCTGAGGAAGACGATTTCTCAAAGAAATTACTATGTAAGTACTACTTCTTCTACTAAGTCGCAAGACAGGTCTACTCTCCGTTGACATTTTAGCTGACCAAAATACGATTGCTGTTCGTTTCTAGGGAGGGCAACGATATATCGATATATTAAATATATCGATAGATTACAGTTGATATATCGATATAGAGAACTGATATTATCGGTCAATATCGATGTATTTACCGATAACATCGCGACTTGTTTTCAACGAGTGAAAATTAATAATAAGCAGAGAGTGAAGCATGTTTTGCCTACAGTATACCCCCTGTCAATTAATAAATCAAAAAAAAAAAAATGGCGAGGGTATTCACGATTTTTTATTTATGTTGTTAGCACCCCTGAGGGTAGTTTTCCCCCAAAGTTTGTAACCCATAAAAACCGGTGTTACTGACATAGTGCTCTGAAACCATGAAATTTATCGAACTTTTCAGTTTTCAAACTATGAATTTCGATCATTCATCCTCAGTAAAACTTTTTGAGTAGGTTAAATACTCTTCAACAGGATTTTCCTAGATCTTTCGATATGTCGAGCACCTATATCGATATATTTCTTGCAAAATGATGTTAGTAATGTAATTTATTCACCTACCTACTTAGTACTTCGACAAGTTTTTCTAAGTACATCTTCTGATATGTCAATAAATGTCTTCCCAAATGATGTTTGTATTGTTTTGAAATGATTAAATTCACCTACCTACTTCCACCCAAGTTTACAGGGTGTCCAAGTAACTACGTTCCCCCCACTTATTTTCTCTAATAGTGTAAGACAAAAAATCGAATTATCGCTATTCTTCATAATTTTCTGCGTGGAATTCAAAAATGACAAAATTGCGCAGTGCGCAATTGCGCAACTATGCGCAGTCATGATCAACTTTGTTTTTTCAAACGAGAACCCCCATTTTTTATTGCACACTCGGATTCTACGTCAAATTTTATGAACATTTTTTTTGGACACCTTTTTTTTGGACGCGCGCAGCCCGTGGGCGCCGGTGGTCTAGTGGACAGTGTACCCGACTGCGGTGATAAGATGAGAACCGTCTAGCGGGGACGCGCGTTCGAGTCTGGTCGTCGCAGAAAGTTTTCTGTCTATTAGACGATCGGCAATCTCTCGTTCCAACCCAGGGCGGTGATGTTTGGGAAGCCATGAGCGAAATCATCAGAACAAATTCTGATCTCCCCTTAGGGAGACAGCTGCTGAGAAAGTTGCTTACTTTACTTTACCTTTTTTTTGGACGCGCGCAGCCCACTCAGCGATCGCTCAAAGATGGGCAACCCAGAGATTGCGCCAAAGTTGAGATGAAGGTAAACCTCAAGTGCGGCACAACACTTAGCACTGTTTTTCTACGCTGAATCGCGTGGTTATATCCCTTTCTTGATTTGGTTTCCATTTTACCGTATCTACAGCCGAAAAATTCACTTTTTGAGGAGGAAATCATCGATTTTCCGTGGAAACTTTTCCGAGTATTGATTTCTTCACGAATTATTACTCCTTTGTGCAGGTAGACAATACAGTTTACATTAAGAGTTACTATTTATTAAGATTTTATTTAAAAGTTCTTAATTTATTAAGAGTTATTATTAAGAATTTATCGCTTAATTGTTTCAATCATTGTTCATCCAATCATGTTTTTAGAAGACTGAAAATTATTTTGCAACATTTTGTGATAATTATGTAGAAATTTCCCGTTATTTTACAATTTTAAAAATTTAATTTTTTTTACATTTTATTAGGATGATCATTACCCTTCATAAGAAAATCGATGATTTCCTCCTCAAAAAGTGACTTTTCCGGCTGTAGATATGGTAAAATGAAATCAAATCAAGAAAGGGATATCCACGCGATTCAGCGTAGAAAAAGTGCTAAGTGATGTGCCGCACTTGATGTTTACCTTCATCTCAACTTTGGCGCAATCTCTGGGTTGCGCATCTTTGAGCGATCGCTGAGTGGGCTGCACGCGTCCAAAAAAAAAAGTTGTTGAAGTAAAATGTTCATAAAATTTGACGTAGAATCCGAATCTGCAATAAAAAATGGGGGTTCTCATTTGAATAAAACAAAGTTGATCATGATTGCGCATAGTTGCGCGATCGCGCATTGCGCAATTTTGTCATTTTTGAATTCTACGCAAAAAAATTATGAAGAATAGCGTTAATCCGATTTTTTTTCTTACACTATTAGAGAAAATAAGTGGGGGGAGCGTAGTTACTTGGACACCCTGTATATCGAAATATCGATACATTTTCTCCGATATATCGAAGGTATCGATATTTTATTGACGATATATCATTCGATCGGTATATCGATACATTTTAAACGATATGCCCTCCTTATTCGTTTCTTCGAGTTGTATGTAGTTTTGCTTCCTTAGCAACCAGTAATAAAATGTCCATATGAAGGAACCTCAACTACCAATTTCTCGAATCGAGTGTGAAGCGTTCATTTCTTCCAAATAAATTTGATTGCGATGGTGTGAAGGTAATTATGTAGTAGGTAGGTAGTAGGTTAAAAAAAACGGTGCAAATTATCACACAACGGTCTACTATTTTTCTATATAGATCACTCGTCTGCAAAGAACACGGCTTTGCCATAGTCACCATCTACCAGCCATAGATACTACCTACCTACCACATAACTACTTACAATCGAGTTTATTTGGAAGAAATTAACCCTTCACAGTCAGTTCGGAGAAACAGGGAGTTGAGGTTGCCCTAATTATTAGGAAATGTGATTACTGGTTGCTAAGGTCGCAAAACTGAGAACTCGAAGAATCGAACAACGATCGCATTTTGCTCAGCTAAAATTTCAACGGAGATTAGGCCTCTGGTGATTCACACTCGCGATTCGGATTTATCGTAAGTACGAACCATAAGTACTCGTAGGGAGCGAACGGTTTGTACTACAAGACTCCGCGTGGTCTCAAAAAATTCTACAAATTCAATACTATCTTAAATTGGAGAAAAAACAATACCTTTATTTCGAGCGTTTTCGAGCTAGGGCACACTTGAACATTTCAACCCTTAATTTTCACCCCTTAGAAGTGATTGACATCAACCAACAGCTTCGGGGCACAACTAGACCCCGATTGGAGCCCATATACCAAATTTCATCAAAATCGGTCCATGGGAACTAAGGAAAGTGCCGCGTACGGCGGACGGGCGAAAAAAATGTATTCGATTTTCGGATTCTACGTACCTTGAAACGACTAGACGTTAGGTGTCGGACCGGCGCTAGTTCTCTCTGGCCCCACGGGGAGCGCAGGATAATTGGTATGACCGATGTTATCGATAAATTTGATGTTAATTAGTGATTGACAAGGCGGCCCCGAGAGAGCAGCAGAGGCAAATTATAGACATTTTTTCTTAACTAGATCTCAAACCTATTTAACTATCAAAGTCTTGTTAATCACGCTTAAACATCAATGCGAAAATACCTCTTAAGTGACAAAATACCTGTCTACCTACAATACAAAAGTACCTATCGTTGGATTCATCTCGCTAAGTAGAATCGATTTCTTTGGGTACTTGCGCCCTCCTTTTGTTAGAAAATCGAACTATTTCCTCATATAGGTACTTACTAAGCGACATTCACTAAAAAAGGCATTTTGAATTTCACAATTCCCAACGACACACCATGAAAAAGTTACCAAACAAACGAAACATGAATGTTGGAGATTAGTTTGGATTTATGTATATATTTCCCTGGAGCAATTGCGAGTTCCTCATATATGAGTAATATATTACTGTTTCGTATTATGCATTTGCGTAGGTATCTCTTTCGTTGAAACAGCTAAATTAATAAATTCGCAGTGTATGGGCGAGCTATGAGGTATGAAGTATGAAGATGAAGTTATAAAAGTTTATGTAATATAATATAAAATGGAAAAATAATAAAATAAAAACCTTTTTAACAAAAAAATGGACCGACCTCAAAAATGATGTCTGTAAACACCAAAAAGGGAAAAATAATTCTCTCAGCAAATACATACTTGATGTAGTAGGTTGTTGGACATAGATATCTAGTCAACAGATGGTATGTTGGAATACCAACAATTATTTTCAGTGTGATTCACACTTATTGTCACACTCATATCCTCCATCATACGATAGCAGTGACATACTGCCCAATAGTTTTGGAACACTTATATCTACTCGTATTCATGTTTTGTATGGCACGATCGACGCATGTTGTAATACTCACCAGATCATGTGAGTAGTACTTATAAACCACAGCGTATCCAGATCGGTAGGTAGGTACGCATTGAAGTCGCCGCCGTGCCCATCTGTAGACACAAACTAACTACCGATAAATTATTCGATGATCTGGTTACCATTGAGTTACAATGTGCTCCCCAAACTATCAGGTACCTAGTACGTCTCTGCTGCCATAATATGGTAGGTATGCCATAATAGTAGGTTCACACCTACTATCGTACTCATATTATGAGTACGATAGTAGGTGTGAACCTCCCTAGGAATGGTTGTGACTAGTATTTTGGGACTTTATTATTATATTGGTGGACATATTGTAATGTAGCTACATACCTTCGGAAGCGTTGTTACCTAATTAGATATTTACTCGGTATATACTCGGTAGATATATATACTCGGTGTGGAAGCATGTTCGTAGTATGAGAGGTATGTATATTTGCGAAAAAGAATAATATGTTGGTAAGTAGAAGATCTATAAGATGTTTGTGTCTACAGATGGGCACGGCGGCGACTTCAATGCGTACCTACCTACCGATCTGGATACGCTGTGGTTTATAAGTACTACTCACATGATCTGGTGAGTATTACAACATGCGTCGATCGTGCCATACAAAACATGAATACGAGTAGATATAAGTGTTCCAAAACTATTGGGCAGTATGTCACTGCTATCGTATGATGAAGGATATGAGTGTGACAATAAGTGTGAATCACACTGAAAATAATTGTTGGTATTCCAACATACCATCTGTTGACTAGATATCTATGTCCAACAACCTACTACATCAAGTATGTATTTGCTGAGAGAATTATTTTTCCCTTTTTGGTGTTTACAGACATCATTTTTGAGGTCGGTCCATTTTTTTGTTAAAAAGGTTTTTATTTTATTATTTTTCCATTTTATATTATTTTTTATTTTTCAATTTTTAGTGGTCCTCAATATAAATCTGAAATTTATTTACCCGCAGTTTATCGAACAGTTTTAGTAATCACAATATTACTAAAACTGTTTGAAAAACTGCGGGTAAATCATTTCAGTAAGGTGAACCAGGAGCCGTAGGGTGGACGACATTCTGTAATCCGGATCAGTTTCCATACATCTAGATGAGTTTCCGTTTTAGGATCAGTTTCAGGAGGTATTTGGTTCACTTGCCTACTTACCAATCTACTCTCTTATCCCCTAACTGATCGACTTTGTTCATAATTGTAGGTACTTGGTAGTTCTGACAACACAATTCAACAACTCAACTATGACATGATTGACGAGGGAGCCAAAAAAGGTGCTACATCCACTTGGTAGAAAACCCTCTCACCACCTAATTTTACTATATACCTACCTCATACTTGGTACTGCACCATGCAGTTCTGACGATGTCCTCTACTATTACCTACCTAATCATGTTATCGGTGGTGAGGGGGCTATGTGCTACACCCACTTGGTAGAATACCCTCTCATCACCTAACTGTATACCTCATATTTGGCATGGCACTATTCAGTTCCAACAATCTCCTATATGGCATCGTCCCTCCTACCCAACTATGTTATGGATGGCGAGGAAGCTATGTGCTACACCCACTTGGTAGAATACCCTCTCATCACCTAACTGTACTATATACCTAATATTTGGTACTGCACTATTTAGTTCCAACAATCTCCTATATGGCATCCTCCCTCCTACCCAACTATGTTATGGATGACGAGGAAGCTATGTGCTACACCCACTTGGTAGAATATCCTCTCATCACCTAATTGTACTATATACCTACCTTATATTTGGTACTGCACTATTCAGTTCCGACAATCTCCTATACCATTACGTAGCCAACTATATTATGGATGACTAGGAAGCTATGTGCTACACCCACTTGGTAGAATATCTTCTCATCACCTAATTGTACTATATACCTACCTTATATTTGGTACTGCACTATTCAGTTCCGACAATCTCCAATACCATTACATAGCCAACTATATTATGAATGACTAGGAAGCTATGTGCTACACCCACTTGGTGGAATACCCTCTCATCACCTAATTGTACTATATACCTACCTTATATTTGGTAGGACGATGCCGTCTTCTATTACCTACCTAATCATGTTATCGGTGATGAGGGGGCTATGTGCTACACCCACTTGGTAGAATACCCTCTTATCACCAAATTATACTACATATCTCATATTTGGTACGGCACTATGCAGTTATGACGATCTCCTATACCATTAGATATCCAACTATATTATAAATGACGAGGGAGCTATGTGCTACACCCACTTGGTAGAATACGTAACTAACAGTACTATAATTATTGCTCATATTTGGTAGGAAAACTCACATACTCGAGCATTCGAAGACACGTTTGATATGGCTCATGCAGGTTCTGACCTAAAAGCCACTATAATTTCCCCGTTTCTCATCCCCCGCAGCACCTTTTAGTTATCGGAACCCCCCTCATATAGCATATCATTTTAAAGCTCACAATCAGACCTTTAATTTGACTATACACAAATGGTCCTCCATCGACTCAGTCGGAAGTCACAGGGGAATAAGTGTGAATGCGGACCAATATTCCCGAAAACGCGAACCACGTTTTTCAACTTCTTTCACAAAGTTTCGATACTTTTAACAGAGCAAAATGAAATCTGTTTGAAATGGGACCACCACGGATACTGGTAGAACACATTTCAAGAAGAATCAGACAGATTGGTACCAGAATAAAGAAATGCAAGGTGTTCAGACATACAAAAAAAAAAAAAAATCGTCGTCCCACGACAACCCGAAATGAGTACCTCCTCTTTCGCGCGCCTTCGGCGCGTTGAAGTCGGTCAAAAACAATCATTAGGTACCATTGTATAATGTGTAAAATGATACAAAGGGCTGGCGCTTAGTCGTCTTGGTTATGGGTCATTTTCCCAGAAAGGGCGAATCGTTGTCCAGAGAAGATTCCGAATGCACATTTATGATTTGGGTCTCAAAAAAAAAAATTCTCCATAAACTATCAACTTTGTTCTACTTCGGGCAATCAATAAAATATGCACTTATTCACGCTAAAATATAGAAATTAAAGTTTAAACTGCTAAATGTCCAGTAATCTGCCATGTCCGGTTCCCTAGGTAGTCAACTTTGCTTGAACACTGTGAATCACCTATGAAAGCAGCGGCCTGAATTTGTAGTGATTCTTTATTGCATATACCTAGACATGAAAAAAATGGATTTGCAGATTTTTCCAGAAGCAAATAAAGCGAGCAGGAGGATAAAATGTGCTTGTCCGGAGGTTTTTGTCTTTAATCTGCCTTTTTTGTGTTTTCGTATTTTGGCAGCTTTTTCTCGTTTCCCGCGGTTTTACTACCACCGTAAGAGGTGAGGTTAGTCGTTAGGTTATCAAAGAAAGCGGCGGGAAACGTATTCCTTCTGTGTGGAAGCGTGCGCAAGTGGAGTCAGTTGCGAAATTGTGGTGTCACAGTCACCGTCTGTCTTTCATCTGCCCTCTGTAAGAACGGCAAGAAATCGAAATTATTTTTTCTTTTTGGTCTCTAGTTCTTGTTTTTACCGAGCTGGTTCCAGCGATATGGTTACACTTCAGCAGATCAGCACCAGAACGCGGAAAAAACTGAAAAACCTAAGTGCCACCCAGGAATTTTGTGTCTTTTTTTGTCTTTCATCTGCCGGTGATGGTGGCTTTTGGAGAGATGAAAGACTTTTTTCAAGTTGTTAACAATTTAATTTGAATTTTTCGTTGCAATTTAAAAACTTTACATTTTTCGACCTCAAAACTGTATTCAGCAACCGTAAAAATCCCCTGGTACCAAGTTTTGGCTCGAAAAACCGATAAATTGAGATTACTTGGTTACTTTCGGACGTTTCTAGGTTGCTATCAGAAAAAACCGTGTTCCACGTTGGTTTAACCCTTTTCTACACCTGCGTCCCGCCCTGGTTCAATTTTTGGAATAACTCCCAGTTCTCGCTACTTATGGAGATGGTATTCTCCTTTACGCGGAAATCACGCCAATAGGTTTCTTTCGATAGGTTTTCTTCTTTAATTTTTAATTAATTAATTAAGCGTCCCACTGTGTGTTCTTTCGTCGAAATTCAATCAGTATGGTGTGAGGTTAATCCCTGATTTTTCGCAGAACATGAGTCGAACTTTAAGTTTTCTGAAATCTTGGGATACCGATTGTACCTTTCCAGGAAAATGACCCTTATAGATAATAATAATTTACAGATTAATGCAATTTTATCTAATGAAGATAAATTGGCGGTTGTTTGGTTTTTGCGCTCCAATTATCGGTAACGTCGGTCATCCCAATTATCCAGCGCTCCCCGTGGAGCCAGGGAGAACTAGCGCCGGTCTGACACCTAACGTCTAGTCTTGAAACGTCAACTAACAAATTTTGAGGGGGTTAACATTTTTTTTCTTGGTCGATTCCAAAGGTTCATTATTGAAAATAATTAAGAAATAAACTAATAGAAACAACATAACAAAACATAACTGAATAAACGGCTTTTCCCATATTTCTTTGGTAAATTATTGTTCAATTTTGATGATTCCAGCGTCAATCTCTCAGTTTTTCAATTCCCTAGGGCCGTGCACTAATGAATTTCTAAAATCCTTGGAAATTTCAAATTTAGCTACAGCTTTTTTTTGCCCCAACAATTTAGGGAAATACTAAACCAGAACGAAGAACGAACGGCGACCGACTGAGACCCCCTTAATATTGATGAATATCACCTTCTCTTAATAATAATTATTATTAAGGGCTTTGTATACAATTATTGTATATAAAGCCCTCAGACAATACCAGGGTTACGTACAATCAGAGAACGATTTGGCATTCCAGGATACGAGAAGGGCACCCTTCGAAACTAGGTCAACGGGGGAAGGCAGTGAGGAACAAGAGACCTCCACGAGGATTGAAGAATTGGGAAATCTAGAAATTATAAAAATGAATAAAATACAGAAAATTGTTTGTGAGGGACACTCAAGTGGACACCATTTGAGAAAGACTCTAAATATTATCTACGTATGCAAAAGGTGGTAGCGAGGTGGCGGGTTGGGGGGGGGGGGGGGTAGAGAGAGACGGAGATATCGGTGGGTTGCTGTGGCAACGGCAAGCTGGATGCTGCGGAGAGGAAGAGGAGAGCTCTGTGGAAAGAGAGGAGTCGAGGGGAGGACTGGTGGCTGAGAGGGGAGCGCGATCGATCCTGGAGGCACTCCTTCCAGCACTACATTGGCCTCGCTTGTGAAACACTATCAGCTGCTCGCAATCCTCTGCCCACTGAGAGATATCGTCGGGTTGATTGTATCTCACCGCTCGTGAATATCACGGCAGAACGATGATGATATAATTATAAATATGTCAAAGTCCACAGATATCAAGTAGATAGAGAATCATGCGACTTCAGTGATCCTGGACATGATAATCATAGGTTCTGGGCTAGTCTCTGTGATCCCACACTCCTTCCGGCACTAAATTGGCCTGCTTGTGAAACACCAGACCGCTCGTGAATATCATGGCAGAACGATGATGATTGTAAATATGCCAAGGTCCACAGATATCAAGTAGAAAGACAATCATGCGACTTTACTGATCCTGGACATGATAATCATAGGTTCTGGGCTAGTCGCTGTGATCCCACACTCCTTTCAGCACTAAATTAGCCTGTTTGTGAAACACAGCAGGCCGCTCGTGAATATCATGGCAGAGCGATGATGATTGTAAATATGCCAAAGTCCACAGATATCAAGCAGAAAGACAATCATGCGACTACACTGATCCTGGACATGATAATCATAGGTTCTGGGCTAGTCTCTGTGGTCCCACACTCCTTCCAACACTAAATTGGCCTGCTTGTGAAACACCAGGCCGCTTGTGAATATCATGGCAGAACGATGATGATTGTTAATATGCCAAAGTCCACAGATATCAAGCAGAAAGACAATCATGCGACTACACTGATCCTGGACATGATATTTATAGGTTCTAGGCTAGTCTCTGTGATCCCACACTCCTTCCTGCACTGAATTGGCCTGCTTGTGAAACACAGCAGGCCGCTCGTGAATATCATGGCAGAGCGATGATGATTGTAAATATGCCAAAGTCCACAGATATCAAGCAGAAAGACAATCATGCGACTACACTGATCCTGGACATGATATTCATAGGCTCTGGGCTAGTCTCTGTGATCCCACACTCCTTCCAACACTAAATTGGCCTACTTGTGAAACACACCAGGCCGCTCGTGAATATCATGGCAGAGCGATGATGATTGTAAATATGCCAAGGTCCACAGGTATCAAGTAGAAAGACAATCATCCGACTACACTGATCCTGGACATGATATTCATAGGCTCTGGGCTAGTCTCTGTGATCCCACACTCCTTCCTGCACTAAATTGGCCTGCTTGTGAAACACACCAGGCCGCTCGTGAATATCATGGCAGAGCGATGATGATTGTAAATATGCCAAGGTCCACAGGTATCAAGTAGAAAGACAATCATGCGACTACACTGATCCTGGACATGATATTCATAGGCTCTGGGCTAGTCTCTGTGATCCCACACTCCTTCCAACACTAAATTGGCCTGCTTGTGAAACACAGCAGGCCGCTCGTGAATATCATGGCAGAGCGATGATGATTGTAAATATGCCAAAGTCCACAGGTATCAAGTAGAAAGACAATCATGCGACTACACTGATCCTGGACATGATATTCATAGGCTCTGGGCTAGTCTCTGTGATCCCACACTCCTTCCTGCACTAAATTGGCCTGCTTGTGAAACACACCAGGCCGCTCGTGAATATCATGGCAGAGCGATGATGATTGTAAATATGCCAAGGTCCACAGGTATCAAGTAGAAAGACAATCATGCGACTACACTGATCCTGGACATGATATTCATAGGCTCTGGGCTAGTCTCTGTGATCCCACACTCCTTCCAACACTAAATTGGCCTGCTTGTGAAACACAGCAGGCCGCTCGTGAATATCATGGCAGAGCGATGATGATTGTAAATATGCCAAAGTCCACAGGTATCAAGTAGAAAGACAATCATGCGACTACACTGATCCTGAACATGATATTCATAGGTTCTGGGCTAGTCTCTGTGATCCCACACTCCTTCCTGCACTGAATTGGCCTGCTTGTGAAACACACCAGGCCGCTCGTGAATATCATGGCAGAACGATGATGATTGTAAATATGCCAAAGTCCACAGATATCAAGCAGAAAGACAACCATGCGACTACACTGATCCTGGACATGATATTCATAGGTTCTGGGCTAGTCTCTGTGATCCCACACTCCTTCCTGCACTGAATTGGCCTGCTTGTGAAACACCAGGCCGCTCGTGAATATCACTGCAGAACGATGATGATTGTAAATATGCCAAAGTCCACAGATATCAAGCAGAAAGACAACCATGCGACTACACTGATCCTGGACATGATATTCATAGGTTCTGGGCTAGTCTCTGTGATCCCACACTCCTTCCTGCACTGAATTGGCCTGCTTGTGAAACACCAGGCCGCTCGTGAATATCATGGTTGATCGAGAGATGTTGTTGGGTGGATGGCATTACGACGCTCGTAAATAGAACGGCAGAATGATGATGATATAATTATAAATATGTTAAAGTATTTGTATTTAAAGTATTGTTAAAATATTATAATATTGTTAAGTATACAGATATCAAGGGGAATGACAATCGTGCGAACTTCACAGATCCTGGACGGACTGGTTTTCATGATTCTGTAGTGACTTCTTCCAGCATTACATTGGCCTCGCTTGTGAAACGCTATCAGCTGCTCGCAATCCTCTGCCCACTGAGAGAGTCACACAAACTATCCGCGGTCTTTAGAACGCTTGTGTAACACTATCATATATGATATATGATCATATATGATCACAATAGTCTACCGGTATGCGGTAGAACCAAACTCTGTGCAAAGACACTGTCGAAGGGTCCTCCATCCTTTTGGTTCTCCGTCCTTTGGGTCCTCCAAAATCGAAATTTTCACTCGCATTCTGTCTTTCAGACCTTTCTAAACTAAGTAGGTTTCGGGTATGTCTAGTGTTAGGGATGTAGACACGTGTTTTGTTTATTTATTGTACAAACGGGCGAGCCCAATTACAAAGTAAGTACAAAAAAAAGATCGGAAATAGCAATCATGCATTTAGTGAAAAAGAGAAAAAAAAGTAGTGATAAAAAAGAATAATGTCTTGAAGGTTGGCAATTACACAAAAAGGATAAAAAAAGGCACTGTGAAAAAGTAAAGAAGTAAAACTCACTTAGATGGGGGGAAAATATGACAGATTTAGGGGTGAAGAATTGATGACAGTCTTGAATTCGTTGAAAGAGCTGGTGAACATTTCGAGGTCTTGATAGAGGGATAAAAGATGATTTGCTAAGCGTGGTATTCTGTGGAGTGGACGGTGTTGAAGATAGTTGTACGGGGAGAATGAGACGAAGAATGGGTGAGAGAGGCGCGTGGAGACTTGAGGAACCCTGAAGTTTAACCTAGACAGAAGGTCGGGCGAGGAGATCCTGTTGTGGAGCAGCTTGTGCAGGAAAGACAAGTCTGCCAGCAGTCGGCGCTTCTCCAACGTCTGAAGACGGCATCTACCAAGGAGAGCGTCGTAGTCGATTTCATCCAGATGAACACCAAGCTTGTAGGCTACGTAACGGAGAAATCGCCGCTGAACTCTTTCCAGGGTATACTTATGGGTGGCATAAAAGGGACACCACACTTGAGAACCATACTCCAGCTTTGGTAGCACCACGGCCTTGTATAGAAGTACAATGGGATATTTCGGTGGGTCGGAAATTCAGGTTTTTGACCTCAAATTTGGATTCAGCACCCTTGAAAACCTATATTACTGCAACTTTAAGCCCAATGATACTATAACATGTGGTAGAAAAATTAATTAAAGAGATCACACGTTTGAAAAAGGCGGGCCGCTATAAATGCACACTAGGCAAGGACTACGCCGCGCGCGTGTGTGAGTAGAATTTTGTAGCATCCAAGACGTCCTCCGAGGGTTTCTGTGCATGGATACTTTTTTCAAAGACAGTTGGCTAGCTACGTCACACCGTTCAAATCTTCAACTTTCCTTAGCTTCTCTGATTTTTTAAAAACATTTTCTCGACGAACAGACCCGATTACCGTTATTCCTGAGCCATACTCTTTTGAAAAAAAATAATAATAAAAAAAGTTGACTGAAATACCCCATTGGCTCAGCCTTAGTGAACTCTCTAGTATTCCTCTTGATAAAACCCTTGTTACTGAGTTATGATTTGGACATACCGAATAAAAAGTCAGTTTGAGTTTTGACATCAACCAGTGCAATTTGTCTGTAGAATGTAGAACATTGATGACAGCGGTTCTTCCCCGAACTCATTATAGACGGAGACGATGGAATGGAGACCTTTTGAGATCCAAAGAGGGCGTCGTGAACGGCAAAAAAAGGCGGCCTAAAGGACGCAGATTGTGAAGTTGAGGAAAACAGTGTCTGCATCGATTGCGGCGTCGAGTATTCCGTCCAATGAATGTTGAAGAACGAGTTAAGGATGGCACAAAAGCAAGCCAATATTTTGGTAACTATGAACAATGAATACGCCTTAAAATTTGAGGAAGAAGTTGGTCATCCCCGCATGCTCCAAAATCAGAAAAAACGCTTTGTGCTGCAGTCTGGAGTTGAAGCTCTTAGAGATAGTTAATTACGATAGCGAAATTCAAAGTCTGAACTATTAACTCGTACTAGGTGAACGAATTTCGAGATCTGAAAAGTTGAAGAATGACAGGCTGCTTAATAATTCTCGCTCTCAACGACAGTCCTGCGTACTTGAACAAGTGGCAACATTTTGTAAGGCTCCAACCCTTCAAGTCTTTCCCTTGACTCTGGCTGCCTCAAACACCACTGGGGGTATAGCTCTCATAGCCCTGAAGAAGAAAAGAATAAACTTATTCCCTGGGTGATCTGCTCATTAGTTCAAACGAGGAATTCACTCCTAGAGACTGCTGAGAACAGGGAAGGTAAGTTGGTGCCGGCAAAGTGATGACCCGAGATCAAGAGTAAAATTTAAAGTTACAACTTTAGCTAAAAACAAGGCAACGTCTATTTTTTGTCGCGAAAATGTGATGTACTCTTGGAAGCGTTGTGTCATAATTTGACATCGCATAGAAAATGTTCAGCACCAAAGGCATGAATTCCTGAAAAGACCGAGCCTAACTGCGCAGTTGCTGAAGCAAGGACGGATGGTGGCAAGAGGGACAGGAAAGAAAAAAAAGTACATTCTTGCAGCATGAATTAATGAGCGAATTTTCAAAGAAATCTTTCAGTTGAAGTTATGGTGAAGAAAAGGAACAATCGTGCACAACCGAGCCGTCTTGAAGGAGTGATGGACCTGTGCGCCGTGCGAATTCATGTTCTGATCAGCTAAAAGCTAAACACATTTAAAAAAGTGTTGCATCACCCTGATTCAGTTAACAATATTTACAGGAAACATTTGGGGTTTGGATTTGTGTAAAATGTCTGTGATTACAAAATTGGAATATCAGAATGAACTTTATTTGATTAATTTATTCACTTAAAAATAATTTTGCTTAAAAACTGGCAAAACCAAAAAAATAAGGTAGCCGAAATTGTCAAAAAAAAAGTCCATTCATGCAGCATGAATTAATGAGCGAATTTTCAAAGAAATCTTCAGTTGAAGGTATGTTTAAAAAAAGGGACAATGGTGTTGCAATTTCTTTTAGAAAGTTTTTTTTACACGATTCTTGGTTTTTTCGATTTTCAGTATAGCATACCAACATACTGTATGCACTGGGTATGCTTTGAAGATCTTATGAGTCCATATTCATGTTCTACCTGTCTCTACGAACTCACAGAGTACTCACACGGCTATTGCATTTCTGGGTACAACAAATATACGCACGTATTCATTATGTATATAAATAGATACATACTTTTCTTAATTTTGGACAATTTTCATTTTTGAAAAACGCATTGATATCAGAAATTTAGTACTGAATCCGAATATACCATATATTACCATGATTGTGAAGGTAATAACCACAAAAAACGGGAAAACCCCGTTTTTTTGGACTATTTTTGAAATTTGGACCACAATGAATTGTCCAAAATTTCTGGTTAACCAACTTGATCTTTCGTTTGTTGTTACGAACATTTTGGCGAAAATTTAAAAAAATTTCTAAATAATTACTCAAGTTATGCAGAATGACACACACACACACATATGATTTTTGGGAAAAAACTTCAGGGATCGTTTCAGAATGTTCCAAAACGGATTTCAGTAAAAAAAATTTTCGAATAAGTTCATTTTAAAAATCTTGAGACCATTGCAGTAGCTTCGTTTTCCTTGAAAATTCGCTAAAACCGGTGAAAGGAGGATCAAATTCTTAAATTTCGAAAGGGAATATCCGCTGTTTTTGGATGTTAAGAGAAAAACTTAAAAATGAAAACGGGAGTAACGTTAAGGGTTTAGACACGTGTTTCGTTAGTTATGATTTGAATACATTTAATGAACAAATGGTTAAGTAATGCCAGGGGACGTCCCATTGGATAAGCATTAGGTCATTTTAAACCTAAAGCGATAAAACTGATTCACTCAATGTAATTTATTTACCCCATCACCCTTATCCACCTTAACATTTCTAGAGGCATGGGAGCCTAGAATTTGAAGAGCTTTTAAAATCCACGATCTACGACACCCAACATGGGAATTTGAGCACCTCCCCCCCCCCCTCAATGGCGTCAGTCTGGCACCAAAGTGGTGATACGTCGTAACGTTGAACATTCATCTGTGAGTTTTGGTCGGCAGTCCGTTGAAGATCAAATCCGTATTAAAGGTGAAACACACTGAAAACCGACGAAATATGCGGTTTATGGCGCCCTGTCGGCACCATGGTGGCAACACTATTCGATCCATGGTGGCACCACTATTAGTTCCATGGTGGTACAGCACAAACGTGATTTTACTTAAACACTATTTCTCACGATCTGATGGCACAATTTTTCTCAAATTTGATACGAAGTTTGGGGATGAGTCCTAGAACAATGCACCCGTACAAAGATTTCATCATGATCCGATTAGTAGGAGTGCACATGAGAAGAAGTGAAAAACGCTGCAAATCATTGCTCAAAGGTTTATTATTTTCTGTATAGATCACAATTCTGTATAGATCACTGGTTCTCCATCAATAGCACGTACCACCATCTGTATTCTCCCTTGACCTTCCCTCTCAAATTTCAGCTTCCTGCGTTCAATAGGATTGAAAATGACTTCGGAGCTCACTCAGCTCATCAGTGATCTGAAGAGTGAAGAAGATCTCGAATGCTGAAGACGCCTGGAAGAGCACTTCCATTCAATAGGATTGAAAATGGCTTCGGAGCTCACTCAGCTGATCAGTGATCTGAGGAGTGAAGAAGATCTCTCGAATGCTGAAGACGCCTGGAAGAGCACTTCCATTCAATAGGATTGAAAATGGCTTCGGAGCTCACTCAGCTGATCAGTGATCTGAAGAATGAAGAAGCTTTTGAGCAATGATTTGCAGCGTTTTTTACCCACCAACATTTTTTTACCTACCAACTTTTTTTTACCTACCAGCTAGGTACTACCTACCACACCATACTGGCTTCACACCTTCACAATCAAATTTATTAGAAAGAACTAAACGCTTCACACTCGATTGGAAAAATAGAAAGCTTCATATTGAAATTTGATTACTGGTTACGCAGAAGGCAAAACTGTATACAAATCGAAGAAATGAACAGCGATCGCATTTTAGTCCGATAAAATTTGAATGGAGATTAGACCTCTTTTGCGATTCACACTCATGATTCTGTTTTATCGAAGGAAAACCTTCAAGTACTCGTAGGGACCGAACGGTTTGTCCTACAGAGCTCCGGGTGGTCTCAAAAATTTTTAAAAATTCAATACTATTTAAAATTGGTGAAAATACGATACCTTTATTTCGAGAGTTTCCGAGCTAGGGCACTCTTGAAAATTTCAACCCTTAATTTTCACCCCTTAGAAGTGACCTACATCAACCAAAAGCTTCGCGGCACAACTAGACCCCAAATGGAGCCCATATACCAAATTTGAACCAAATCGGTCCAGTGTTGCTAAGAAAAGTGCCGCGGACGGCGGACGGACATTGCAAATTTGGATTCTACGCACCTTGAAACGTAAAGTGACAAAGTTTGAAGAGGGGTTATAAAAATTTTTTGCGATACGATCACATAGGCTTATTATTAGAAATAATGTGCGTAGAATCCAAATTTGCAATGTCCGTCCGCCGTCCCCCGTCCGCCGTCCGCGGCACTTTTCTTAGCAACACTGGACCGATTTGGTTCAAATTTCAATATGAAGCTTTCTATTTTTCCAATTGAGTGTGAAGCGTTTAGTTCTTTCTAATAAACTTGATTGTGAAGGTGTGAAGCCAGTATGGTGAGGTAGGTAGTACCTAGCTGGTAGGTAAAAAAAAGTTGGTGGGTAAAAAACGCTGCAAATCATTGCTCAAAAACTTCTTCATTCTTCAGATCACTGATCAGCTGAGTGAGCTCCGAAGTCATTTTCAATCCTATTGAACGCAGGAAGCTGAAATTTGAGAGGGAAGGTCAAGGGAGAATACAGATGGTGGTAGGTGCTATTGATGGAGAACCAGTGATCTATACAGAAAATAATAAACCTTTGAGCAATGATTTGCAGCGTTTATTAAAAGGTTTTCCACAGTCTCATCGCGAGTGATTTTATTCGTATCTTAGGACCCTGCACTACCTGTATTTTTTAAGCATGACTTGGTGCTGCGGCTCCACATAGCCTACAAAAGATGGCCGTATAAGTGACAGAAACAATAGCAGTTTGGTGCATAAAGTCAAGGGTGATTTGTGGACTATGAGGTGTTTCATTTCGTACACTTTTTGCACCAACCAGCTACTTGAACGTAAAAATCGAACCTCGTATTGGGAAATTTGTCAATGATAATGCTCAATAATAAGGATTTTCACAGACATTTTTCAAGTCCATGCATTATTCTAAGTGAGGAAGCTCTGCTGTCAACCCAACTTGGTAGACCCTTTTTTTTTCAAAACAGGACAATCGTTTTCCCACCGGAGAGGGACTATCCTGCCCGATTCGGGAAATTATAGCTCATTGTGAGTAACTGATATTCCCATCAGGGAGAGATTGTTGACCAGAAATGAATGGCATTTTGGGCAGCCGCTGGCCGGTCGGTCATAAATTGTATGTGGGTCAAAGTATTCGTTTACACACGGTGAGTCCGTCTGGTTTACATGCGTGTCATCAACTCTGAGTTGCCTCTCCACGTCCACAAATAGACCCGCACTCTATTTTTAACCCCCCCCCCCCCTCCACATCCATCCACTCTGAACCGTTTCGACGGGCGAAAACTTTTGCGTTTGCCCCAAAATACATTATTTAAAGAACGTCTTTGATGTTTTTGGAGGCCGATTTACGTGTTGCTTCGGGACTTATAGCAGGTTTATTCGTTCAACTTTTGAAAAAACACGGATGGGGAGAAAAAAACGTGGATTTTAATTGTGGACGTCGAATACAAAATAAATTCAGTTCTGGTTAAATAGAACAGAAGTAGGCAAGTATCCTTCAGTTATAAGCACGTGGGCAAGTCTTATTTATATAGAATTTCACAATCCTGACCAATTAACACGTTGGCTGCGGGAGCACATTCCCAAGTTTTCTGAAACTTTTTTTCGAGCAAATCAGCGCCTATTGCAGGTTTTCCATTGCTTCTGCCCATAATTATGACCAAACAGAAAAAATCGCATTTTTTCGTCAAATGAAAATTTTTGATTACAAGAGGCCCTTTTCCTGACAGTTTCTTCGTCTTCCTCCGAAGTTCAAAGACGTAGAAACGATTCATTCTTACTCAGGAGATGTTGAGGAGCAGAACCATATAAGGATTTTTTTTAAACGCCTCAGACGAAAATATTCAAGAAAATCGATTCTTCAACTTCAAATGATTGGTAATCGAAAAATACCACATCGAACGTGGAACTGAAGGTACCAGTCTGTTGAGAAATCATTAGAGATCGAGATTCTACATCGATTAATATTAACCCTTGGTTACACGCTAGCGGGGAAATCCCCGCACATTTATTTCAACACAATTATCAATTTATGATACAATGAAAGGCACGAATTGGTTTTAAAAAGTCATGGATATAGGATGAGCTTCAACTCAATAAATTTTTTTTTATTAAACAGGTAGGTAATAAAAATATGAATTTTGAAGTAGGAAATACATAAGTAACAAAATTTATATCTATCATAATAATCAAAATGATTATCATGATTTTTCAAGAACGAGGAAACATAAGGAAACGTGAAACTATAATATAGTTGATATATTATATCAAGCAAAAAAATACAAACGTGTGAAATCATAATAGTAGAAGTAGTATGATTATAATCATAATCATATGTGTGTATCAAACTTCGCAGTCTGATGGCATACTGAAGGTAAGGTAAATAATTGTTAAGGGGATCATTTTTTACTCAGTTAAAGGTCTGAGAAAAGATACCTTGGACAACGGAGGGACAATAGTGAACGGTTCATCATTCTATTTCTGTTTTTCTAAAAATTCGGGCAAATCCCCACCTAGCGTGTAACTAAGGGTTAAAATCGAAATTAGGCTGAGGAGCAATCGAAAACCACAGTCATATCAGATGCGTTTCATGATTACCTGTACATCATCCCGCACATGAGCAGAAACAATTTGATGAACTGTCCATCGACCCGCACCTGACTTGTTAAGATGATAAGTCAAGTCAGGTCATATTATGCAGCATAACTTCCCATATTCATAATCATTTCCACTCCCATCCAATTCTTTCATTAATAGATGTATATTGCTTCATAATAGTCTGAATTCTGAACTCAAAGAAATAAATAATTCCATTACGTTCAAAAACGAATTGAAAAATGATTTCCTTTCAAAATAGGCATTAAGATATATACGAGTTAGTACCTATGTGTTATTATCATTGCACTTTGATTACGTTTAATGTAGTTCATGTTCATCAATCGATCATTTTCATTCAGCCTTTCGCACCATCACTATCATTTGCATAAATTTTATCGAACGTAAACTAATTTAATCCAATTTAGGCTCATTATTTTTTTACATCCCTTAAAATTTTGTTGGTTTACGTTTCAAGGTACGTAGAATCCAAAAATCTAATAAAAATTTGACCGTCCGTCCGCCACACGCGGCACTTTCCTCAGTTAGCATTGACCGATTTTGATGAAATTTGGTATACAGGCTCCATTGGGGGTCTAGTTGTGCCCCAAAGATTTTGGTTGACTTTCATGGGCTGAAAACAAGGTTTGAAATTTTGAAAACGCCCTAGCTCAAACATTTTTGATATAAAGGTATTGTTTTCCCAACATTTTAAGATGGTATTGAATTTTTAGACATTTTAGAGACCATGCGGAGCTCTGTAGGACAAACCGTTCGCTCTCTACGAGAATTTAATTGTTGGTCTTACGATAAATCAGAAACACGAGCGTGAATCGCAAAACAGCTCCGTTCAAATTTTAGCTGACCGAAATGCGAAATGTTGGTTGGTGGTGTTCTTTGCAGACGAGTGATCTATATAGAAAAATAATAAACCATTTTAGTAATAATTTGCAGCGTTTTTCAACGAAATCGATGGTTTGACGTGGAGACTCCGGGCCTTCACCGCCGCGGCTCGACGTTTTTCGTTGAAAAAAATGCACGATTTTTCGCGTTCAAACATAAATTCTCCCTTAAATTCGATTGTAATTTTTTTTTTTTTTTTTATTATACCGTTGGAAAGCTGAGATTCTGGCGCAGTTTTCAGGCTTTCCGGCAATAGTTAATTATCTGGAATTATTTGGACATTATCAGCATTGAAAAACGGAAAGTTTTCGAAAATTTGCCAAGTTCTTTTTTTATGTTGCTTTAATCCCTGTAAAATTCAACTGAAAAAAATGTTCTTTCTCGCCGGATCTCCTACCTCAACCTACCCCATTAACTTTTTCTAAAATCAAAAGTACGTGGCCGTTTCCGACGCAAAAGTGAAGTTCTCAAGTGCGTTAACGGTAACCCGTAAGTCGCGAGTGCCGAGAAAATTAAACTAGTTCAATTTCGTGGGAAAAAGTAATCTTCTCGCACCACCCTACTACTACCTATAACTAAATTTTTTGAGCTAGGGTGTTTTCAAAATGTGAACCCTTAGTTTTCACCCCATAGAAGAGACCTACATCAACCAAAAGCTTCGGAGCACAACTAGACCCCAAATGAAGCCTACATACCAAATTTCATCAAAATCAAAACAAAAAGTAAACCAAAAAGTGAGTTGTTGTTGAGAAAAAAGTGTGTTTGTCTGTCATGACACACTTTTAAAGGGCATAACTGTAAGAAGTTATTGTCCGATTCCGAAAAAATATTCAGAAATTGCGGATAGGCGTGTAGATGGTCGCATATGAAGTAGTGCAAGGGAGATTAGCTACTATGCACCGGATCATTCATACATCTGACATGGTTATGGATACGAGGAGGCTATGAGCCACATCCACTTGGAAGACGTTTTTTTCTGGTGGTCGAATACGAATAAGCTTCCTTATCTCGATCTAAAAATTATTACAACGGTTTATTGTTTTTCTGAATAGATCACTCGCCTTAGAAGATCACGGCTTTTCCATCATCAATACTTGCCTACCACTTTTCGCGCAAGGGTTACGAGAAAAAGTAATAACCGACAACACCGCTATCTTAGAGTTGTGGTTGCCTTCATAACTAAATTTGATTCTTGGTTTTCAAGAAAGCACGGTTGAGTGAAATGAAGCTCTAAATTTTAAACGGAGATTGGCTATGATTGGCGCCAGCTTCAAGTCCTCTTAGTGAATGAAAGGTTTGTCCTACAGAGCTCTAGGAGGCCTTATTCGACTCCGAAAATTCAATAAAATTTCATATTGACGTAGAAAACAATACATTTAGACCAAACGTTTTTGAGCTAGGACAATTTGAAAACCCCCTTATTTTTCACCACTTCCGGGCACAACTAGACCCCTGGGGCCGATATGACAAATTTCAACAAATTCGTCCAGGAGAACTGAGCAATGTGCCACGTGTGGCGGATGGACGAATATTTTTAACATGGAACATGTTATTGCCCAAGAGTACCCGAAAAACGTCTCGCTGGCAGGGACACTCCGCCGGTCACACTTTTCGACACTCCGGTTTTCGAGGCACGAATTGCCTAGTTTGTCTTGAGGCATTATAGATATGATACTAGGAATAATATAACTTTTGTATCATACCTACCTACGACTAAAGGTTCTACACTAAATATGGTTACAAATGTTCCATGTTTTTATCATTTACGCCGTAGAGAGCACCTGGGGGGTCTAGTAGGGCTTGCCTCCCTGGCGAGACGCGAAGTTCCGAGTTTGTCAACTGGATTTTTTTATTCTACCTTAAATCGTAAACCATCATATTTTAAGGGGTAGTTAAAATTTTGCTTCCGAGTCCACCAAGGTAGCAGAAGCTTTGTTTTCACTTTTCAAGGTTGAAAAAAAATGTTCTCCAAAATTAAAAATTCCACTCGCATTTTACGTTTCAGACCTTTCTGAGCAATTTTGGTACCGTGTCTGTCTATCTGTGTGTCCGTGTGTCTGTCTGTCATGAAATCCTAGCCACAGCCATAACTTCTACATTTCTCATCCGATTTTGATGAAATTTTCAAGGATTGTGCGGATTGGTGTGTAGATGGTCCCCTATGTAAATCATCACCCCCTAGACTGATGATAGCCACTGCGCATGCGCAAACGTGAAATCCTTGTAACAGCCATAACTTCTACATTTTCCAACAATATTCAGCCATTGTGCCGGTTGATGTGTAGAGCAGTGCTAGGTACATACAAAGATCAACTACTATGCATCGGATCATCTATACCAGCGGTTCACAACGGGTGGTCCGCGGACCCCCGGGGGTCCGCGAGGTATGGCTGAGGGGTCCTTAGGATATACAAATTAAATATATATTTGCAGCTTCTGAACGTTGACTTCTGCGTTTGGCTTCATATGACAACTAACGCTAGCACACTCCAGTTTGGCTTTATGTATTTCAGAGATGTCAGTTATTGCTATATTGTTAGTTATTTATTGCTAGTGCTCACAGAGAACTGGAGACAAGTTAGTGCTAGTGGAGAGTGCTAGTGCGGTCCCTGACCGAGTTGTTTACATGTGTGATTTTGTGCAACATTTTAGTCATTGAAAAGCTTTGTTTTTCACGGAAAGTTAATTACGCGTACGTTATGGACCGTTGGTTAAAATTTGGATCGTTAAAACGGCCTAGGCATACAGACGAAGAACGAGAAAATGCTTTCGATGTTAAAGTTAATAAGTCAGTGACTCTCGAACCGAACTTGCTAGTATCTCTTGAACCCAACTCGTAGGCGTCTCTTGAACCTTGAAAAATCTCTGTATTTTCACGAATAAATCCTAAGTTTTATAGCATCAGTTTGATTTATTTTTTCACATATTTTGGTACTTTTTAGGTAACTTTAGATAGTGGGGGTCCTCGTCATTGATGGAGGGGTCCTTGGAAAAATTTAGTTGGGAATCGCTGATCTATACAATCGGGTTATGGATACGAGGAAGCTATGTGCCACACCCACTTGGCAGACGTTTTTCTTTCTAGCTTGATTCCATTAATTATAGTTCTGAACTTATAATATATTAAGAGAGGAGTGGTTAATAATTTCAATAACTATTATTGAAAATAATTAACCAAAAAGAAAAACATTTGCGCAAAGTGCTAGTTTAGACCAACATAAATGGACACATGTGTTTTTTGCACACTGAAAAATCCGAAAGATGTGCCATCTGCATATAATTGTGCACAGACACGACTATTTATTTTAATATTGATATCGTTCACTTGAATGTAATTCTTGTAGGCTCTCTTCTTGAGCTTACTAATAATCAGGGGAGGGCAGGGGATTTCAATTATAGGCTTTTTGTGACGAAAGCACTGTTACTGACAATGGTTGAACCTTTCAAAGACTGACCTTTAGGCCCCTCTCCTTCCATCCCATTTTCCTTCCTGACGTCATGGACCGATGAAGGTTACCGTTCAGAAAACTGGCTTCTTCTCACCGATCAGTAACCTTCACTGTTTTATCGTAATTCACATGGATACCGATCTATATTTCTAATTTGAAACTGATGAGTGTGATAAGTCGTTTATGTACACGTGAGCGCACGGTACAGCGAATACGACGTGACAGGAGAATAATCGTTGAGAAGTCTCACAGATCTCTCAATGATACATTCGAAAGCTGTGAAACGTTGTGATCTTCTTGATCCCAGTTTGAGACTTCTCTCAGACTATCTCTTCTGAATGAGACACATTACTGACTAGTTAGTTTCAATGACGGAATCTTACCTTGATTAGGCTCGCAGCCATGCTTGAGCATGGCGATATTACTGTTCGGAGACATCGGTCGTGGATTACGAAATTGCAGACTGAAACAAACGAAACATTTCCATTATATTAATTTATCACAATAATAAAATATAATACACTTGTTTTGTTGAGCAATAACGAGTTATCCTAAACTGATATACCCGCATTAACCCTCAATGTCCTGAGGTATCTTTTCGGAAGTCCTATTTTTTAAGCATTCTGCAACACTGTTCGACCACTTTTAAGCTAAAACCGATATTCTTTTGGCTACCTTGATACTTCAGTTATTGTGTAAAAAGAATCCTGAAAAAACATCTATCCCTGAGATAATATTGTATCAAGATCAGACCCACCTCTACCAAGAGCTGGGGCACAGTAAAGGGCAGTTTCATGAATTAGTTCAGATATCTTATTGTAGCAGCTATTCTGCAAGATTTAATTTTAACTCTAACAGAAAAACAACTCAAGATGTTGAGGAAATGAAAGTTGTGGCTGGAAGTATCCAAGAATCACAGAAAATATCAATTTTTCAATGGTGTTTTTTGGATACCTCAGGAGCAGAGGGGTCGTATGGTGTATCATTGAAAACCTCAGGATGTGGTCGCCATTGCATCAATTAGTGGTTGAGGTTGCAGGTTTCCACCTATACAAGCTGAAATCTAACTTTATTTTCCATATGTTTAGTTGAGCCTATGTTGCGCGGAGTTGAGTGGAAGTTCAGGTTTGAAGGAGAAAAGTCTGCCAAATAGGTGTGACATATAGCTTCCTCGTATCCGTAACCCGATTGTATAGATTATCCGATGCATAGTAGTTAATCTCAAAACATCAATCTCTACGTACCTTCCACTACCCTCATAGGGGACCATCTACACTTCAACCGGCATAATCCCCGAAGATCTCATCGAAATCGGATGAGAATTGTTGAAGTTATGGCTGTGGCAAGGATTTCATGACAGACAGACACGGAACCAAAATTGTTCAGGAAGGTCTGAAACGTAAAATGCGAGTCGAAATTTTGATTTTGGAGATCTTTTTTTACGGTAGCGCACCGATCCATCCATGGTTACCTTATTTTTTGTTGTGATTTCGCCGTGTATTGTGTTTTTGTTGAATTCTCGCTCAATCTCTTGATTTCTACAATGACACGTCCAATTAATACTTCAAAAAAGTCGAAAAAAATGCATCAACGAAGATATTGTCGGATTGAAATACTCGGATTTCGGTCCGAAAAAGTTACTCACAACGAAGTCATTCTCGCCGACTTACCAGTGCCCTCATCAAGCAAGACTTACGCTTCTCCTTTTAAAAACCCTCAACCAAATGGACTCAAGAATATACAAAAGAAGGAAAAATGAAGAAAGCTAAAGCAGCGAGGAAATATATGCTGAAATAGAAGGTGATGATGGATCTTTCATATGGACGGGGGTCCGCTAGCTGCCCTCCGGAGCGCTCCGCTCTATGTTCACTGAATTTTTTTACCCACTTTCCCTTGATATTTTTTCAAATTTCTTCTTGCAAATTATTCCCTATATAATGTATATTGATAAACAATTTTTTTTCTAAAAATCGATTTCTTGACATTTTTTTTGCCAACTACCTACAACCTACCCATTAGCCAATGCATTTTTCTGAATTTTAGAAGAAGTATTTCCTTATTTTTTTGACATGGGCTTTCTAAGTTTGGCGTCTAGTGTCAAGCCTAGGTATTTAGCTTCATTCGCATTCGGAATAACTTTCCCCTCGAAATGTACCGGAATATAATCGATTCTCTTGTTAGTGAAATCGACATGTACCGAGTTTAATTTATTTTGATTCTCAATTTTGCTGTCCACTTTTGTATGCTGAATATTGATTTATTTACCTTGTTGATGGATTCAGTTTTACATTCTCCGACAGCCAAAATTTCTGGGATATCATTGGTATAAAGAGCGGACCAAGAACACTCCCTTGTGAGACTCCTGCATCAATTAGCTTTGGCTCTTAGTAGGCATCTTCTTGCTTTATTATGGAGCAGCAATTGGTGAGAAAGGACTGAAGCAGTTCAGCATACCTTATGCTGGCGTTTAGATAAAATCGATGTTATTTATTCATGAATTTCGCCGATGTTGATCAAATTAATTGTTCTCGGGCAGAAAGTTGAAAGTTGTTCAAACAGCTAAGAAACGCAAAATTTTGATTTTGGAGGGCACATATGTTTTGGACCTCCTCCAAGAATACAAAGATAATCAAAGAGAGCTGTAGGAAACTTGGGACAACGAAAAATCAGGAGGCATTCCCTGTAGGCATTTTCTCAATATGATATGATAACCACGTGTAGCCGCGGATAACACGCTTCGGAAACACGCCACTGCTGCCCAATTTCGATAAAAAGCCGAACCCTTCCCTGAGTTAGTGGTTTCTATTAACAAAAGAGGTTCCCTTGAGCCATAATCGCTACAAATCGCCCCTTACGTCGAATGAACCAGAGACGTACGAACTATGATTAACCTGGAAAGTCCCACGGGGTCCGCAGTTGCACGCAGTTCGCTTGTGGATCTCATCAGGGAGTTGCCTCCAATTTTCTAGTCTCTTTTGATGAGACTGATAAACTGTGTTCATATTGAAGCAGTAAACATTGTTAGAACAGGGGCACATCCATCCTTCAAAAATTGAAAAGGGAATCGGAAACACCGACGTGTTTTGTTACGTTCGCAGAGATTCGAGGACAACAGACTGACAAACAATTTGTCTAAAACTTCTGGAACACAAAATGTGAACTCATAAGGGTAGTGACGATTCGACACTTTCGATATTTATTGATATCGATATTTTGTTCAATATTATTGAATATTGAAAGGAAAATATTGATATCGAAAGAAAAAATTATCGGTTGTGATGGTTATATTTCTTCCCTCTGTAATTTATCTATTTCTCCTGATCGATAAAAAACGATGCAAAAACATATTCTATATCAGTAAAATCAGTATTTTTCTTTCGATATTCTATCAATGTCACTGATATTGACTTAAAAAAAGATGTAAAAACATATTCTATATCAGTGAAATCAGTATTTTTCTTTCGATATTCTATCGATATCACTCTTATTGAAGAAAAAAAATTCAGTGACAATGTCCAAATTTTTGTTTCGATATTCTATCGATATCACTGATATTGATGGAAAAAAAGATGCAAAAACATATTCGATATAAGTGAAATCAGTATTTTCTTTCGGTACTCTATCGATATCACTAATATTGATGAAAAAAAAAAAATTCCGTGACAATGTCCATATTTTTGTTTTGATATTCTATCGATATTAGTGATATCGATATTTTTCTTCCGATATTTTATCGATATCGATACTGCCTTTCGATATTATTCCGATGTTAAATATCGCATCGAAAGGTACATCGAATCGTCACTACATAGGTATGGGCCTAACTTCCCAGGTCGGGGTAGCCAACTGTTGATATCTAGAAATTTCCTGTTTCTTTCGTTTTAAAGAGGCCTTCTCTCGTTTCGGCAGGGGTTCCGGTAGCCGTGATCGTTCGCCGACGCGTTTCGAGGCCGAGATAAGTACCGATCTCTGCGGGAAAGATCGTGAGTTCGAGTCTCGGTCACCGGGCGTGTTTTCGGGCATTTGCGGCTCGCCGCTCTCCCCGTCACAACCCTGGTGAGGCAATGGGAAGCCATGAGCGAAATCATCAGTTCAAATTCTGATCTTCCCTTTGGAAGACAATTGATGACGTCCGCGACGCCAGGAATGGCAGTCGGACGAAAATTCAACCTGAAATGGTTGTTAATTTTACTTTACTTACTTTACTCTCGTTTCGGCGATGGTAATGGACTTTTATAATTTAATAATTATTAACAGGAGGTTTCCATTAGTTTTCCGACCGTCCCACCAATTGTGACTCAAGAAAGCGTTACCATATTCATTAGAACAAATGTCAAGTAACATTTGTCGCGAAATAAACATTAAACGATTTTTTTATGAAAAAAATTGCGTAAAATTAATCATTATTGGATGATCTGACTGTGGAATGTGAGAAAACCGTTTTTCGCTACTTCGAATATGAAAAATTCCGAAATACCGTTAGAATGATATTATTATGATACTGTTTGAATTGTTCACGTCTTCTTCGGAATCAGAAGAGTCTTTCTTATCTTCTTCCCCCTTTGCCTATAAATTTCTCAATTTCCCACTCTCCACGACATTCAGGCATTTTTCACCTCGAAAAACTGGGACGATCAGACAGATTTACTGCTAAGGTGAGTTTCGGATTTCGAAGAAGTTAGGCGTTACATGCATCGAGGGGTAAAAAATACCCCAGGCGATTGTTTCCGGTTTTTCTTCAAAAGTTAGGACAACTCCTGGATGGAATAGAAATAGGTATATTAGAGTGAATTGAGGCAGTCACCTCAGAATTGACCGTTTAAGTAGAACTTTGAAGAATGAATTGTCCATGTGTAGGTATTAGGTGTAACATCAGAGAAGTTAAATTGGTGACGTCATGCGGGTTGATGACGTCACACTGTAACCTTGATGAAACAGGTGAAGGGAATGAAGCTGCCATTCTACAAAGTAACCTCGTTGGTGTTACTTTTACCGTCCTGAGAACCCCATAATTAAGTTAATCTTACATTAGGTACTTGGTAATTCTGACTACTTCATGTCACATTACCGTCCCAACCATGTTTTGGATGAGGAAGCTGTGTGCATCACCCACTTGGCACTGTTATCTTTCATCTTCTAATCGTTCGATTTTCCATATATTCAGTACCCGTTCGGTCACTTGTGAGATGCTAAAATGCAGAACCCATGTTACCACCATTATTAAACAATTGCATGGTGCTATATATGCATTGAGACGGATCTCCAAATTGCTACCCTCTGATTGCTTGAGAGAGGTCTACTTCGGGGTATTTCATGCTCAATGTTCGTACGGTTTGCACATCTGGGGAAACTCAAGTGACATTGAAAATGTGCTTAACATGCAAAAAAAAAAAAAAAAAACGATAAGAATAATATGCAAGGCAGGCTACTTGGACCACTTGAACTTCTTTTCAAGAAAATTAAGATAATAACCGTAATAAACCAGTACATCTATCTCGCATGTTGCTACGTTAAGAAGTGTACATTTTCGATGCGAGGAGAAATCCATTCACACCGTACGAGAGGAATATATGACATAAGCATACCATTCTGCAGACTCTCAGTTACTCAGAAGCAATTTCAATTTACATCTGTAAAGATTTTTAACAAATTGCCATGTAATATTCGCGAACTATCAGATAGTCAATTTGAAAATACATTGAAAATATTCTTGAATGAAACGCCACATTACACTCTTCAAGAATATTTCACGAGTGATCTGAGTGTATTAAAACCATGACTTTTTTATAACATATTAAGCGTTATTATTAGAGTAGCAACAATATAAGAACTAGCAGCCGAGGAAAATTTTTAAAAGTACTCGAGCTTGCAGTACTTATATATCTGTTTATATCGAGATTATAATTATAATTAATGTTGAGATATATTGTCTTCTACAATGTATCTATTCAACATCAACCATATTGATTGTTTATTAGTTACTGTAAAATGAAATGTTTTTCATTAAAGTTTGTGATTCCGAAGTGAATTGTTGTAACAAGATTATGAGACTTAGAACTTAAAAAAAAAAAATGACTTCTAGTATGCTGAAAATTGAGCCGCTAGGGCGGGATAATTATGACACCTGGAAGATGCATGTAAGCATTGTTAACAAAAACGCTGCAAATCATTGCTCAAAGGTTTATTATTTTCTGTATAGATCACCATTCTGTATAGATCACTGGTTCTCCATCAATAGCACCTACCTCCATCTGTATTCTCCCTTGACCTTCCCTCTCAAATTTCAGCTCCTGCGTTCAATAGGATTGAAAATGGCTTCGGAGCTCACTCAGCTGATCAGTGATGTGGGGAGTGAAGAAGATATCCTCGAATGTTGGAGACGCCTGGAAGAGCACCTCCATTCAATAGGATTGAAAATGGCTTTGGAGCTCACTCAGCTGATCAGTGATGTGGGGAGTGAAGAAGATATCCTCGAATGTTGGAGACGCCTGGAAGAGCACTTCCATTCAATAGGATTGAAAATGGCTTTCGAGCTCACTCAGCTGATCAGTGATGTGAGGAGTGAAGAAGATCTCCTCGAATGCTGGAGACGCCTGGAAGAGCACCTCCATTCAATAGGATTGAAAATGGCTTTGGAGCTCACTCAGCTGATCAGTGATGTGGGGAGTGAAGAAGATATCCTCGAATGTTGGAGACGCCTGGAAGAGCACCTCCATTCAATAGGATTGAAAATGGCTTTCGAGCTCACTCAGCTGATCAGTGATGTGAGGAGTGAAGAAGATCTCCTCGAATGCTGGAGACGCCTGGAAGAGCACCTCCATTCAATAGGATTGAAAATGGCTTTGGAGCTCACTCAGCTGATCAGTGATGTGGGGAGTGAAGAAGATATCCTCGAATGTTGGAGACGCCTGGAAGAGCACTTCCATTCAATAGCATTGAAAATGGCTTCGGAGCTCACTCAGCTGATCAGTGATCTGATCAGTGAGCAATGATTTGCAGCGTTTTTTACCTACAAACATTGTTTTTACCTACCAATTTTTTTTTACCTACCAACTATTGGTAGGTACTACCTACCACACTATAATGGCTTCACACCTTCACAATCAAGTTTATTAGAAAGAACTAAACGCTTCACACTCGATTGGAAAAAAAATAGAAAGCTTCATATGGAAATTTGATTACTGGTTACGCAGAAACTGTATACAAATCGAAGAAATGAACAGCGATCGCATTTTAGTCAGACAAAATTTGAACGGCGATTAGACCTCTTTTGCGATTCACACTCATGATTCTGTTTTATCGAAGGAAAACCTTCAAATACTCGTAGGGACCGAACGGTTTGTCCTACAGAGCTCCGGGTGGTCTCAAAAATTTTTAAAAATTCAATACTATTTAAAATTGGTGAAAAAACGATACCTTTATTTCGAGAGTTTTCGAGCTAGGGCACTCTTGAAAATTTCAACCCTTAATTTTCACCCCTTAGAAGTGACCTACATCAACCAAAAGCTTCGCGGCACAACTAGACCCCAAATGGAGCCCATATACCAAATTTGAACCAAATCGGTCCAGTGTTGCTAAGAAAAGTGCCGCGTACGGCGTACGGCGGACGGACGGAAATTTTTTTATTCGATTTTCGGATTCTACGTACCTTGAAACGTAAAACATCAAATTTTGAGGGGGGGTTAAAATTTTTTTTTCTTGCTCGATTCCAAAGGCTTATTATTGAAAATAATAAACTAAAATCGAATGTTTTTGAAATTGAACAACGCGATTCTCACTACCTCTTACATCAAGGGAGGAAAATTGAAGATATCGTTTCGGAATTAGGCCTGCAAGATGCGAAGCCAGTAAGAACTCCTATGGATACTGGGTTTATGACGTCCTCTGCCACTTCCACAGCTTTGCCAGACAACAGAAAATATCGTCAAGCGATTGGGTCCCTCCTGTATTTGGCAGTAACTTCACGGCCTGACATTTCATCAGCCGTTGGAATTTTGTCACGCCGAGTCGAAAAACCAACTCAAAGTGATTGGAATGCAGTTAAGAGGGTGGTATCATACCTAAAATGGACCATGAACTTCAAGTTGAGGTTGAGTCCTCAGTGTGAAATAAAATTGAACTGCTATGTGGATGCTGATTGGGCGGGGAAACGGGAAGATCGAAAGTCCATCAGCGGATTGTGAGAAGGAACCTCTGACACAAGCATAAAACAAAACCAGGTCAGAGCTGACCTGGAAAAAAAAATCAGAAGGCACGACGAAAGAGGAAAAAAGTCAGTCGGGAAAGAAGGTTCGTCAAAGTGAGAAGCTACCTCGCTCCCTGCCGCCCTCCTTTTAAACGACGCCCGGAGGATTAGCCGCCCCCCGGTAAAGCCTGCTGTGCCTGCTGCTGCTGCCGCTGCCTTGCCCTGCCAGCCGAAAACCTTCATCATCAGGTCAGTGGCAGAATAATAAACTGTGGTCCGCGCAACCCGATCAAAACCTCGGCGGTCGCGCACGTTGATTTATGGGAGTTTAAGTAGGTAGTCGATAAATAACTAACTATAGACAATAAATAACTTTTATTTATATCTGCATATCTGTTGCTTATCTGTTCACGTCACCTACTTTCCACTTTGCAGCTAGGTGCAGCAACAAAAGGTAGGAATTGACTTTCCCTTCTGATTAGGAGGGGGAAGTCAAACATACCCTTACACGGATGTTTATTTAGAGTAGTAATCTAACTGTGTGGGTTGGATATGTAAGAAACAAACCTCGTTTGCCCTGTCGTCTACTGAAGCAGAACTTGTCGCTGCATCAACAGGAGTGCAAGAAGCAGTTTAGATTCGGATGGTCTTGAAAGACATGGGACACTGTCAAGTAAATTCCTCGCCAATTTTAGAAGACAACCAAAGTTGTATGAAGTACATCGAAAACGATAAGGCCAGCGCAAGGATTAAACATTTGGATGTGCGTAAGCGCTATGTGAAGGATCTCATCAATGAGAGAGAGATAACTTTGGAATATTGTCCAACTGACGAAAACCTTGCTGACCTTCCAACGAAACCAATGGGGAATTTGCCTCACATTTTTTTTTTTTCGAATGAGGATTTATTTTTATGGAATAAAACCATAGTGAGCTGCTCGAAAACGCATCCAAAAAGGTTGCATAAAACGCTTGCATACGAGTCTGCAACACATTGAAACATTTTCATGCTGATCTGGGAGCTCGATTTTCGACTCAGCTGATCTGGGAGCTCGATTTTCGACTCAGCTGATCTGGGAGCTCGATTTTCGACTCAGCTGATCTGGGAGCTCAATTTTCGACTCAGCTGATCTGGGAGCTCGATTTTCGACTCAGCTGATCTGGGAGCTCGATTTTCGACTCAGCTGATCTGGGAGCTCAATTTTCGACTCAGCTGATCTGGTAATATCAAACTGTAAAGTACCTACCTACCTAACAACTTCACTTCTGATGGTCATAATCATCATTGTGGCGACTTGGGACAAATTTCGTCGCAACAAATTTCGTCGCATCAAATTTCGTGACGATTTTTTTTTTATGTGCCATATGAAAGACATGAAAATGTCTTTTTTCAAGTAAGTGAGTCTTTTTTTCAAGTAATGGGATTTTTCACATATTTTGGTTCTTTTTAGGTAACTTTAGATAGTGGGGGTCCTCGTCATTGTAGTACCTTGAAGAAGGGGTCCTTGGAAAAATTTAGTTGAGAACCGCTGCTCTACACAATGAAAATCGGTAAAGCCGTTTCACAGAAAAAGGAAATTAATTTTTGTTCATTTTTCGAGATTTTTCGAAGACAACCAAAGTTGTATGAAGTACATCGAAAACGATAAGGCCAGCGCAAGGATTAAACATTTGGATGTGCGTAAGCGCTATGTGAAGGATCTCATCAATGAGAGAGAGATAACTTTGGAATATTGTCCAACTGACGAAAACCTTGCTGACCTTCCAACGAAACCAATGGGGAATTTGCCTCACTTTTTTTTTTTTTTTTTCGAATGAGGGTTTATTTTTATGGAATAAAACCATAGTGAGCTGCTCGAAAACGCATCCAAAAAATTTAGAGAATTTAAGGAAGATGGAAATTTTAAATGTGGTTGCAATGTGTAAGAGGCAGCCATGTTTGAAACGTAACGGATATTCTACCAATCTGACTTCAAAGGAGGTTCTGTGGCGCTTACCACAGAAGCGGAACATACACGAACTTTTAGCTTACAATGATTAACACAAGAGTGCGCCGCAAACTGACAGGAAGAACCCAGACACAAAAGTGACCAAAAGAAAGAATATTAATCACTTTTTTACAATACGAATCTACCTACAAGTTTATCAAGCATTATTAGTCTTCATCTTCTCTTATTTAGTTTCAAGATTTGAATCACATTATTCGAGTAGCCATTTCACTGGATCGTTTTGTGTGGCGGTGCTAGAACTCTGTCTGTTGTCGGAGTTGTTTTCGTGTCGTTTTTTTTTCTCGTATGACGTCAACAATATTTGCGCGGTGTTTTGTAACAGAGGCTTCACTTGTTTAGGCATTTTCTCCTACGGTAATTTTTTCCCCTTGGTTATTCCTAGTGTTAAACGTTATTCTAGGGCCCTATTATAGGATTTGACTTGAAATTCCAGAATCTAAAATTGAGGCAAATTCCCCATTGCAGGGCGAAAGTTTCAATCCTTCTGTTCATGTTTTGGACTCTCTGATGGTTGAAGTTGAGGGAAGGTGTTGAGATATATTGTCTTCTACAATGTATCTATCCAACATCAACCATATTGATTGTTTACTAGTTACTGTAAAATAAAATGTTTTTCATTAAGTTTGTGATTCCGATGTTGATTGTTGTAACAATTAAGCTGTTTGGATTTCTCGAAAATTGAAGTTCGTGTGTGGTATCTGTGATATTCATGTCTTGTAACTGTGATATTTTGCGTGTTTTGACTGTGATATTGTACCTATCTTTCTCTAAATTTTCAACTTTTTATTTTCAACGTTTTATTAAAAAAAAAAAAAAATTTGTGATACACACCTGTCTTATTTTATATCGATTGAATAGTGATTTTGACCTGTGATAACAATGTTACCATGTTTCTTGTTTTTTGTGATTGTTATATAATTTTTTTTTTTAATTTGACGTTTTGTTAGTGTGTATTGAACTGGTGTTTTGTGTTGGGTGGCCCGGTCGGCTCGGGGGCGGCTCGCGTGGTTGGTCTCTGCTAGTATAAAGGCCGTCGAGCTGTTATTACGGCTGTTAATAGGGCTGCCTGCCTAGAAATAGGAGGTAGCCCCGGGAGCCGCCATGGTGGGTGGGTCCGGGACCGGCCGGACTGCCCCTCACATTTTTCATTATAAATTTATTTTTAGGAACTAATAATTTGTTGATTGTTGACGCATTTATACCTGTATTAAGGGTGAACAAATAAAGAAAGTTATTATTATTATTATGATTTCATGTTTTTCCCTCCAAGGGAGAAATTTTATGGTTTTGACTAGGGATGGCATATCGAATGAAATATATCGATACATCGATCAAACGATATATCGCCAATGAGATATCGATACCTTCGATATATCGGAGAAAATATATCGATATTTCGATATATCGGAGAAAATATATTGATTTTTCGACGTATCGGAAGATCTACTTTAAAATGTCACATGTGAAGTGAATTTAATAGTTTTAAAACAATATGAAAATAATTTAGGATGACATTTATGGACATATCGGAGTATCTACTAGGAAAAACTTGAAGAAGTAAGTAGGTAGGTGAATAGAAAAGTTACTAACATCATTTTGAGAGAATTACATCCATATACTCGACATATCGGAAGATCTATTTGGAAAAACCGTGTGAAATACGTATTAACCTACCTTCAAAAGTTACTGGGTATGAATGATCGAAATGCATTGTTTAAAAACTGGAAAAAAGTTAGAAAATGTCATTGCAATGTTAAATTAATTTATAAATTGACAGGGGTATAGGTACTGTGGACGATCATGATCCTTCAAAATTGAAAATAATTGTTGTGAAAACCTGCTTCACTTCGTAGAGTAGGTAATTTGAGCCTTGAGAGCCACTGTAGGTGAATACTATGTACACAATCATGTCTGAGCTGAAGTCAACAGTCTGAAATCAACCCATCAGTAGGTACCTACCTACAAAATTTGGAATAAAATTACTTGATGTTTTTACAAGTACAGGCGTCCCTTCTCGTCCATTCATTTCAATATTTAATTTTTACTAAAAAAAAAAAAAATTTTTACTTGAAAACAGGTCGCGATATATCGTTAAATATATCGATATTGACCAATAATATCGGTTCTCTATATCGATATAAATATATCGATATATCAAACGTAATATATCGATATATTTCATATATCGATATATCGTTGCCATCCCTAGTTTTGACATGGATATGTCTTTTTAGACAAGGATGATTTCCATAACGATGTTCCAAAAATTGAACAGCCGTACTTGAGTACTTGGAGAAAGTACTTGCAAAGTACTCCCAGCTCTGCTATCAGGTCTCTGAGGGGGTCGAAGGTGGTCCCTCGTGGGGCAGTGAAGGACGGCGAAAGGAATCCTTTTGCTGCTCTTCTTATGAGAAACAGAAGGGGAGATGAGAGAAGCGTTTGAACCCCCCTCCCCTCCCCGCCATTCCAGTGGGGGTGGCGAGGGAAAGGGAGAGGCGGCCTCGCTTGGAAGGGACATTGATCGGTAGTCGGTGGAGGGGGAACTATGACGTCATCATAAACCGCCCTCCCGCCCCTTCGCCCCCGCCCCGCCTCCTCACCCACCAAGTTCTTCCACCTTTCAGCAGATGCTGCACGATAACCGCCCAGCAGAATCTCCGCTACCCAGCGACTGTCCGCTGCCACTGCTCGTCTCCCAGACAAACATTCGTGCCTTTCATTGTCGCAGGGGACAACTTCCCCTTCATAGGACAACACGGCCTATCCAGCAACATGAGAGGGTGTGGCACATAGCACGTATCTAGGTGATTCCTAAACTGGGGGCAATTTTCATCCGAGAAAAATTGGAAAAAAAAAGTTTTTCAAATTACTTGAATTTTCAAAATGGATTTTGGTCATGCCCTGCGAGGCAAAGTGCGCTATGGCAGCTCTTGAATCACTTTCCCCAGTCCAAAATTTAAATTTGAATTTCAGGTCCGTGGCGCACAAGACAGTGTTAATGTGTCCCTAACAATATGGATACATTTCAATTTGTTACTCTGTAAAAATTTACTCCTTGGGTTAGTGAAAGAAAAAAACAGCATTGCATTTTTGGTCAATCTTTTCTTCCTCTATCAAGGGGGTTTCAGTCGGTCGCCGTTCAATCCTCGTTGCGGGTCAGTATTTCGCGAAATCGGAGGGACAAACCATAAAAAGTTGTACCTAAATTTGGAATTTCGAAGGATTTTAGAAATTCATTAGTGCACGGCCCGAGGGAATTGAAAAACTAAAATATTGCCGCCGGTCGAAAACCTGTCGCGGACGTCATCAGCTGTCTTCAAAAGGGAAGATCAGAATTTGTTCTGGTGATTTCCCTCACCGCCCTGGGTTGGGACGACGTGGAACTGCGACCGGCTTACCCGAAAATATGCTCCCGAGGCGAGCCTCGAACTCACGGCTCCGCGACCGGTCCGAGTCTCGTCTCCAGGGACACATGCCGGAACTCGCTCGGCCACAGCTGAACCCTCAGTACAGCTGAATCAGACTAGTAAGTTGAGGAGAAACAGATGCGCGGTGCGGGTTAGCATTCAAAGCATTAGCTGCAAAGTGCCCTTATGAACACGTTTAGCAAATTTTCGAGAAAAAATTAAGCAATTGCAACGGCATTATGAATTGCAATAACAAAAAATATTTTTTAAAGTTTTATTTTTATTTAAATCTATATTTGACATTAAAGTTGAGAAAATTGTCTACATTGGGAATAGGTATATATAATTGGAAATACTACTAAAGCCGTACTTCAACTTTTTTCCAGTTTTATTCGTGAAAAAATTGAATACCTGAGTTTTCTCTGATTTTTCCAGTAGAGTAAAATTCTCTGAGTATTCCAGATTTTCCCGGTTTTTCAGGACACTGGACACCCTGAATCGGGTACTGGATACGAGGAAACTATGTGCCACACCGACTTGGCAGACTTTTTTTCTTCTCTTAAATTTTTGCTTTAATTAAGCTCAATCTACTTTTCCTACACAATTGAAACTATAATCACCGCAAAACTTATATAATCACAAGAATACTAATTTGGGGCCAAAAACGCACATGACGAAATTGAACTCTGATGTTTGAATATTAAATTTTGATGCCAAATGAAATAACAATGAATAAAAAGATTAGGTATCGCTTTAGCGACAAGATTCAGGAGTCATTTGTCTGCTTCCTTACTCCAAAACAGTACTTGACAGGAAATCGTGTGTTGAGAGGGGGTAAAGGTTTGCAGTAGAGGTGTGTAGACAAGGTGATTTGGCGGATTCGAATCCCAAACGGTCACTCATTACAGAGACCAGGTCTTTTGAATCCGTTCACCCGTTCATTACGTTCACACACAAGACAAACAACCAACAGGTCAGAAGTCACAAACATATTGTTTAGAGACGTTCCATTGGATAAGCACTAGGTCAATTAATACGAGTTGGTAAGCGAGAAAACTGTTTCACTCGATGTCATTTATTGAGTATTTTAGGCAAGAAATAGTGGTCTCTCCACCCCCCATCACCCCCTCACCCTTATCCACCATAACATATCTAGCGGCATGGGAGCCTCGAATTTGAAGAGTATTTTAAAATACATGATCTAGGATAGGTACACCCAACATGCGAATTCGAGTCCCCCCCCCCCCCCCCCCAACCACCACTAATAGTGCCAGCCTGGCACCAAAGCGGTAATACTTCGTAACGTTGAACTTTCATCTATTTGTTTTGGTCGGCAGTCCGGCGAAGTTCACAGCCGTATTCAAGTTAAAACAAAAAAAAACACGAAATATGTGGTTTATGGTGTCCTGGCACCATGGTGGCATCACTATTAGTTCAATGGTGGGACGGAGAATAACACTAGATTACAAAATTTAGGGGTGGTCTGGCTGCCTTGTTCTTTCACCACTTTTCTTATGGTATTTGGTGCGCTGAATCCGAATCTGACGTCAGTTTTTTTTCCCACGTCGGATTTTCAAGATATAGCTAGTTTTACGATTTTTCTAGTTCTCAATTTTCTTCATTTTTTAGTGAAAACTCATCTTGCTCAAATCTCCTCAAAAAGTACTCAGACTTATAGGAAATTTTATGTAGAATCCGAATATGTACTTAGTTTTTAAGTAAAGTTGTGTTAAACCCCCTATTTTCCACAAAACGTATCAAAAAACACCGGTTCTTAACGTTTTTCTTCGGGTTTTCCCTTACACTTTGCCACTTGAAAAAAAAATTAAGGCTGAAAAAAAATGTTCTCGGGTTTTTACTTTGTAGGGGGGACACCCCAGAGGAGAATTAGACCAATCGCAGCCTCCTAAACCCATTATTATCGAAGGAATGAGCTTTTTCATGGCACTGAGATGAAAATTAACAAAAACCGTTAATTAATTTTTCGAGATAAGTATGTGCGTTCCTAAATCTGTTTTCCTCAAATGGATTTTTCTTTCTTCTACATTTTTTATACTTGTCACCTAATAAGAGTAAGATCGAAAATAGGTACTCATAGGGGGAGTAAATCATAATTGGGAAACTCTTGTGATTTTAATTCAGTTTTACAACACAATTAACTGCAGAAAAGTTAACGGTGTAAATCTGTTGCATGAAGGCTCAGATGAATCAATAGTTGGTACAATGTTTGGTTATTCCTCCACCTCAGAGGTTTCATCGCCGGCATCTATGTAGAGAAAACTTCGCCGCCTGAGGTAAATCTCTTTTTAAGGTCCAACAATAGTCCGCCATCATGTGAACGTCCCAATACCCTTTGTACCGTTCTTCCATGGTTTTCATATCTTGGTGAAACCTCTGAGGTGGAGGAATAACCAAACATTGTACCAACTATTGATTCATCTGAGCCTTCATGCAACAGATTTACACCGTTAACTTTTCTGCAGTTAATTGTGTTGTAAAACTGAATTAAAATCACAAGAGTTTCCCAATTATGATTTACTCCCCCTATGAGTACCTATTTTCGATCTTACTCTTATTAGGTGACAAGCATAAAAAATGTAGAAGAAAGAAAAATCCATTTGAGGAAAACAGATTTAGGAACGCACATACTTATCTCGAAAAATTAATTAACGGTTTTTGTGAATTTTCATCTCAGTGCCATGAAAAAAAAGCTCATTCCTTCGATATTAATGGGTTTAGGAGGCTGCGATTGGTCTCATTCTCCTTCGGGGGGTCCCCCCTACAAAGTAAAAGCCCGAGAACATTTTTTTTAGCCTTAATTTTTTTTTCAAGTGGCAAAGTGTAAGGGAAAACCCGAAGAAAAACGTTAAGAACCGGTGTTTTTTGATACGTTTTGTGGAAAATAGGGGGTTTAACACAACTTTACTTAAAAACTAAGTACATATTCGGATTCTACATAAAATTTCCTATAAGTCTGAGTACTTTTTGAGGAGATTTGAGCAAGATGAGTTTTCACTAAAAAATGAAGAAAATTGAGAACTAGAAAAATCGTAAAACTAGCTATATCTTGAAAATCCGACGTGGGAAAAAAAACTGACGTCAGATTCGGATTCAGCGCACCAAATACCATAAGAAAAGTGGTGAAAGAACAAGGCAGCCAGACCACCCCTAAATTTTGTAATCTAGTGTAATTCATGAAAATCCGAAGGTATAATGAGAATTATTCATCAATTTCAAAGCTTCGATTAGTAAGCTATAAAGGAACCGAAATATTGAAAAATCGGATATTTTCTCAATATTATCCCCCACTCGCCCCCTCCCCATGCCAATATTGATATTCTGGTGAAATAATGAGCAATTTGGAAGATTTGTGAGTTGAACAAAAAAGAAACACTCGAATCGGTTGGAAATTGAGGCCTGGGCACAAGATTTTGCCCAAAAACGCACGTTTTTTGAGCATTAACCCCCCCTCCCCCCCCCTTCAAAAGCAAAATTCGAAATTCTGGCGATGAAGTGCACAACTAGATAGTTTTTCGCGACGAACAAAAAAACAACCACGAAAATCGGTTGAGAACTAAGGCCTAGGCAGAGTACACAAGATTTTGTCACACACAGACATACACTTATGGTTTTTCCGTGGATTTTGATTCAGAATGGTCTAAAACGGATTACTGTGCGGTTATTTTTTTTCTGTCGAGTGTTGTCCAACTTTACCCCAGATCGATCGCATAAGGACGCCCAAGTCTTACTGTGGGACGTCCTAAAAACGAACGAGTCGAAAAACCGAATGAGACCGAAAAGGTTACAATGAGTTGGTGAGGAGGCGATTTGAATGAATCGAATGAGCTAAAAGACAAAACGCTGCAAATTATTACACAACGGTTTATTATTTTTATATAGATCACTCGTCTACAAAATCACCAACCATCCAATATGAAGAGAAAAAAAAAAAAAAAAAAAAATCGAAAAAAATCAAAAAAAAAATCAAAATCACCAACCATTGATTGCATTTTGGTCAGCTCTAATTTGAACGGAGATTAGGCCTCTTTTGCGATTCACACTCGTGTTTGGATTTATATATATATGTATATATATTTCAATATAAACCCTTAAATTTTCGTAGGGAGCGAACAGTTTGTCCTACAGAGCTCCGCGTGGTCTCAAAAAATTCTAAAAATTCTATAGAATCTTAATTTGAAGGAAAAACAATACCTTTATTTCGAAATTTTTTGAGTTAGGGCGTTTTCAAAATTTCAAAATTGATTTTGGAACCCTTAGGAGTGACCTATATCAACCAAAAGCTTCGGGGCACAACTAGACCCCAAATGGAGCCTACATACCAAAGTTCATCAAAATCGGTCAATGCTAAGTGGCAAAAGTGCCGCGTACGGCGGACGGACGGCCAAATTTTTATTCGATTTTTGGAATCTACGTACCTTGAAACGTAAACCATCAAATTTTGAGGGGGTGTTAAAATTTTTTTTTTCTTGGTCGATTCCAAAGGTTCATTATTGAAAATAATAAACCAAAACTAATGAAAGATTCATTCGAATCGTATGAACCAGTCT